>JABWTJ010000064.1:0-1200000 GCA_016801875.1 Solanum sitiens | reverse complement strand
ATTACCTTCAAGAAGAAAGATGCTGAAATAAGCCAATGCAGCTAGTCTAACCATCCAATTAGTTTTCCTATTTTGGAGAAACTCCCGAATTAGAAAGATCTCACGAGTATCACAAATAACTAATTGTTTTTTTTTTTTTTTTGCCGAGTTTCTATAATACTTCCCATTCTCCATCTAGTTTAACTACTATTTAAGCAACTTCAGTGACTCTTAAAATGACACAAATTTTATACCAAATAAAATGGAGTCCTTAACACCATGGGCTTGCATCGAGCAGCCTTAATCCTTGATCATCACTGCATGTACCAACTAAGCACAACCTCATTAAGTTTCATCAACCACTACTCACACCTAGGAGGAAGCTATATCTAACAAATACTGGACTTCTTTCTTGCCTTGTAACAACCAATGAAATACCTCACACTTATACAGCCAAAACCCTAGCCACCACTATAGTCAATTTTAGAGTTTGAATTCACCAATCAACTGCGCAGAGAGTTGATATCCAGTGCTTGTAACCACACCACTCCAATCAAACCAAAAAAAAAACAAAAAAACTATAGGTACTGCATAGTTTCAGCCGCCTCTAATTCCAATGATGGAAATATAACAAAACTTGTGCTCCATAATAAACTGTGTTTTCTTCCCAATTTAAGCATTTAAAAATTAGTTTGTAACTATAGGCATACCTCAGGGGCCATCCATCTATAAGTACCGGTCTCTGCTGTCATGACACCGGTTTGTGCCTTTACCCTGGCAACACCAAAATCAGCCACTTTAACGACCTGAGAAAAGAAATTAGGTAAAACATGATAAGCAACTGACTGATTTGGGTTATATTGACCTTGACTAAATTAAGTATAATTATTTTTGGACACCCAATTATGAAATATAAAGCTGATAAAGGGTATATTGGTTAATTTAACACTTAGACAAGCATCACGGAGTGATTCTTTCAGTTGAAAATATAACATGATCCACATATTTTCCACGAACTTCTAGCAAATTATTGATTACAAACTACTGTCATCTAATTTTAGACAAAATATTCCACCAACTGAATTCAGAATATCGCAGTGTGGATGAAGCACTAATTACTACAACAACATTCTCAATGAAATCCCACAAGTGGTCTATAATAGAACCATGCATGCCCAAAACACATATTTAATTAAGCCTAGGTACACTGACTAAATGTTTTAACTCAAACTAAAAGGGATTTTAAGGTAAAATTAGTTGAAAACAAAAATATAAGTGAAAGTTTACAGGATAAATGAAAGATCGCAGCCTTAATTTGGCACTTTTGAACTCGAATGTTATGAACTGAATTTCAAGGTGAAGCTTAATAAAAAAATTACAATGTAATAATTGAAAGTCTGGATAAACCAAAGGAAGCAATTGCATCATTAATTCATTTTGCACACTTTGTCTCCAACGTTAGACACTGTCTGTAGGGAGAAGTGAAGTCCTTCTACAACTGCAGACATGAGGTAACTGAAACTACATGTTCAATTACAGCATGTCAGCCTTTTATACTCAAAACTTGCTTGTATTCTCAAATGCTTTCTGGAAAAGCAATATATTTTTCATGAAAAAATTTGAAGTAAACAGAGGTGCATCATTGATTCGCCTTGAGCAGATTAACTGCAGGCTGATAATAAAAACTTTGGCAAATGTCCCAAGTTCAAGTGGACCATTATTGCTTAGTAAAAAGTGAATAAAAAAATGTAATCAGAGGTATTTGAAATAAGCAGATTTCTATATCCTTAGTGACATAAGCCTCTTTCATGTTTTTGGCCCTCGAGTACTAGCCAATGGTTATACATTTGTGCAAAAGAAAAAAGGAAATCAATATTTGTAAGCAAATTTAGTTAGACATGATCAAATAGACTAGTACGAATTGATGAATCATTCATATACCACAGCAACTCAAAACATTTAGCAATAATACAGCACACAAAGTATATGGTTTTCAGTCTTAACTGAAAAGAGCATCTTACTTCATTTTCATCCATCAGTAGATTGGCGGCCTTCAAGTCCCTATGTATAATATTATTTTGATGCAGGTAGTTCATCCCTTTGGATACATCAATCGCTACTTTAAGCACAGTAGGTAGTTTAAAACTGCCCCTTTGTTTGTGTAAATAGTCATATACGCTTCCCCCAGACATGTACTCTACAACCAAAGAAATGTAAAATAAACATATAATAAGAAACTCAGATTGAAATAGATATGGTGAAGTGGTTCTGAAAACAGTAACAATTGGCAATTTTGAAACAATTCTGCCAGTTGAGTGGACCTGAATTTTACATTTAATACCTGTTACTATACACAAGTTGGGAGGCCTAGTACAAGCCCCTATGAATTGCACGACATTCTTGTGACGAACTTTTCTGCAAGTACAAATATAACACAGTATCAGAGGAAAGATAACGACTTGACATGGTGCATAATCTTCTATTTGTCCTGAAAAGTATAGGATATTGGAAAGTGACAATATACCACATTGTCTGAACACAGTTTAAGCACAGAGAAATACATCAAAGATAATAGCCATAAGCTTCATAGGGAGGTAATCGGACAGACCTCATGATATACACTTCTTGGGCGAACTCCGTCTGCAATTCTGTGTTCAAGCGCTCAGATTTTAGGATTTTGATAGCTACTTCTTGACTGCAGTATGTACCTTTATATCTGAAACAAACACCTAATTAATTAAGTCTTCAGGAAACCCAAATGGTCAGAGAAATGATTTAGCTCATAACAAACTTACAAGTCACCATATGAACCAGATGCAATCTTGTATTCAAATTTTAGTAGCTGATGATCAATTTCCCAGACATCAATGCCATCAAAAGGTATTGTCAAATGATCAAATTCACATTTGATCATGTCTTGTTCCTGCTTTTTTAGTGATTTTGATGGGCTAGGCCATGATTTCTGCATGGAGCTACCCTTGTTAAATGATAAGTACACAAACCTTACAGACAACTGGCAAAAAAATATATTGCTCAGAAAGGAAAGCAAGGAACGGCTTATGCTAGTTACTGAGGAAGTATCATCATTATGCAAACAGTAAGATGTCCGTTCTTAGTACAGCTTCTAGTATATACCCAAGAGATAGGAACGATAATTAAAAAGTTATCTACAACACGAATCTATAAATAAGACTGCAAACTCATGACTGCTCCTTTCCCTGTTCAGGGATTTCATGTCAGCATCCAGAAATCGATATGTATGGACACAAACATAAAATTGAACCTGATTGTTGATTCTGGGGACTCCAATCATGAACAAGCCACTCTTTATCTATTACTCCATTTCTTTTAAGTAGATGTCCCATAAGATCATGAGGGTGCCTCTAATCTCTATAGCAAGAAATCTGGTTTTTTCTCTCTTATTGAACACAAATATATGAAAGTACTAAAAGCAGGGAGCTTGTAAGCTAGCATTTCACAATTTAACGGGGAGCAAAATGCAATTGTGGATCTATTTTCACATTATTTAATAATTGATTTGCTAACTAAACTAGATTTTCAGATGTCCATATATCTTGTGTAACCAACCTTTTCGAGATGTAACTACATTGAAAACGTAATTTAGCAGCATACATAACTTGGGACCTAAAAACAATTGTCTCAACAAAGAAAAAAAAAACATAAAACATTAGTAAAAAAACAACAGAATGCTTTAGTCCCAAGGAGTAACAGCACGTTTGACCACACAAATTCTATCTAGCATGATACAACTTTTTTTTAAAAATGTTTTAGCATGATACAACACTTGATCGCCAAGAAAGAATATTTGAAAATGAAGGACCCAGGTGCTAAACAGCTTTAAGAAAGTCTTAAGGTTCCAGAAGTCATTATAATTGGAGAATGATATTCTATTTTCAAAGAATCATCCGTCATACATTAGTTGGATTTAATTAGTGTAATGAAAAAAAACACGAATACAGAAATCTCAGAATATCAATGTCATTGTATAAAACAAAATAACAGGAAAGTACCTCCTTTCTCAAGATTTCCCTCTCCAATGCAGCTCGAAGTTGCACAACTTCCTGATAAGAAATGAGACCAGAAGGAATTACAGACCACCCCAACCATGCCCTAAAAACCATGGAAGATGATAATGGAAACAGAAATTTAAACCATGCATACATAATCTGTCACTTCCTGATATTAGGTCACAAAACATATCAGGCATGAATCCACATCAAAATGACCTGGTCAGTAAATGAGGATATAATGTCAGAGACATACCTCATAGGGCCAACCATCAACAACAAAGACATCTAGGGAGTAGCCATCCACAGTGGAAAAGGCATGTGCTTCCTGGATGTTCAGCCCAAGCTCAGCTAGTAATGAAGTTAACTGTCATATTCAAAGGTTCATCATCGTCTCAGATTTCTTCTTCATGAGATATAAACTAATAAGAAACACTACTTGTTTTCTAGCAATACCAATCTTTTCTCATCACACAACCTAACATTACCAAGGCCAATTTTTATGAATCCTAGTGCGCAATCAAATATGATTATATCTGCTTTACTTGCGCATCTCAGATCATGCTACATTTTGTAATCTGTATTAAGATGAGAATAGTCTGTTTCATGAAACAAAGGGAACACACAAAGCCATGCCCTTACGTCTACAACAAATGTAATATATTTCTATCAAGCACATAATGTATTGAATAAATTAAACGCATCAATTACCTGGCTGAGAAGTTTTGGCTTGTCAACCATTGAGAATGTTATTTCATGCATTGGCCTGCATAGTTAATTAAATTTTATGCTTCATACTCATCAACGCGGCATGTAGAAAGAAAAGGGAAAGAAGTGAAAGTGCTTGATGATTTTGATGCCAACATTGTCAAGTTTGTGATAGTCATACTTGGACATCACAGTAATGACAAGACATACATAGATCTTGGTGTGAATTGGGTAGTTTTTTCAAGTAGTGTTATAGGTGTCCTCTCTGGTTACCCTAAAATGGGTGCTATAAAGGATAAATGTAGTTGAAGAAACCAAGAAAAAGTGTAAAATCTCAAAATAAAATTATAACAATGATAATTGTTGTGTCCGGGCCAACTAGCATGCACCTCAACTAATTCTACTAGATACCTGCTACCTCCCACCAACTACAGGTATCATATGGAAAGAAATCATCTATTGTTTTTGTCTCTGCTTGGATTTGAACTTGAGACCTCATGGTTCTTAACCACTTCATTGACCACTAGGCCATACCCTTGGGCGCTAAAGATATCAAAAGTTTACCGTGAAATATTTGCACAAGTAGGAGCAGCATCCTCATCTTGAACTTCAGATTTGATAACTTCGCAAGCTAGGGCTTCGAGATTAGGAGAAGAACCAAAGGCAGGTGGAGGATGGATGCTACATATAAAAAGGGAGGTAATTATTTAGTATAGTTAATGACAACTAAGAATTCAAAATTATACTGAAGGAGATTTAAACAATGGAAAAGGGATTCAATTAATCACTAGATGGTCAAAAAAGTAAAATTACCTTCTGCTAATTTCCTTCTTCGCAGAGCTCGAATCAACAGAATCTACTGAGTTTTCATCAGGAATGGGAGCAACCTGCGTGATGCCAAGTTCGATTCAATCCACAACTAGCATAAACTGGGATTAATTAGATACTGAACAAAGCAACCATAAAATAAAATACTAAGGCCCAAGATATCATGGAGATGCATTGTCCTGGTGAACTACTTAGAGTGAAAGAACATCTAATACATCCTCCTTAGATCCAAAAAAGGCATATATTAGTGTTCACCATATCAAAAGCAAAAACAGCTATATATAAGGTGTTATTTGCAAGCTTGTGAAGCCTCAATCTCCACAGACGGCTTACCTGCACCAACCGGACTTCAAAGGCAGGTCTATTAGCTGGATCATGTGCAAGATGTAGTAATCGCTTGTGTGTGAGTACATCTTCTGCCCTCTCAACATTCACATCCAATGCATACCTTAAGTTTTAAAAAAATAAAATCAATTCATTGATCAATCAATTTTGGCTGTGGCACTAGCATTCAGTAAATCGCAACATTGTTCCTCTGAAGGCCTGAAAGCGAATAGTACTGAACTGATTATCGAATATATTTGGTTCAACGAAATCTTAAGCGAAACAATGAGTGATAATTTTCAACTTGTAAAACTTGATGATTAAATATGATAAGAAGATAGGAACTAACGAACAAAATTCCTCAAATCTCTTAAAAGCACAACAAAACAAATGGGAATGGACAACTGCACTAAATTATGTTCAAATAAACACACATACATTGAAGATCATATGTAAATGTCTATAAAAAAAAGAATATAATTAAACCGTAAATGATGAACGGAGTAACGAGGAGTGAGAGAATAAAAAGGTAAAGTTATAGTACCGAGTAGGAAGGCGATTGAAATGAGCCCAAAGTTCATCGTCAAAGGCAGATTGTGAAGCCTCGTTGTTGTCAGATTCTTCTTTAAGCCTCCGAAGAACCTCATTGTAAACCTCCAATTTTTTCCTATGAAAACGACCACTGGCAGTGGCCGAATCCACCACTCTACTACCACAACTCTCGTTATCTTTTATTGCCATTTGAGTCTTAACAATGGCGGGTGCAGTTTACGTAAAGTGATGAGATGAAAATTCCAGAATTTTCAAAATTCTATATGCATGTTTGTTGGGAGTGGTTTATTTCATTCCATTGGCGTTTTTGAATCCAATGAATGTAGGTGAGCTGACACGGAGGCGGAGAGGGGTTTCGTGTTTTCTCGAAAAGATGGATGTAATGTAACCGCGGCGCATGTACAGTCAACTTGACGTGGATTAGCTTTATCTTCGCCTTTTTTGCGTCTTAAATACCCTCCCTTATATAATCTTCCTTAATAATCTCACCTTTCACAATATTATAACTTTATTTAACTCAGTCATGATTAAACCCACCCACAACAAGTGGTACTACTAAATAATAAATATAATAATAATAATAATACTCCTACCTCCCTTTAAATTTATTAAACTATCTTTGAAAATAACAATATAAAAAATTAGTAGTAAATCTTTACTAATAAATATAGGAACACATCAAAAGTGTGGGAGGGAGTGATTAGAAAATAAAACGGAACAGATTACGGATATTCCCCGAATATTAGCTGGCCTTTTAAGTTATTTTTTGAGAATGTTTTACACTTTTCTTTTTACTGAATTGACATATCTATTCAAATCATTTCTTTACGAAATAGAAATAAAATTTGCGAATATTTTACTTCCCGACTTTTTAAGAATTATTGTTATTGCATATTAGCAGGGCTATTAAGCCGAAGCTCACCGCAATAATAGCCAATCAGCGTTCCACAAACGGGATCCACCGTTGCTAATAACATCAATGTATAATAATCTTTTGAGACGAACAGTACATAAGTAATTAGGTACACTTTAAAAATAATACTTGATACAAAGCTTGTCTGTACAATCAAAGAATAAATGATCTTATATTAAAAAGGTTGTTTATGAATATATCGAAATAACTATATTGATCGAAAGGACTATATATATTCTTTAAAAATTATTTCATTTCATTAAATAATTTGATAATCTTTTTGAAGAGGGAGCTAATCATTTTGATAATATACCAGAGCAGTTTCAGTAATACATGAATTTTATATTTAGTACTATACTTATCAGGAAAATGTTACCTATCAATAATTGTTTTAAGTCTTTTATTAGAGTATATTTTTTATAAGAGACTTTATAAAGGTCAATGTTAGAGCTTCTTTTTGCTCGTGAACTTTTGGGTTGAAAACGAGTTTGCCTTGTTGTTCCGTTCATAGCAAATTAAAGACATGAAATGTAGATATGAGAAAGCGAGGGATCCTAAATGATCATTTGCAAATTATTGTTCTTACTTTCAATGTTTATTGTTCAATAATTTCTATCGAGTCACCAAATCATGAACATAACTCATGCAAATAAATATACCGAGTCATTATATTGTTTAATTTTATCAAATATCGTAATTATATAATTAATATTATATTTATGTTTTTAGTGCAATTTAAGCTAATTTGATATTGAAGCGTAGTAATTATGATTATATCAAAACTGAACAACTAATTTAAATTTGAAGTGCATCTGTTCATATTAAGCCTATCTAATTTTAAATTGAAATAGAGACGTACTAAAACCTCCTTCTAGTGACGAGATTAATTTCTCTTTTTTTTAAATAAATAAATTGACTTTAAAAAACAAAGTGCCTGAAATTGTACTCAAACTAGCCATTATATAAAGCAATTCACCAAAATAAAATGTTTTTCTAAAATTTTACAAAATTAGTATAAACGTATTTCACAGTAACGTTTTAAGGTATATTTTATTTATTAAAAGCTGACGGCGTTAGATTGATATACATTACTTACAGTAACATTTTACTCCTAAAATGTTACTCACAGTAACGTTTTAGGAGTAAAACGTTATTCAAAAAAACGTTTAAAGAGTAAAACGTTACTTACAGTAAGGTATATCAATCTAACACTGTTAGTTTTTAAAAAATAAAATATACATTAAAACGTTACTGTAAAATATGTTTATACTAATTTTGTAAAATTTTAAAAAACTATATATTATTTTGATAAATTACTTTATATAATGGCTTTATTTGATCAAAAACTCCAATATTTCATTGTTGACTTTTGGTTCAAGGAGAATGGTACTCCATTAATAATTTTGCTTTATGGAATTAATATTAAGGATTTATAATTTTCCTGATTGAGGGATTACATTTGATATCCATGCATGCACCTACCTTAGTTATTGTTATTATTTATTTGTTTTACTTTTTCTTATTTGTTGATTAATTTGGCTCTCCACCATATACACGTCATCATTATCTTTTTGACGATCAAATTAGGCAAATTTCCTATTTCAGATACTCCATTCTGATTTGTTAAAAGTGTAAGATCCTCCATTAACGAGTCAAATGCCTTTTTTTTTCTTTTTAATCATCTACCTTTTGAACTTCTTTAACATCTTTAATTTGGAAAATCAAGTGCAAAGTTACTAGAGATACAAAGTATAAAAAGGAAGCAATGTCTCGATCGATATTATGAGATTTGTATTGAACTAGCAATTTTTATTTTGTATAAAATATAAAGGAACCGTGATATGTGTGGTCTTTAGTCTTAATTAATCATATCATTATAGAAATATATATTATAATTAGAATAATTCAGAATTCGCCAATGGCAATAAAGTGGCCGACCTGATTGCTCTAACTCTAGATGCGCATAAACAAATAGTATAAACCCTAGTTATAGATTAACCAAATGAAAAATTCTAATATCAATATTATTGACACTACTGCAAAGTACCAATTCATTGATTAGTTTAACTTATCAGTGTGTCATAAATATATTTAATTAAATATATATAAAAGCGTCACAAATTAATAAAGTTTTGACTTTTTTTCTACTTAGTTGAGCGGGTGTAATTTTAATCATACATATTTGAAATACTCGTCGTTATCTTCTATGATGATTGAAATTTATTATCGTAAACACAATGTATTTACCAAAGAATAAACACATTATTATGAATGCCATTTCTCATGTATAAATAAGATCAGATGAAGTTCATGAACTGGACTTTTTCTTTTTCATTTTTCGAATAAAACCGAAAAAATATAGCTTATTTTATTTAATTGTATTCTCAACACACCCCTCACGAGCGAGCCTGATTATTTTTTATGGGTGAAGTACATTGATAATTCTTTTTTAATTTTTGGGTAGTGTAAGTTTTGATCTCAGAACCTCTGTCTGCCTTGATATCATGTTGAAGTGTGTGACCATCTCATCTAAAATCTTAACATGTTAGGTAGAGTCCACCTGTTGTTAATATATTGTATTGTCAGAGAGAAAAGAGTACTTGAAAGTGGTCATGTTGTTAGGTTATCCAAATAATTATTAGTGCTAATTTAAAAGACAAGTAATATATATAGTAATAGAAATTTCATCATAAATCACAAATCAAAATCTTTAACTCTATTCTTTTTAGTATAGTGAAGGAGATAAAAGGGAGGGAAATGGTGAGTTAGTTAGTTATATAGAATGACAAACTAATAATATAAAATAAATATAGTAGCTATCCTTTAATTTATTTGTGTTTCATAACAAATTGTTTGTCAGTCCCTCTCTCCCTCATATTCTCGCTTGCCACTCTTCCTCTCTCGCTCGCTTTCTGTCGCTCGCCTCTCTCGCTTTATACATAGAATTGTATAAATTGTGTTTCTAATTGTATAAAGTGAGAGAAAATTGTATAAACGCATGCAAATTCATATATCTTCGTCCTATACACTTATAATTATACAATACAAATATTTTTCTGCCCAAGTCTCTTTTGTCTTTCTCGTTTTATACAAATTTAAATTGTGTATAATTTCTCTCTTTCTCGTTTTATACAATTCGATTCAATTGTATATTCCCAGCACAAGTCTCTTTTTGCCTTTCTCTCTTTCTCGTTTTATACAAATTCAAATTATATATAATTTCTCTCTTTCTCGTTTTGTACAATTCAATTATGTCTTTCTCGCTTGTTATACAATTCAAATTGTATATAATTTCTCTCTTTCTCGTTTTGTACAATTCAATTATATCTTTCTCGCTTGTTATACAATTCAAATTGTATATAATTTCTCTCTTTCTCGTTTATACAATTCGTTTCAATTGTATATGTATAGCGAATTATACATCTATAAGGGGATGTTTGGTTACTGGTTAGAGTTATGCAGGTATTATCTATGCAGAGTTTAGTTATGCAGGTACTAGTTATGCGGGTTTTAGTTATGCAAATATTAGTTATGCAGGTATTAGCTATGTAGAGTTTAGTTATGCAGAGTTTAGAGATTACAATACATGAATTATTAAGTATTGAATATTAAACTTGTTGTAAATTATTAATATATATTATTTACAAAATAATAATACATACTAATAAAATGTGAAATATATTGAATAATATATAATGCTAATATTTGATTAGCATATGTACCGTTAAAAAATATACAATCAATTTCTAATATTAAAAAAATATTTATATTTGCATAAATCAATCAAAACGGTAAGTATATAAAAAGAAATGAAAATAATCTATATATAATAAGAAATAAAAACAACACATGTTCATTGGAAACAATAAAGTTTCTAATTATTTTTTTTAAAAAGAAATAAAAATGATCTAAATATAAAAAAGAAATAAAAACAGCAAATTTATATATAGGAAAACAATAAAGTTTTCAATTAAAAACCCTAAAATAAATTAATAGGATAAATAAGTAATTTATCACTTTAATACATATATAACTAATACCCACATAACTTATTCCACCTTCTACCCTGCATAACTTTATACATAGATTCCTCATAAGTTATGTTGATATTAATTATGTAGAACTACAAAAATGAAACCAAACATAGTAGTTAAATTAACTTTTCTATATAAACAAAACTTTTTATCAAACATTGTATAACTTAATACATTGTTTTATACATAAATAAGAGACAAGTTATATCGTAATCAAATGATCTCTAAATTTATTATAAAGCACAATTATATAAATTTAGTTATAACATATAAATATAGATTTTATATTTGTTATATATGAAAGTTATCCATAGATTAATTGGTGAACGAATGCGATGACCTTTGGGATTAACGAGAGGTCATTTTTATAGTTATATAAGCGGAGACCTGCAGCCGGGCGGAATAGCGGCTTCCCCAAGTAAAGCTTCAAATCGAATCTTATCCAACTCAATTAATAATTTTATTTATTTATCCATATGCTTACGTGGAATAGACTCACATATTCATTCATCCCTCTTTTTTTTTCCCCATTAAAACTAGACTTAGATGTTTTTCAACGTGCTATCAATTAGCTGTCTGCTTCCACAAATACGACCCCACATTTAATTGTAATAATACAAAATTTACTGCATGTTTGGATATAAAATTTGAAGAAAATACTTGTTCCCAATTTGAATTTCAAAAAATTACATTCAATTTTTTTAAAAAAAGTAAAAATATTCGTGACTGAATAAGCACTAAATTATCAACTCTTTTGTACTAATTTTTTTTTACAACTGTCTGACAATTAATATTTAAATAAATATGAAATTTGACACTTTAAAATTCTGAATTCACTTTATTAATCTATCGATCACTAGCTATGCCACCCCTTGGTTCTGTTACTTTAATTTAAGGCTTAATATATCAATAAATTTTTAATATTTGTCAATATATTTACTTTGATATCAAAATATTTTTTTTATTTCAATTGATCACATGATGAAGTATTATTCATGTTAGATACTTTCAGTTCAAGATTTTTAAAAACTTTTGGGATAAGTTTATCACTTAAATATATTTCCTTCTTTTAACTATTCAAATTAACATCAACAAGCTGTGAAACTTGAAGCTCTTCTAATTGATGTGTATATAATGAAAGAATTAAGAATAACATATTTTATGTGATTAATTTATCTACTTAATTAATAACACGTGTACAATTTTTTTGACAAACTTGAAGTAAAAGTACTATATAAGAATACTTTATCATGTGTTTATGTGCTGGTATTATTATAAATTTTCAATGTGTATGTTTGAGCTGTAATAAAACAAACAGAAGCAAGGACCACATTATATATATATCCTCTGATGAGCTATTCTCCACATTTTGATGTCATGTTTCTTTGTTGGCAAGTCATATATTGTCCACACAATGCTTTCACCAGATTATTGGAAACTCACAACCAATAAATTAAATTTTAGTTTCATATGCTTTTGACAATCTTGATAAGATTATAATAAAGAAATTTTTTTCTAGTAATTTATTGCAGGGGTCACATGTCTCTTGCGCTTATAAATGATCCCTCTAAATTCAATTGTTTTGATTGATTTTGCATAGATATATATCAATCAACGAAAGAAACCAAAATCATAAGGTGATCATCAAATTTTGGATAGCTACCTTGGACATTTTTATCTAATATTTCAAATCTCAATAATTCGTTAAAAAAAATAAAGAACCATATATATATATATATATATATATATTTTTTTTTTTTTTTTTTTTTTTAAAAAAAAAAAAAAAAAGCATACATGTTTGGTGCAAGCTTGTTCTCTTTAATTTACCTTTTCTTGTCGCACATATGGGAAGATTATATCAATATTAAAAGGAAGAAAGGAAATGTTCTTTTGACAAAATGAGACGTTGAAATAAAAAAGTTTTTCAATAATTGCTATTATAAGTACTGCATTTATTTTTAAACCAAAAATATGTTTTCCTTTTATTCTTTTGATAAAAGGATTAATAAGTTATAATTTTATTGTCACCCTGCCTTCGGCATTTCCTCCCTGCAGCTAAGGTATCAATTTCGAATATACATATATATAAACTCGAAACCTCGCTAATTATTTTTTACGGTGCTTTATTTATCTCAACCAATTAAAGCCAACGTAATAATTTGTAGTTGATTATTTATTTCCATTGTGTGTACAATTATGTCATGGCCCGACACCCTGAACATAACAAGAAGGATGTAGATCGTGTCTACGTTATGTTCATTGAATCGAGACCACTTTCTTAAGTTCATTGAATTTAGACATTATTACTACAACTATCATTTGATTTACAATTATTCACATTATTATTAACTCAATCAACCAATTAACTACTACTACTTGTAGTCGACAAAGGAATCCAAAATCCTGCTTATAATTAAATGTTTCTTTATAGTGTCACAAATTGTGAGACTTTATTTTATTGGACAAATTAGTAAATGCAAATCTTATATTTTTTTGGTCCACAAACTTTAGCTTCACCAATTCGCGACTTGAAAAAGTCTGAAAACTACTTAATTTTTTTATATAAGGGTAGAAGAAACGGAGAGGACATTATAAGTTTCAACAGTCAACCAACTAAGTAAGTAAGACTCTCCCGAAAAAAAATATCAAATCAGTTCTTAAAAATGGAAGTAAACAGTTTATTTATTTTGCAATATTCGTATGACAAATACTGAGAGACCACGTAGAGTTAACGAATAGTGTCTACATCTAATATCTAATATTTGTCTTTTTTTTCTGAATCTGGACATGTAGCTATTTCTTTAGTAGGATAATATAGGAAAATGGAATTGGAAGTAATTATTATTTAAAATAATATGAGATATCTGCCTTTTTTTTTTATTTTAGATTATCTGAAATGACAAATGCGCTGCACAAATTAAATAATACATTAAGATAGAGTTGGTATAATCTTGAGAGGTCAATGTACTTGTTGTCGAACGATAACTGGTTAAGCTTTGAGCTTCAACTTTGTACAATGTACCATCTCAAATCGGGGTCTCCCATGTTCGGTATAAAATCAAATATTTTTCATAAAAAAAATATTCTAGAAAAATATGTAGATTTTTACTTATTTTTTTTGTTTTAATGTAAGTAAAAAAATGTATCTCAAAAATATTTATATATAGCCTAGACAAATAGTAGGAGAGGCGGGGGTAGGGGGTGTGGGGTGGTGAATATGAGGAGGATACAATTTACTTGGAATATCATTTGTAGAGTTTGTTTTTCCTACTTCTATTAGGGAAATCATCCTCACTATTTTTAAGTAACTTATTTTCCTAGAAAAAATATTTCTAATCATCTGAACATGAAAAATTGAACCATTTTTTCTCTCTACCGAATATTTAGCAGTTAAAATTTTAGAAAAATCGAAATTATTGTATCTGGTGGTGTACTATTTATTAAACAAAGGTCGCTACAAAGCTGTTGGAAAGCTAAGAAATAAGGAATTGGAGTAGATGCAGAAACAGAAAAGGAATAACATACAACTGTATTTACGATATACCTGTTAACATTGTAAAAAAGTTTTTGGCATTGTCGTTGCCATTTAATTAATTGTAAACAATTAGCACATGCTCAAAGTGTTTACACCCAACTATGCAAATATATAATTTAGTGATGTGTACATATTAATTAACCATGATTAAGTACTAAGAATTTCTATACAAACACATAATTGGCGGGTAAGTTTTTATTGATTATTTCACATTACCATATCATCTAGAAAAGTTATGTTGTTTTGGGCAGACTTTACGTTATATTTTAAAAATTCTACACTTTGTACACACATAAAATTTAACTTAATTTACCCAACGAAAAAAGGACAAAAAAACACCCCTAACCTATTGAGAATTTGGCTTCTTCCACTTAAGCTTTTTATTACTGTATATTTTTGGGCTTAAAAATGTCACTTGGGATACCCATGCAACCATCAAATATTCCCAAGTAACAGGCACTTGCCATGTGATAGGGTCCATAGAAAACATGCAGGAGGTCAAGGTTCCACTGTTTTCCAGTGTCATAACCTCGTGAAGAACAGGATATCCTGCCAACCATCAAAATGCCAGTCTTTATGCTAAAATCCAATTTTTGTATGGATAGGAACCAAAGCAAGCAACAAATACACGGATAAACAGAAAAACAGATATGGCCAAATTGTGAAACAAAAAAAGATATATATGTACTTGTGGACAATTTCATATTCTCACCTTGCAGCAGCGCAGTAGATGATGCTCAGCATCATATGTATGCAAAGTGTTTCAGCTTGTTCCCACATCAAAGCTTTTATTTGAACAATTGAACCAACTGATATACACCAACACACGCATTCAGCATGTAAAACTGATTGTTACAAGGGTAGCCCCCAAGCCATATACATAACAGGCAAATTATGGCAATCTATAAAACACTCAGGAATCACGATTTGTCATACAATATTACAACAGTAGAGCTAAGTAGGGATGTAAAATCATAACAATTTATACAAAACTACAACAGTTAGATTTATATAAAATAGTTGCCATCTTACAGCATTCACTCTGCGTTGTTTTCTGCTTCTTGAATGTCTGCATCATCTCCCTCATTTTCTCCTTCAAGCCATTGTTCCAACTCATCAACTTCATCATAGTCATGTATATAGAGATCATCTGAATTATCCCATTGGCCAGTCATCCCCAGCTCCTCCCCATGAAAAGCTATATGCAGAAAGGGTCTATTCCTGGATAAAGTGTCCAGCACATCCCTGCTGACACTACTAGATACTCCTAACCATCTCAATCTCGGGAAATAAGGTTTCTTTAACCATTGGAATGAAAGCTGAGTTATACCTCCACAATTATAAAGATCCAACAGCCGTAAACTGCTCCCGTACCATCCTTCTTCATCAACCTTCATTGATGCTAACACCATAATTGAAGTATCACTTATCAACGGACATTGACGCATTCTAAGCTCAAGTAGTGGAATACGTCTTTTTGCAAGTAAAAGTATACCAGCATCAGATAGGTTTGGAATGTTTGATAAGTCCAATTCTCTCAATTCACAATTAGAAGTTTCATTAAAGAGAAAGGAAATACAATTGTCAGTTAGTCTCTTGCACCCTCGTATGGACAATGACACCAGCGAACGCATTGCTCCTTTTGATAAATGGCACAATCCCATATCACTAACATCAGAACCATCAATCAGTAAAGCCTTCAATTCAGAAAGGTTGCTTATGGTTCGAAGGGCTTCATCTCCAATATTCCTACAGTCCCTCAAGTCAAGAACACTAAGATTTCCATTGGAAACCAGTCGTGCAACGCCATGGTTAGTTAAGAGATTACACCATCTTAAACTGACATGTGTCA
This sequence comes from Solanum sitiens, assembly GCA_016801875.1. Taxonomy (NCBI): domain Eukaryota; kingdom Viridiplantae; phylum Streptophyta; class Magnoliopsida; order Solanales; family Solanaceae; genus Solanum; species Solanum sitiens. The sequence goes on along the minus strand of JABWTJ010000064.1, from coordinate 1,183,247 downwards.
AAGAAAGTGAAGTTGCAGCAATGTCATGAAATACAAGATCAGTCAAGTGGGGTCCATGATAGATCCTCAGCTTGAAAATTTTCAAACATGAATGCAAAATTGTTCTAAAACCTGTGTCTGTAACCTGACAAAACCCACCAAGACAAATACTTTCCATGTCAGAGCACCTATCAGCCATAAGAAGAATACCGAGATCATTAACTCGCTTGAAGTAAGCTGGGAAAATCTCTTGACTCCTCACCAACGACAAATGTTTCAATCTCCCATGCAGATTAATTTGTTGTATACCTGCATTGGTAAGATCAAACGCCAATCTTGGTTCCATAATTGGCGAGTCTCGAAGGTCCAAATGTGTCAAACAATTGATATTATTAGTTATTGTGCTGATCATGGTGTCAGTAATATAATCCACTGAAAGGCATAACTTCTGTATTCCTGGTAATATGGATGGCCGAATATGCTCAATTGACTGATAAGGTAGCACAGGCGGGCTAAGCAATTCTGTCACCATTACCGAAGAAATGTAGCCCATTTCAAGAGATACCAGTGTTGCAGGGGCAATAGACCAAACGCGAGCAAAATTGTGCCGCAAAAACATTGAGACATCAAACATCAGGATCAGTGTCTACAAAGCAAAAGAAGACAGTTAGCACAAACTGTATCATTAGAAGCATAACAGGAACTGCAATAAACTCAGACCCTCCTAAATCTTCCGTCCTAGTTGCAAGAAGAGGTGGATGGTAAACAAAGACCAGTTGATTAAAATAAAGGATGGTTCAGGGAACTTTTGCCATTTGCTTTCTGTGTGAGTACTTTCAAGTATCAGTTTTTTCATTTGTTGTTTGAACTTGTAAATTTGCGGAAAACTATTTAGAAACAGAAAGAATGCATGCACCACTCCCACTCAAATCTCTACGAATAAGCCAATGGTCAAAACTGCATGCGACATCCATATAAACCAAAAATCAGAACACAAACTTTGGTTAGTTAACAGGGAAATAGATCCGAAACAAAAAGGAGTTGTGATGAAGGAGGTAAGGAGCATAGCAGATGAACTTATATATCAACAGAAGGGGAAATCACAGGCTTAAGTGAAGTACAACATTGAGATTTCGATGGTGATGGTAGGCTGGAGTTCCAAAGAGAGACGGACCGAATCATTGATAAAATAATTGGCGACGAAATGGATATGGAGTTGGTCTTCAGTTTCGGAGAAATCTGAGGTTAAACAGATTTATGAAGGAATCTCATTATTCCAAAGTGTAAGCCCGAGATTCATCAAAATCAGTGGTAATCCTAGAAAACAACCTAGGTAACATTTCCAATATGAATAATTTTGAAGCCTATGTTCTAAAAGATCTAGCAAAATTATCAATCACAAAGCTGCCAATAAGTTCAATATTTGCCTGTTTATGGAGGAACAGAAAACAAAATAGCCATACTCCTCTACATTAACTTACCAGGGTAAGGGGTAAGTTTATGTGTCCCTCCCTCAAGGTTTTGGCAAATGGGAGAGTTAAAATTCCAAAAACTAAAATAATGTAATTGCAATTAATTTGTGGTGCCTAAGAAGACAAAAGCTAGTATCTGTGCCAGTTTGTACGCACCTCGAGCCCTCGACTAATTCCACAAGGTATGTGCTAACCCCCACAGAGGTGCTGAGCAATTCTGTCCACCAAGGCTGTCTAGGCTGAGATAGATTGGAAGAAATAACCTAGCATTTTTGCCTCCGCTGTAATTTTAACTTGAAATCTCATGATTCCCAACCTACTTCATTAACCACCAGGCCACTACCTTGGGTGAAAAAAATGTAGTTCTGTGAGTTGTGAGATACTTATTTCCCTAAATGCAGTGGAACAACGGGTGATGAAAGAGGAGAGTGGAACAAAAGAATAACTCCTTACTAATAATACAATGACCCAGTTGAGCTTTCCAAGGTATACATAGTGGAATTACAGAGTTATTTTGCAAAGGTTAAAAATGAGGCAGCCTTCACAAAGTCCCACATATCTACCACTTCTCATTTTTCTATCAGGATCTACTACTCTTTATCTTTTATCAGGATCTACCACTCTTTGTTAAAAAGCAAATCTATAGTTGATCATTTTTTTGTTCCATTTTAGTGACACTTCCGTTTTTGTCAAATTCTTGATGATGAAACCAAGCATACAAATATCAAACTTAAGCATGCTTGGATGTTAAATAAGGTCTTGAACATAGTTGAGAATAATATCAAACTATGTTAAGAGATGTAACACACTATGAACTTGTCTATCAAGTATGACCATGGAAACTTCTTCATATGCCAACTTTTCATCAACCTCCAGTACTTGGGGTGGAATCACATGTGAAGGGTTGTGCACATACTGTGAGAGGAAGACGATGTAGCAGACATGCAAAGACAAAAGTCAGCAGTTATAGATATTGAAATAGGAATCAGAGTCAGTCAGACATTCAATATTTAGAAACTCTTTGATTTTGACATTTTCTATTCTATGACGCTACATGAGCAAATGTTAAGTCAAAGATGTGGACCACCTTCTCCTACATTGTCAAGTGTAACTAGTTTATATTGTGATATTTTGAGATGGTTCAAGCTGCAATGGATTATGTCGGGAACAAGGGAGGAGGCACTCTCCAGCTGGGCATTTAGAAGAAGGAAGGCCTGAGCATACGGGTGATGTTAAGAGTCTTACTATGGTCACCTTTATAAAAAAAAAAAAAAAAAAGGAGTCTTACAATGGTCGAAGAATTGGTTGCAAGTATGGTTACCTGGTCTAGCACAATCCTCACCTCATGAGCTAACTTTTGGATTGAGTTAGGCTCATTATTCATTTTCTTTGCACTTCTGTTATTTTTTAAAGGGATTCCCTTTTTTAAAATTCCATGCTCAATTAAACATTGAGCAATATAATGAAGAAAGTAGTCCAAATGCATTCATAAGCAAAAACTGTAGAAGACTAGCATGGTCATGTGATAATTTATTTGCTTAATTTGATATCCTACTTTCTCCAAATTACAAGCATACACATTGCCTGATTGACATCTGAGCAAACTTGGCAATAATCCAATAACTTCATTTAAGAAAACTAGGGGTTGCAAGTATGGTTACCTGGTCTAGCACAATCCTCACCTCATGAGCTAACTTTTGGATTGAGTTAGGCACATTATTCATTTTGTTTGCACTTCCGTTATATTTTAAAGGGATTCCCTTTTTAAAATTCCATGCTCAATTGAACATTGTCAATATAATGAAGAAAGTAGTCCAAATGCATTCATAAGCGGTAATTTATTTGCTTAATTTGATATCCTACTTTCTCCAAATTACAAGCATACACATTGTCTGATTGTCATCTGAGCAAATTTGGCAATAATCCTATAACTTCATTTAAGAAAACTAGGGGAGCGAATAGGGATTAGATACCCAATAGTCCTAGCCATTAAAAATTGCTAGACACATCTACTAAATTTTTTTGATGACAAGGGAAACCCGCAGCCGCTACCTTCTGGGTGCTAAAACCCCGCTCCTATGCAATAGCTCGCAAACTACATAGGAGAGGTACTAGGCAAGCCTGGTGCGACGAGCCCGACCGAGAAGGCAAACCCCTTGCTTTCGCTTGCAAGGAGTTTCGAACTTGAGACCTCCAACATGGAAGTCCCAAGCTCAAACCACTGGGCCACCCCGAAGAGTGACACATCTACTAAATTTATTAAAAAGATTATGATCTATTCCAACTATCCCTCAAGAAAAAAGTTAGGCAGAAGTTCAAAATGCTACGGTCTTTCTTAAAACCTGAAGAAACAAAGAAAAAGCAAAAGAAATCTCAAAATTTCAATAGTGAAACATTGGACTCGTTCCCCACCCCCTAACCTTTTGTGATCTAGAAAATTACTATCATGAAATTGGAGAAGGTATGTTCACCATTGGTCACTATTAGCACAAACAATGTGAAGTCAGAGAACTACAACAGAGAAACTCATCCAGAATCCACTCTGGCATAAAGATAGAAACTGTGAAAGGGAAGAACCTTGGCAAAACGGTATATTTTCTTTAGGACGTTACACCACTGATATTTCCCATCGAAGTTAGAGTTACAGAAGTAGCACTTTAAACGCTATGCTTTGGTTCATTTTTTTCATTTGTTTGATAGGTTGTTCAAACAATATCTTAGCTAATGTTTTCAATTAAAAAAGAATGCTGATTAACCCATTTATTTATATTGTGAGGTAATTGCTTAGCCTATTTATTATCCTAATAACTTAAATCTTTACTATGACACACTTTCAAGAAGCCTTACTTCCAGCTGAGTGCATCCGCCAAATAAGACCTCTAGATCAGATACATCGATTGATCTGCCTCTCTTCTCCGCCAAATTGCTCAAATAAAGAAACCTGAGGAGCAAAATTAAAGATAACAAACAAGCTAATGACCAACTGAACAAATCATCAAATGAGTTTTCTGTTTTCCTTTTCTTTTTTCTCATGATTCATTTCTCAAACTAGACTCCATTTTATTCCACAATAAAGAGAAACCAAGAAAAACTCATACATGGATTTAGGAAGAGAAAATAAGAAAAGGTTTGAGAGAAATAACCTGAGGTCTTTACAGTACTGGCCGACCTGAGAGAGAAGCCTTCCACTGAAATCAGCGCAGTTATGAAGGCAAAGCTCTTGTAAAGTCGGCCGAAGAAGACAATCAAGGGATGAATCATCAAGTCGCATGCAATCTACCTTCAAGCTACGAAGGTAAGGATTGGGAGGTAGCAACGGCCTTATATATTCAGCAGGCGGAGCAACATCCTGATAAGAAAACACTAACTTAGAGAACAAGAATTGATGGTAAGTCATGTATAAGAACATTAGAAATATACTTACAAGGAGATGAAAACTAGGAATGAAGCAAAGCATGTGTGTGGCACATGAATGAAAAGCCTTGCAAGTGCATGCCAGGGAACGAATGGAAGCTATGTCCAACTTCGTCATCACAGTGGCCAATAGTGCTGATGGAAGAAGGTCTAGGCTCATCTGCTTGTGTGCACTAGAATCTGAAGAAGACTTCCCCATTTTTTCCTCTTTGCCAGACCGAACTCCAACAAGCAACAAATTGTGTTAATGTGTAGATGAGATGTAAGTTGTGGATAAGGAGTCGAAACTGGAAAATGTCAGTTGCTCCAATCACTTGGCTGTTGGCAATGGAAAGAGGTCTTCTGTTATTTCATTCGATAGATAAAGTTAATAGAAAAAATGCACAAAATCTACAGTGAAATAACTGTAACATCCATTTATGAGAAGCTCCTATCAAATTTCAAAATAGCAAAAAATGACCCAATCCCCAATTTCTCACTCTTAGAGTACACAGAAAATAACTTCAGCTTTTCTAATAACTAGAAGATTAGCCTAAATTCACGAGTTGGGAAAAGAACAAACACACCTTATATTTAAAGTCAACCAACAGGATTATCTCAGTTTAGTGATTCTACAACCAAATTAAGATGTTAACATGCAGATTCTAATGCTAAATTTACAACAAAATCCACTGAACCCTAATCTCTAATTCACACAATAGACCATCGCAAGTTAAAAATCAGACGTTATTCAGTTGGAAATACACATAGGATTTACAATCTGGTGGGAGATAGAAAGCACGAAAGAGACAGAGAAGCAAAAAAATATAAATTTCACCGGATAAATTCGCCGGAGAAGATAGATAGAGAAAATTACCACCGAATTGTATGAGTTCGTGTTGGGGCGTGGAGTTCGAGGCGCCGGTGGAGTCGGAGATGAGTGAGGCAATTGATGCAAATGGACACATCTTCATAACTTGCGACAAGTGACAACCTTAATAACTTGTAGTAAAATTTTGCACAATTTTTAAGTAAAAAATAATACTTCACTATTTTAATTAATATACTAACTTTTAATTAATTTTTAAATTATAGAATAATTTTTTTAATATTTTGAATTATCAATATTTGAAAATAATTATTTTAATATATATGATAATAAAATTTAATGAAAAATTACATATTAAACGTTTTTATCTCAATTAAATTACTCTCTTTCACTAGATTAAATAACGATACGAAACACGATGTATTTACTAGTTATTCAAATAATTTGAAATGACTTTTATGAGTTGAATCACTCATTGTATTATAGATAAATAATATAAGCTAATAACTCATAAATTATGGTAAGTGATAATTTATTACTAACAAAACTATATTGCTAGGTGCATAATATGCTAGACTGATGATATTGTGTTTAATTGAGCTAATCAACTTAAAGCTAAACAATGAATTGGATACATACCATCACAAGATAAGTCTGTTTATTTGAGATTATTAATATAGCATAAGTGCACGTATATACTTATACAATGTTATTGTTCAATCAATTACACGTGAATAACTATTAATCAATAATAAAGACAAAATATACTATTAAATATTGAGAGGATGGTTTTTATAATGTATTGAATAAATTTTGCAAATACTCAATATCCTTGGTAACTGAAAGAATAAATGCATGTTTAAGGTTTACCTATACATTGTATATTTTGTTTCATTAGTAAATGACAGCATAAGATCCTTATTGTTCTTCCTTTTTTTCTGACATATTTGTTAAGTGTTTTGATTAATTATCAATATAATAGCTCTCTCGTTTTGATTAGGAGATTTAAAATTCAAATCTCAAAATGGAGAAATTCTGAATAAAAAAAATTCTTCAATGAAAGATGTACAATGCAACTCTAAATTAGTAAGTCTCAAATATCAAATAGATAAACAAAAGGAAAATTATTTCAAATAATTACAATAGGCAAGCAATAGAATAGATTGGCACACAATAATAATATTTAACAACAATAACATGCTTTAATATATTAATTTCACATATAATACTGATTTATTATTATTATTATTTTTAAATAGCGTCTATTGTCCATATTTTATTGAATACAAACATAAAATAAAGTAACAATTATGATAGCCGTTTTGTTTGTTAAAGATAGATTTGGGCGAGTTGGTTCCGCGAGCAAGTCAAAGATAAGCCAGAATAAGAGGTTCAATAGCAGAAGTTTGCAGAATGTTGTGGCTACTGAATCCAGCTGCACTCAGAATATGATCCCATTCTTTTGCAGTTCTCTCTTTTCCATTACTTGTGTGAGCCATCATTATCATATCTAACATCAGACCAACATCATTGACCCCTTTTTCTTTGCCTATTTTTTCATCAACAACTGCCTCCACAATTATCACTATTCCTCTCTCTTTTGGAATTGCCTCTATGCATTTTTTCAAGATTTGAATGCATTCCTCATCACTCCAGTCATGTAAAACCCACTATATGCATTTTAAGTTGATTTAATTTTGACTAATAACCGATCTAAACTGAACTATAAACAACCGTAAATAAACTTATAAACTATATATCACTCTACATGAAAAAGGTTTTATAGCTAAGTACTTATAAACTATATATAACTCTACATGAAAAAAATATATAAATATTAGAAAAAAATGTGTAAGAAGAAAACAATAATATATTTATTTGAAAAATTAATATTTTTGACCCATAAATTAACAATAAAGACATTTGTGGATCAAAGTATTGACAGCAATGATATTTTTTTTATCAAACTACAAACGGAGGGTATTTTTGTTCCTTTCGCATAGTTTAAGGGCATTTTTGAATCAAAATATTGACGGTGAGGACATTTCTAAGCCAAATTATAAACAAAGGATATTTTTGTTCCTTTCTTATAGTTTAAGAGCATTTTTTATTCTTTTTCCATTAAAAAAATAGTATTTCGCATAGTTCAATTCGATCTAACAAATAAAGTATATATGAATCATAATAAATTTATGTCATCATACAATAGCAAAAAATAAATTAAATATTAGATTTCGAGTATCTTACAAATTAGAAAAAAAAAAGAATACTCCACGAATGATAAAAATAATATTTGAAAATATTTTTGAGTTGTAAGATACTCGAAATCTAATATTGTTACTCAGAAATAGCAGAAATATTTTCAAATATTGTTTTTATCATTCGTGGAGTATTCTTTTTTTTTTCTCTAAGTTGTAAGATACTTGAAATCTAATATTTAATTTATTTTTTGCTATTGTATGATGACATAAATTTATTATGATTCATATATACTTTATTTGTTAGATCTAATTGAACTATGCGGAATCTTATTTTTTTAGTGGGAAAAGGATAAAAAATGCCCTTAAACTATAAGAAAGGAACAAAAAAATCCTTTGTTTATAATTTGGCTCAGAAATATATATATATATATATATATATATATATATATATATATATATATATATATATAGTAATGAAAACTAAATTTTCTCTAAATGCAATTAATTAATCTAAAATTTGTAATCAGTAGTATGAAACCCGCGCACGAGTAAAATTCATGTTTAAGGATTTACATATACATTTCATTTTTGTTTCATCAGTAAATGACTCAAAAGAACCTTATACGATTTTTCTTGACATGTTTGTTAAGCATTTTGGTTATTATAATAACTAGATTTCTTAAGTTGGTTCAAATAATAACATTCGATAAGCAATATGATAGATTGACTGACACAACAATATTCAACAACACACACAAAAATAACAATAAAACAAAAGAGAAGATCCAAGTCAAGGATAAGCCAGAATAAGAGGTTCAATAGCAGAAGTTTGCAGAATGTTGTGGCTACTGAATCCAGCTGCACTCAGAATATGATCCCATTCTTTTGCAGTTCTCTCTTTTCCATTACTTGTGTGAGCCATCATTATCATATCTAACATCAGACCAACATCATTGACCCCTTTTTCTTTGCCTATTTTTTCATCAACAACTGCCTCCACAATTATCACTATTCCTCTCTCTTTTGGAATTGCCTCTATGCATTTTTTCAAGATTTGAATGCATTCCTCATCACTCCAGTCATGTAAGACCGACTAATATATATTCACCAAGAAAAAATATAAGTTAGTTTGATCAGCTTATAAACTAAGATAAATAAATAAATACTTTAATTAGTTTACTCAAACTTACCATGAGGAAAGCAGCATGAGCTTTGGGAACAGAATGAAACATATCCCCTTCAACATGTACAACACCATGACAAGGAGGAGCAACAGAGGCAACATGAGGGAGATCAAAGTTGATCCCATTTATCCATGGAAATGCCTTCACCAACATACCAACAGTTGTTCCATTACCTCCACCAACATCCACCAATGACTCTATCCCTTTGAATATCTCTGCACAATTATTGATAATCGCATGCATTGTCACCCTCGCATGGCATGCCAGTGCGTCGTTGATCAGCTTGCTATGCTCCGGATTGGTTTTCGCATACTCCCACAAGTCCTTTCCGTGAGCCGCACTAAATGCTCCACTATTTTCTGTCAGAGTTATAGTATAGTTTTAATTAAATCATCAAAAATCGATGATCACACAATTCAACAAGCGTACGTACCCTTTGACAAAACGCGGGCACTGAGGTAGTGCCATGGGGCAAGCATGACTGGGCTACTTTCAAGTAAGACAAGTGCAGCCATGCTATTTTCTCCATCTCTTTTAAGAAGACGAGAAACAGGTGTTTGTACATAACCCATTTCACCATTTCCATTTGACACCAATTTGAATATTCCCCTGTTTATCAAGAACCTGAGGATCCGATGCAGGGAAGAAGCAGAGCAGCCTAGTGCAGAGGACAATTGGTTTAAGGGAACAGGTTCTTGATGGTTTTCCAAGAAATCAGAAATCCCCAATTGAATAGCACATTTGGCGACAGCCATTTCAGCGAAACCAGATATGCATCTCCATATATCCTCTTGAACTTGAGACTCTTCTTCCTCTCCGGATCCTACATGCTTTAATCCATTTGTTTCTTTCGCCATATTGCTCTACCTGAGAAAGCTAAAAGATTTTGGTGTAACATAAATAAGTGTTCAGCTATTTATAGAATTACGTACATCTTACTCTAGCCAGAAGTTGGAATAGTAAGTAGCAAGATGTATGTTTCCCTCCCAAAATACAATACGGAAAAAGGTCTAAAATACGTTCGAAGTATTAAAAATGGTACAGAACTATCCTCCCTCCATCTATTGGCTCCAAAATGTCTTTTTCACCCACCTATTGACTCAAAATGCCCTGTTATCCACTTTGGGTTCAAAATTGATTACTTATTTAGCGGTTTCAAAATTAAACTATTTAAATATTTATTTTAAATATTTGGTGGTCAACTATTTGATATAATTTAATTTATTAATATCATTTATAACCAACGCACTACCCATCAATTACTAATTAATATCACCCAGTTAATAAACCAATTCTAATATCAAAACTGCCCTAAACACTACTAAAACCCGATGAAATTACAGATTCTTGACACTTTCAATAGAATTCTCTTTCAAGCTTGAATTTGAATTGATTAAAGGTAAAGAAGTAGTACATCCCGAATTAATTCATAAACTTTTTTTAATATAATTTTATAAATATTTAGTATTTGTTTTAAATATTAAAACTTTAATATATTATTTTTTATAAAAGGTTATCTATTAAGTAACATCACATAATTGAGACGAATGAATAATTAAGATGAACATAGTCAGTCTTAAGTTTACGATAATTTTTATTTAGACACATGAAATATAATATGTTTTGATTAAGGACTTGAATGTGTGATAATGTACTTCTATAGAAATTTTCGTCTCAAACTTTTAGAAACACTCAATGACAGTATCTTTTCTGTTGTTGCATTAGTAATGGGGCGGATTTAGTAATTGAGTGTGATTTAATTAGTAATCGGTGGGTAGTAGATTGATTTATAAATTATATAAATAAGTTAAATTATAACAAATAGTTGAGCGCCATGTTTTTAAAAATTATTTAAATAGTTTAAATTTAAAATCGTTAAATAAGTGAATGGATGGTAATTTTATATCCTTTTTAATACTTTAAGGGTATTTTAGGCCTTTTTTCAAAAATTATCATATATTATTATAATGTCATTTTTTTTATAAAAATAGAGTAATTAAATATTGATGTATACTATTTCAAAGTATAATAGAATGAGACATGATTAGATGCACATATTAAGCAAAGTTTATATATCTTTTTCATTTTCTTTTTAAAATTAGGTAATACCCTCTAAGTCTTGACGTTTTAATTGATTTTTTTTTTTGCTTTCATCTTTCAAAAAAGTTTTAAGTATTTCGCATTGGGAATTCCTAAAATAAAATTTAGCACCATAAATATTTTTGGAAAAATTATACGTATTTAAATATATACTTATTTACTCAACATAGTTATAATTTATCTTAATTATAAATTGCGATCTATCTTTAGCTATAATTATGAGGCTTAGTTTTTTAGTTTTATATAATTCGCACGTTTTTATAATTTAAAATTTGTATAACTTTTGTATAATTATGAATTGGTATAATATAATTTGTATAAACATTTACACTTCTAGTGTTTGTAATTGTACAAATTCAATATTTTGAGTTTATACAAAAATGACTGAATTATACAAATGTACCCGCGAATTGTACAAACCTTCGACTTGTACAAATCCACAAATTATACAAATGAGGCAGCTTAAACTATAACTACAACCCGTAAATATGCAAACTATAACTATGAAGCATAATGAAGTTTATTATACTGATTATTTGTGTAATTTTCTCGTCATTTTTTATATCATTAAACCAGATGTGTATATTAAATAATAGTACCCAATGATATAACATATAGACAATGGGTTGAATCGACCTCAATACTTCCGATACAAAATACTTATAACTATAGCTATATCTATTTATATCAATAACAATTCAATAAATAAGTATTAATTTTGGACATGTAACTTTAAAAATTTAACGAAATTAATGATAAAAATCTAAAGATCAAATAGGTCAAATTTCTATTTTAAATTTATCTTTCTGTAATAGTATGCTCATCCTCTCATAGTCCTAAATACACCTCTATATAGCCAAACATTTGAGGTTTAATTTCAAATTCATTGGCAGAGAATAGTTGCTTTTAGCCGTGAGATTATGGGTCGCTTGGTTGAGAATTAGTTATTGAATAACTTATCCCACCATGTATAATAAGATAATTTATTCCAAATATGATAATCAAACAAGACACAAAAAAATGTATGTCATTCCTAATTAGCATATATATTATAGGATATATATCCATCAATTAAGTTGGATGATCTTTTTCTTATATTTCTCATATATAGCTTAAATTCCTAATTTGTTTCTGGTGTGCAGTATATGTTCAATAATTTTATTCTCCATTATCGAGGCAACCTCAGCAACAAATTGGCCCAACCTCAACTAACATATTTTGTCTCCTTCCAACTAATGACATTTATTTACTTCTGGACAATATAGCAAAGATTCAGTGGTTGGATTTGGAAATGGATTGATGGAGACATTAATGTCATGAATTATGGTCTACTTGGAAAATCAAGAAGACAATACATAATCAAGATGATAATCTTATTTTCATTTGGTACGTTTTTATTTTTGAAGAAGTATACTGTTTGCTTGTAAAAAAGCCAACAGTTTTCATATTCAATCACATGATAGGATGCCAACGAGGCACAGTGTCAGTTATCGACAAGTATGTCGAATTGCTATATTGTACTGTCACATACCCTATAATTTCAACCAAAAGAAAAAAAATCCAATCACTACCATGACGAGTGGCAACAAAAGATGAAGCATTAAAAAAAAAGAAGCAAAAATTCATCTAAAATATTAACCAGATATCAGGAAGAAGTAGAACACATATAAAGACAGGCAAAACGCTCAACCAGGACTTTACCAAGGCTTAAATGCGCCTTTAACAACAGAGTGAGATAAGTTAGATGTAAAAAACTTCCTTTTGTAAAGTAATAGATCAATATATACATATCTGGTATAAGATCCCACCATGTAGAAAATTTTAGCTGTTTACATGTTTCCTAGTAATCACAGAGTTGAGCTTCTCGACCTCATTCAACAATGAGGAATTTCCTTCACATGCCTCTTTCAAAATCCGTAATCTATTCACCACATCACAACTTTGAAGGGGCATACATCCCTTATGGAATGGTTCAGATCTGGTATCCGGTTTTTGGTACTCAAGTAAGTTAATAAAAAGGACCTGTAATAGATAAAAAACAAGTACAAATGTGAATTCAAATTAGATTACAGAATAAGACACAAAACTTCCAGATAACATTTTGCTGGGGACTTAAAAGTGTGAACTTTTTGCAAACTTAAAAAGGATCAAAACTGTTAAGTGCATGCTTGCAGGACCAGTTTTGTTAATTTGGCAAACTTAGACGACTAAAACTAGATACTTTAAAGGCTTTTTTGGACCAACCACTCAAACATAAAGGACCATTTTTGTCATTTTCTTTCTGTGATATTGTCAATTGTTTTCTCAAACTACCACATTACATAACTGAGTCATTGAGAGAACAAACATGACAATAAAATTGCCCAATCTCATAATCATTTGCTCTAATTCATTGTTAATGTCTGAAGTCTGAACGGGCAAATTAAATCAACAAAAGGGAGCATAGTTAAATGCGAAAAGACATGATAGTGTCGACTTCTATCTCGGCTTACAGACGAGCTCAATCAAGCAATGGTGAATAATGACACAAAATTAAGAAGAAAAAAAGAACTGAGATCAAGTTTATATACAGAGAAAATCCATGTAAATCGAGTTCAGAACCCATTTTAAATTTCGAACCAAATACAGAGAGCATTAAAGTTTTTAAATCAAGATGAATTAGTATGCTTAATTTAGATTTCTAGTTTCTATTTCCTAATTATAATGTATGCGTCCTTAATGTCTTCTTAATGATTAGTGATGTATCCGGCTATATCAATCTGTTAGCGGCGTCCTCTTCAAGATAGAGACCATAAGCATTAGAGATTAACCTAACTAGTCAACAGTGGCGAATGCAGGATTTTCATTAAGGGGTGTCAACAGTTATAGTATAAAAAATTATAAATAGGCTGGTAGGGCTTGAACACACGACCTCATATAGTGTTTGTAAGCCCCTAACCAGTAGACTAAACCTTCAACTTGTTTCAAAAAGGTGTCCATATATGTATTTATATTTATAAAACTAAAATTTAACCACTATATACAACGTTATTTTCTGATGAAGGGGTGTCGCTCGACACCCCTTGGACCAAGGTAGGTCCGCCACTGCTAGTCAACATTTTTTTTAAAAACTATTGGTTGGCAGGTATTTGCTAAGGCACACGCCTTAGAGCCTTTGACATATTCATTAATGTGTCATGTAAGCAGCGCAAACTGCAAAACACACATCCTGCTATATGCATTGGCTTCAGACCTTAAATCACACCTCAAGAGGGGGCCTTTTACAACAAAGAAAAGGATTCACTAAGCAGTTAAGAAACAAATTTGCATACCTCATGTTGCTTCTTACGGGAGTAGTCTCGTAGCAGAGATTTGACAAGCTTGTTTCGCAAAAGAATCATATTCCCACAGCATGTCTGGAAAATAAATGATGATAGATGGTGCAAGGCCAAAGTGAACGAAGCAGATCCTCGACGTGCTGCTTTGTCTAGAGCTCCTGAAACCCATGATTTACAGTAAGCTTCCAAAATCCTCTCATCATCCTGCATCAAAGTATTAATCACCCACAAGTAAGCAAAGTATAATTATATCTTTGTTTACAGAGAAAAAAAAAATTAAAAGAGCTTTCCTCAACTCGACTTGGCCAAAAATCGGACAACACAAGCAATCATTCTCTCGATTCACTCTTTTCCAAACAATGTTTAGTAATGCCATAATTATCATCATATTCCCAATATCCTTCCCTTTTACCTTGTAACTTTTTGTTGCCATACTACCTTGCTCTTAGGCGGCAGTGTCTTGTACAAGGCAGGATACTGAACAAGATTAATTATCATTATTTATATATGACATCCTGAACAACTAATACAATAACAACAACAACAACAAGAAGAAGACGCCCAGGGTCTGTTAAGGTTAAGATGTACACAGACCTTACCTCTACCCTTGTGGGGTAGAGAGGTTGTTTCGGATAGACCCTCGGCTCAAAAGTACCAAGAAATCTTGTGTTAACCTGATTAACCATCCATAACAACAACATAATACCCAGTGTACCTCCAGAACATACACGTTATTTAAAAATGTAATATGGACAGATGCAGCCCCTCCCCTCAAACAGCAATTTTCATTTCCCTTTCCTTTTTCCTGGGCTATTCTTTTTCCTCCCAAATTCCAAACAAAAATGAAGTGGACAAACAACATGAAATATATCTCATTTTTAGCAAGTCATTTTAGCTGCACCGCCCCTGGAAGCACACTCGTAGACAATGGCAGATCCATACTAGTGTCAAACTTAAGTATTCTCAAGTAAGTCTTCAGAACCATCAGTAAGTTCCTCAGAACATTCATCTAAGAGAAACACATCAAACTTAATTTAGAATGGTGAGAGGATATTTTTCAACTGGTATTGGACATCCCATTGTCTTTGGATCAAAACGAAATTATATTATTATCCTTAAACAGAAAATAAATTTTCCAGTATGGGGCTATGGGCGACTTTCCAGAATCCTGGTTTACACAAAGGAGTTCATATAGCTTTCACTAAATTAAAGGTTAAGTTAATAATTATGTGATTGTCAGGTGTTAAGTGTATTTACTGATAGTGTTTAAGTAAGCAATACCTCAACAGGTTCAAGATATCCATAAGTTGCAGCAATGCACTTCTCCAAAGGAGGCAAAAGCTCGAGAGCACAAGCGTTAGACAGTGCATTCCATGCAGCAAGCCTTACAGGAGCTTCAACAAATTGATGCAGATAGACTCCTACTTGACGACCAAATATCATGTCACCATAAGAAACAGCAGCAAATTGCTCTACTAGATTGTCAATGAATGTGGAGTAGTTCTCATGTATGTCCGTCTTAAATTTCAGGCTCTTTGCATTAACTTTTTCTTCCCTATCAAGAAGCTGTCCATAGATATCTTGCAAAGCTTTGTAGAGATCCCTGCTATTGTCCTCCTCAAAAATGCTCATTCCAGAAAGTAAAGTAGTAGACAACGAGTGCAATTTCCATACTAAAGGCACATTTCGAACTGGTGTTTGCAACTCAGCAGGAAGGACTGTGGACATCAGTTCAATCCCCAAGAGAAAGAAGAGTCCACCTTTTGCAACTTTGAGAAAATCCAGAGACTCATGACTGGTAGAACAAAGAACTGTGAGTGGACTGAGAAACCAATGCAAGGGAAGAGGCAATTTTTGGTGAGCCCACTCAGCCACCAAACATTTAGGCTCTTGGCTGGCAGGGTTTGATTCAGAATTTTCCTCAGGAATGGTGTCCAGTAAGACACTTCTTTTTTTAGAGTTCTTATGGAATGCTTGCTCATTTCCAGCAGCAGATTTACGCTTCTGTTTTGCAGACAACCATTTCTTCTTAAAGTGAGAAGCTAAGACATCACTCAACAGTAAATAGTCCTCTTCTTGATACACCAACTCGAAAGACTGAAAACCTTGATTAAGATTAAGAAATTGGCGGATACTGAAATCAATGTACTTTAGAGTGGGAACTTGAAACAAGAAATCAAGCAGCTTATCTACAGCAGAACTATCCATTGGCCCCAGCAATAAACATGCTCCCATGACAGAATTTATTTTTTGTATTATAGAGTTCATCCCTTCAGCTGTAAACTGATCTTCCACAGATACAATAGGAAGCACATCAAGCAAGTAAATGAATAATCGTGCAGCTACTTGCGCTGATAAAACATTTTTAGACCAAAATCCCCCGCCAGGGGCACCCCAGCCTACACCAATTCCTGGTGCAGGACCACCTCTACCAAACGTTTCAATTGATTGCATATGACGCCATTCAGAACTATTTGATTCCATTACACTTGTCATCAAAGCTCTTAGTTCAGGAAGAGAAGAGTGGAGAATCCCAGCAGCAAGAGTTTCTTCCTCTCTTGTGGAACCCTGGTATGGCAATGGATTCCGAGGTTCATTGTTAGCTAGTAAGATCAGCTTATCAACACACCAAGCAACTCGCAACAATCCCTGAAGGCAACTATTGGATGCTATTGATGTTTCTTGTTGGTTTATTTTTCTCAAATAACACAACCTCTCGAGGAACGAACTGCTGCCAGAAGCAGCATCATGGCTTGTACTACTTATACTTGAAAAACTCATTAGTCCATTTTTCAAAATTGCTAGTCCAATCTTAGGGACAAAGTCTGGCAGCCATGGAAGAGTCCCATGGCACAACTCTGCATTATCTTCTGGGATTACAGCTTCAAGCACTGCAGAAAGCATGTCCATAATTGAAGATATCAACCACAGCAAAGGAGGAACTGCTGAATCCTGCATATCACCATTCAATTTCTCCTCATTTCCCTCCTCAAATAGACGAGATAGGAGTGGTATCTCCTTTATCCTAATAGACTCTAGGGCGGAATCAATCATAGGACCGACCTGGGCCCAACACCAGCTCTCTGCTTCTTTTGTAGTACCCCCATCCAAATGTTGCATGTGGGAATAAAAAGCTGGCAGTCTTCTAGTTAAAGCACCCAGTACAAGGTATGCTTCCTTGGCAATGGCAGTATATTCGCTGAGGACACTATTTTCAATCAGCTTTCCAAATGCAGGCACATTCAACCAAATGCATAAGGCAGGAAATAGATCATCAAAGAATGACACACAGTATCCATGTTGCACACAGACCTTCCACAACCGTAACTGTTCAACCAGAAGGGCTGATGAAAGCTTACGAGCCTCTTTTCCAGACTTTACCCAATTGTCAAAAGAGGTATACCGACACAAGTGCCATGTCATCTTTCGAACAATTCCAGTCTTGACAAATTCTAGGCAGTTCTTCTTGTCAAATCGAGCCAAAAGCTGTCACATTAAAGAACAAAATTTAAACGTGGGAATGAACTTAAATTTGGATGGATTTATTACAGGCACAAGTTATTTCAAGCATGGATTCTTGATGCGCTTACTTTCAGGAGTGTAACTGACTTGATCTTTGAGGTACTAATCTCCATTTCCTCTTTACTAGTGAATCTGTTGATGATTGTTTCAACCAGCTGTTGACACTTCATAACTGCAGCTGCACATGTTGGCGAATGCCTAGCTATTGCAATTAATATGGAAATTAGGCATTCTTCCAAAGCTATTGAAGGCTCAGTCTGGCAAAAAGAGAAGAAGATAACATGTCATGCTACAGTACACAACCCGCAGTCGTCATTTATGAGTCAGAGTTATATATTGGACAAGTTGCTCACAGTAACAAGCTAGAATACAAAAGAGGCATGGTCCATCAGAAGAAACATACCTCCAAGAGATATTGAATCCTTTGAAGAATCCCCATCCTAATCAATCCTGCAGCTATATCTTGGCCAGCAACAACAACATCATCCTGAATAGTGTGTCCACTTTCGTCATTATCCAGATAATCCCGGGCAAAAGGAAGTATATTGGAAGGTTTTGCATTGTATTTCCAGAAACCACCATGGAGGAAACCATCTTCGATTTCAGGTCGACTTCTAAAGACAGGAGCATTGGGTGCCTCCCTCTGAAGAGTTGGTATCCTCTGATAAAAACACAGAGGTCAAGAATAAACCATCTGCCAATATACAGCTCATAGAGACAGCAAAATTTATAGTCTTACCTCCACAATTTCAAAAAACTCCTCATTGATCTCAAAGGTAAGAGCACACTGAATGGCTCTAGCACACGCCAGAACTACGGAATTGTGGTTGTCATCCAGATACATCCTACAAGTAAAAAATGCATAACACTTCTTTTGAGTAAGAAAGCATGCAAAACTGTTGTCTCAGAGAAAATTGATCTTGTTCCATGCATAGCAAAGTTCAGCATTTCCAGGAACCCTAATTTAAAACGAGAGATACTGAAGTACATTATTTTCAGATTGAAGTGCTGTTATCCAACTAGTCCTGGTCCATATCCTTTAACTAACGTCAAAATTGCAAATAAGGCAAATGGAATCTATTTTATTTCCTTGAAACAAACCACAATCTTTCTGGGTTTCATATTTTATTAAGGGACAGAAACAAAGAGATATGCATGTAGTTTAGTCTACATACCCAAGGTTTTGACCCAACTACTAAGCTGAGCAGTTCAGGTTGCAAAGCAGTAAAGAGATCAGAGTATATCTCAAATTCTTGTGAAGTGATAAGTCCATGAGTCCGCGACATTGAATCTTTCAACCATGAAACATGGAGTTCTCAGAAAGCTAGACAGAAAACTTACCATCAGCTGACTTGTCGACCACCCAATCATTTTAGAGGGGGCTATGCCTAATAAGGCTCATGCAGAAAAAAAAAAGATTTTAAGGGGCTAGTTTGGTTCTGAGATTCTACTACAAGGCACACTAGAATCCAGAAAAGGTAAGCGGGTGGGAGGGGGAGAGGAATCTAGTACTACAGAAACTGAGAATCTCTACAAAGACATTCACGAAAAACAAAAACTGAAAGAAATCATTTTGTTACTTGAAAGTTCCGCAATCAACTATACACTTAATAGTTTTAACCCAACTATCCTCCTTTTCTCAAAAGTATTTCACAATTTCCACCTATTTCCCCACTATATCTTATTTTAGTCGTTTTTCCAAATAATTTTGAGTAGTAAACAAATTCAATTACCCAAAGGTTTTTCCCTTACACCTAGGAAATAAGACTAACACTTTGTTTGATGTTTTTGCCTTCTAATGCAGGTAACACCTTTCCTTCCACAACAGCCTCCCTACTTCCACTCCAAGTGGAGGCTCAAAAGAAACAAGTGAAAGGAAATCTAAATACAAAGAAGATTGTGGACAAATGGAGAAAAAATGAATAATTGGCTATGCATGAACATAAATGCAGTTTACTGATGTCTATAACAAACAAACAAAAAAGCATTACATCTTGAAGGAGAACATATTTTGGGACTAGAAACATGCATAATCTATTTCACCGAAATGAACAAACATGGCACTACTCAAAGACAAACAATTTAGCATATCACAAGAGAAGGCCAAGAAAAAACAACGAGGAAACACTAACCTCAATAATAGGGCAAGCTCGGGTTCTGGGCCTAGTGTAAAAGCCCAAATGGCCTCCCAGTCAGTAAGTCCATCTCTGTCCAGAGATCTTAAGATACACCCTAGCTGATTCTGCTGAATATTGTGCATTGCTCTATCAAGCAAAGATGCAATAAGATGGAATGCAAATGTCCGTTGTCCAGGTACCTGTAGAAAAGGAGCTCAAATACTTAAAAAACACAATTAGACTAGCATGGAATGCAGACACAAAAAAGCATGATACTGAATATCCAAAAGATTCAAAATTATATATACTAACCATACTTCTTGCAAGAGCAACTGCTTCTTTGATGGTGTAACCAGCCGCACCAGGATCACCTTCAGTTCGTAGATAATCACGCTCGGAAAGATTTTGCTCAGCATAAGATGATGTATTACCTGCTACAAAATGAGGCATACCCATCAAAATATTTCATTGGTTGAGGCATTCCTAACAAGTGGAAGATTCAGAAAATGCGAAATCAGGTGCGACACAAACAAGAGAAGTACTCTACGAACCTATAGGAAGTTGATTTAGAGCATCACCTATTAAGTAGAATAATCACATATTATGTCGTATTATCAACCAACTCAATGACCACATTGCTGAATGGATATGAGGAAATGAGAGTGGGAGAGTGCTCGGGGAGGAAAAACCCTACCTAATCTACAAAGGGAAGGTCAGTTTATTTTTCATTTCTTTATACATGTCTAGTTAGGGTACAAATACACAAGGTCAGTTCTCAACTCTGACAGTTGACAAGAGCAACACTATCCTCCCTAAAACAAAAACATCGGTCGGAACCTGGCAGGTCACAAATATATGCTGATACCCATCACATTCTACGGGATCTAAGAAATTAAGATGTGTCCGATCCCACATAAAATCAGTCCCAATAAGACATGTTAAACTGGACAAGATTTCCTGCGGAAAAATATATTTGACAACTTGGTGACTGGCGAGCAATGAAAGCAGAAAGAATGTAAAAGGAAGTTCCTTTGGAAATTCTCCAGTAGTAAGAAACAGATTTTCCCAAAAATAACAAAATAAAAATAATAATAAGATACCACTACAACAAAGTAGTATCTATCATGAAGATAGTCCAGGCACATCTATCTCTACTTAGTGAAAAACTTGAAGAGCTCCTATCGCTCTTGGAATTGACCTGTCTTACTTCTATTTGTATATGACAAAGTGATAAATGTGCGCACAAAGTGTATCTTCGAATATACCAGAGAGGTCCAGCACCCTTATCCTTGCTACAAACTAGAATTATAAAAGGGAATACATATAAGCATATGAATCAGAACTTATCAGTGGCTGCAACTGAGCAAAACCACATAAATGTAGCTCATACTAGACATAAGATTGATCTAACTAGGCATTTTTTACTGTTTCGGCCATCTTAAGTACGCCTGCCAGTGACCTTGTGATTTCCACTGTTCACTAATGATGCTTGGTAAATTTATTTCTTCCTCAGATGAATCATACACTAGAAGGAAAAGATTAAAAAAAAGAACCTGCAGTACTGGAAAGTAAGAGCTGCAAAGGTATAAACAAATTTAGGCTTACCACGCTTTGAGACATCAAATTCACTTTTCACAATATTGCCATCCAAGGAAAATCTTAATTCACGGACACTCTCAACTCTTTTACTCCAATCATCCCACACACTGGTGCTTGCACTCAACTTTGTAGTATCATCTTTTACATTTTTCAATGTGCCTTGTGAGGTTGCATTGTTCATCTGATCCAGCAAATTACCCTTTTCGCCACTGTGATGAGAACCAGATTTACTAGATTTTCCTCTTTTCAACTTCTCTTGGCCTTTCCTCTTCAGTGCTGCCAACATTGCTGGACTAAATTTTGCCATTAATTCTGCCTGCGCTTCAGCAATTTCATCGGCTGACATTCTCGCTAATTGAGCTTGATTCTCAGCATCAATTTGACTCTCAAGACTGCTGGCTTTCTGCCTTCCTTCCACTTCCTGGGAGTCAAAGCTAGCATCAATTTTGTTTGCAGAAATGTTAAATTTCTGTGCGTTAATCTGTAAGGTAGGATGCATATCCTCAATTATTTCGTGCTCCTGCTCAGTGATACCATTTCCACATCTCTGCTCTGGTAAGACAGAACGGTAAGCACTCTGTTCCATGCCTCCCTGCTCGATGTCCATTGCCATGTCTTCCTCTTGCTCTTGAACCATATGCTCATCCTCCATGCTGACATCCTGAGATTTTGCACCATCTTCAACAGATAAAACAGCACCCTTTCCATATTTATTAGGAGTACGTTCATCTAAGTTGCTTTTGTTTCGAGATACTTTGGCAACAGCTTTTCGCTCTTTTGACGTTGACGTCAACTTGCGAGCACTTTCTTCCCTCTTGGATGGTACAGAACTATTATCACTAGCCACTATCTCCCGCCACCGACTAAAATCCAGCCCTTTATTCTCTTTTCTTTCCATAGGCTTCGCAAAAACTCCAATCTGGTCCATTCCAGTGAAATCTTCCTCATTCTCTTCACCATCGCGATCATTGTTACCACGAACGACTCCAACTTTTGGGGTCCAATGCTATACAAATATGCAGAGAGATGCACATATTAATACAAGTAAAACTACACATATGACTATCAAAAAGTAGTTTTGAACGTGTTCATCAAGATCCACCCTAACTTCACACGGATCCATAACATCACAATAGATAACTAAACAGAAAACACTATAATGTGCCAAAACAAAAGCATATTTTTCTATTATGTCTAATGCTTCCATATTTGTATCTCTCTTGGCTTGGCTTTATATGGAGATACCAGATACTCCAGTTGGTAACATGTTTTAGGATCGTTAGTACATATACTTCCATTTTCAATTTCCAAATATCATATTTCACTTTGAAAACAATAATTACTTTTTTCAATTTTCATGGGGCCCTAATTAGTTGTTGTTGTTACTGCTAAATAGAAATTACTTAAATACAAAGGAGAAAGGTTCAATAATGTCTTGTAATGACAATAACGATTCGTCTCAAATTAGCGAGGAGGCACTTACTGGACCATGAGCGCGGTGACGGGCCACAGGAAAAGGAAGAACAGTAGGACGAGGTGCAGAAGACCAAGTTGTAGGTGGTTTTAATGGTTGTTCTGAAAACCCCTTTTCAACTATGCCGCCCACCAGGTGGGAGGCATCATCTTCATTGATAACAGTTCCAAAAATCTTTGGAGTGGTGGGTTTCTTGGAGTCTACTTTCTTCATGGATACAATCTTTTAGAATCTTGAAATTATAACAGTAATATGGTATTGAAGTTTAACGGAGGAAGTCCACAAATGGGTTTTTTTCGGGGTTTAAGCAAAGAAACAGAGAATCTTGAAATACACAGCAGTACTGCCACCAAAGTATGAGAGAAAAACTGAGAGAAGAGAAAAGTGGGCTCCTTGTGGTAATTTGCTAATATATTATATATATAGGGGGTAAAATCGACATTTATGCTTTACAAGGAGTCGGAGGTAAAAGATTTTTATTTTCGAGGGCTGCTTTAGACTCCCAACAAGTTATAAGTAAGTACATAGTTTCCAATATGATAATTAAATATTATCTTAATTTACTCTTTTTTTTTTTGTTCCTCTCTTGGTCCCAAAAAGTAGAAGCTTATAATTTAATTGATATTTTATGATTGAGGTTGTTTAGGTTAATTATTTATGTAAAAGTTGATTTGATTAGTAATACAGAGTTGTTAGACGTAATAAATTATTATTAAAGATAAATAATTATTTGATCTTAAAAAAATCAAACAAACCATTAAAGAATGTCATTAACTTTATTTTTCAATATATATAAGAAATTACGTATATTTTGTGTTTTTGTTTATATAAGGACAAAAATATTAACCCCCACGCTTAAAAGGACAACTTCATTTAAAAATTTATGCAAATAAATTACTTGAATAATTTACTAATCAAAATAATTTATAATCAATAACATTATACAAGAAATTATAATTTAATAAGTATTTGTGTATTTTAGCTAGTTAACAAAATGAAAAAGAACAACATTTCAAATAATATGGCGTGGGACGGATTTATAAGAAGGCGAATTAAATATTTTTAAAATTGCAACGTGAGGTGGAAGGGATTAATTTTTTTTTGCAAATTTAAGCTCAAGTCTAGATATTTCTTGACTCACTCTATGTATGCACCCAATATCTATAAAGGTCCAACTTCAAAGGAATTTTTTTTTATTGATTGTTATTTTTTTTTTATAATGTTCAATTTCAAAAAATAAAATAAAATTTTTAATAATGTTCAATATTTTGAATTCAATTTTTGCGATACAATTATAATCTAGCTCTGTGAAACACTACTGAAATAAAAAGAAATCGCAATTAAGAGTTAATAACTTTGATGGTTACTCAACTATCAACTGTTTTCATACAAAGTCACTTAACTTTTATTTTATTAATAGTCACTCTACTATTAATTGTTTTCATATAAAATCACTCAACTTTCATTTTCAACTCAAAAGTCACTCAACTATCACTTCTTTTCACAAAAAGTCACTCAATCTATTTAGTTATTTTTTTCATTAGAATTTAGTGACCTGAAATTTTAATTATTAATCAAAATTTTAAGAACCAAATATATATCCATTTAAACCATTTAATTATCCGTCCCATTTAATCTGATCCACTAAAAATATAATATTAAATATTTACAATTAATTTTTATTTTTTTCCTTATCTTCAATAGTTATTTGTTTTACCTTTTGGTGCCAAGAGTTTAGTGACCATGAAATTGAAAAATAAAACAAAATTTTTAGTACTTTTTTAATGTATGATACATATAACAAGTTTAACAATCAGATTTATAATAGAAGTTGCAATAGAGGGAAAGAATGAGAAGACGAGGGAGAATGATTTATGAAATTAATGATAAAATAAAATGTTAAATATTATATTTTTAGCGGATCGGCTTAAATGGGATGGATCATTAAATGATTTAAATAAATGTACATTTGGTTCTTAAAATTTGATTAATAATCAAAATTCTATATCACTAAATTTTAATTAAAAAGATAATTAAATAGGTTGAGTGACTTTTTATGCAAAGAAATCATAGTTGAGTGACTTTTGAGTTAAAAATGAAAGTTGAGTGACTTTCAGTGGAAAAAATTGATAGTTGAGTGACTTTTGAGTTAAAAATAGAAGTTAAATAACTTTCTGTGAAAATAATTATTCATTGAGTGACCATAAAAGTTATTAACTGTCGCAATTAAAGGAGATTTATAGAAGGAAAAACCCCCGCAATGGTTGATCCGTATACCGGCCCAAAACTACAAAATGGTTTACAAGGCCCAAAACAAGCTTGAACATCCGGTCCAGGTGTCAATGGCAAAAGCTATTTCCTGGAAGCATCTGCTGTGATTTACACTCAAAATATGTATAAATCTCTCATCACGATTCAAGAATCCATCATCAATCTGCTGTTACTGTAATGGCTGAATGGTCTCAACTCCCTAGAGAACTTGTAGAACTCATATCTAAACACCTTTCCACCGAAACCGATTTCCTCCATTTCCGTTCCGTTTGCTCTTCATGGCGTTCCTCTCTTCCTCCTAAACCCTACCCGTCTTCCCTTTCCCGTTTTCCCATTCTCCCCAATGACGGTATCGCTGAAAATAGCTGGGGTTTTAAACTTTCCAAATCACCCCTTTACCTTATCCGTCCACCTAATCAAACCAATAACCATGGATGGATTATCAAGCTCGATCGCGAAAATCCCCAGAGAATGCGTTTATTCAATCCTCTTTCCAGATCCCAATGCAAACCCCTTCCGTCTGGTTTCCCCAAGATTTTGGATTCCTCGCAATACCCAATTCGCGAATTGTGCCATGAGTATACTCTTCAGTTTATAAAGTACCGACCCAGGGCTAATTCCATTGCCGATGCTGGGAATCTCTACATGGAAAAAGTTGCTGTGCGTATGGAAAAAAATGGGTTTGTGCTATTAACAATTCATGTTTCTGGGAAATTGGTGATGTTTAGATCTGGTGATACCAAGTGGTCTATTGTTGATGAGTCATCTTTGCCGTACGATGATGTCATTATGAAAGATGGGAACTTTTATGCTGTTGATAATACTGGTAAGGGAGTGCTTGTTAAATTGAGCCCTGGGACAGCGCCAGAATTACAAGTTGTTGCTCATTCTGTGTTTGGGGGAGATAAAAAGTTCCTTGTGGAGTCTTGTGGCGACCTGTTAATGGTTGACAAGTATCTGAGTATTGGGCCTGAAGATGATCTTGGATACAATGAGACTGTTGAGTTTTACGAAGAATTTGATTGCTACATGAGCGAAAGGACCGTTAAGTTCAAAGTTTATAAGTTGGATGGAGATATGCAAAGGTGGGTTGAGGTCAATCGTTTGGAAGATAGGATGTTGTTTGTGGGGGATAATTGTACATTTTCTGCTTTGGTTTCCGAGCTTGATTCTGGGTGTAAAGGGAACTGTATACTCTTCTCGGATCAGTTTTTTTGCAGCACCGAGGATGATGGAGGATTCTGGAAGCATCACGGCATTGGTGTGTTTAGTTTGGAAAATGGCAGCATTTGTCCTATAAATTGTTGCCGTGGCTATGCCGAGTTGTTTTGGCCTCCTCCTCCTTGGATTTGTTCTCCTCCAACCATTGATGTAAGTGGTGTTTTTGTTGCTCTTTCAGGTCCTAATACCTTTACACTGCTTATATGCTACTATAAAATGTTGTGCATTTTATATTAGGCAAATGTGATTCCATGTCTTGCTGCTGATTCATGTGGGAGAGATAGAGGCTCTTCCTATGCCTGGTTCTGTGTATATGTTATCTCTGATTTATCTGTTCATCACCATGTTATTTATGTTTAGACTAGTATTTGGACAACCCATGGATTTTGGTTGATACTCTGACCATTAAACTATTGAATAGTTAAAAGATAAAAAAGGAAGTTGAAGATGGACAAACTAGCTATTAACCTTCCTTTCAATGAAATAGTATTTCGGCTTAATGATGTCTGAAAATTGAATTGAATCACTGACACTCACCAGGTGATGCCCAAGCTCCTTGGTGAACAATATTTGTGCTAGGAGTATGTATTACTGGTCAAGAACCATTCCGCCTTGATAACTATTTCATATTTTCAACTTCAGCTTGAGATTTTATTTGCATATCATTGATTGTCTTACGATTTAGTTTGTTATTTCAACTACATCTTGAAATAGAGAATGTAAAGCTGGAATACTTGTTTAAGGAATATTTTAAGTGAAACAGTTCTTTCCAAGTGAATACTCCTTTCAACTTCAATCAAATATCGCTCAAAAGCCTAATGTTATTGCAGTTCACCCACAAGATGAGAGCTGGGGGGTTACATTCTACTGCCACAGCAACTATCCTGCTTCTTTTTTTTCTCTCCATCTTTTGGTGTTTTTCTCACCCTTTTAAGGGCTTAAATTTATCTATTTTTACTTACATTTGCTATTTCATGCAGGCTGAGCTGAATGAGCTGAAAATCTAACTCTCTTGGAACTTGATGGGGAATAAAAAGAAACTAGCTAGCCAGAGCTGATCATATGCTGGACTACTTTAAACTGTACATATGGTTTTCTTCGGAAATTGACATTTCGCTCAATGTGGCATTGACTGGCACAAATAAATGAACAAGTTGTTAAAAGTGTTTTCATTGACAGTATTATGGTAAAGAAACAAGGATCTTCATGTGTTTGTTTCTTTATTAAATGTGGTTCACATAAATTTCACCTTTCTTATTTTAAGCACAGTTACAGCTAACCAGCAGCAGCATATGATTACCAGTCATTCAATGGAGAATTATTTGATTGTGTGAGCACTTATTTAGTTGTAAGACTTGGCAGGTTATGCATATTTGTGTGGAGGAGGGCAAATTTAATTTACATTTCCTCTTGTAGAGTAGTACTTTTGGCTTCTATTTCAAGAACAACACAAGAATGAAATCATCTTCGACATCTTAAACTATGAAGAGATTGAAATTATTTGATTGGAAGCTTTGGATGCCCTATTTCTACAATAGTCAGGGCTTATTTCTGATGGAATATTCTATCTTCTCCCGTGGAAACTGCATAACCCAACCTATTGGACCAATATATTGATATCCCCAATCCACGATACCTTCACTTTGGACTTAACTCTATCCAAGCTTGAAGTTGCTCACCCTTTCATAAAAATCATCATCATCAGTAACTCGATTTTCATGTTGAATTTGTCAGAAATACTTACCGCTGTTAAGGTGTAAAACAATGATGGGAATAGGTGTAGGAAAAGAACTCAGGTATTCATTAAGAACGGAGTTGCTTACTGCATTTGGGTTGTTGAAACTGCAGGATGCCAGAATGATGTTGATATGTTGATCAAACATGCGCTTTGAGGTTTCTAAATTCAAACTTATTATAAAACGTTTAACTCACGCACAAATCTTACATAGTTGTGGCATTTCATGCTAGAAGTACCTTTCCAGTATTCCATCAGGATTAGTGTGGAACCTACACAGTGGAGATAATAGTAGAATGTTGAAAAGTTGGAAGTACATGTAACATCCATTAATTCAGGAAGACAATAACTAAGACGTTGTTAAGTGCTAAAACTGCCTGGAGCAATCACCATGAAGATGCAATTACTTTGCTACATCTAATGGTAGCTAGTCAAGCAGCGACTTCTTCTTTTCTATACCATAAGAAAGCTGCTATGTTGCACTTGCCAAGCAAAAACTATGCAACTACATTAATGCTATCCTTCTCAATGTAACAACTGATGAAGATCAGGTTGAGAGTTTTGAACAACCGCACTATCCTAAAAGAAATATACATGATAAAGAACATAATTGAGATCAAAGCAATCCTTGACTAGTCATTTGTTAGTTCTCAGTCCCGTTCAGGCGCATCCTTACAAGGTCTTCTGGCACTAAGATTCCCCGCATAGGACCACAATTTATCCAAATCAGTTGGAGTCACTTTCTCCAGTTTAGCCATAGGTAGTACCTTTGAACCAGCCTTAGAAGGAGAAGCTGTCTTCCCTGGGCTACCAATCAAGGGAGACAAGCAGAAGGTTGGGGTAGCAAATGGAGAGGTAAAAGGGGAATGCTGTATAGAGAAGGGGCTTGGTGACATCCGCTTTTGGACTGGAAGACCACCCAAACCTCCCCTATTGAAAAGGGATATATTCTCTGTTGCAGCACATCGTTTTGTGGCATCATCCACGAATAACACATCATCAATCCTCGCCATAATGTTAAATGCCAAGCTCTCCATGACCCTTGAGTAACTCTCAAGAATTGACTGTCCAACATCCTGCAGTAGAACACAATTCAGTTTTCAGAGAGCACAATAGATGAAGACAGCTATGTCCCTATGTATCTGGTTGTTATTGCATTTATGATAGTGGCTATCGATTCATTTTCCTCCCTTTTATCCACCGCTTGCCATCAGAAACATTTCACAAAATATCAATATTCAGCAATATAGAAATAGAACCAGTAATGAAATTCCATAACAGTAGAATAAATGCATCTTCACAGTTCACACCTTGACCATGTGTGACTAGAATTTCCACTGCCTACACGTCCCATTGCATATAATTTATTTTTATTAAGCAAGAAATATCTCATAATTATTCCTCTCTTATCAAAATAATATCACTATGTCCCTTATCTGCTTCACTTTGCTATTTACTCTTCATGTGAGATTGTATCACCTACCTTGTTATACTGTATTTTGTTCATGTCAAGTGCAGTTTGAGGAAGACCAGGGAAGCGAAGCCTGAGACTATGCAAGAGAGTTTCTGCTCGTTCTGCCAGATATTGATTCTTACCACCATCTGCAACAAGGCCCTTGACCTTCCCTCCCCATGACTTGCCTTTAGATTTTCTTTTATGTGGATGTTTCTTCTGGTCTTTCAGTCTCCAAACATGCACAGCAGCCTCAATTCTATTTGCAACTTCCAGCGTATGGTGCTCTGATGACAAGTCCAGGCAATCAAGAAGACATTCAGGTGAGAAATTGTCAGCAGTGATGTAACGATAGATGATATCACCTAGACATGCTTTTCCACTCTGCAATAAGAAATTAAGAAGCAATTCAAGAAATGAACCAGTTGCAATTGACAAGTAAACGAGCATTTCTTTTCATCAAACAAGTGCTCTAAAATTGTCCCTGGGAGGATATATCGGAATACCCATATGAGGATAACAAATATGGATGCAGGGAAAAAGGGAACAAATTCTCTGAATTTTTACTTATTTAAGTCTACAGATTATTTATCTAATAAGGAAACTTTACTTTGTTTCCTCTTACCGTATTTTCTTATCAAAAACATAAATGTTGAGCTACCCACTTACATTAGACAACTGAAACATACTTCATCTCATTTTGTGCAAGTGATCTAAATAAGAGATACAGCAACATTAACCATTGGTGCAATGAAGAAGGCAAGGAAAACAAAGTAAGTCAAGATATAGAATTATTTAAAGAACCTAACATAGGCTGCAGATGGCAGCTCTTTTTTTTTGGACGAAAAACTTCCACTAAATATAACTATAACTTCTACTTTAAGTGAACTCAACAGGATGCAAACCTTGGGCAAAGTTTCAATATAGGCACTTGGAGTCTCCATTTCAGCAAGCACATTACTGTTGATTGCCAAGGCTGCCTTCAGTATCTGGTTTGTGCAATCCCTACACTGTTGCACTCTCTTCCTAGCTTCTTCTGACAACCCTTTTGGGGGAACTTTAGGGCAAGGCAACCACCATTTCTCTTCCTGCCGAACTGAGGGCCTGCCAAACCCTATTCCGGGAGGAAAAGAGTCACAGTCATCTCCTTCAGCTAAAAGTATCCCTCGATCCACATACCAAAACTCTGTGTCACGAAATCCATCGAGAATGCTAATCAACATAGCATCAAGTTTCTTCAGAGCAGGCAAGTTCAAGTATAAATCCGAACGTGGTCGTGTTGCCATTACTTCATATGTGCCTCCTCCAGGGAATTGTTGAATGGAAGGCACAAGCTCCACAATAGAGTCACTAACACATAGCAGCCACTCCATCTCCCTACACCACATTGCCTTCTTTTGTAGGGCCAGTGGCTCCAACCTCCATAGTTCTCCAAATATAGTAGCTATAATTATCATACAAGAAAACCCAATTTCAATACAAAATCAGATGTGCAAACTTTTATGAAATTACTCTTTGAGTTCAAAGGAAAGACGTAGTTATACTAACCAGACAGATTTGTGATAGCATTTGAGATTGCAAGTGCCGTAGAAACCCCTTTACCCCCTCCAGACATGTCCTCACCAAGAAGCAGCTTGGCGAATCTCTCCTTCATCAGATCAATTTCTAAATCAAACGCAACCTAAAAGTCAAGAAACGATAACCCACACTCTAAAGGGAAAAAAAGCAGCAAATGTCCAAAAATATCAACAGATGCACAATGACAAATCCGGTCAATGAAGGTAATAATGAAGCTCAGTACAGATATTAAACATCAAACTTGCATAAATCTCTACCGGATTGGAGTGAAATCGCATAGTTAAACTAAAACAAAAAAAAAATGCACAAACCAGATAAATCTGCCTGGCGTTTCTCAGACTTGTCATTGCAGAGCACCTCATCTTTCCCGCCAATCCCCGGGAACATAAATGGAGGTAACATTGGTGTCGGAAACTCGGATTTGGCAGTGAATCTCCGGCAAGGGAGCGGCGAAGAGGCCATAGAACTGGATGCGCCTTCAGCATCATAGCGCCGACAAGAGAAACTGCTTGAAGAACTTTCAGACTCACTCACATCAGCACTTAAACTGTAGCTTCCACATCTCTCACTCTGCTGATCAGAACCTTCTTCAGATGATACACTCCCCATAGTTCACAGCACTCAATATGCTTTAGTGAAAGTAGTAAACAAGAAGATCTTAGATGCAAATGAGCTTCATAATGATTGTAATAAAAAGTAGAACAAATGGCGAAAATGGGAGAGACAGAGCTTATCAGATATGGCAGTGAAAGGAGAAAGAAGAGGAAATTGTGGAGAGTGAAAAAGCAGAAAGAAGATAAAGCAAAGCATAGCGCAGTTCACACAGTACTACTATAGTAGCTGTTTCTCTCTCTCTCTCTTAAAAAAAATACTGTGACAAAAGAGTGGTGCGTGGGAAATTTTACTGTACGATTTGACGGCGTTAGTTTGTGGACGTATGTTGGGTGAAAAAGAACGGCGTTAGTTGAGGTGTTGACGACAAAAAGGTACCTACTACCCACCCGACTTGGTCCTTTTCTTCGTTTGGGAGCAATTTGCCTTTGCCAGTTTGCCACCTCATCCACTGGGATTTTGATGATTTACGGAAATTTAACGGATATCATACGACTACATTTTGATGACTTGGGCAAAACTCATATTTTTTAAGAAAATAAAAGAGAATGAGTTTTAAAATATAAATTATAGTCATTATTATTTTGTACCTTATTAAATCTTTTGATCATCAATAAATAATACTACTTTTACTTTCTATATTTCAATTTAATAATTTTAATTTTAAAATGTCTATTTTACTCCTAATAAAATGATTTGAAATAAATTAAATTTCTATCATTCATTTTAAGATCACAAATTTTAAAAACCATCAGTTCTTT
Organism: Solanum sitiens; assembly: GCA_016801875.1. Lineage (NCBI taxonomy): Eukaryota > Viridiplantae > Streptophyta > Magnoliopsida > Solanales > Solanaceae > Solanum > Solanum sitiens. Next base: position 1,150,429 of record JABWTJ010000064.1, on the reverse strand, counting down.
CTTAAATTTTATGTCGAGTACAACTACCTCATAAAATAAGACGGATAGAATTTCTTGATTACATGTAGCATGGTAATAGTAGAAAAAAAACGACAGAGATTATAATATGCACCATGTGAGTGTGATACCATACCATGTATGTTTTTAACCGGAGAAAATCGCACAATATCGTTAACTTGTTTAATTCCCCGAAACCAATGTGGATTGAATTGCTCATAAATAACTCCATTTAGTAGTTGTCTTGCTTTTCTTTATTATAAAACCTAATTTGATAAATTTTAAAATAAATATAATATATTTGCTAGCGCCGGTGCTTATATCGATCAATTGCATGAAGGTAAACAAACTAATGTGTTGCACACCTTAATAGTCTAAGCATAACTAAAATAGTACACACACATCCGTCTAGAAGTCCAAAAGCTTAGATTGGGTTAAATGGAAATAATTACAGCTCTGTTTCCTAAGATCTGTTGGGAATTTGAAACTCTGCTTGGTTTTCCTACTTGTATTCACGAGAAAGTTATTTCTTTTGGGGGATTTTATTCGCTTTCCGGATGAAATATGGGAATTGGCAGTAAGAAATTGCTCTTTTTATATTTTACATTCCAGTTTAAGCTTAAGATATGATATGGACACAGACGTAAAGTGGAAGGAATAATATATATATTTCGGGCGCTGAGATTCGAGATTTTTGGAACGTCAGTTTTTTAGGGATGAATTAATGTAGTATATGATTGGAAGAGTGCATAATTTTCTACTCCATTTTAGGGGCAGATAAGCTTGCGATTGCACGTGACAATGGCAGAAACGATAGGTCGGCTGGTCGGAGACTCAATAGGATTGCAGTTGGCATGATGGACCCTTCTTTGTCCGGCGTGCTTATGGAAAGTCATCTTACAAACAATTTTTAATGACTAAACTACATATGCTACACTCTCAAATAAAATTGGGGAAATTATTAAAACAATATACACTACAACATGAAACGGGTGATAACGGATATGTATACTCGATTTAAAGTAAAATATTTTTAACAGAAATACAATTAATGGATAGGTGATGGCAAAATGTAAATAAAATAAAAACTCTCTCAATTATATACGGAAAAGTTGGGGACACGTACCATTAGTATTATGCATGCATCCAAACCACTAATAGCAGCCTTTATTTGGACATCATTTTTCGAATAGTACTAGTTGTTGTAATCAACTTCTCATTCCTTTGTTTAGTTAATAAAAATTGATTCAAATGAAGTGTTATTTATGAAATTAAAATTAACTAATTCATTTTTTCTCTAAGTTATTCTAACTCCAATAAATGCTTACAACTTTTTCGACTAATGGAATAGACAAAGACCAATTCAACATATGTGATACATACATAGTGGAAAGGATATCAAATAGCTAGTTGAAATTAGGGAGAAATGATATTTTATTAGTTTCTTTTTAAAAGAGAATTTTATTTTACCTCTCTTTTTTATTCATAAGAGATCACATTTAAAAGTGTTTCTTATTTAAATTGTTAGTACTTAGGTAAATGAGATAAAAGATAAAAGCTGAAAAATTGGTTAAGTAGGAGTAGTTGCTAACATTAGAAGCATCTAAGAGTAGTATTTTCTATATGAAAGCCTTAAAACAATTAAGAAGCTAAGGGGGGGAAAAGAAGAGCTACTAGCAAGGGCTATGAGAACAATAATGTTAAAGTAAGGTTGTAATGATGACGCTTTATTAATAATAATAATAATAAGTTTAATAAATGTCCTGTGTTTACCAAAATGCAAGGGCATAGTAGGGTTTAGGTTGTTGAATTTGATGTGGGTGGAAAATATAAAAGTTACGTAAACAGGGTCAGTCAACACTCAACTGATGGTAATGATGCTGATCCCCATGTGCATTTAACCCTTCTTTCTCATCCGACTTGCCACTTTAATTAGGTTTCTACCCAATCTAAATCTATATTATGGGTAGAGTGAGAGTTACTAATTAATACACATATGTTAATCCATTATCTAAATTGTTCTGCTTAATTACTGCTTTAAAATATACAATTATTACTCCATGCTGATATCATACCTTCTTTTAAATTTACCCGCGCGTAATTTAGTAGAATAAAATGGAGCCGGCTCCCCTCCATTACCCCTTTCCTCCATTTCGTCAATTGCATCCCTAGATAAGCGACACATATCTTATTTAAAGTTTAAAGATCAAGATTATATTATATTAAAAACTATCATAATCATAGTTAAGTCAACTAATTTTAGAAAACTACTCTCTAAATTTGATAAATATACAATATATTCCATACAAAATTTAATATTTATTAATATCATTAATTTCATCTTATATTTTTATATTTAAATATTAAAATTTAAGATATTTAAGGTGAGAATCAATTTAATATAAAAAGTATAATACAATTTAAAAAAATAATTGACTGGAGTATTTATAAAATAAAATAAAAATTTAAAAAGTATTGACAAAATTAAAAAAAAAAGAAAAGGAAGTCAAAAAATTCGCTTTCAAAATTGTTACAATTAAAAAAAACCTCTAAAATCGCTGCCAAGTTAGTGATTTTATTTTTTTTTTAAATAAAAAAATTCAATTCACTAAAATCGTTGCCAAGGCAGCGATTTTCATTTTTTTTTAAAAAAAAATTTTATTAAAAAATAAAAATGCTGTCATAGCAGCGATTTTTTAAATCTTTTTTTAAAAAAAAATTGCAAAAACGCTACAGGGGTATCGATTTTCAAAAAAAATTGTAATTGTTAACAGCGTTAAAATAAATCGCTACATCAATAGTAATTTTACCTTTTTGGTTAAAATATCTTTTGATGTACCTTTTAGATTTTTTAACAATTTTTTTTGACCTTTAGCTCTGGACTCCCATTTTAATTGTGTCCCAACTTTCTTACTCATCTAAAGTTCTAATTGACAAGCAATTTACGAGCACATCGTCACTCCAAAATCATCTCAAGCAGTAGCACTACTGCACTATATATATAGTCATACTGACGAGGTGGAATTATATAAAGTTAATTAACAGGTTCAATTCATGATTAAACTAGCTATCTAATTGATCATTTCTTACCATTCTTGTTCCCTTTTTTTCTTTATTACCTACTTGCTGCAAACAACTTAAATAACACGTATAAAATTTATTACTTGGTGCCAAGCAATTTCAAATATATATAATGAAGTAGTTTATAACAAATATAGCCATATATTTATTTACATAAAAAATAGTCAAAAGCTATAGAAAGTGTACACTGGTTATACAATATAGTTATAAATTGTATATAATATAGCTTACCTATACATGAGTTGTACATTGACTTTAAATTATGATATACTCAAAAAGATGAATATAACTTAACTACATATTATACACTTGCTATATGTAAAATATACACTGACTATTTAATCTTGATCAATTCAAAATCATTTTTAAATAATCTTAATTTATTTAGAGTCTTTTGATATATAATTTAATTGAAATGATTTACGTTTGCGCGGTACGCATAAGATGAAAAGCAAGAGACGAAGAAGCAGCATTAGCAAACAAAGAAGAAGAAGAAGAAAGAACGCAAAATATATATTTTTAAAAGGCCATGAACGTGAGTCCGAAAGCCACGTGTGAGTTTCTTCACTTCAAAAAAAAAAGGTCAAAGTAATTCAAAAATAATAATAATAATACAGCTTATACCCTAATTCATTATGAATGAATTTCCGCTCAATATATATATATTTTATTGGAATTATTAATATTTCTTGTTTAGAAATTATTTATTAGTTAATGATATTATTATTTGTAGAGCGTATAAGAATAATGTTAAATAAAATATATTAGTAATGTTTGTATTAACAATGCATGTATTAGTTATACTAGCATTAATTATACATAAATTAGTTTAATGCATTATTTGGTTTGATGCATTAAAAATAGTATGTATTGCATTAAAAAAACTTATTTACAAAGATACACTCTACTTTTATGGTGGAAAAGATATAAAAAATATTTTGAGGGGCAATTGAGTCTTTTATCATGTTAATGCACGCATTAAAACCATTGCATTACTAATACCTAGAAATTCATGGTATTAACAATGCACACCTTAATACGCAAACATTAGTTATACATAGGTTGAAAAAAAGTATCAAACAAGGTACTAGTAATACACAAGAGTAATGCATGCGTTATTTTTCCTTATACACTCTACCAAACTACCCTTAGGAGTATATGTATATCATTGGTATCATTAATGTTTTTTGTTTAGAAATTACTCATTATTCAATGTTACTATAGGAGTGTATGTATATTATTGTCGTATTATTAAAATTTTTTATTCAAAAATTACTCAATTGTCAATGATACTATAAGAGTATTTATTATACTTTTATATTATTATTGACTAGTCAATAATTTTTGAATCAATACAGTATATACATACTAATTTATTGTCAATTAAATAAAATTATCAACCTTTATAATACCAATATCATATACGATACTCATTTAGCATAATTAGTTAGGAGTATTTAGTGGAGCACGAGTATTATAGGATATATGTTTTTAATTATTTTGTTTTTACGGAATATTTGCTTAGTTTTTTTTTGTTTTTTTTTTTTAAAACAAATTTGCCGAATGGCTATGTGGCGTAATTATCCCGCAAAGAAATCCAATGATGCATGGACTCAGCCCAAATAGATGGCGGCCCACTTCGTCAAATTCGGTTCCTGAGAAATTTTGGTAGAAGCATATACTCCAACTCTTCTCTTCCGTTTAGCTTTTTGACAAAAGGCAATTGCAATCTACAGACAAGGACATAGCTGTATTCCAAGTTATCCAGGAATCGCCGACGAAGATTGATCGTGTGATCGGCAAAGAAAGATGCCGAAAAAAATGGGAGTGAATAGTAAAGCCGAGACGTCTAGGGCTCGGAAGAACGCCGTCGAATCGGAGCGCAAAGACCGTGAATCCCGAGAAAAAGAAGACCAGTATTGGCGCGAGGCCGAAGGATCCAAGCCACGCGCCGCCAAGAAACGTGAAGAAGAAGCCGAGAAGCGAGCAGAGGCCGCAGCAAAGAAAGCCGAGGTGCGTCGGCTTGCCGAGTTAGAGGAGAAAGAACTAGAGAAGTCGATTAAAAAGCCGGATAAGAAAGCCAATCGTGTGGCCGCTCCGGTACCAAAGGTTACTGAGGCAGAACTAAGGCAGAGGAAGGAGGCGGATCAGGCAGCATTGGCAAAGAAGGCGGAGGAGGACAAGAGGAGGCAGAGCCGTATGGCGGCAGAGGAAGAGTATGAAAAGATGGTGCTCGTAACCAATAGGAATCGTGATGATTCAATTATAGAGGCTAGTACTGTGGATGATGCCATTGCTCACTTGGCTATTTCAGATAGTTTGCCAGCGGATAGGCATCCTGAGAAGAGACTCAGGGCAGCCTTTAAGGTATTCCTTAGTAGCTGTTTCAGATACAACTCTAATGATTAAGAGATCACACCTGCACTTTTTATTCGGGGTGTTAATTCTTGTACTTACAGGCTTTTGAGGAGGCTGAGCTTCGTGCTCTGAAGGAGGAGAAACCAGGACTGACACACACTCAGTACAAAGACTTGCTTTGGAAGCTATGGAAGAAATCTCCAGATAATCCTCTTAACCAGGTACTTAAACTTCACGAATGGCTCATGGTCTTTCTGTTGGTTCCATTTCTAAATGTTTTTTATGCTTAGTTACCTGGTATTTTTCTCAATTACACCAGTTGCATAGGTCAGAATTGAATAATCGTTATTGGATGATTACCATACCAAGGCTAGCATAATCAGTTACATGACCTGAGCTATTGACTACGGATTGATTGAAATGAAGTCATTATCTTGATGTTTCCACACTATGTTGTTATTGTTTTTATCTTGATGTTTCCTACACATTTCAGGAGCTTGTGAATGTTGACGTTGGATTTGATAGTGAAAGTAGGAATACCTGAAACTAAATTTTCCAAAATGAGTCTTCCATTAGATAGAAATAATTATTTGGTGGTGAGTGACACAATTTTTCTCTAGTAAAAGGATGTACAGCGAATAGAAGGTATCATGTTATGTTCACCTGTTTCCCAATTATAACAATTTCAGGCTCATGCAACTGATTATTCAAATGAACAGAGTTCATTTTCCAAATCCTGTGCTGATTACAAATTTGTATGTTTAGTCCAAGACTAATAATTATTAGTGTGAATTTCAAATATTTTTTGAGGATAGTAACACTAATCTATATATTCACAGGTAGACTACATCCAAAATATGTAGTCCCTTCAAAAGGTATTACAGTCTAGTCATATTGCCTAGTCATATTGCCGTCTATCACCTCTATTTCTTACAAATAATCTAAAACATCCCAGATATCTTCTACTTGGACTAAAATGTTCTCTTTACACCAAAAATAAAATAACGCTAGACAATTCATCTTGAAGCTCTGAAGTCCATCCTGCTTGTCTTCGATTTCTTTCGAATATATAAACAAAGAAATTGAATTTTTTTTAAAACTATAAAGTGAAATATCAGTTCTATAGTGTCGCCTCTTCAGAAAGGCTCATTAGCAAGGAAATGTATGCCGTACAGTCTTAGAACCTCAAAGATGATACATCAGTGCACATCAAGTGACGCTAAGTGCTCAACATGTTTTGAGCCCCTCCCTTCAGCACTTAAGTGTGTCTTTGACAACATTGGTGAAACGTTGGATCACATTTGACTATTTGAGGAAACATGAATACACTGAACAATGGTTTTGTTTAGTTCGGTTTGACATGGGCCTGGTATTTGGGCTACTAATGCTATTATAACCTTTTACAAGATCAGGCAAATCTCCATAGAGATTATTAAAACAACCAATACGTCTTACAGCTTCAACTCCAATAACCAAAACAGAAACTTTTGTAACATCAAAGAAGAAACAAATAAAACTTTTTTCTGCACTTTATCCTTTGTGCTATAGAAATTAATCAGACAAAACCAAAATAGATGCCAGATGGAAGTATGTTAACTTGAAGGTTGATCTATATATGCACAATGGATGGCAATCTAGTTGTGAATCCTTCTCATTGAAATGAAAAACAAAGGAAATATGTATATTTAGTTGTAATGTACTGAAATATAAATTTGATGAAGAGTAATTTGGGATGGTGCCTCTGCTTAAGAAGTTGTGCATCAAATGTTCACAATCCAGCTTCCACGAGGTTCACTATTTAGCCTGATAAGGAGATCCTTCCCCCTAAGAATGGAGTGAACCATGTTTACCTTTACAAGGGTGAGGAATAAAAGTCAACAATCAACTTACCCACTTTGGTGTCCCATTGTTCTCCTTGTTCGTAAATCAAGGAGAAGGATAGGGTTGCTAGGTCAGAAAACATAAACTAAAAAAAATTTACCAGATAAGAATTCACTTTAAAACTAATATTTAGTGCAAAGTAGCTTAATTTTCATAAGTTCTTATTATGACTTATGTACTTGCCGATTTCTTTTTATGACATGGAAATACTTTAAAGAAGAAAATTTAAAGAAAAAAAATGCTTTAGTTATCATTGTTTTTCCATTTTTGTTTGTTTTAAAAAAGGATAATATTTTCTATTTTTAGTCTTTCTTATATTCCAACATCTCACATGTCATATTTAAGACCAATATTAAGAAGTCTTTGATACTTGAACTCTGTGCCAGTCAAAATTAAGACATAAAATGAAGTGGAGGAAGTATTAATTAGTGACAATTTTATTGACCACCAACATTAAAGTAGGTACAGTAAGCTACATTTCATGTTATGTAATGTGCTAAAAACCATTGCTTCGACATCATTAATTGGAGTCATGTTTCACCGAAAAGCTTAAAGTAAGGATATAAATCTTAAGCATTTTTGCTCTCAAGAAGCCTTGCATTTCCTTCCCTGATTTAATTTTACCTTTGTAAAAACAATTCTAGTGATATTCCATTTTTAAGGATCCCTAGAAATAGTTATGGGACAAAATAAGCTAAAAAATCCTCAATTATTGAATCGTCTCCCTAAGCGATGATTATTAAGTAAGATGGAAAGCTTTAGATTTCCATACAAGAGACATTTGAAGAGCTTTGCTGAATTGAAGTGTCAGTAGTCAATCGTTTGATCTGCAGTAAATGGATGCTGGATAGTTTATGGAGTTGGGGGGTTTTCAGTTTTCCCTCCTATTGAGTTACTGTCATGTTTAACCTTTTGCAGTGTTTATAACAGAGTGTTGCTTGATCTTAATTTTGTGCAGGTCGCAGATAAGTCATAGGTACACTTTGTGCTGATGTGGCTGGCAATAGTCCTATGGGCTGAGAAAGGTGTGCTGTGGTGGGGATATGTTGATGGTATAATGCGTGACCTGGTTGGTGTTGACAGTCTTCTGCCAAAGATGTTTGGGGTGTGCTATAGCAATTGCTTCTGGTTTAAGTGTAATGCTTCCCAATTAGATACTATACCCCCTCTGTATAATGACAATTGATGTCTGCACCATGGTACTCGTAATGTTCTTCTTCCTTTGTTTAACAGTAAATAACATACTTAAATAAGTCCCCTCTGTATTTGACCGTGAATAATCCAATCAATAACTTTCTGACGCTTTTCAGTAGCCGGAAGGTTGAAGAGGAAGGGAAAATGGGAAAATGTACAAAGGCATCAGATAATAGCTTGCTTAGTTGCAGGAACTCATCAATTATACGATCAAATTCCTTTTTTTCCCCTACATTTACAGCAGATATGACTCTGATCAGTTGGAGTTGTGGATGCCTGCCTATTTTAGGAGTCAAATTTGTGATAGGAGTAGAGATCATGTTATACAGCGAATAAGAGGAACTCATCTTGGAAAGAGTTTGTATGTTGTTTGGGTATAACATGAGTAGGGCACTATAAAGGGACATTAAATGGAGCCATTCAGAATGAGGTTTTGCACGCAATGAATTGATGAATAACCAAACTTCTGGTGCTCCATTTAAACTCGCTTTTATTGCGTTGTGTGCGACATCCGCCGAAATAAAGTGAATATCATTCCTTCATGCATTCTTGGAGAATTTGAGAAACTTTTACCTATGGGCATGGTATGTTATATACCAAATATGACATCGAAATCAATTTTTTTTATACCGGGGTATGGATATTATGGTATTTGGAATGACTTTTATGGTATTTATAAAATAAATACCGAAATATTGTATATTGAAATTCTATGGTAATATATAATTCACTAACATGTAGACTTTAACTTGACATAACATGTTAGTGAATGATTTTTGTGGTGTAAAATTATATAGGGCTTTGCATAATTTTAACAATATTATTTAAACTTTGTGTCTATGACTACAAAGTTGTTATTGATGTTCTTTTTGTGAAATGATTTAAGAAAAGTAGTTGATCTAATATGATTGAGATTTTTGTGCTTTTGAATATATCATATTGGTCTTGCAAGAATAGTCGCTAATGGACAAAGAGAATGGTTCTAACTTATTTGCTAAATAAATTGTATGGAGAGTTATAAATAACTTGCATCTTTCTTTCTGTTTTTTTTTTCTTTTCCTGAGAGCTAACTATCTCTAATTCATAACCGTAATCCCGCATATTATATTAGCCCATCAAAATGAAGGCAAATAGGAAAAATTCTTCTTTCAGCCACTTGCTAAGTTAATAAATACTACTACTATGTTGATTATGCATTGAAGATTTGGCTGGTTCACAAGTTGTTAAAAATGGAAGTAGTACATTTAAACTCATAATTGCAATATCGGCACGAGTTAAATTTTGTCGTAATTCTGTTTTAATGGTACTTGTATGGTACTTATATCAGCTTTATTTATAGTAAATGCTAATACCAAACAATGAGCTACTGGAATTTATTGTGAAACGAACAGCCAGAAATTATGCGTCAGGGTTATGCAAACATAAAAAGCAAAACCCTGAAAACGATTCAAAATTCGTTCAATTATTATTAGATTCTTAGATAGGCATGCTGGCGTTGCCCTTGACTCTGAGTGTGCACAATGTTTGGTGCCAAAGGAGGAATTTCTTCACTCCTGAGATGCAGGGGAGTTTCCAAGGCCAAGAGGAGAACAATTGTAGTTGGTCTCAAATCCGATAACAGCAGCAGAGAAATGCTGCTTCGTTTGCTCAATTTAGTCGTAATGCCCGGGGACTATGTTCTATCTGTTCATGTACAACAACCAAATGATAAGTTTGATCCAAATACCTTCCACATTCACGAGGATCTATGTAAATCCAAGCAGGTCATTTTACACTCTCAACTGTCCATGCCCACCAATTGTTTGCTAAATTACTAGTGTACAAATATTTTTCTTTCAGGTGGATTTTCAAATCAAGGTTTGCGTAGCAGACACGTACATAACTGAGTTGAGCAATCAAGTACGTATAAACTTTGCCACAATGCTTGCCGTAGGATGCAGCAGTTCCAGGTATACACGTTTTTCTCTCTTCTGCTTTTGTCTACAGGTCTGTTTGTTTCATTTTGACTTTTGATGTCCAGGCCAAGTGATCAGATTGCTGGCAAAATTTTGAAAGAATTGCCTCCTACTTGCTCCCTTCTTGTAATGGATAATGGAGGAAAAATCCTACTCCAGAGGCCGGGGACTTCCCAAGAAGGTGCTCCCATTAAAGTATTTCAATCACATGAGTCCTCTCCGTCAGTGTCCAGCAGCTCTACACAGTCCAAAGACAAGTATCAGATTCAAAAATCTTTGTCAATGACATGTTCTTCAACCACAACTTCATCACAGCCGACTAGAAATGCAACTTTTCCTAGAATCAAGAAGCTCAATAATGCTGCAGCTAAGAGTCTGTTTGAGAGAATAGCTTGCTTAGAATCAATGGGTTGCGCCAGACGCTTCACAACCGATGAGCTTGGCTTTGCAACAGACAACTTCAGTCCCAATTTATTGACCGGAGTGGGTGGACATAGTCAAGTCTATCGAGCCAATCTCAAGAATGGCCAGCTAGCAGCAGTGAAGGTCCTTAAGAACACACGATACGCCGAGGATGATCTTTTTCAAGAAGTTGAAATATTGAGTAATCTGAAACACGAGAACTTAATTCAGCTTGTCGGTTACAGTTACAGTAAGGATATGCAAGCAATCGTGTATAATCTACTGAAGGACAGTCTGAAGCAAAGATTAAAACAGCTTAATTGGAACACAAGGATGCAAGTTGCAATAGGAGTGGCTAGGGGATTGGAATACCTCCATTCTCAAACCCCACCTATTGTTCACAGAGATGTGAAATCATCAAATATTCTCTTATCTGATGATTGCCACCCACAAGTAAGTCTTTTAGTAGCTTGCTTTCCTACATTAGATGGTTTCTCATATTTAGAATGTTTGCGTTACACTGATTGCCATTGTGAGACTATGCTATTGTGAGATGCTCGCTGACTAGTCTAAGAGATGTAAGGGTCATCGAATTCCTTTTTTTGGTTTTCCCCTCTATAATTACGATAAGCCTCTTAAGCATACCTAAAGCATATTTGGTACCATTAAAGACAGAATCATGGTGTTCATATGCATTACTTGGTGAATTCTAAACCTATTAGTTGCTTTTAGGCCACATAAGTGAAGAATGGATTTGTTCTCACTTCAATAACTTTTTATGAATATCTTACCTAGATGATCAATTCTGATAAGCTGTAGCCTGTAGCTGATAAAATTTCTACATCCAATTTTGTTACACTTAATGATTTTTGAAGCTGAAACCTAGCTATCAGATTTTGGATCAGCAGTGGTACACCAGGAAACTCAGCAAGATTCAGCTTGTGTGAAACCAATTCACGTTGTTGGGACATTTGGATACCTGGCACCTGAGTACATCATGTATGGAAAAGTTGATGAGAAGATAGATGTATACTCTTATGGGGTGGTTCTGCTAGAATTGATCACAGGGAAACGAGCCATCGAAAAAGACCTGGGAGCTCATCATGAAAGCTTAGTGTTGTGGGTAATAATACGAAACATGTATACCTACAGCAAAAGATAAAATATGTTTCTTCAATGATTTGACTCTAGATAATGTGAATTTCAGGCAAGGTCTCTGCTCAGTTGTGGTCTTAGTGACCGTCTTGTTGATCCTGACATAAATGAGAACTACAACAAAGATGAGATGAAAACAATGATGTTTGCAGCACGGCTCTGCCTCTTGCATTCATCTTCAAGGAGGCCAAAAATGAAAACAGTAAGTCATTTTCTTTGTCTTGTTCTTTCTTTGAATCATTTTCCTTAATATTGACGTCATCAGTAGCATGCTAACAATTGTAAGAGAACTATTTTGTAGTTGCTTGTTTTGATGAATTTAAAATCATAATAATTAACTGTTTTTTTTTTTGGATTTTGCTTCTAATTTTCGTGATTAATAAAGCAGCATTTCACCAATTGTATCCAGCTCTAAGAAATTCAGTAGTATTTACGACAAAATGCAAAACAAGGATTCTAAAATCTGAATAAGTTTCAGCCTCATCTCCAAATCCCATTCTAGACAAGTAGAAAACAAAAGTATACACTTAAATTTTCTTCTCGTTTGATAAACTCTACATACTTTGGCATAAACTAGCAGGAATATACTGACATAAACTTTTGAGTTCCTGATGATGAAAACTAAATTATTGCCACTATCTAAGTTTATGAGTGATGCTAAAAATAATGTGAATGGTGATGAAATTGACAAAAAATTGAGATTTTGCTGGTTTGCAGATCCTGCGTTTGTTTGAGGAGCCAGAGCGCTGGTTAGAACTGCAGAGAAAGAGAGAAGAGCTTCTTGATGGAATTGGTTCAGAAGATGAAACTTGCTTGTGCAGATATTATGGATCAGATTCTGAAGAGGATAGCTGATCACATATTCTTGAGTTTTCCATGATATATTGGTATTATGGTATATATATACTGGTGTTTTGTTTGTTCATCAATGCACCACTCTCTCTCAGCAACAACAAGATACCTAGTGTGATTCCACAAGTGGGATAGAGTGTACACAAACCTTAACCTTACCTTGCTGAGGATCACACTCTCAACCCAGACACTGAATTAAAATGAAAAAAAAAGAGAAAACGGAATTAAAGGAACCATTTCTCTAGTAAATTGTAGTTCTATGTAAAAGTGATATTAGAGTACCAATAGAAATGTCATTATGTAGTCAAACATTATTCCTGAAGTATAAGCTGTCTTTTGCCTCAGAAATATGCTGAAGATTTTTCCTTGAATAAAATTACGAGCATTTTTTTAACCTAGAGTTTAATTTTCTTCTTTGCAAATTCCATAGATCAATATCTTGTGCCCTTACATTATTACTATTATTATTGTTTTTTTCTCTTGCTGATTCCAATTGAATAAACTGTGTTGGTCTTTTCCTCCTTTTTGGTTACACTGGGGGAGGGAGGACAGAGGAGGGGTATATGAGCTCGGCCTGAAGGTGATTTATTTCTTCAATTTCATAAAACATCACAGAACAGAAACATTGTCTTAGTCCTCTCAAGTCTCAACAAAATATTGAGATGCATAGAGTGACTACAAATACCTTCTCGCATAACGAAAAAGATACCAAATCCTCTAGGGCAGAGGATCCACTGATAGAACTTATTGGAAGTAAAGACTAGGAGAAATTAACAATCTGTGACATTCGTTCAGTAGGTTCAATGACACTAATTTTCTGCAGCCAGCTGAGCAAAGTTAATTGGAGAAACATAGAGTGTTGGACCACCGTAAAGTGTGTTAGCTGCCAACCGTGCAGCAGCGTGTGTAGGGTGGAACAAGTCCCAGAATATGTACTGTCTGCGGTCTGAACAGAGACTAGCTGTTGCATTACAAATTCCTTCGGCTTTTAGTGCTCCATGTCCACAGCAGGCTGTGTCCACATTTTTGAAGTCTGCAATGCAAGGAAAACACCATTCTCACGTTATTAGTTTGCTACCTACATGGTAGTAAAGGGAATGAAATCTAATATTTATTAGTTCGCATAACAATGGGATTTTATATGTCATATCCTCTTGAGAAAACTTTTATTAGTAGCATAGATAGTGTATTGTAGTATAATTGTTAGTTGTAGAACGTTTAATCCTTAGTGTAGAGTAATTTGTGGCGAGAAGTGCTTACTGAAGGGTTGTGGATTATCTATAACGTCAATGGTCATTTTGTATGTGTCCCCAAGCGAATATTTCATCCCGTGTAGCTCTGAGGTTAGGTTGCACATTAGCTTTTCAAGAGCTGAATGGAAACATCTGGCAAAATCATTCATGGGCTCGAAACACCTTGTCCGATTCAAAAGTCTGTTGGCTGGACAACAACCTACTGGTGGCACACTTATGATGCCAAACTTCCGTGCTCCGAGGCTGTACAAAGTCTATTATATACAGATGTCTTAGCTTCATACAAATACCATCTTAAGGATTCTACTTATGCAAGTTGAAGGAACATTCAAGACCAACCTTTATGTGGTTCTCATACGCTTCCATGAGATGATTGATAAACTCTTCTTTAGGCATTGTACTCCTGGTCTTGAAATAAACAAAGATGTCATTGCTCCCGGTACTGATACAGAACAATGATTTTCCGAGCAATGCTTTTGTTGATTCATGACCAAGTGAAGCAATCAAATTTTCACGTACAGTGACAAATTGATTGATCTGCTGTGGCAAGTTAAGGACATTCTGTTTGCAAGAGATAGGTACGAATACATATTTAGACGTTGGAGTGATCAGAGTATTTTGTGAGAGATGATTATTAGGAGTGAAAAGGCTTACCAGCTGTAAGCCAGTGTCATCAAGGAGACCAGAACCTCCTGAAGCGAAGTTTACACCTCGATATATACCCAATTGAAGACCATATTTCAGGCTGTGAAGAAATAGAAAAGGGGGCGGGCTACTATTGTATCCGAAAAGCCTTGCTGCAGTTAGAAAGGTCAAGATTCTCCATTAGCATTGTATGTGTAATAGTGAAATGTCCATACTCAAGGGTGTGACCTACCTAGCTAGCGGCCAATAAAATGAGTAAAAACCACACGAGACTAGTGTTCAAATACCATTAGAGACCAAAATCACTAGGCGATTTCTTCTCATCTACCTAATCCTTAGTTGACAGGGCAGAGTTACCTTATACATGTGCTGGTGGAGATAGAACGTACCCGGTGACAGAGTTTAGCTCGAACACCACCATATAATTTTTTTTGAAAGTGATAGTGAAATGACTGAATATACGACATGCATGTAGAATAAGTAGGAATGCTTGCTCAAAATCTTATTAGTTATGTTCTTTAGATCTAATGCTAAAACTTCAGTAACACTAACCAAGATGATCAGCACTGCTGAGTGTTGACTCTTTGGCCTAATTATTTAGTCCCACATCGGAGTTTTATGTATTGTGAAGGAGAATTTGGGGTTATAAAAGAACTCCTCCTCCTTCATTGTAAAATGCACCATTTGTAATCTCTTCTCTCTATCTAATAAAAGCAGGCTGCTTTGAGCGGTGCTCGGAGATTAAGCTTTCGCGGCTGAACTCCATTATTAAAATTGTTCGGTCTCTTTTTTCTTCTTTTCAGTTAATATTCGATATTACTTGTCGGGTATCTTTGTTAGTGTTCTGTCCGGTTCAGTTCATTTGAACCGGTTCATTTCACTAAAGTTGTTCCGTTTTGTAGGGAAATTACCCGAATTTCCCAACAAGTGGTATCAGAGCCAATGTTCTGTCTGAGTATGCTCTGTGGTTGCAGCTGAGTCTGATCTTCCACATCAGAAAAGAATTATTTTGGTCCTTTTGTGTCGAAAGTTTTTTCTAAGTCAGAGTTCTGTCTGAGTATGCTCTGTGGTTGCAGTTTAGCCTGATCTTCCACACCAGAAAGGAATTACTTTGTCTCAGTAGAAGCCTTCGATTGTTTGAATTCTGTTGTAATATCCAATATTTTTTTTGAGTCTGTAATGGCAAATAAAGATCAAGAAATGGAGTCTGTTGCAAATATTCCACCGAAGACATCGGGTGCCTCGTCATCATGGTCAAGATTCCCGATGTCTACTTTGAAGTTGGCGGTTGAAATATTCGATGGTACGGGCCATTTCGGTATGTGGCAAGGGGAGGTTTTGGACTCCCTTTTCCAGCAGGGTCTTGATATTGCTATTGAAGAAGTCAAACTAGAAGGAGTTGAAGATAAAGATTGGAAAATCATTAATCGGTTGGCATGCGGAACAATTCGATCGTGTCTATCCAGGGAGCAAAAGTATGCTTTCAAGAATGAGACTTCTGCATACAAATTGTGGAAGGCATTGGAGGACAAGTTTCTGAAAAAGAGTGGTCAGAACAAGCTCCTAATGAAGAAAAGGTTGTTCCGATTTGATTACAAACAAGGTACTACTATGAATGAACATATCACTATGTTTAATCAATTAGTAGCAGACTTGCTTAATTTAGATGTCATATTCGATGATGAAGATCTGGCTTTGATGTTGTTATCATCTCTTCCCGATGAATTTGAACATTTGGAGACAACGTTACTTCACGGGAAGGAGAATGTGTCGTTAGATGCTGTTTGTTCTGCTTTATATAGTCATGAACTGAGAAAGCAGGATAAGATGAAAACAAAGGCAACAACATCAGAAGAAGTATTGGTGGCAAGAGGTCGTCATCAAAACCAGACAAAAGGGAGAAGAGGAAGGTCCAAATCAAAAGGTCGAGCCATTGCCAAAGATGAGTGTGCTTTCTGTCATGAGAAAGGGCACTGGAGGAAAGACTGTCCAAAGTTGAAGAAGAAAGGGAAGGCTCCGCAAGACGCCAATGTTGCAGAATGCAAAAGCGATGCGGAATCAGATATCTCTTTAGTGGTCGCTCCTACAACATCACATGCAGATGAGTGGATATTGGATTCAGGTTGTACCTATCATATGTGTCCCATTCGGGAGTGGTTCTTTGAATTTCAGGATCTCGATGGCGGAGTTGTTTACATGGGTAATGATAATTCATGTAAAACAACCGGAATAGGTTCAATCAAACTGCAGAATCATGATGGATCCACCAGAATCTTGCGAGATGTGCGGTACGTGCCAAAGTTGAAGAAGAATCTCATCTCATTGGGGGCTTTAGAATCTAAAGGCCTAGTTATAACGATGCGAGATGGAGTTCTTAAAGCAACTTCTGGAGCGTTGGTGATGTTGAAGGGTGTGAGAAAGAACAATCTGTATTACTATCAAGGTAGTACAGTGGTCGGGACAGTAACAACAGTAACTTCTTGCACCAAGAAAGATACTGAGGCAACGAAGCTGTGGCATATGCGGTTGGGACATGCTGGTGAAAAATCTTTGCAAATTCTTGCCAAGCAAGGATTGTTGAAAGGTACGAAGACTTGCAAACTTGAGTTTTGTGAACATTGTGTTCTTGGAAAACAACGAAGAGTGAAGTTTGGCACTGCAATTCATAATACCAAGGGTATTCTGGATTATGTGCATTCAGATGTATGGGGACCTGCCAAGACTCCGTCTCTTGGAGGAAGGCATTATTTTGTCACTTTTGTTGATGATTTTTCCAGGAGAGTTTGGGTGTTTTCTATGAAGAACAAAGATGATGTACTTGGAATTTTCCTTAAGTGGAAAGTTCAAGTTGAAAACC
This sequence comes from Solanum sitiens, assembly GCA_016801875.1. Lineage (NCBI taxonomy): Eukaryota > Viridiplantae > Streptophyta > Magnoliopsida > Solanales > Solanaceae > Solanum > Solanum sitiens. The sequence goes on along the minus strand of JABWTJ010000064.1, from coordinate 1,132,799 downwards.
AGACGGGAAGGAAGATCAAGGTTCTCCGAACAGACAATGGTGGAGAATACAAGAGTGATCCGTTCCTTAAGGTATGCCAAGACTGTGGCATAGTTCGGCACTTCACCGTCAGGAAAACACCGCAACAGAATGGGGTGTCAGAGCGTATGAACAGGACACTTGTGGAGAAAGTTCGCTGTATGCTGTCTAATGCTGGGTTAGGCAGAAAATTTTGGGCTGAGGCGATAACATATGCTCAACATCTCGTCAATCGTTTGCCATCATCTGCTATTGATGGCAAAACTCCATTAGAGGTATGGTCTGGAAAACCTGCAACTGATTATGATACTTTGCACGTTTTTGGTTCTGTTGCATATTATCATGTGATTGAATCAAAGTTGGATCCACGGGCAAAGAAGGCTTTGTTCATGGGATTCAATGCTGGAGTGAAGGGATACCGTCTGTGGTGTCTCGAGGCAAAGAAAACAATTATAAGCAGAGATGTTACCTTTGATGAATCTGCCATGTTAAAGAAGGTAAATCCAGAAGATGCTGAGAGTACTCCTGAACAGGTGGCGTGTACTCCGAAGCAGGTGGAGTTTGAGGAGACAGTGGTGATCCCAGCACGGAGCACCACGAGTGACTCTCCTACGGCAGAAGAAGAGTCAGATGAGGAAGAGGTTCCTACCCAAGAACCTCTACAGCAATCGGAGCCAATTGCAGTTAGAAGACAGAGACGAGCGATCCAAAAGCCCGCTCGTTTCACTGACATGGTAGCTTATGCACTTCCAGTTTCAGATGAAGATGTTCCATCCACCTACCCAGAGGCCATACGAAGTTCAGAAAGTGGCAATTGGGCAGGTGCAATGGAAGAGGAAATGCAATCCCTCAAGAAGAACATGACGTGGAAGTTGACACAACTACCGATAGGCAAGAAGGCAATTGGATGCAAATGGGTATTTGCAAAGAAAGAAGGATTTCCCGATAAAGACGATGTTCGCTACAAGGCAAGGTTGGTAGCTAAAGGCTACGCTCAAAGGGAGGGAATTGATTATAATGAGGTATTTTCTCCAGTTGTTAAACATTCCTCCATTAGAATTATGTTGGCCTTGGTAGCGCAGTTGAATTTGGAGCTAGCTCAACTTGATGTGAAGACCGCGTTCCTACACGGTGATTTGAAGGAGGAAATCTATATGACTCAGCCAGAAGGAAATAAGGTTGCTGATAAAGAGAATTGGGTTTGCAAACTTGTCAAATCATTGTACGGACTGAAACAATCTCCGAGACAGTGGTACAAACGATTTGATAGTTTCATGAAGGGTCAGAAGTACAAGAGAAGCAAATACGATCATTGTGTGTATTTGCGCAGGCTTCAAGACGGTTCCTACATCTACTTACTCTTATATGTTGATGATATGCTGATTGCAGCAAAGAGCCAAACTGAGATTGACAAACTGAAGGCTCAGTTGAGTAAAGAGTTCGAGATGAAGGATTTGGGGGAAGCCAAGAAGATTCTCGGCATGGAGATAAACAGGGACAGAGAGAGAGGCAAGCTTTGGCTGTCACAGAAGCAGTATTTGAAGAAGGTACTAAGACGTTTTGGTATGCACGAAGATACAAAACACGTGAGTACCCCACTTGCTCCTCATTTGAAACTGAGTAGCCGGTTATCTCCGACGACTGATGAAGAGCGAGAATACATGGCGAAAGTCCCGTATGCAAATGCAGTTGGAAGCTTGATGTATGCAATGGTGTGTACGAGACCAGATATTTCACAGGCTGTTAGTGTTGTTAGCAGGTACATGCATGATCCAGGCCAGGGTCATTGGCAAGCTGTGAAATGGATTCTACGGTATCTGCAAAATACCGTAGATATTGGATTGGTATTCGAGCAGGATAAATCACTTGGTCAATGCATAGTTGGATACTGTGATTCTGACTATGCAGGTGATTTGGATAAGCGACGATCTACAACTGGCTATTTGTTCACTTTAGCAAAAGCGCCAGTTAGTTGGAAGTCTACTTTACAGTCAACGGTGGCTTTGTCTACGACAGAGGCAGAGTATATGGCGATTACAGAGGCTGTAAAGGAGGCGATTTGGCTTCATGGGTTGCTTAAAGACTTGGGAGTTGGTCAGAAACAACTTGAGGTTTATTCTGACAGTCAGAGTGCTATTCATTTAGCAAAGAATCAAGTCTTTCATGCACGGACGAAGCACATTGATGTTCGCTATCACTTTGTGAGGGAAATTCTCGAAGAAGAGGAGATACTTCTGTTGAAGATTCATACTACGGAGAATCCCGCAGATATGCTGACCAAGGTGGTTACAAAGGCCAAGTTTGAACACTGTTTAGACTTGGTCAATGTCCTGCACATTTGAAGTTGGCGCCTCACGGCGCAAATTTGGAAGCAACGTGAAAACTGCTTTTATTATTTGTTTGTTTGAGAAGATTTGTATTTGGTGGGACTGGATATTAAGCCAAGGTGGAGATTTGTTGACTCTTTGGCCTAATTATTTAGTCCCACATCGGAGTTTTATGTATTGTGAAGGAGAATTTGGGGTTATAAAAGAACTCCTCCTCCTTCATTGTAAAATGCACCATTTGTAATCTCTTCTCTCTATCTAATAAAAGCAGGCTGCTTTGAGCGGTGCTCGGAGATTAAGCTTTCGCGGCTGAACTCCATTATTAAAATTGTTCGGTCTCTTTTTTCTTCTTTTCAGTTAATATTCGATATTACTTGTCGGGTATCTTTGTTAGTGTTCTGTCCGGTTCAGTTCATTTGAACCGGTTCATTTCACTAAAGTTGTTCCGTTTTGTAGGGAAATTACCCGAATTTCCCAACACTGAGTCCATTACTGAACCTTCCAGTTGGCCTTGAGTTGACAAAATCAATGCCATTATGAGGAAAGTTAGCTGCTGCTTTGCAGTCAGGGATGTAAGAATTAGTTCCAACATCAGCTGTTGAATCCCCTAGTATGAAAATGGGTGGTGGGGTTGGGCGCACTGTATCAGCATTGACTAAGTTGGGGCCAAACATTGATAGAGCCAGAAGAAGAAGAAGAGAGAAAGGACACATCATTTCCATGGCGAAAATAACGTTTGTTTTAGTGTAGTGCCCTTCTCTCCTATCTATGTTCTTGGTATGTTTGATTTAGTTACACATACCCTTGCGCTATTTTCCTCCTTGAGAGCAGGTAATTTATAGGTTATTCAATTGCGCATAAACGAATTATGCTTTTAAATTCCAAAGCAGAAGAAGACACTGAATACCTGCTAACCAAGCTGGGGCGGATTGCCCAGTAGTTGGTTTTGTTTAATTCTAACCAAACTGTTTAGAATTAATTATTTCATATTCTGATGAAACAGTCCATATGCATTTCGGCATACTAATTTATCAACTTGTCTCGTTATTATTGTCTTGAGGAAATTTCTATTATTGCTTTATGAAGCAAGTTGAAAATTTCTTTTTACTACGATGGAAGCAAGTGAGAAATGTCTTTATATGTTTTGTTTTTCTTGTTGGCCTTATTCTACATTGGAGATGGTTACGATGAAGTTATCAATTAATTATTTCGGTGACAGTTTTACCCACAGGGAAAACATGATGTGTAAACTCTATGAGACTTTTTATTTGTAAATGGGGAACTTTAAACAACATTATACATATTAGTGACTTAATACAAACGGTAATGCTAGATACATGCCTGAAGTCTAATAAGCAATATTACAAATTACAATGTGGGAATGGATTAGTATAATGTTCTTATGATTGTACCCTAGGCCCTACCACAGTGCAAAGCATTCTTTGGAATAGGATATTCATCGCGGTATGATTTAACTGGTGTATAAACTCGCAAATAAAATTGGTGGCCAAGGTACTGCCTTGCCCAGAATTGACTCCTTAGGTTCCACATTCCTACATTGTCCAGGGGCACATATATTGCGGTCCATGATCTTGGATAAACCTGTCAAAGCCAATACCAAGATTTAAAAAACGTAAGATTTAAAAGTTAGAAAGATGGCATTATGAAACATAATATTGAATGAATTTATTATTTGATTCTAACCTGTGTTGTACAGCGTGAAACTGCGTCTATAAGGTTGTACTGGTTTTTACTAGCAGGACTCCATCTGCCTATATCCATCCTGTGAAAGTTACAGTTTGTTACTGTTTAGTAACTAAATGCATTAATTTTTTTTATGTATAGACTGAGATGTTGAGGTGTAATTACCCGACGACGAAGAAAGAGTATCCATCAAGATGCCAACTTTGGACAATGTTCTCTCTGTTCTCAAATACAATCTCTACAAATGCTCTGTAATCTGCTCCCATAACTGCTGTGTCAAGGTGAATATTTCGATCTGCAGGCTTATCCTGGATGCTTCCAACTTTGAATACTCCATCGATATTGTAATAGTCTGCTAACTTAAGCGGCGTATCAGCTGGGATGAAGGATACACCATTAATTGCATATCTCTGTTTTTTATTAACTAAGCCAGCATGATTGGCTAGTCTTATTGTTCTCGTCACATTGATCTGACCATAATGGTAGGAGCCTTGGGGGTTTGGTCTTGGCCCACTGGCTGTAAGATTAGTCCTGGAAATCATATTATGAATCAGTTTCATAAAGTGAATCACATGCATTGTTGAAAATTAAATGCTCAAGTCAATGTGTGCGCTATCTAACAGTTTAAATTTTATTGATGGACAAAAAAGAAATTCAAGAAGGGTGTTGTACCTGATAGAACGCGCCTGATTTAGGGACCAAGAAATATCAGTGGTTGGCCCTGGAGGAGGTGGTCCAGAAACTGTTTTTCTCGAGTTGCTGTAGTGAAGAATGGCTGTAGAATCTAGAATTTGAGTGGTGAAGCGGCTGGAAACAGCTATGTAGTAATCTTGAGCACGCTGATCTGCAGTGACTAACACTGAGTAGGACTGGCCAACATGTATATCAATAGAAGACAATGTAGTTTGAATTGTGTGAGTTCCTTCAACTTCAACCAACTTCATTTTGTGTCCCTGAATTCGAAAGTTGAGTGAATTTTCAAGTCCCACATTGCATATTCTTAACCTGTATGTTTTCCCTGGAAAATGATCACTCATTAGTGAAAATCAACAAATGGTTATTGAAACACAAGTTTCTTGGCATACGTGGTTCAACAGTGAATTTTGCACCATCACGACCAAGGCCATTGATCTGAATGCCATCAGGGAATGGAAGCCTCTTTCCATGGTCTAAAATTGTTTTTAATACCTGCAAATATATCCAAAATCAACCACTCGAATATCGTCCCCTTTCCTTATTAAGGAAATATGTTTATGTTCAATGGAGTACAATATTCACCTTGTGATCAGTTTTGTACCAATCCCCAATAAGAATAGTGAAATCTCCAGCAGGTTCAGGAAAAGGGACTGGAATTTTTGGTCTACTGAGAATCCTAATTCCTCCAAATCCACCAGCAGCTTTGTGGAATTGGAGTGATGGGAAATAGAAGAAACTTCCAATTTGATCTTTCACCTGCATTATGTATGTGAAATTTTTTCCTGGGGGAATAGGACATGTTGTTCCATATACACCATCTTGAAATGAATTTTTTCTTTGTTGGAGCCCATTCCTGCATCGAAAATTACAGTCTATAACGTATTACGATGCTCTTAGCTAGCGTTTGGCCATAAATTTCTAAATATTTTTGGCAAATATTATTTGGATGAAATTTTGGGTGAAATTTTACCATGAATTTGGCCATAGTATTTGAGAAATATATTTCACTTTTTTAGAAAAATATAATTTATACCCATAAGTTTTAAAAATATCAAAACTAACCATAAGTTTGTATTACAAGTTAATTGCATCTCTGTTACAACAATAACAAATAGTGTCCATGACACTAGAGCAATGTGGTGATTTAGAGTGAGTGCAACAAACATCATTTCATACATCGTGATGTAGACAAAAAACATGATTTTATTATCTTGAGCAGATTGTTCATCATTTTCATCAATAACCATATTATCATTTAACATTCACCGAATATTTCATCACTAATTTGGAATTAACGTAAAAAATTATGTAATACAACGTAAGCAACAACTATAAAGGGTGTTTTTGTAAAACATAAAATTTGGGGTAAAATTTCAATTTTTAAAAGATCCTAAATAATGAGATTTGATCCAAATACTAGAAAAAACTAATATTTGAAAATTTGGGATATTTGAAAATATTTGTCAAATAATGAAAGTGTATGGACAAACACTATTTGTCAAGTTTTTTCCCAAATATTATTTGGAAAATCTATGGCCAAACGGGCCCTTAGTACAGCTAAATCCAATTATACTTCATTTTACCCCCAACAATAGATTTTAAAATTTTGTCAGGGTTAAGTTTCTGAGAAGTTAAAAAGTGTTTATTTTAGTGAGTTGATGTCTATGATCAACTTCTTATGAGGAAATAAGTGTTTTTGAATTGTAGCTTCTGCTCATATATATTGTTGCTCTAATATTGATAAAATCAAATTAATTAGTTAAACACAATTTGATATTGATCTCCAAAAAAGTTACAATTTAAAATAAGCAAAATTTGTCCAAACTGGCTATTATATTAGGTGCCTAACAAACAAACAAAAAAAAGGTTATGGGAGTTGTAGGATAGAAACTTATAATCCCTGTAGCGTAGATGCGGCTAGTTAATGCTTTTTCACCGACTTTTCTCATGTTGAAAAAGTCAAATACTTGATGAGTAACATCTACTATTGCCCATGTCTTATTTTAGAAATTAATATTCAAAAATGTTTTTTCATTTGTTCGGCTGACTGACTTAATATTGTTGAGAAAATGAAGAAATTAATAGCATACACAAGGAAACTCTTGTGTTTCTTCATTTATGTATGCTATTGACATTTCGTCCTTTTCCAACAAACCACTTATTAAACCCAACAAGTTTTTTTTTATAGGCTGCTATATTAAGAAAATATAGCTTTAAGTCATGATCTAATGTATTCTTGTGAAGTGTGAAATTAAAAGTCTATTTCACAAGAGTAAAAGGTAACATCTTTTAAAGAACAAGGGTGTTTAACTATATATGGACATATCATTTGAATAAGTAAATATATGCATGCAAGCAAGAATAAAGGATGTTCAATTATGGACTTAAACGAATATTTACAGTATGAAAAGATTATATTTAAACTAATACAAATAATTTTAACTAAATAAAAAAAAAGAAAGTGATATATCTCAAATACCAAGTGAGAAGAAAAGGGTGAGGCAAGTCATTATGGACGTTGATGATAAGGTTGTCATTTGTAACGCTGTGTATATTCGGACCCGGAAATTGGCCATTTATGAGAATTCCCTGTGTCATCATCCAAAAGTAAAATCATCATTTTTTTTACTAACAAACTATATATTTTGCATGTCGTGAAAATACCTGTTGGCGGACGCCAAGAGGATGTATATCTCCATAAGTGATTCTCCAGTCGAAGTATCTGTAAGGATCCTCTGCAACTACTACACCTTCCATGTACAGAAGCGCTAGCGCTAGCGCAATCCAACACCACATTCTTCCATTTTCCGACCTCATTCTCTTCAAATATAATGGCGAATGTAACAAATACAAAATGTATATAGAAAAAATAAATTTATTTCTTTTTGTATATATAGAGAGAGATTGAAGTTTGCGTATGGAATTTGAGAAGGGAAGAAACATATATCGTAAAGTTAATTAATTATTAGTAACAGAATGAAAAGCACGCCTTCGTGACTCATTGCGCCATGCCAGGCTGGCATAATTGTATGAATGGAGTAAATCCAATTAGTAATATAACTAACTAACTCAACCAAAAAAGGAGCTGACCCCACCATTCACTTTCCACTTGTTTTTTTTCCGTTTACTCTTCCTACTCTCCATCTTGTTGCTCCAAATCTATTTTTACAGACAGCGTTTTATAATTTCTACAGCGAAATTTTTCAATGGAATTAATCAAAGCTCATATAAACACTGAGTGAAAATTTAAAATATTATGATAGGAGTAACAAGTATTTATTTATTTTTATAATTAGAGATAAAAAAATTTAAAATTATTTTGACTAAAAAGTGTTTTATGCTTAAAATGGAATTTTTTTGCGCAAAAATCAGATTAGTCAAATACAAAGCGATGTTGCACATTGACCGAAAGACCAAACAAAAAATAAGATGCTCGTGGTGGACCCGGACTATAGGTCTTAATTTATAATTTTCTGATATTATATATAAGGTTAGACTTGTCTAAAACTAATATCCCAAAATTCTTAGGTCGTTTTATTTTGTTTATAATTATTTGGAAGAGGACCAAAAAATTACTCGGAGTTCTAATTATAATTCTTAATTCAGGCATTAAAAATTATTCTAGTACTTCATTAAGTTTGGAACAATGGATGTGCTGGATTGCTAAATTTAAAACAAATCCAATAAAATTTAACTATTATTCAGAGATCCGCCTGTGTTAGCGTTAGTGTTAGGAGGCCAGATATATTTATTTCAAGAAAAAAAATATTTCTATTGAAAAATAAAGACGTTATTCAAATCAATATAAGTGCTTTAAATGAAAGCATTCTGCTTTGAAAGAAGCTGAAAATTTCAACTTCTAAAAAAACAGAAGCAAAAACAATAAATTATTTTTCTCAAGATTAAAATATCATTTTCATAAATACATATTTATCAATATATTTCTTATTAATTAAGTAGAATATTTCATAAGTTTGGTTAAATTTTATTTAAGAATTTTTATATAATAAATTTTATAATATATTTAACATTTATATATTATTTTACGTATTATTTTGCAGAATTAGAAAAAGGTAACAACAATATTTTTGGAAAAAAGAAGAAAATAATAAATATTTTAGCCTCCCAAAAAGGAATAATATTGATTGAAAATATAAAGTTGTTCATTTTAATTTAATAAAAATAAAAAATTAATTATTTTTTTAATAATAAATATTTCAAAACCTTCTCTCTATAATATAATTTTAATATTAAAAGTATATTAATGGTTATATTTTTTTGTAATTTGACTCTCAAAAGCACTTCTTAAAAGAGATTAGACACACAATTTTCTTATGAAAAATATTTCTCAAATGAATTAGCCATACACAATTTAATTTTTTTAGAAGTACCGTTTCAAAGACTATTTTAAAAATTACTTCCAAAATAAGTTACTTTTAGCCGTAATCAGTCTATGCAAATATTCATAATTTTCACTTTAATTAACGTCTACATAAAGGTTAATTAAATAACTTTGTTTGGTGGATAAGTCTAGATCTTGTTCATATACAAAATTTATACTTGTGTGATGGAAAATATTGATTACTCACTTTCAGTTCCTTAGACTACAAATTAAAGCTTCTGAACATACACTCGATCATAGATTTTCCTTAAGTTAACTTTCTCAAGTTTAAAAAAAAAATAAAAAAAAATAAAAACCTTAATACTGAATTTAAGCTATACATAATAGCAACAATTTAGAGGTGGATCCGACTTTTTAAAGCTTTATATTTCAATCTTTAAGGGGTTTAACATTAAATCTGTTATTTGCATGTTAAATTTTTGGTTACTGCAATTTCAATAAAATTATTACATAAATTTAGTCGGCATAAAAAATCGAGTAATTTTATAACGATAATTTCAAATATTAATAACAAAATTTTAAATTTAATATTTATACATATTAACTTAAAAATTATTAGATTCGATCGAATCCGGCCAGCCCCGTTTCGACTGAACGATGCTAATGGGCTGCACTCTGTAGTATTCCGGGGGCAGATGGAGGATATAAGTAAACTAAAAATTTTAAAGCAAAACATACAAATCTATGTGGAAAAAAATACAAAAAAATTAAAAATTAATACTTCATCTGTTTTAAAAAGAATGACTCTTTTTTCTTTTTAGTCTGTTTCAAAAAAAAAAAAGCGAGTGACAGGTATGCAATCCCCAGTAAAGTAAGCCAAGTAACGACTATCTACAACCTCTTCTTTCATTTGTCCTGAAAACTTCATTTTTTGGCAACACTTTAACTTTTCACGCGGCATGTCTAAGACCACAAGATTAAAGGACATTTTGATACATTTGATATAACTTTAATTTAGAGCCACAAGATTTAAAAGTCTTCTATTACAAGTCAAACTAGTTCGTTCCTTTTTTTTAACGGAGTGAATAGCTTATAAATTCATAATTGGAGAATATAAGTATTCTGTTCATATTGAATGTAACTTGATATTTTGAAACAAAACATACAAATCTGTGTGGAAAAAAAATACAATTTTTGAGAAAATTTATAGTTTATAAATTGAGAATTTCAAAGATTTAATAAGTCAATGATAAGAACACAAACTCATCGAGTTGACAGATCCGTCTTTATCGACGAGATAAAAATACTTATATATCAGAATAGCATATAAACTGAGACAAGTTATTTTCAAGCGATTAATCAATATATGTACTAGTATACTTGTAGAATTAAAATAATAATGCATGGACATGTACTTCGTGCCAGAAAGTGCTTAAAAATTAAACTAATTTGCATAATACATAACATTACAATGAATAATCTTAATAATTTAATTAATTGAATACCTAAATTTTTACCTTATTGGTGAGAGTTTGATTTGCAGTAAAATAAATATTGTTATTATCATATAGACGAGGTAAATTTGAAGAGAAAAGGTGGCATGGAACTTTTTATTTAATATAGTTTCTTGTCTTAAGGTGCGTTGATTAATTTAATTGTCTTCCTATTGAATACTCTTGTTTTATAAGGCTGGAAGATTTGGTGTATCCGTGATTATTGACGAGACTCACGGAATTCTTGTGCGTTACCTATACGTAAATTTAATTTAATTTTGTGACTCCTTTGACTACTTTACTACTACAAACTGCCTCCCTTTTTTGAGAAAAAAATTCATTTGTTGATAATGAATGGGAAGCTTCTCCCTTCTTCCATCCATTTTATTTACCTTATATAAGAGTGGTAAATTAATTTTAACCTTAAATTTACTGTCGATTTGCACATACTTTTCAGACTGATATTTTTGAGATGTTAAAAAATACAAACAGTTTGATATTTACAAACTTAAACAAGTGTCATGGATATTGCACTCCTGCCGGATCTTTTGAAATCCAAGACAATGTCATGGATTACAAAATTGGACCGGAGAAAATTCAAGGCCTATCAGTTTTTATGGGCTGGGCTGGCCTGCTCAATTAATGTATAAGAATTGACAATTAGCAGAGATTCTAATTTGTTTTGTGCAGCCCACAACTAGTGCAAGTTGGGCTACAGATTTCACCTTTGTTTCCTTTATCTAACTTTTCAACCATTCTATTTTCTCAACAATTAACTCACATATTCACTTTCTTTAACACACGGAGTAACTTATTACTGTTATAGTGGATAGATAAGTTCAATTAGTGTTAGGAGTAGTAATATATATATAAGCGAAGTAGTGAGGTAGGAAAGATCACAACAATACTTTATCCATACAAAACAAAATTTCATTTACTTGGAATTGAAACATACAATAGGAAATCAATCTGCATGTAGTGCAAGTTTTGTCAAGCAATCCTTTTGGTTCACCTCCAAGTTTTTGTTTGATCTTGTCCATTAATCCTTTTTTTTCATCTTCTTTCCGTGTTGCATTTGCATTAGGAGCCATAGGAATCAATTCATTTTTGTCGGTTTACGCAAATGGAGACTCAATTATCGTCATATAGGGTGTGTTTGGTATTAATGGAAAATGTTTTTCAATTTTCTCATGTTTAATTGGGATAAAAGTCTTAGCTCGTACGTTACATTGTGTAAACCAATGACTTTTATCATTTGTTTAACGAAGAATGACAAGTGTAGTATACTACTACTTAATGACTATGAAATACATACACCCACCATGTTTGCCGTTTGGGACCTGCCACACATTAATTAATTGGTTCAAAACACGTGGAAAATTAGAGGTACGTTGGTGGAAGGTGGGGTGCCCGGAGGGAGGGATAATTTTTATTTTTTTATTTTTTGAAAAACAAAAAAAATTGTAGGGGTAGGTTGGTGGAAGAGGCAGGGGCGGCAAAGGGGCATGGGGTAATTTTTTTTTTTTTAGAACAAAATTTTTTTAGGGGTATATTGGTGGAAGGTGGGGGGGGGGGGGGGGGGGGGGGGGGGGGGGAGGTGTATATTTCTTTTTTTTTTTTTAAAAAAAAAATATATTTTTTGTTTTTGAAAAACAAAAATTTTGTAGGGATAGGTTGGTGAAAGGTGGTGGTAGGGGGGATGGGGTGTCTGTGGGGACTGGGGAGGGGTAAATTATTTTTTTTTAAGAACATATTTATTTAAATGGTTTAGAACCATTTTGACAAAATTCATATTTGACCATATTATATTTGGATGGATTGTAACCCAAACAATTTTTGTCAAATTATATTTAACCCATCCAAATTCTATCCAATTCAATTATTTGTCACCCCTGGATATAGACTTATACGTTAGATTCTGTAATTAGTCTCAACTCTCAATATTGTAAACAATGATAATTTTCTTTTTCATGAATTCCCACAATGGTGTAACGATTTGAATTTGCACCTTCTTTCAAATAAAAACTTCTTCGATAGAGTAAATGCAAAGTATACATGCCCATGTGGAATAAAGAAATTCTTTACTAATTCATTCCTTTGAAATACCATAAAGAAGTAGAACCAACAATAAATTAAATTCTTGTTCAAACCAAACTTTTCAGTATTAATTTCCAAGTTGGCCCAGCATATTCATACTAGTATATAATAAAATAAATTCTTACTGAGGATTGAAGAAACTAATTTTAACACCAGTGTCAATAACAACATACAAACCAGCAGCAATCAAAATCCCACTTAAGCCCATTCCCAAAAGCCCAAGTCCCCAATTTACCCACCAACTCAGAGAGTACTTTTTGGGCTTCTTCACTTTAAGCCACATAAAACATGGATGAGCAAATGTAATTGGCAGAGCAATTCCTCCAATAAGCCCAGTAAAGCTACCCAAAAATGGAAGAGCCACCGCAATGAAGAAGCACACGAACCCAAATATAGCCCTGAATATCGAACGGAGCCACCACGGACATGCTTTTTTGCACCTTGTTGTGTAAGCTGATTCCATATCATCAAACATTGGCATTCCGTACAGTTGGAATGAGCTCACCGCATTTATTATCACAAAAATACTTATCAAGGCTAATACAGATCGCGAAACATCTTGGCTATGGAATGCAAATAATGCCGTTAACACACTCCCGTTTGCTGGAATCTGAAATAAAATTATGGTTATTTATTATTTACTACAAGTATCGTAATAATTTGTTCAAAGAGTGTAAGATGCGTACCAAATGACCATAAGCCCAGTAGCCACCAATTGCAAGAGGGAATAGGCACATTGCTATGAGTAGATATGCGAATTGCACACCCCTCCACATAGGCACTCGCGATGGGTGCTTCTCACTTGAAGGCATTGTCGCCTGCATTAATTAATGAGTTTAAGTTATATGCATATGAAGAGTATTTTTTTTTATTTTTTTTTTTTTTTTACGTATTATGTCATGTTTACCTATTGTAAATAAATTAATTTATATTTTTAAGTTTCAACCAAAAGGTTGGTAGGAATTTTCAAATTTGTCCGACAAAGGTAAGCAAAAGTCAAAGTCAACAACAAACTTTCTTCTGTATGCTTTTCATGAATTTGGTGGTACCTAACTTCATGTATATAGTAAAAATATATGTGTTCTTACTATTGTGACGACTTTCTAGGCTTAATTAGGTAAATTCGTGAACCATTAAATTTTTGAGTTTTTACCTGAATCTCAAGTATGAGATTGTGGCCTCTGAAAGCAAAAGCAATAATGCCAAAAGCATTAAGAAGATCAAATATCTTATTAACTTGGCTTCCCTTTCTGACAGGTTCATAAGAGACATTAGGTAGCCTACCCTGAGCAACTGAAACCGTCCATAGTGCTGTACAATATCCAACGGCTGTAAGAGCACCAATTAGAGATATTCCAGCTATGGAATTCAGATTTGGCAACTGAGCAAAAACCACTGCCACACATGTAAACACCAAGTACCATTCAACCACTGTTAATGGCTTCGGATTACTACATGTTGCCCCACATAAAGTCTCATATAATAATTTTGCTGTTGAGCCCCCTATAATAATCAACGCGCAACATGTCCCTGCTGACAGATACCCCAGTGGAAATGCTGAGCTTAGTTTCCCTAAGTTCTCACCTGATCGATCATCAAAAATATAATAACATTATTAAAATTATCTAATTAATTCTCTGGAGATGACCAAACTAACATGTTTTTAGAATTTTTACTTAAAAGAAATAAAGCACTCAACATATTTTAATCATAGTACTGTAATTTTCCGTCTAAGCAAGTTGGTTTAGTTAGGCGTAATAATGTAAAATAAACAAAAGGGAAGACTATTCACGTTATTTGACTTTTTAGGCACATACAAGCAAAGTTTATACAGCAGATTAAATCATGATCGCACCCATCCATTTGCCTAATTGTAATAAGAGTAGTTACCAAAAGTTGCGCATGCCAGTTGCAAGTATCTACTGTAACGTAGTCCTGTTTCATGGTTTTCATGAAGTTGAACCATTAAATAAAGAGTGTAGAGCTGCCATACAAATGCTACCGTTAAGCCAATGATACCCCAAGCCCTGAAAAAATGGATTAATAGAATAAGTTATAAACAAATCAATCAATAATAGATAGAGATAATGATGTATAAAAAAAATGAATTACCAGCCAAGTATGGTAAAAGCAACAGGCAGAACAAGAGCTTGAATACCAATCCCAGAACAAAGAGTATGAAAGGCAGCGTAGAATGCGTTTCCATTTCTGGATTCGGTGATTGGTAGCCACGCGTCTTGTGGATCCAATCTTGTCATTTTAAGCGCCTTTCTAAGAGGACTACCCAAAGGAGTGATGAAACGCGGCGTTAATCCACGTGACCTTGGAGTTTTAACGGGCTTATTTGTAGCATGATCTCCTGTGAGAAGTAACGGAGATCGAGAAAGAGACGGCGAGTGAAACTGTGAAGGAGGTAACGATACTATGGACGGTGTTCGAGCCGTCCGTGGAGTTATTGGTAAAGATAACATGGACGGCGTTTGTGCTACAGACGCCGTCCGTGGAGTTATGGGTACAGAACCGAATGGATCATCGTGATGAAACATTGGAGCTGTATTTGCCGTCCGTGGCGTTATCGGTAACGAGTTGGGTAAAGAACTAACTTGATCTTCAACACCAGCCATTTTTAACTTGTCTCTACAAGTCCTAAGTTGGGACTTATAAAAAAAGTCACAAGAGACTATAATAAGATAGCTATCTCTTTATAAGTTTGTGTATGCTTAAATTGCTTGAGAAATGCTAAATGTGGATGGAGGTATTTATATAAGGGGTTAGTTGGGATATATGATTTGACCAGAAAGCTAAGTCTCAACATGACAAAATGGCATATAATTAAGAAACTGACTATGGTCTAACCAGGAAGTAGCTAGGAACCCAACCTGTTACAGTTTGACAAATTTGGCTGCTTTTCATCTCATTTGAAATTTTGAATTCTTAAAGATGGATATGATTAATAAATTAAGCAGACCTTAATTCTAAAAACATTTTGAAAGACAACTAGGGTCCTATTGAATAATTAAATTAGTTTTATAGGTCTCTATGTTGTTTTTATTTATTTGATTATATAGTAATATATAGGCTGCTTTACCTTTTTAATTCAAGTGGCCAATAATTTATTCTTATAAAAGCATTAATCACAGTACATAATTTAATTAAGATTTAGTACTAGTTAATTTTATATAGGAAACTTAAATTCTAAGAATAATTCGTTATAATTATCTCTTACATGAATGAGATTGATTTTGAGTTGGAGGTGGCCTACCAAAGGCCAACTTGGTAGTAGTTGGTTGGTAAGCATGAGGACAATAAAAACAAGTGTCCATTAACGCCTCTCTCAGCTAAGAGTGATGAATTATTGCTCAACATTTTATTTTATATTCCTATTGCATGCATGAAACAATTAAATAGGTTCCTATTTCATGACCTACTGGTTGCCATTTTGGAATATACAAATAGTATGTGTGTGTGAGAGAGAGAGATTGAAGTCCAAGCTAGTCCTGCTCTCCTGGCCCTTGAATTAATTCACTCCTACTAAATTATTAGAATTATAGTTATAATACTGTTATCAATCTGTGTTTGAAAAATTAAATTACTGATTCTGATAAAAATTTATAGAAATAGAAATAACTTAAAGTTTTTAGAATCAGTAAAAAAGATGAACAGAAATCAATTAAGTAAAAATTAAAATCTGTAAAAAAACACGCACCAGAATCTGAAAATTTATAATAGGAAAAAGATCAAGTCCACTGAACTCACAGTGTCCCCTTAAGGAAATTGTTCACCTCTAGTATCCGAAATGATCTCAATCACCAGAGTATAGATACCACCGAAATGATCTCAATCACCAAAGTATAGATACCAAAAACCAGAGTATAGATACCACCGAAATGATCTCAATCACCAGAGTATAGATACCAAAAACTCACTGATGTAAGCCGAGCAACGACGGCGCGAGGGGGTCCCTCTTTCCAACCCTTTTAACAATTAATAGGAGTGTTTCTATGTTTAAACTCTCCTATTTTCTTTTCACTGCCGATGAGGGATAAATGCCTTTTCAATAAAGCATAAGAGGACTTTTCAAGTTCCCAACTCTTCAAGTTCTCAACTTTTCAAATTTCTCTCTTTCCCTCTATTTCCCATCAATTCTTGCTACATACTCAACAAATACTTCCACCTCCTAAACCACAATTATCGATATCTCATAAGAAAAACAATATTCAATAATTTTTGACTTTTTTATTTTCTCCATTCCAAATTATATTTCACCACAAGAAACCAGAAAATTAGCTACATAATTTGTTGGTAGAATTTATAGCTATATAGATTCTAGCTAGTTAGATGAACTTTCTTATAATCTGAAGCTAAATTGAATTAGCATGGGATTTTGTTCTTGTTTAGCTAAGAAATTTTGTCCGTTATATATATATATATATATATATATATATATATATATATATATATATATATATACTAATATCATAAAGTAAAGAATATGAGTAGTATTTTTTTATGGAATCATAAATAAATATGTATGCAGAAAATTTGAAATAAATTTACAACAAAAAGTTCATCGGAAAAAATGGAGGTAAAAACTTGTATCTGATAATGGGATTAACTTAGTCCAATTAACAAGGTTGTAGATAGAGAGTTATCCACTAAAAATTTAAATAAGAACCACGGAAATAATATCTTATGCCAATTACTTACCATTGAATAGAAGAAAACAGTCCTATTAAAACTAAACTGTCTTGTACTATTCTTACATACTTTTATACTATTTTTACTGATCTTCTGTCAAAAGAAAAAATCATAATCTAATTTCTTTTAATTATCTCTATCGAATTTCATCGGAGTAGACCATATTTCACACAAAAGGATAAGGCGTTGGCCATAAAGTTGATGCCAAATATGTTATACTAAAATAATTAATGTGGTTTCTTACCAAGCTCCCATTTAATGATTATCTTTTACCAAATTATATCATAGTGGATGAGAACGAATTTAATATTTGACAACGAATCTAATAGTGTATATATACACTACAGTATTAGAAAGTGTTGTGACAAAGGTAGGTCAAAGCTAAGCCGTATTCTTACTTGGAAAATGAAATTACAATAATAAGAAAGTCAAAAAAATAATAATGGTGGTCTGAAAATGTGAACTGTTTCAGAAAGAGACAATTCTAGAGTTACATATGAATATTCTTTAGAAGAAAATCAGAAATTAAGAGAATTTATGCGATGTTATAATAGTAAAAATTATTTTATTTTTAATTGAAGATTTCAAATATAAAATATCTATCAATAAAATTCTCTCAATTTTAAAATATCTTACAAATCTAATTAAATTAACAGACAAGTCATTTTAACATTATTTTCTTCCATTTTTAAACTGTGTCTTTTGGTTTTGATTGTCAAACGAAAAAGGAAAAGTAATTGAGAAAAGTTATTAACATAAACTTTTTTGAATATACGGAACATGTCCAATCATAAAAATGAACATAGGTATAAAATTACCTTTATATATTTATTTCTAAATATATATATATATATTACGTAACCTTTAAAATTTATAGTGAACACTTGAGTTCTCCTTTAAAATTTGAATAAACAATCTGAGAAGTAGAGCCAAATTTTAAAGTTCATGATTAAGAGTTTTGCCTTTTTAAAATAACTAGGTTTTAAATTGAGAATATATAATATACATACTAAAAGAATTTCGTAAGATAAATGCAAGAACTTAAAATTTGAATAAAAAAAATTACTCGATCAAATTCATATGGCTACCACATGCATGTGACGTCAGTTTGTTAGCCGCCACGTAAAGCCAACAAAGATCACACCAAAAAACTAAAATAATAAAAAAAAGTGTTGTGAGTGCAGGTTAGTAAAAGTCGCATTTGTATAGTTGAAAGTCACAAAAGGAAAGATGATTATTTTTATTATAATATAATATAATATAATAGTCGTGTGAAATGTTGACTAGTGCTCAAAGGAAACGACAATTCTGCAATGAATTTTGATAACATTACATTATTTTCCAAGGGAAGATGAAAGGAAGTTGAAAAAAAAAACGTCCGTTGAGTCGAACTAAGATTTCGAATCCCCATATATAGGTAATGAAAGAAATTCAATTATTTTCATACTATAAGTCTATATCTTTTGATGTCGAATAATATATGTTACGAAAAATGGTTAAAATTGCTTTTAAACTATGTGAAATAAATCACTTATACCCTTTATTACATTTTGGGATAAAAAAATTTCTATTGTTATCCTAAAAGATCACATATACCCTCAAGAGTTAACACCCCATATTTTTATTGACTTGGCAAGCCACGTGGGACTAATTCTTCCACCTAAGAATTGCCGCCAACTAGAATTCACTACAAAAGAATTAGACCTTTAGCGGCGATAATAGTCACCACAAAAGCCCAGAAAATTGTCATAAAAAATTTTTAACATTAAATTCTAATTATTTTTCTCATTGTTTTTTTTTTTTAAAAAAATAATATCAATTAAGTAGGAGTTAGAAAACACTGTATGTTTTATTTTATGTTATATGTAAATGTATAAAATGTATAATGATACATTATATAATAGGAGATGTGAATCGAGAAATAATTTTGATGATTTTTCAGAATAATACTGGGTGTTTTTAGTATTGATATTTCAAGATATTTATTTTAGAAAATTAGATTGCAATCAAAAATTAATTATCATTTTTTTTTGTTGAAAAAATGGATTTTACTCGCGAATGGTTGTTGGAGCCTTAGTCGTCACTAAAAATCACTCATAACCTGGCAATATTTTGGGATTTTGTGACAACTTTGTCGCTCTAAAGGTCAAGTTTTTTTGTAGTGAATCTTAGTTGGCAACACTTAGGTGGAGGGATTAGTCCCATGTGGCATGCCACGTCACTAAAAAATTGGAGTGTTAACTCTTCAGAGTATTTGTGGTCTCCTAAGATAATAACGGGGATATTTTTTATCCCAAAATGTAATAAAAGATATAAGTGGCCTATCGCATAGTTTAGGAGTAATTTTGACCCTTTTCTGTATATGTTATTATTGGCAAAGTAAAAGAAAAAATTATACTCCCTTCATTTTATTTAGGAGTTTTAGTTTGACTTAGTATAAAATTTAAGAAATAAAAGGTCTTGATTTAACCTTTTTATTTTTCAACCCTTCATCTCACGCCCAAACTTAACATTTGGAGGGTGGATATTTTAATTTGGACCCAACATCAGGTGAAATGAATAATGATATCAATATCACGTAAAGTTAGTTCTTGAATCTAAATCACATTTCAAAACTGGTTCAAACAGAAAAAAGTTCTCAAGTCGAAAATTACACATCTCATCAACCGTTGAACTTTTTCATTCTTAAACAATCTATCTATTCAATCCGATAGCCTTTGATTCAAGAAAAAACATTTGAATACATGTTGACAAAAAATATATGAGAGTAAGAAAAACTATAAAAAAGAATACTAGTATAAAAAAATATGTCAAAAGCACTAACGTTTACTACTATATAATGATGTAAAGATAATGATATAAATTCGGGAAATGATAGGAAACAGTGTTCAGAAATCACAACGCAGTCTGTGAACAATTTCATAAATGTAAGGTTACAAAGAGCTAAGTAGTTTCAACTAGTAAACCAAACCAATTATTACGGTGTAAATAAAATTTTAAAACCGCGTGTAAATTAGGGATATCCATGATCAAATTGATTTGGGTTTTTTAAATATTAAATTAAATTACTTGTATCAAATTTTTAAATTTATAAATCTAATCAAATTTATAAAACTCAACTTTGTTCGATTTTTTCAACCTCGGATTTTTTTTGGGGTTTTCAATACAAAATCAAATCATTTGTGTCGAATTTTTAAATCAAACAAAACGAGTAAACCTCGGATTTTTTTCGGTTTTTTGGGTTTCTCCAGGAAAGTATTCACACTAACATATAATTAATTTGTGCTCCAAATATTTCTTTAGTCCAATAAAAATATAACTATCTAAGATGTTCTTAAAAAAAAATAATACGAGATGAGTGATGACACTAAAATATTCAACAAAAAATAATAATGAAATCATATAAAATAAATATTGCAAATTGATAAGTCATAATAAAAATGATTATAATTTAAAAGTACTAAATCATGCTAAAAAAATAAGTTTTAATTACATGAATAAAGAAAACTTAAAATTTGGTTTTGTATTTTAAATATTTAAACCAATGTAAAACTAAAGAGCAAATATTCAACATTATTGTCAGGCTTAGTGTTTATTTTTTTTATTTTTTTTAAGCATTAATATTGATTTGATTTTGAATTGAGCTTTATTAAAGTTAGTGATATTTATGAATTATAACTTTTATTGGACCATTCAAAATTAAGTTTCAAAACATTTGAAAAAATATGAAAATGTACAAGTAATATTTAGAAAATACATCATACTTTTATGTATAAAATAAATTTTAAAAATTATATATATAATGTCGTGTTGATTTGATTTCAGTTCACTTTTTTTAAGTTAAATTAAACCAACTCAAGTATAGTAAATTTATTTCCAACACCCAACCATTCCTCAATTTTCTTTTCTTATTTGACTTAATTTATGATTTAATTTAATTTTTTATTCTATTTTATAAGCCTTCAATGTAAATGCTTAAGTAGGAGTTGCTCAATGCTCATTTTCTCCCCGATAATAGACTAGAGAGTAGTTTAGTTGGGGCCTTTTAGGCCCAAATCGTGTGTCCTATCGGGTTAGCGGGGAGTTGCGATAATTGAAGGGAAGTATAAATAGAGAGAGTATAGCTATGTGGATTATGTGATAAACAACACCCACAAAGCCACAAAGGCTTATCTGTGTGGGTGCACATACATAACGGCAAATTTGAAACGAACAACACACTCAGGCCATGACAAGCCTCAACTTTCCTAAGACTGGCCATGGCAGGGACTCTATAATCCTCTTTCCTACTTCATGCTTCCAATCAAAACCTTTTCTTCCTTCATCCAAAGGTTAGTAGCATTTCTTTTGAGTCTATTACACTAGGTTTCTCTTTAGCTGTAATTAGGAGTGTTTATGGGTTTTATGTTATGGGATTAACTATTGGAGTAGTCATTTGTACTCTTTCATGGATAACCGATAGCTATTGTGAGGTTTTAAAGTGCCTTTAGAACTAATTGCATGTTTTTTTCACTCCTTCATCATTAGTCCCGCATTCACTTGTTTCTTATTTGATTGGAGTTTTAGACTGCGATCAATGTCACGAACTAGAATTGAATTACTGGGTCTATCTTGTTTAGTGCAATGAAAGAGTGAAAATGGTACCACTGTTTTCTTTTTACTAGGCCAACTTGCCTACACTGGCTACACACCAACAAAGTACCGTGTAACTCTATCGACCAATGTTTAGGCAAATGAGAAGAAATTACTTGCTTTGGATCTCCAATGGAATTTGAACCTAGTCTCCAACACTTGCACACGCTGTATTGACCACTAAATCACACCCTTTACTGCAGAACTATTTCTTTATTTCCCAATGAATAGAAATTTTAAATTCTAATTGATCAATCATACTGTGTCAGTTCTGTTGGATATTATTATATTTGGAAATACCACTTGATACTTTATCCACACTGTTTTGGACAAAACTAGTACATCAGGATTTTGATATCTAAATTTCTGAAATCAAAATCAATCAAGTGAACCTTTTATACTGCAGTTGGTTTGGGTGCTTTTAGGATTCTTAATCCGTCTTTAATGATTAAATACAACTCCTGAACTAATTCTTTTCAAACTGTTAAGTCTTGTTTGGAGTAATCAGGTTCCTCATCCACTCGTATGTTTTGCCCATTTTCCATTGAACAGTTTGTGAATGATAGCTTTTCCAGTTTTTTGCTTAAAGACATTTTGGTTGTGTGTGGCAGGAACTGGAACTTGAGACTCATTTATATAGGTTACTCAAATAGATTGGAAATAGTTGAAAACATGCATAAGTTTTGTCTCCTTTGTAAAACAACTTGGAATATTTCTGAAAGAAAAAGAAATTTTAAGATTTGCCCTATATGATTGTTCAATCAACCACAAATTTCGAAAAAGATAAAAAATCTTTGCTCTTCTTACTATTAAACCACCAAGCTGATAATTGAATGCAGGTTATAGGTATTCTTCAGGTTTGATTGTAAGGACCCAGACCTTAATTTATGCAAGTAGTTTATCTAATGGACGCACTAAAATAAAGGGACCAAGAGAAATACAGTTTGTCGCAAAAGGTATATCCAGTCTTTTGTTGATAATAAGGACTTCTTTCTCTTGTCAGCTTTCATTTTGGGAAGTATATAATTTTATAGGACCTCATTTTCACCTTCAGCACAACCTGTGGCTGTGGAATTTGTAGAGGATAAGTTACGGGATCCCCAGACAAGTGGTGACGCTATACGCCAGCGCTTCCTTGACTTTTATGCTGCAAGAGGTCACAAGGTTCTTCCAAGTGCTTCTCTTGTCCCAGATGATCCGACAGTTCTATTGACGATTGCCGGAATGCTTCAGTTTAAGCCTATATTCCTTGGAAAGGTTCTACATGAGATTCCCAACTTTAAACTCGTGGTTTACTTCTATGATATCTAGTTTATGAAAAGCATTCAGTTGAAAGTTAAATGTACTTTATATCAGAAGTGAATTTCTATTTCTCCATATGTCTGACAAAACTTTCTAGGACATCAAGCAAATGTGTCTATGACATATGTATCTGAAGTTCCTTAAGTTTTACCATTACTTAATCCATAAAGTTGTGAATATCAAGTATTCTAGTTCTTTTTGTTAAGTTTTTTTTTTTCCAGAAGTTATCTCCAAAGACTCTTTCAATGAAGGTCTTGTAGGGCATTTTTCATTGAAAACCCCTTCTTCCAATCACAATTCTTCAATAAAATGGCAGACGTTCAACCAAAGTTTGAAGCCTTCTTTTCCGAGAAGTATTTGCCAAAGAAATTTTGCAGAAGCTGCCAAATGACTTTTTAATTCAGCTGGCATTTTTGAAAGCTAAAAAACATAGCGCTACTAATGAAATGCATGGAATCACTTGCTGAGTTGGCATGGCCTGTATCTTAAATAGTAAATTGACATCCGTATCTTGATTATTCTTGTTCATATTTGTGTATCTTGTTTTGCTTTAACTGCTTTAAACAGAAGAAACCTTCTATTCCACCCATTTCAAATTGAGTGCTACATTTGATTTTATGAGGTTAGACTGAACTTTATATTGTTATTATTTGTATCATTTTTTTATCTTTTGAAAAACAAATCATTCTACATGAAAAGATAAATTTTCTTAAAAAAGACTCTTCATGAAAATATAGCATTTCGAAGCTCTATTAATTATCTCATATTTGAAATATAAAACGTAATTGGTTTCTTACAAACTAAAATAATGTGATTCTCTTTCCTTATTCTACTGTTGGTGCTGATATCAAACTGTGGAATTGTGTGAATTCTTTTATTTGCCTTTAAGAAATGTTGGTTTACTTTATTCAGGTTCCCAGGGAAGTACCTAGTGCAGCTACTTCTCAGAAATGCATCCGAACAAATGATATTGAGAATGTGGGTCGAACATCCCGACATCAAACATTCTTTGAGATGCTTGGAAATTTTAGTTTTGGAGATTATTTTAAGAAGGAAGCTATTAAGTGGGCATGGGAGCTCTCCACCTCTGAGTACGATAAGTCATGTTTGTGCAGTCTCATAATCAGTTACTTTCTGTTCTACTTGATTGACGTATGATGATACCATGTATAGTTGTTAATTACTGTGGCAGCATATTTTCTGCTTATATGGACCCCTTCTCAAGAATGAGAAGATTAGAATGCCATATATTCCAAATAAATACATCTAAATCATTGTTATATGATGGTTTCAGGCATAAAAGTTAGGACATAAACGAACTTGGCTATTTGTTATTTTAAATTTTATTAGATATTTTAGGTTCTGAATATTTATCCTGCAAATATTCTGTTTCCAACTGGCTATTTGAAGTCCTATATTTGAAGCCTATGATCTATGGACAATTATAATGGAGGATAGACTCGTATAATCATTCTCTGCATATCCTATTGTTGCCCAAATCAAAGCTCATTTAGTAGAGTCCTCATACAAGACAAAGTAACTTGGGCTGCTTTTATGCACCAAACCAGAAAAAAAGATGATGTTACAAAAGTGTGCAAACAATAGAAGCAGAAATTAAGCTGGAGCGTATCGGCTTAGATGGCAGCAACCGAAGCAAAAGAGGGGTGTTGAATATTGTGGTTGTTGTTGTTGACTTGCTAGAATAATTAGTTGTTTTGTTATAAGAGGACTCTAGTACTTTATTTAGATTTTAAATTTTTGTTTGATAATTTAGATCGTTGAGATATTTTTTTTTGAAGTTTTTGAATATTTCGTATGCAGATGTTTTATTTTCAAATGCCTCTTTAAAACCCTATTGTTAATTAAACATCAAGAGAGAAATATTCTATCATATTTTTCAGCCTTCTAGCTACTGCATCTTTTAGTAACTGTAAACCCAACATTTACATCCATATATGCATTATGTAAACATATTTATAATTTTACCATTTTTTGTTCTTTGCACTGAAAAGAACTGATTGTCAAATAGTCTTTGTCTGCAGATATGGACTCCCAGCTGATAGATTATGGATTAGTGTTTACGAAGATGATGATGAAACTTTTGCACTATGGCATGATGAGGTACAACACTGAAAGATATGTCTGATGCATTATATCTTTAGTGAAGTAATAAGGTCAAATCCTTCTACAATTAACTAGTTATGCACTTATGCATGGTAGGGGGATCTGGTAGACTGAACCAGAGGTGTATTATGGTCATTCAAAGATACTTAGAGAACTTCCTTGCTTTCCAAGTGAAGTGTATCAAACAGCCAAATACTGTATTTTAAGATCCTGAAATATGTATACTGTGTTCAAACTTAGATGAGTTTCAAGGCTAAAACAAAGTCTCTCCATTATGGCTTAGTCTGTGGGGATAACTCAAATAGTGACTTAGAAGAACACATTTATTTTGATAAGTGAGAAGAGCACATTTTATTGTTAAGCTACCTCAGTTTAACTCAAAGGAACCACATCTACGTTGCAGTGTGCTCTGTCAAATATGAGAAGTCTTGCAACCAAGTTATAAGAATGACTGTATTTAGTTCACATTTTGATCTTGAATGGAATGTCTTTTGACGTTCTTGGTCTGTAACCCTATAACCATCAATACCTACAGATGGTACTCTACTATGAGAACCCACGCAGAGGTGCTAACACAGTTATCCTTGTTTCGTTCTGCAGCTAGGTATTCCTAAAGAGCGGATAAAAAGACTTGGAGAAGATGATAACTTCTGGACAAGTGGAGTTACTGGTCCCTGCGGTCCATGCTCTGAACTTTATTACGATTTCCATCCTGAGAGGGGCACTTCTGATGTTGTAAGTATTAGAGGTTTAACATGCCTTCTCATTTTCATTCATGTTCAGGTGATGTGGTCTCATATTTTTTTTCTTTTTCTTCTGTTTTGCATTTATTTGCTCCTCTGCACTCTGTCTAACCCTGTGGTCTAAATATCAGGATCTTGGAGATGATACAAGATTTATAGAGTTCTACAACCTTGTTTTTATGCAATACAATAAGAAGGATGATGGTTCCCTTGAGCCTTTAAAGCAAAAGAATATAGATACTGGACTTGGTTTAGAGCGTATCGCCAGGATTCTACAGAAGGTAATCATGAGACAACAACATTTCTGAATGACTGTAGGAACAAATTAGGTTTCGGATCTCTCTTTTCTTTTGTTACTAGGTTTTGTGGCAAAGAAAACCTCCCATATTTTTGGATTAATGATATTTTGATTAGTATATTATTTTCAAGTTAATCAGAACCCTCCCCACCCCAATTCCCTCCCCCCCCAAAAAAAAGGATAACATAGAGGTTCTCCTCATTTTTTACAGGTCCCCAACAATTACGAAACGGACTTAATATTTCCCATCCTAGAGAAGGCTGCAGAATTGGCCAATGTCTCATATGCTCTTGCAGATGATTCTACAAAAACAAAGCTTAAAGTAAGTCGCACTATAAGATTGCAAGTCTTTTTGTTTGTGAACTGATTTATCTTCTAATATGTTGAAAGCCTTCTAATTCTGATCAATCCAGATAATTGGAGATCATATGCGTGCCGTTGTTTATCTGATATCTGATGGTGTCAACCCATCAAATATTGGTAGAGGGTATGTGGTACGTCGCCTCATTAGAAGGGTTGTTCGAACAGGCAGGTTACTTGGTGTAAAGGGAGATGGGATGGGTGATCTTCAAGGAGCATTTTTGCCAATACTTGCCAAAAAGGTGATTGAACTAAGCACCAATATTGACGCTGATGTGAAGACAAGATCATCCCGCATACTTGAGGAATTGAGACGGGAGGAGTTTCGTTTTGTCTTGACTCTAGAAAGGGGAGAAAAACTTCTTGAACAGATGCTGGCAGATGCATTATTAAATACTCAGGGAACTCAGATTGCCCCCTGTCTGTCAGGCAAGGATGCATTCATATTGTATGACACCTATGGATTTCCAGTGGAGATAACAAAGGAAGTTGCTGAAGAACGTGGAATCAGTATAGATATGAATAGCTTTGACATAGAAATGGAGAAGCAAAGACAGCTATCTCAGGCTGCACATGATACAGTTAAACTAGCAGTTGAAAATGGTGCAAACCTTGCTGAAGATATCCCTGATACTGAGTTTCTTGGCTACAATACTCTCCATTCCAAGGCAGTGGTTGAGGGTTTGTTGGTAAATGGTAGTCCTGTAGCGCAAGTCTCCAAAGGAAGTGAAGTGGAAATTTTGCTGAACAGGACTCCATTTTATGCTGAGTCGGGAGGCCAAATTGGGGATAACGGTTTTCTATACATGACGGAGGCTGAAAATGAACAGAAAGCTATTGTAGAAATAAAAGATGTCCAAAAATCTATGAGTAATATATTTGTACATAAAGGGAGAATCACAGAAGGTACTATAGAGGTTGGCAGAGAAGTAGAAGCTGCTGTTGATGCAAACTTGAGACAGCGGGCTAAGGTATTATGCTGTATAATGTAGAAATTGAATGGATATCCATCATATTGAGGACAGAAGAACTGATTGATGTGAGATTCTTTAGTAGCATGGATTCCTGAATCATCTGTTTTAGCCTCGCTATTGCATTTCAATTTTTGTTGATAACCATTTGTCTCCAGAATTTTTTTGGTCTAATCGAAGTTTATCTATTCTTATTTGGTGCTTCCTTTTAGGTTCACCATACAGCTACTCATTTACTTCAATCAGCACTCAAAAGAGTAATTGGTCAGGAAACATCTCAAGCAGGATCAATGGTTGCTTTTGATCGTCTTAGATTTGACTTCAACTTCCATCGATCTCTTCAAGACAAGGAACTCGAAGAAATCGAAGGTTTGATCAACCAATGGATTGGTGATGGCACAATTCTGGAAACAAAAGTCATGTCTTTGACTGACGCAAAAGGAGCTGGGGCCGTTGCTATGTTTGGAGAAAAATATGGAGAACAGGTGGGGATTCTTCTGGATGCCATCTTTTTTAATAATTTATGCTATTAAAGCTGATATGGAGTGACCAGCAGTCTCTTTTATGAGTGTGTGAAACATAAAGATTAAGTTGTACACCTGGTCCATTTTGAGGATAAGTCTGACAATGAGATTTTACCATGTAATAAAGTTCAACTTGTTTAATTCATGTCTTCCCTAATGAAAACCTATATAGGTACGCGTAGTTGAAGTTCCTGGCGTGTCAATGGAATTATGTGGTGGCACCCATGTCAGCAATACTGCTGAGATACGTGGCTTCAAAATCATATCAGAACAGGGCATTGCATCAGGAATAAGGCGAATTGAAGCTGTTGCCGGAGATGCTTTTATTGAGTATGTCCTTACAAGAGATAACTACATGAAGCAGCTATGCTCCACTCTCAAAGTAAGGTTTCATGTACACCTTTTCAGTGGAGGATTTCTTCTACATTTTTCTTGTTCAACATGTTATTGAAGAAGACATTGTGGTTATCTGCCAAAATAGCTGCAAGTTTCAAGGAAAATTATTCTTCAAGAAAATAATTTTGAGAGAACAAATATTAGGAAAATATTGTGTGGATTGTTTTTTTGATTATATTTGTTGCAACTTCTGTATTAATTTTTTAAAAAATATTTTTTTTGTTTTTTCGGAGAAAGTATTTTGATTTGATTCTCAAAACCAAATACTTGTTTCCGTTAAGTTGGTTTCAATTTTGCTAAACAACTAGGCAAGTTACCTGAAAACACATTGTTTTGTTCTTTCTATATAAATAGTGTAATTAGGATAGTAAAGAAGTCATTGTTGTACATCTATAAATGGTCTAGTGGTAACAGCTCTTGTACTTTTGATTAATTCTATGGTATTTTGAAGTGAAATCATACATTGTGAAGGTAAAAGCAGAAGAAGTAACTGGCAGGGTAGACGCACTTTTGGAAGAATTACGATTGACAAGAAATGAAGTTTCAGCTGCTCGGGCAAAAGCAGCAATCTATAAGGCATCAACACTTGCTAGCAGAGCGTTTTCTATTGGAACTTCAAAAAGTATTAGGTAACCAAATGTTGTTATAACCATTGTCCTTGTAAAGAAAAGTTTCACATTTTTCCAATTGAAGTACACTTGTCCACAGGCTTTTTATGTGTTCCCCTGTTTATCTTGGAATATGTAACGGTATAATATCTCAAACAAAAGACGCATAAACAAATATTGCTATTCTAATCCAGTGAAATCAGCACATATAATGCACATGAACCAAATTTTCTGTCAGTGATATGGTTCTAATTCATCTTGTATCTTAAAGTCACTGCCGGTGCGGCTTTGGGCTACAACTTACAAAAGAAGTAGATGAAACATCCTCTACTGCTTTATCTTTTTTTTGTTTATGTGCTTAAATGTCGTGAATAAGTAGCAACACTCTGATTCTTCTAACTTGTTACAATTGATGTTTTGCAGGCTCCTAGTTGAGTCCATGGATGATATTGATGCCGATTCACTCAAGAGTGCTGCAGAATATCTGGTGGATTCTTTGAAGGATCCAGCAGCTGTGGTTCTAGGATCATGCCCAGGAGAAGGAAAAGTTAGCCTTGTTGTTGCTCTAACACCAGGAGTTGTTAATCTTGGAATTAAAGCTGGTGAAGTTATAAAGCCTCTAGCTAAATCATGTGGTGGAGGAGGGGGTGGTCGGCCTAATTTCGCTCAAGCAGGTGGGAGGAAACCAGAGAACTTGCTAGGCGCTCTTGAAGAAGCTCGTGAACAGCTGAAAAATCTGCTTGAAAAATGATGTCTAATTGAAGTCCTTATTTATCGATCTTTGAAGCAAGTATCTCTTGCCACATATGATGCAAGACGTCTGCTTCCATCACAACATTTCTACACAACTAGTTCAGATTCTCTCCTTTCTTTTATTTGCTCCTTAGTTTTTATTTCTCATTTGTGTGGTTAGCTGCTCCTAGGTAGGAAGAGGAGGGAGTGTTGTAAATGGGGTTCTATACAGCATCAACCAATACAGTCGCAGAAAATTCATATTATCTTGGTACAAATGATTTTACAAAGATTGCTTAAACTGTCGTTGTTATGATGATCAATTTGGACCCGTATGGAAATAGTTCTATACATGATGTCCGTTTGGTCCATTTGTTTCTCTGCGAGATGGATTTAGAATTTGAACTTTATAAATTTCGGAATGTCGCTAAACTCACCGGAGTTAATTGGATTTGTACATTTTGCAACACATACAGAGTCGGAGTCAGAGCTACTGAGATGTGCTGAAAAAATCTCCAAAAATGAGATTTGATTATTTTGTCAATCGATCATGATTTCCTGGAGAATATATTAGTATTATAAAACTATGTGATGCTGGGGTGGTGGCACTAGCCGTTGAGGCTGGGGACAGCAAAGAGAACCATTCTTGTACTTGACATAAGAAGCATAAATCTGCAACTATTAATGGTTTGCCATGAACACCAGCTAAGCTCAATCTTCAATGTTGCTACAAATCTTATTTCTACTGCCATGTGCCATTGTATTGAATACTCCCTCAGTTTCTTTTTATTATTTCTTCCTATAAATAGTTGATTCATAATACTTGTTATTTTATAAAATCAATGCATAAATTATCGTATTATTCCTTTTTTACCCTTTTGAGTTATCAGCCTTGAAAATATACATTTGACCAACTTAGAAAAGCTGTAAATGATTCATGTTCATTGATTAAATTAATTAATCAAAATAAATTAATTAATATTCATTGATTGAAAACTTGAATTTCAAAAAAATTTAAATAATAATAGAATAATAAACTTGCTTTGTTTCTTAACGCGGGTGAAATTCAAACTCCGTAGTACTCTATTCAATTTTAGACTTTGCACTCACTCCCTTATGAATACTCATATTAATTGGCGTTTACTCTTAATGGATTTGTGAAATAAATAAGTAAGAAGTAATTAAGAAAGATGAAACATGAAAAAAAAAAAATCCCTTGATATGGTATTAAGTGAGTAAAATAAAGTACAATTATCTTTTGTCTAGTGGATAAGTAAAAAATGAACAGTAAATATGTTTTAAGTAGTACGAATGCATTTGACTTTTGGCGGCTTATTCAATGGTTTTTGTGTTTGTTTATACGTGGCCCTAGGTCCAATCCCTGGTTTTTTGAACTCTGCTAATTAAATTCTGATCTGAAGGTAAAAAGTCAAATATTTTCTTAAAAGAAGATGATGCCATTGGTCAAGGTAGGCTGCGCCATTGCTGAAATATATGTTTTTGAGAATAAGATTCATTGGGAATTTAATTTGAAGTGGCTCATTTTGGTGGTCTATGAATGGATTCTAGCTTGTATACATCAATAAATATTATTCACTCCGTCCCATTTTGTATGGAGTAATTTTTTCTATAAATAACTAAACCATAATATTTGTTATTTTATAAAATTTATGCATAAATTATTATATTTTGCTTATTATACCTTTGACAGAGTAGTTGATTAATCTTAAAAATGTATTCATCATTAAGTTGACTTAAGAAAATATTAAATAAGAATAAAAGAGTAAAATTATATCATTTCTTATTCAATATTATTTCATTATTAAGTTTTTAGGTTTAAATAACGTTTTTAGTCCCGATGATTAGGGGTGGGCGTTTGGTTCTTCGGTTCGATTTTATCAAATTTCGGTTCGATTCTTCGGTTCGGTTCGGTTTTTCGGTTTTTCGGTTTTTATGCCCACCCCTACCGATGATATATATTAGTAAACACACTAATGGAGGATGAAAGAGATACCACAATAATTAAAAACAGAATTTACCATTAGTTTATGAAACAAAAAATGTTAATATTCCGATTTCTATGATAGTCCAGTATATATTAATATATATAATCAAGTGAAGGTATGAACAGGACTTAGACTTGAAGAAACCATAAAGGATATAGCTGGCCTTAGCTTTGGTTTACTTTTGAAAGCCAATTAATTTGTGGCCCATCTAATTTTTGGATTCTTTCTTCCCTTACCCTGTTTTTGTCTTGTTTCTTCATGATCAGCCAACCAACTTGGTTACATGTTGCATTCATGAATCCTCAACTTTTAAATAGTAAGTAAATCACTGGGTAAGTCCCATCAAATAAGAAACATATGTAAGTGATATCGAACTCAAGACTTGCTCAATCAATTTAGCTCGTAACACTATATACAATTTAAATTGAAATTTATTAAAGTTTGAAATATTCTTCTACACAAAGTCCCTTTACTTTTTAAGTCTTCAAAAGAAATAATGTAACCAAAGAACAAGAAAAGCAAGCTGTTGGCTATTATGTTTGTTTTACGATAAAGATGGTGATCCTATCTGTACACTTACTTACTTTGAAGTAAACTATCATTTAGTAAGTATTATTTTATTACGTAACCTCTAAAAGTTACTTTCTATTAGACTTGGTGTTGTTAGCTTTTATCTTTGGAATATTTCATAATTAAGAAAAGAATACATGTTAATTTGCATACTACAACTAATTCTTTTTGTTCCTTTGTGGAGGCAAGTTATCTAAATTCCATCATGACAAAGAAAGTCGTCACGACAAGTAAATGTGGGCCAATTTTTTTTCCCTCACTTTTTAGGAGAAACGCGCAAACACAAATGTATCACCCTATACTTTCATTGACGAAATCAGGTTTTTCAATAAAGGGGTTCAAATTTATAGAAATAGACACATCGAGTAGTTGAAGGGAGTTCAACATCTACTATATATACATAAAATATTATTTTAATCATATATAAATAGTATAATTTTCCGTTGAAGAGGATTCGGATGAACCCCCTTGTGCCAAGGTGGCTCCGCCCCTGCTTTCTCCATATCTTTTTTTTTCAAGAATAAATACTTTCAAATGACTTTCACGTATAATGTATTCAATATCGTTACATTATTTATATAAGGTGATTCACACAATTTTATATGCTTAGGAAAAATAATAAAATAAAATAAATAAGCAAATTAAGATCGATTAAATAGACATGTTGATCACCGAAAAATTACATTCTTCATCCACTTCGTCATGACAATTTTAAAATGATCATTTTTTTTCTATAAACAACTAATATTCCAACAACACATTTTATTTTATGAGAATTCATCATAACTAAACTCTCATACTTAAGATCCACAATATGAGGAAGCTTTACGCAAATAAAGTTATTAAAAAACCTACAAAAAGTTAAATAAAAATATGATCTCCTAATGTATTTAAAACTATTAGATAAAACGCATACACAATTCAATAACAAAAATGTGGTGAGTGTAAAGGGAAAAAAAAGGGGTCAGAGGCAAAACAAATTAGTAAAATAGGGAGTGGCAATTAGTGGGTTTACACGCACAGCTGTAAATGTTGCATAGCAGCTGGTCGGCGTCAAGTGTCAAACTGTCCCCATCTCCACTATTTCTCTTCCAATCCATAATAACGATATGTTTGGCAGCAGGAACAAATATTATCCATCAACAACAATAACATAATACTTCACTATAAACAACTACTCACTAAACAACGATAAAATTTTTACGATAAAATTTTTTAGAAGAGTAGAAGATCAGAAAATTTTGTTTGAAAAATGAAATAAAATCCTTTTATTATGTCTAACAAAGTTTAGTATGGATAGGTATTTATGGTGCCCCTATTAGAGAATTTACAACCATTTAAAAAAAATACTATCTTTCAAAAACGTCATAACTTTTCAATATTAAAAGTCACAATTCTTAAAAAAGTTGCAACTCTTCAACATAAATAGTCACAATCCTTTAAAAAAGTTACAACACTTCATCATAAAAAGTCACAATCTTTTAAAAAAAAAAAAGACACAACTCTTCAACATAAAAAATCAGAACCCTTTAAAAGATTACAAACTCTTTCAAACATTAAAAATCACAACTCTTCCATTATGAAAAGTCCCACACACCGAGAGTAATTTATCATTATTCCTTTCATTTTAATCTAGATTTCATAATTTTTACCGTGTATTGAACATTACATTCCTTTTATTCCATCATATAGTATATGTTTTGCACTTATTTACTCGTTTACTTTAACAATAAAATAAAAATAAAAATAAAAATAAAAAAATACTCCGTTCAGTGGCACCGATTAATTAACCCACCCCACTTTCTCAAACTTATTATATAAAGGCCTTATCACTCCCCCATTTACTCACTCAAAACAATTCAAATCCTCTAAACAAAAAAATGTCTCTCGTCTTCCTTGTCTTGCTTCTTTTTGTCTCTTCTGTTACAGCCTGTGATCGCTGTGTTCACCAATCCAAAGTTGCTTATTTTTCCAGTCCTTCCGCTCTTCTCTGTAAGCCTCTTTTAATTACTTTATTTAACATATTTTTGATTTTTCTTAATCTAATTTTTCTATATTTTTATATTTGTAGCGGGTGCTTGTGGTTATGGAAATTTAGCAATAGGATTCAATGGAGGTCGACTTGCCGCTGCTCTTCCTAAACTTTACAATGATGGTGCTGGTTGTGGTGCTTGTTATCAGGTTAATTGAGTTTGAGTTCTCTCCGTCAATAACAATATAATTTTGAGAAATTCAATTTAGTTTCTCATAATTATTAAATTTCTCATAAATTTGTGTGATTTGCAGATAAGATGTAAGGACCCAAAAATTTGTTCAAAACATGGAACAACTGTAATGGTTACTGATCTAAATACGAATAACCAGACTGATTTTGTGATCAGTAGCAGAGCTTTTATGGCTATGGCCATTGAGGGAAAAGCTCAAGATGTTCTCAAATTGGGAATCGCCGATGTTGAATACAAAAGGTTAGTGTTTAATATATTTCACAATTACAAAATTATTTTGAAAATGGATAAGTATGAAGTCATGTAATTATTTTGGATAATAATTGTTCTGTTTACGATACGAACTTTACGTTCCTTGTCAGCACACTGTGTTAATGTTAATCTTTGGTGGTTTCGTTGCAACTACCAAGAAAAAAAAAATAGTTGTAGAATTTGACATAAAAGATGCCCCACTTGACCAGACAATGTTGTACTACTCCATAATTAAAAAAGTAAGGGTCAATTGAACATAAATGATATGTAGTATATTAATCTAATGGATAAGCGCTTGGAATGTAAGGTTATGTTGCAATTACTAATTATTATTTTTGTGTATGTGGACAGAGTTCCTTGTGATTACAAAGGCAAGCATTTGGCTGTTCGAGTAGATGAATCAAGCCAGAAGCCGCATTACCTAGCAATTAGCATCTTCTACCAGGGTGGTCAAACTGAAATTGTCAGTGTTGATGTTGCTCAGGTAAAAAAAAAAAAAAAATTGGTTTCACTTTTCTATCTTAATTCAGTGAATTAATAAATGTGTGAACATGTTTTAGGTTGGATCGTCGAACTGGAACTTCTTGAGCCGAAACCATGGAGCAATTTGGGATACAAGCAGAGTGCCAAGTGGGGCATTGCAATTTAGGTTTGTAGTGACAGCAGGGTACGATGGCAAGTGGATTTGGGCTAAAACAGTGCTGCCATCAGATTGGAAAAATGGTGTGGTTTATGATACTGGACTTCAAATCACTGACATTGCTCAAGAGGGTTGTTCCCCATGTGATGATGGAAGTTGGAAACGTAATTAGTTTCTTCTTTTTTCTCTTCTTCTTAACTGTAACAGTTCGTGTGAATACACACAAAGAATATTTAATAAAATTATAGATTGATCAAGTTTGAGTAGACATAGAAATACCTATTCTTTCTTGTTTAAGTCATATTACTACTGTAACATCTCATTCTTTTCGCTATAATGATCAATGATATATCTCTTTTTCCAGTGCTTTTATCATGTATTTATTAGTTTGAAATATCTTCAAGTAATTGCTCAAGGACCTTTTGGGGGTTAATTTCTTCATATAGATGGATAATTTCTACAGATTATTCAGAATTCTCTCATGGATGCAACATCTCATTTGTGTAAATTTTTAGAAGCACACGTCTACGAAACTTTGCAAGTCTTTTCTTAAACGACATTTTTATGGTAAAATCTTAAGCAACTTAAATAAAACTTACATATGCTAATAGAAACCAAATCCCTAAAAGGTGAATATGCGGGTAAGTACGGCCAGTAAAAATTTACTATAAATCTATCCAATTTAAGTTGGTGATATCTCGATCCAAAGGTTTGAGACAAGAAAACAAAAAAGATACTGTTACAGTTTACACACATGGAACATATCCCTGCTCTAAAATGTTAATTTGCAAACTAAAATTATCTTGAAAGGCAATTGGGAAAAGTAGCCAAGACATTGCCAAGTTGATCCACGTTCTGAGTATCTGATCAAAGTTTGTTTCGAGGGAAGGACATAGAACTCAATACGTCTCACAGACTGCACAATAGTGAAGTCCTAAGCAGTTTAAGAACAATAGCGACAATGACCCATGAGAGATACATAAATCCATTTGAAATTAGATAAGTTAGACAAGGCTACAAACACATCTACAATCAACTGCAAATAAAGATGAACTTTTTGAAGACAACAAAATCAAATGTTTGGTTGAAAAAATTGGCAAGCACAATTTCTGAAATGTTTGCACCCCTACGCCCTTGTCATTGACCACCAAATACCTGTACAAAACGACGAGCAGCTTCCATCAGAACATTAGCAAGTCTTTTATTTTCCTCTTTCACCAGGGCGGGGAACGGGGGGGGGGGGGGGGGGGGGGGAATGGAACTTACTCCGGCCAAAATGTCCTTAGACAAACTAGGCTTGATTTTCCCAGCTTGATCTGCCACAGGTTTTTTCTGGGGAAATTGTCGTATCACCTTTGGTGCAAACTGATCACTTGGGAAATCAGAAATTACCCCAGATTCCTGTTGCACCTTTTGCTTCTGTAAAGATGGAACAGTTAAAAAGTATATCTATACTATATTACTCAGTTATGCAAGATATAAGGTAATATGAAACTGAGTGGTCGAATACCTAAACTACACCTGGCTATAATACATTACCAAGTAATAATAATTCGGGGGTGAGGAAAAGAGACTTTTTCTATTTTACACACAAACCAACATCTATATTTTTTTCTGGCTTTGCTTAAAGAGACATCTTTTAACATCACATCAGAGCTTATCGATGAAAAACTAGAGCTGTCTCATGTTGTAACTACTATTTAAAGAAGGATAAAAACTCAAAAGGAGATGGTAAATAAGAAAGTCAATCGAGGGAGTTCAAAACATGCTGCTTAACAACTACTTCCATGCTAAAGAATTAACTAAAAACTGTATCACTGACCTTCTTCATTCGTTCTTCAATAGAACTTAAAGCACGAGATTTATCAACTTGTGTAAGGTAGAAATCGCGCTCCCTCTTAGCAGCAGAAAGCTCCAAAGCTAGTTTCTGCTCACGAACTGCATGCCTTTGTGCTGCAAAAATGTTTGTAAGGCATCAATTAAGAAGTGAATGGAGATCGAAAAATGCATCAGTACCCAACAAATCGAAAAACAACAGCATACCGATTTCATCAGTAACATCATCCCATTTGATTTTAGACAAGTACTTGACATTCCAAATGTCATAATAGAATGATGACCTTTTCCTTCCACCTGTCAAACAGAAATTTGACAGTAAAGTCAATTGCCTCTCAAGGTCACCGAAAATACAAGAAAAACAGAAGTTGAAAGCTGAATCGGAAGAATATAAACAAGGATAATCAAATTACATTTTTATTTTTGATAACCGAGAAATCTGACTGTGACCTGCCGCCCTTTGGACCAATCACAGCCTTCTAAACTCGGTGGATAGTGGGCCCGCCCCTCTACCCTTCTCCACTTATATACTGGGCTTCACTTTGCATGGTGTGGAGCTTGAACCTGTGACCTAAGCCACAAATTCTCCACCTTTTGGCACTCGAGCTAGGCCTTGGGGGCTAATCAAATTAAATTGTTATGACACAAATGGCGTAATGCAACAAAACAATGTTAGTCTAACCCTAATAGAAGCCAAATTTTGGCTAGTATCTGAATAATTGGTGTCCCTAAAAATGTGTAATAAGCACAATAACTATGTCAAACTTACTGCAAGATGCTAAGATGGAAAGGTATGTAAATAGCCTGAATGTCTAAAATCTAAACAGAATACTGGAAAAGAATCAAAAAGAAAAGGAAGGCACTGCTAAGAAAATATGTTAATTTACCCATCTGCTGACCATTCAACATATTTGCGAC
Source organism: Solanum sitiens (assembly GCA_016801875.1). Taxonomy (NCBI): domain Eukaryota; kingdom Viridiplantae; phylum Streptophyta; class Magnoliopsida; order Solanales; family Solanaceae; genus Solanum; species Solanum sitiens. The sequence goes on along the minus strand of JABWTJ010000064.1, from coordinate 1,094,287 downwards.
TCTTTTGGCAACACTCTTTTTCGTAAACTCAACCCACCTACAGATATAGATGAGAGTTTAATTACTTTTGGTAAAAAAAAAAGGTTATAATCATGCAGATGCAAGATACAATTCAAGCTAAATAATAGATAATCTGATTTCAGTTGACAGAAACTTCAATATAAGCATACCCTTCTGAAAATGCTTGCCCTCGAAATCCACCTGCCCGTTTCCGATTCATCTGAGCAGCAGCAGCTGTATGCAAGGCAAGAGAAACAAGCATAGTGAAGTGTTTAACCAATATGAGATATAAGAGCATAAACAAGGAACTGAATAAACCTTCAGGTACAAGATATATTCTCTGAATTTCTCCCAACTGAGAAAGAACCTGGCGAAGTTTCACGTGGTCCATACGAGGCGGTATTCTACTTACGTGACAAACTCCACGCTTTTCCGCCTTCACCTTCTTCTTCTTTTTAACTTTTCGCACAGCTTCATCTTCTCCACGTCCTGGACTTGTTTCCTCAATTTCCAAATCTTTCTCATCCATGACAAAACCAGTAGAGGAATTTGTCCGTCAAAGCTATAAGAATAATTTCCAATGTATATTAGCAATCATAAAATTAACTCCAACCATAAAGCCATTAAAGCACAGATGAAACTAAGGGCGTTTCAACCCTAAGCCCTAAAGCAACAAAAATTACAAATTTTCCAAAAAAATCCCCAAATTCAGTTCGAAAAAGGAAGCTCAAACATATACATATATATATATATATACACACACATCCGAAACCGAAGATAAATTCGAGTAACAGGCAAGATTAAAGAAGAACCAAAAGCACTGAGACAAAAGATGAAGGCGATACCATACATAAAAGAGACGACCAACTCTGCTAAAGGCGACGTAGAATGTTAGTTGTCACAAGCGCCGTATTAAGCCATACCACATTTGGAAGGACCAAAATACCTAAGTAGAATAGTATAAAAAAACTATTTTATTTATTGTTACTCTAAATTCAAATTTTCTTAATAATTTACTACTAATTTCTTACTAATTATTAAGTACATATGTTTGAATTATAAGTAATTAAATTTACAGTTACTTTCCATTCCTTAATTTATCTATTTTACTTTAATTTGAATCTATCTTGTTTTAATAGATTGTCTTCCATTCTTTGAGATGTTTTATTAGACATATCAAATTCAAACTAATTATATTTTTTTTTTGGTAACCAATGTAAACTATTACCATAACCAACCAAAAAACAGTTACAAATAAAGAGACCAATGTAAACTATTACCATAACCAACCAAAAAACAGTTACAAATAAAGAGCACCTTCTCCTGATAACAGGTTTAGGTCTCCAACAAAAAAATAAGAAACTAATTACAAAGTAAGTGCTGAATGAAACAATTACATCTCTAAGTTTTTTTTGAATTACTAAGAAAATGTATTCTTTCTGTTATCTCCTGTTATCTCCTTCTTTATCTGTATGATTGCATCTTTTGTATTTACCGTCTTTCCTTTATACTTCTTCCAATTTCTTGCACGCCAAGTGTGATATAGGACTGCTCCACTGATTGCCGCAATAATTTTCTTCTGAAATTGCTTCCAATGCTTCACTTTTATTCCATCAAAAATCTGTTTGATCCCATTGTTTGCCATATTTATCCCTGTCCACTGAATCATTTCATGCCATACCTTGTTAGTCCAGTTACACTCTTCAAACAAATGCCTTGTGGTCTCCATTACTTTTTCTTCACACGGACAACACTCAGTGTCATCAACCTGAATGTGCAGTCTTAACTTTCTCTCTTGAGTAAGCAATCTACCTTGTACCGCTAACCACACAATGAACCTATGTTTTGGTAGAGCCACAGCAGTCCACACTAAATCAGCAATATTAAGTTGTTGTCTATGCCCTTTAATCTCCAAATAACTTCGCATGATTGAATATGTACCATTTTGTGTTAGCATGTATCTTCCTTGACAATACCAGCCTTTCATTTGCTCCTTGATAGCATTGAGTTTTCTCCAATACCAACTACAATCTAAGGGCACCCTATGATTGTATTATCAACTAATTATATTATCAACTAGTTAAATTCTAAAAAATATTATCTTTAACTTTGAATGTCTAAAGAGGTAACAATCACTATAATATTGATTTTTGTAAAAAAGACTTCACATAATTAGACATTTTACTATAATACAAATATGTTTATAACATATCTGAATGTTGTTAAGAGTTTCTTACAGATCTGATTCATTTAGACCTCTTCAGACACATTAAGAGCTTTTTTTAAAAAAAATTAAAACAAATGAACTTTATGGGCTGAATCTGAATGATTCAGATTCAGTCTTAAACACCAAACGTACTTAATAGACTGAATCTGAATGATTAAGATTCGGACATCCATTAAGTGCAAACAAATGAGGCCTAAATAATTAACACTCAACATTTAAATGTATAAATTTTACTTTAATCTAAAAATTATATATTCATAAAAAAATACTAGTGAAAGACTTGGTGTTTATACATCTCCGAGGCAATTATGCAGTGAAGAAAAAGTGTGACTGGCAGTCGCAGATTGCGAGTAAATCTCATTACCTCCCTAACAATGTCAATTAATCTGTGTATCTGCTCGACTTGGGTACATGAGCAAATAGGCCAAATTTTATGGAATAAAAGGAAAGGCAGACAGACATTCTAGGGTACAAAAGAACCCAACGGTTCAGGGCAATGTAGCTGCTGCATGGCCTCAGTCTTCTGCCTACGATCGTCCAGCTCCATACCGGATCCTCACCCACCAAACCTCTTTCTCAAATTAATGTAGGTTTGAGAAACTAGTTTCAGTCTTGGATCATCAGCTGGTATCTCCCGAACCTGAGATGCACATATATTAACCAAAAGTTATGACCATTCTGGTGGATCAGAGCTTACAGGTTTTGCACCATTCTATATCAACCCATTCAACAAGATCAGATTGCAAGAATGTAAGCGAACGAAGTTTACTGCTGATCCAGCCAGACAAGCCACTAGACATGAATATACTTAGCAATGTATCCTAATCGGTGATCAGGAGAATTTGTTGGACAAGATACAACTGTTGCCCTTCTCTAGCGTGATGGAAGAAACCAATGGATCTGTCAACAAGTAAAAAAAACTAACCTTCAAGCCATCATAATATGCTTGAACACCAGGAAATGATGGTGTCATTTTACGAGCTTGCATCATGTCCCATATCAGATTGGCAACACTATACCCACCAGTCTGCAAAGTGTAAAAGACAATATCAAATAACTTGACATTATGCGATGATAGAAGATAAATGTAAGATAAAGCTAAGGACTAAAAGTTTCTCCTTTTCTGCTTTCCCACCTTTTCACCCGCAGCAACAAGAAGGAGATCACTTCCCATTTTAGGATCCAGGAAGAAGTTCCTGGAGCTCATATTTACCTGCACAAAATGAGAAACTTTATCAAATGTAATCCACTCTGACATAATGTTAAATCGCTACAACAGTCAAACACACCATACCAGTGTCTCTTGAGCGAGTTGCATCCCTTCAGGAGTGTAACCGACCATTGCTCCCTCAACAAGTGTCTACAGTCAAATAAAAATTGAAACGAGAATCAAATTGGAGAAGTTTCCTACTTCACTACTTTAAATTACTTCTATAAGCTCTATTAGATTGTCTCTCCCCGCCATGGCAGAAATTCCTTAAAGAGATCATGCATGAGTTCTTTAACCAATAACTAAATAAGACCATGTATGAGTTAATATGACAGCTGCCAGAAGATAGACTAGAGTACAAAGTCTTAAATATGGTGGTGTTATGTTGTGATGGAAAGCCAACTTTCTGGGTCAAGACTAGACTACATTGCAGCTAAAATGTATTTTGGAACTTACCATATAGAATTCAACCATAGGTGGTTTTCCCGAACTCATGTAGTCCTCAAAAATTTTCCGACCACGTTGTAGGTCCCCAGATTGAAGATAACACCTGCACAAACACATGGAGGCAAATCGAAAGAAATGAATTATGGACTATAGAAAATTCTCTAAGCAATTTCCAACGAATCAAAGATAGACTAGAACTGCAGTTGACACTTCCTCATTCACACATAAGACTTGAAATACCATTATATTGGGAAATTTCAGTTACTTGTATCTTGGATTATGCACTCAGATTCCAGAGTACATGGGATGCATAATGGACTCATTAAAATGTTTGTTAGCGTGTATGTCTAACCAATGATGCAAGGAACATCTAGTGAACAAAGTTAAATGGTTCACACTCAACTGGAGATCCTAACATAACAGTTCAAGGAGTCATGATAAAGTTGTATGTTCAGCAGTAGCTTAATGCTATGTTCTAGAAGTAAAACACAGCTTACATATTTAAATGACATAAAGCAAACAACACTGGGTAGCAAAGACAGCACAACTGGTGATGTTATTAAAGTTAAAAGAATGAATAAATTCACCGATAAGGTTTATTTCACACTGGGAAGCCAAGACAGCATCGATTTTTCAAGTTGCTTAAATACTTCCTAGAGTTCTACTCTCCCCTCTATAGCCATTTTAACCAACTTATTGAGTAAAACAGTTGAGAAGGATCTAATACAATACCTCATGGTTTGCATCAAAATGAACACATCAGGTGTTTTACCATCCTTGATAAGCATCTCATGAAGTGCATCAATCGACTGCCATGAAGAAGAAACATAAGATCAAACAGAGAATGCCAAATTATTAAGGTTGGCCATGTTCCATTTTTTTTGATAAGGTAAACACTTTTTTAAACTAATAAAGTACCAAGATGGTACATAAGCAGTACATGACTAAGCATCCTCCCAACCAGACAAAGCTACATATTCTCACCAAACAGATACAAGGAATCTAAGTATTGGTCCATAATCTCTAGCACACTACTATTATGCAAAAATACATTATCCAAACATTGGTTCTTCCACTCTAGGTATGTGACTTTATTCCCCTCAAAACATGCACCATTTTTTTCCAACCATGTGGTCCATAATATACAAATGGGAATAGTCTTCCTTATTTGTTTCATATTTCTTGAGCCTCTTTGACTTTGGTAGCTTTCCAGTAAACATGATCTTCTGAGGCATGACCTAAGAAATACCAGCAATGTTTAGAAACGCCGCACTCAAATAGTAAATGCTCCATAGTTTCATGATCTTTTTCACATAAATAAAAGCTGTTGTATAAAGAAAAATCCCTTCATTGCATATTGTTTTGAGTTAAACATGCCTCGATTGCTGCTGTCCAACCAAACCAGACTACCTTAACTAGAAAAAGTCATCTTCCAAGGCCATTTTGATACACACTATGGCCAACCTGTTGAAGTGCCAAACTGTAGCAATTTTGACTGGGAACCTTTTATCCTTGCTGCTGACACAAATCAAGTTATCCCCTTTATTCTGATCAATTCTCGCTGATTCCAACAGCTGAAGCAACTGAATTTTTTTTTCAGTTCCCAATCATTTAGATTTCTCCTGAAAACTATGTTCCTATGAACTTGAAACGAATTCTGAAATGTATCCCTCTTTTTTGAGAGAACATCTGAACAGGTCTGGACATCTGTCCAAAATTTTATCCTGACCCCATTTCCGACATCTAGGTTGGCCATGTTTCATAAAAACTAAAAAGGAGACAGAGAGAGAATTTTAAAGCAACACAGCTTAATATAGTTCTTACACTGACAACAATGATAGACCAACTTATAGAGGACTACTTCTTGCCTTCACAAAAGAAACTCATAAGCACCAATTTGCACCCCTAGCAATCATCCTTTGTTAAAAAAAAGCACAAACCTTAATTTAACCGAAACAAAAGCACTAGAGGATTTCTTCCTATATGTTCAAGCCTTGGTAGAGTTACCTGGTACCTGTGCTCATGAGAGGTACCAGGTGCCTGTGGAATTAGTCGAGGTGCATAAGGTGGTCTGAACACCACGTTTATCAAAAATAGAAAATATCACAAAATGGTATGAAAATGCAATATTAGGTACTGTAAGGATGGCTCCAGCACATGATAATCCTTATGATTTACACTCCCAAGACAGAAAAGCAAATTGTCACTTACGAAAGGATCCTGATGTAACTCATTACTCACAGCACAACCTTTCTGATCTTTTCTGTTTCAAGAAATGTTTGTTTGCTTGTCAAAGAAAATAGACTTTGGAAAAGAATGATCACCAAAGTGTTCATTGACTTTACAGCAGTAGAAACAATAATACCTTCAACCTTGATCTGATCCCCTAACAAGACTGACGTTGCTTATATTACAGATTTAATATTCACTGATGTCATTAAAACTTACATGTGCATGACATTATACTAAGGGTTTTCTTATCAAGAAATATTCCATTGTGACATCATACTAAGGTTTTCTTCAAAAGATTGAATTTAATCTTCAATGCTTATTTCACTTCTCTTTTCCCTCATAGAAAGCATCTATGCAAAAGGACTTCCAACATAAAGATTAGACCAGACAAATTCCAAAAGCGACCTTTTAATAAATGAATGTTGTGCTTGAATGTATTATATTTACTATGCATTCAAATAAATAGACAAGGTTAGATCTATCTTATCTGTTCTCAGCTTAGAACACAGTTATTTAAGATACTTATTGAATCCGAGGCAGGGAGGGGGAAGCCTACTGGAGAAAACATGTTGAATTGAAACGTCTAAATTAAATGAATGCCAAATGTATGGCAGGATAATTTACAGGGAAAATAACAGTTTGACTTGGACCATAACTAATAAAGCAAAACTGAATGACATCTAATGATCTTTTAGTGGATGTCAAGTACGGTACCTCCACACTCTTTAGGTCTGCACAGGCATGAAATGCAACATGATAAACCGTCAATTCCTTATCTAAAAATCCACGCCGGTAAACATATTCAGCAGTTGGAATATTGTAAAGTTCTTCTTGAGAGATGCCCATCATGGACCTAATAGGAATGTCACCAGGAGCTTCAACTGCTGACCAACCCTTGGACTGCTCAACTAGCTCAATAATCTACTCCAAAAAATAACAAAAACAAAATTAAATAAGTCAAAATATAATAAAAATGGAAAACTAGTAAAAGCACATGGACGCGCTTGTTGCTCACCTTGGAAGCTACATCATCTGTGACAGGTTCCTTATTCTTGTGAGCAGCTATAAGTCCAGCATAGCAGAATTTATTCAGACCAAGACCAGCAGCAGTCATGTCCCGAACAATTGCATACCTGCAAAGTTGGAAAGAAGTCAATCAGATGCCTAAGGAAAACAAAGATTATGAATCCAGCAGAAAATAAACCACATAACATCATGTTTGGAAAGATTGGATGAAATATGACGCTGAAACATCAACAATTAGCGCAAAGAAGTTGACAGCAGGAAATATTTAAGGCTCTACATCCTGTAGAGCATATTAGTCAAATATCATTTCACTGAGTAAGGAGATGTTCTTCAGTGAAATGAACTCTAATCATATTACGTCTGGCTAATTACTAAATAATTGGCTGCATTCCAGATTATCTACTGCACAAAGGATCTAATTGTACAACAGCATATGCCTTCACGTGTAGGCATGACCAAATGTGTCTTAGCAATAGATACAGGTGCAACCATTGAGCAACTTTCTTACACTCTGTCTACCCGACCAGTCATTGCAAATGCATTGAGGAGACAGATATAGGTTTGTCCAGTAGGCTTGACTTCAAATCTCTTCATTTCTTCCAAGATCTACTTAGAAAGAAGAAAAACAAGATTAGTTATTTCGATGAATCATGATAATTTTTTCAGAATAATAAAGCAGCAAGACAGAGTAAGGATGCATACGCTTATTGCTTGTTCAGAATTTTTGCATTTTCCACAGGTAGATATCAAGAAATTGTACAAAGAAACCTGTGATATTGGACGAGCGAGGTAGATATAAATACAAATATGAGAAGTGAGTAATAGAGGAGTGTGAAAAAAGATTGATATGGTAGGAAGGAAAGGAAAGGATAGATACATCAGGTACGAAGCCCATAGCTTTCATCTCTTCACGGAAAAAGAAAGCATCTTGCAAGCGAGCACCTTTCATGGTTCCAATAAGAAGTGAATGAAATGTATCTCTCTCTGGCTTTATTCCATCGAGCAACATGTCATCATAAACATCCCTCAACAAGAAATTCCTAATTCATTCATATAATAATTGGAATCAAAATCATGTATGTATGCCCTTCATCTCAAATCAAATCAATTGGAGTATGGAAGATTACTTTCTCTGAGCAGTAATAGAGTTAATAACAGTGGTATATTCGGACTCATTGTTGGCATAGTTTCTTTTGGCGTACTCTTCCGGTGTGGCCGCAAAGTATCGATTCCCTATACTTCGAACGAGTAGATTTTTGGGTGCTGAAAGAAAGAAAGAAAAACACGTAAATCAAATGGTGATGGAACAGCAGTGAGTATATATATATATATATACCTACCAGAGAGGGTTCTGAGGAGCTTCATGGCTGTCTGCAGCACAATCAATCAACTATTGGCACTGGAGGAAGAAGAAATAAACCCTCGGCCTCGCTCGAGGTTTTGTGCCGACGTGGCAAAGGTGCTTTGTGGGCGGGCGGGTGGGTTACTTTCGGGTCATTCTAGCTCCGCGGGCTTATTACTATTTGGATATGATAAATTAGTTATCTATAGTTTTACATTCTTCATTTCATAATTTAACATTCTTTTTCATTCATAAAAATAATAATTATACCTATTGAACTTAATAATCACTGTTTTATGTAGAGATGAAGAAATAAAATTCCATTTTATATGAATTTACAAGTAGAGTACAGTGTGGTACAAAAGTGCCCTTTGGACTACTGTAACATGTATTCTTGAGTAGCTAGTGATGATTCCAAACATTGAAGCCCTTGTTCAACAACCTCAATCGTTGCCTACATCTGTCGCAGATAAGGACCTACCTAGACTGACTAACTGAACTTCCTTCAACTGCCAATGTACTTGGATCATCTTCTTTTTTTCGGTAGCTACTACATATCATGTCATCCATGTTCCTCCTTGTACCAAGAGCTAAAAGAAGGTCTTGTTTGTTTTTCGTTTGACAAGAGATCTTTGATGGTGGCACAAACGTCCAAGATCTTCTTGGTAGAGACAAAAAGAATCTTGACAACTACATGCACAAATGGCACTTAATTTAGTTTCATACAAACAATGGAAGCAACCGTGCGCACATAATTTAGGCGATGTTTCAGCTATCTCATCTTCTACAGATCCGCAAAGTTTTTGACACAACTCAATTTGAACTGCTAAGGCATTGTTGAAAAGTTTGCAACAGAAAAAGAATCTTGTCAACTCTCCACACATGAAATGAATTGGTACGGTCTACCATTTTTAATGTACAAACCAATTATGTTGAAAAAACTAGCCAAGGCAGATTAATTCTAACTGAGTACAATAGATTGATTTCCAATTTAATCAACATCTAAGAAATGTGCAGAAACAGAACTTGACATTGTATTCAATAAGAAAAAAATGAAGTGGATCTTGTATTTCATTTATGTACATGTGTTACTGTAGTACAAAACTTTTGGATCCATATATATATAGCTTGACTAACTAGTGATTCAAAACATTGAGGAGGGACACTCGGGTTTTGATTAAACGCCTGAAAAAGCATTCAAGCCCTTCTTCAACAACCTCAATGGTTACCTCCATTTCTCGCAACTGATTCGTCAATTCTTCATATTTGCTGGTCTTGTTGTGACTGAGAAGTGAGCGCAAAGCAGCATCAACTTTGTCAAATTCCTTGGCTTCTACTTCCTCACTTTTTGAGAGCATAATCTTGATTGAGATCCTGTTCCATTGACATAGGACAACAAACCCTTAAATAGTCCAAGAGTCACTAACTGGACATCCTGCAATTCTCTAACAACAGCAGAGGTTCATGCCAAGTTATGTTCCTTTTTCAAAATTTTAACAAGTTTTTGGATCGTCTTCTTGGACTTTCTTCTAGAGGTTAGATAGCCAGAAATGTCATCCATATTCCGTCTTCTACGAAGAACTGAAAGAAGGTCTTGTCAGTTTTATTTTTCATTAGACAAAAGATCTTTGATGGTGGCACAAATGTCTAATATCTTGAGGTACCCCTCTAAGAATTCATCAATGTTCAGTGAAATGGCTTGTTGAACGTGTGGTAGTTGAAGCAAATTTTCTGTGTAATCCAATAAGTTTTCAAGATCACCAAATCTACAAGTGAAGGATGAAAGGGAGGAAGAAGTAGCCTCTGAAGAAGATGTAAGTCTAGACAGTTGCTCATCGAATTGAGATACAATTGTCACGACCCGATTTCTCAAGTCATGATGGCACCTACTATAACCCACCAGTAGGTAAGCCGACTCATAACCCGGAACAACACGTAATGGGTCTGAAACGTAGAAACTAAACAAGAGTAGGCAAAATTACTATAACAATATAAACAAACGGAAGCAAACCAAAACATATATACAAATAAGGATCCCTCCCCAAACCTGGAAGTCACTAATACAGAGCTACCAACAAAACGAGTACAAGTCCCAAAAGTAGACCACCGAAACTAGACTGTCTCGAAAGGTAAAAGACAAGTCTTTATATATACATATGGAGACTGAAATAGTACAAAACGTCATGTGCTCACCCCCGTCTCCAAACCAAACTGCTCCAAACTCGATCAACGCTGGCTATTGGTGCTTGGACCTGCATCACGAAAATAGATGCAGAGCGTAGCATGAGTACCAAACAACAGGTACCCAGTAGGCATCATAGGCCGACTGAACTAGAAAAGTAAAGCAATATGAAAAGACGGAATCACATCACTAGAGGTCAAGAACGGAAGTCTAAGTAACAATGGAATGCACACGAGTGTAGAAAGAACTTACTAAAGTAATATATAAGCTAATTATCCCTAACTGGACCCCCATGAGCCCAGAAGGTACACTTGTGTGCAAGTTTAAAATAAAAACCTGAACGGACCCCATCAGCCTGACGAGTACACAGAATAACTATAACTAAGGTAAATAGAATCCAAGACCAAAGAACATCGAACCAGATGCTCAAAACCAAATAGTAGAATATGACGGTACGGAGGTCGGGCCTCGAACCGAACGCTCACCAGAATTACACAAGTAGCCAATCACAACTATAAGTAACTGAGGCCGGACCTCTAATCGGATGCTCTACATACTTGAGGCTAGACCTCTAATCGGATGCTCTACATAAGTATGCGGATGGTCGAGGCCGGACCTTAAATTCGGATACCCGACAAAGGTGTCGATATAGCTGCTGAAAGAGTCTCTATCTATCTCATAAATACCCGTGGAACACCATCCACACTTAGCTAATCAAGGTAAGTCCTTAAAACCGAATCGAAAATCAACTTTGAATCGCGGAGCGGAATTCATTGTAACCGACGTAACTCGTGAAGCCGTAACATCGAAGAAGTAAGGATAACTATCGCCGGAGCGAGCTCATCGTCTAGCTAAGGCCCAAACTATCAAACTCAAGTCTGCTACACCAGTCTACAAGGATTTAAGCCGGCCGAGCGACGTCGGGGCTAAACTAAGTCCTACTGATTTCGAATCATGCATTTCTAAGGCAAGCTCTAGTCAACCCTAAACTAAGGCCAACATACTTCCAATAAACAATATTCAAATATACAAGTACTCCATATAGCAAAGAAGATCAATTAATACAATAAGCATGCTCACAGTTACCTAATAATTCTAAGAAATATGTCGAAAACATGATTTCTAACACCTATGCATGATTCAATAACTACCCAACCCAAATCCCAACTAATCAACATGCATTCACATGTTCGAGTTCAATCTAAGAAAAGGAAACCGCAGCCTACCTGTACGCAGATCACGCGCGCTCCAAAAATCACTTCTCCGGAGCTTTCCCTTTCCGAATGGCCTCGAAACATTGATACACTATCAAAAATAGAGTCACAACGTTATTACTGTCGTTTAGACTCTAAAATCACAAGAAATAGAGATGGACCAATTTCGCGGTCAAAACGGGGAAAAATGGGACCCGCACTGAAAATTTTAGAATTAACCCCAAATATAGGTCCTAAACAGCTCTCCGAACTGGTGTTCCAATTGGAACACAATTTGGGGCTCGAAACAGTCCCAACACGAACATGCAACCAAACCCCCAATGCTACGCTAAAACTCAACAACAATGGCAGCAGCTATTTACAAGAATTTACCAGAAACGAAGGTCCAACTGCTGAAACCGATCATACCACGACGATCTTCACGAAAACCCCCATAATCTAGGCTCTTGAATCACCAAATTCGGACCTAAAATGGCCAGAAAATAATCTTCTAAAATCTTCCGAAGGTTGAGCTCGAAAATGAGCTATAACAGCAGCTAAAACACAATTTTTACCTTCAACAAAACTTCAAATACGAATTCCAACCACACCTAACACGTTCTTCTCGGAAAAGCCACTCAAGATAGCCTCAAGAATCACTAAAATTGAACCTAAAATGGCTGAGAAAACAAATTTGAAAACTTCCAAAATCAAGCTCACAAAAAGGGGTCGTGATAGCAGGTATTTTACGAAATTTACCTCAAAAGAGGACCCCAAATCAGATTCCAAGCTCACCAATGCGTTGCCCTCGAAAAATCTAACAACTTAGCCTTTTGAATCGCCCAATTTGGAGCTCTATAGCTCAATATATCGCAACTTTAAAATAAGACATAAAGGCTGAATTTTGGAGATTTTAAAAGGGCGAACCTGGTCGTTAAAAAGTCTAAAAATAACTGGTCGTTAAAACCCCAAATTCTGGTCGCTAAAAGAGCTGCACCAGATTTCAGCTTTGGCTAGTTTCTTCAAAGTCTCCAACGGGATACTCGGAATTCGCTTGGAACCCGATTAAAATAAAATAGATATGCTACCCTACTAAAATCGACAATTCGGACTCAACGGTGCAGTCAAAATTTCTATCAGAGGTCATCTCGATAAAAAGTGGGTCCCACTTTCATCGGCCATTTTAAGTCAAAAACCATAAAAGGGCTCGGAAAAACATCGGAAACCTCAGGACACAAAATAAGGGTCAAACTAGACCAAACTCTACATTTCGGAGCTAGCGGCGCTGACGGAATTCTCATCCGAAAGCGTTTACTCAGAATGTTGACTGAAGTCAAACTTAGCCTTTAACTTAAAGTTAAAACGCCTAGTCGCACCAACTCACACTGAAAACTTCGGGAGTCGTGTCGACCATGCTACTAGCCTAAAATGACCCTTCCGGAGCTGATGGAATCATCAGATTGGATTCCGATGTCATCTTCTTGAACTTTTGATCGAAAATGATCGTTCAAGGTTCATAAGCTCCAAAAACACTGAAACTCGCACAATAACCAAACGAACGACCAGGTGACCGAACTGTCAGTCCCAGCAAGTCATAAATGACTTGGGATCGCTATAGAAACGCTCTAAACGATGCATAAAAGACAAAACACAGAAATGACCAAGAGGGTCATTACAACAATAGGGTGAGATGTAGAGGGAAAGCTGCTAGAACGAGCATGCTTTAGGGTGGTTTTTGATCTCAAAGGTGAGGGAGCCATATTTGTTTTTTCTTGTTGAATTGAAAGGTCCAATTCTATGTTCTAAAGTTGTACTTTCTTTTCATATATATATAGATAGAAGTAGAGAATAGGGACCTGATGATCATGAGTTGGATCTAGATCTAACAGGCAACTTATTCTAGGCGATGTTTGTGGCATGCCTCCTCCTCCTACCAAAAAGAAAATTGACAACTCTTCAAGCCAAGAAAAGCCTACCACTTAGGCGATGTTTGTGTGCTAGGTATCCCTTGATAACTCCTAGAGACAACAAATATCTTGACAACTGCCAGTTGTTCTGCTACATTGCCCCTAGCTCCGTTGTCAACGCCAAAAACTTACACAGACATCAACATGTATTTCTATTCATTTGTTCGTGAAGGAATGTAGAAATTAAATGTACATGTAATCCTAATTTGCCTCCCATAGAGGATAATGTAATGAGTGATGACAATACATGTAATTCTAATTTAATGATATTATAGTTGCCAAGATTCCAATTGTCTCTAAAGGTGTCATGATCCGTTTATTTTGCCAAATTGTTTTGATGAAAAAAGGACTCGTACAGATCGATCAATATTTTTAAACATAAGAGTGGGCTGTTGGAGGTGCTGAGGGTTAGAAGAGGGCAAATTTAGTCCATTTTTGTATGGTCTATAGACAAATCTGACCATTTTCCATTATTAAAAAAAAGTCTCACGCATTAAAAAGTATTATTTTTAGTCAACATAGAATGTATAAAAGTAGCAAGTAGTTGCTATAGATTCATTAGCATGCATTGATTTTAATGATGGTATATAGAAGTTGGTATTTTGGATATGGAAAATGATGGTCATACTCTTGAGATTACAAAATCATCTTTCTTGCAGCGGGTTAAATATATTAACGGAACGGATACAATCGTCTGTGTTCGACTTGGTTCATTACATCACTCCAAGATGATATAGATGCAAAAGAGATACTCACACTGTTGACATCACCTAATGCAAAATATGATTGCAGTCCGCAATTCAACAGCAGCATGAGCCTCAGGGAGCAAAATCAAGTAGCGGATAGCCTAGCCAAGCCTGGAGCTAACAACGATACACTGCTCAATCTCACTCTTTTTTATTCTACACCGTCTTTTGCCAGTCAAATGATTGAAGCAGATAGAACAGGCACTAATTTTTGAAACCCAATGCCAGATAGTATAGCTGACAACGCATGAAGTGCAGCCTACACTACAATGCCCTTTACTCTTTCTTCTACTATACAAAGTAATGAAAAATTTGTCTTTTTTCACAAAAAAAAGCACACCTACAAAACGTAGGTTAATGTTTGAGGCTTTAGAAAATTGTCTAGCATTCTGGTTGGTTTTAAGTAAATCGACAGCCCAAAATGATGTTGGATTGTTCAGTTCAGAAGAACAAAGAAAAATTGATGTGTGCAATACTTTAATACAACAACAACGTACCTAGTGTAATCCCACAAGTGGGGTAGTGTGTACAAAGACCTTACACCTACCATAAAAGGAAGAGAGGTTGTTTGCGATAGACCCTCGGCTCAAACCAGATGAAAAAGAGTATAGCAGTAACAAGCAGGAAGAGCAACTTGAAAAAACAATAATCAAGGCTAAAGAATCAACAAATAGAAACAGAAATAGAAATCTAAGAATACGAAAATACAAGACTAATACTAGTTCTCCAGAAATGGGAAAACAAAGCACTCGACTATCTACTAACCTTCTATACTAATCCTCGACCTCCACACCCTCCTGTCAAGATCATATCCTCGGTGAGCCAAGGCTGTGCCATGTCCTGACTATTCACTTCACCCCAATATTTCACTAATGTGCAACATCATTTGTGAAAGTGTGTATCTGACAGATGGGTTTAGATAAATTTAAGATAGAATAGGCAGATTGGATGAATAATGACTCAATCAACAAATTTGAACATTGCAAAATGTTATACTGCACTGATATTGTTATTACTGGTCCCATGTCGGATAGAATGCACCATATATTTATCATAAAAATGTATTTGGGTCATCTATCCAGTCCTATATACACATAATTTAAGATACAGATTATTATCAGAATTTAAAGAACAATGCTGTGTACAACAATCTGAATACAACTAACTTACGAGTATTATATCTCTCCTCTCAGGCAGGTCTGGTCCCAGGCAATCAGCAGTTTCAATGACTTGCATCACCAAACAGCCTCTTCACATGTTCCACTGTGTAGTCTCGATCCAACTGAAAAATGCCCAAGTAAGAGCGAGGAGCCATTGTTTGTGGAAGCATTCACACAGCCTACTATTCATCCGTCTTCAGAAAATATGCAGGCAGTCCTCAAGCTCTCTGTTTACTATATAGTAGATGGAGCTGAAGATGAGCCTTTTTTCTGCTGCAGCAAAAAACAAGAAATGCAACTTTTCTTTTTGTTGGCAACATTTATTTCAGCAGAACTTATGAGCTATCACGTCATAGCCATAACTTCAGTTCAGCTTTGGAGTGATATGCTCTTTTTCATCCCATTGCAGCAGATCACACAGTTTCCATGGGGAATATATGTGCAGGCTAGGGTTTAAGGAAGAAGCTAAAATAAGATTTCTGAGTGTTAAGAATGTAAGTCTCTGATGGAACTCATCCAACTTATATATGCAATTAAAACAAAACTATTCTTCTGGCGGTAGGGGGGCATCGAGATGACGAGTATATTAGTCTAAAGCAAAAAGCACATATGCCGTTTGTCAATAATTTGAGCCTTTCAGAAGCTCATTCAAATTATAGATGCTTACTTGGAGCAGCTATTCCTCACAGGTCTCAACCATAAGAACAGCATTTCACAAGAAGACGTACTGTACTAAAAATGGTCTCATAAATCTGTATTGACAAATTGAATCCTTAGTTCATTACTGAAAAAGCTTTATAAAGGAATCTGTTCACTGTAATCAAGCTTAATTTGCACTCCAGGATTGTTAAATAAGATCAACTTCCAACTTTAATATCATCCATCAATATAGCTTCAGAAAAATAAGAAGTCAGTTGGCACCATCAACAGCAATATATGTTGATAAACTTTCACATTTCATGCCACGTTCATGATGATGCCACCATTACTTTCTCATAAGCATTTTCCATCCTCTTGTCATCACATAACCTCTGCGACAAGCTTCGCACCCCAAGAGTCTTATACTGCCACACAATATGAGATATTTCATCTTGAGGAAAACACATACCATGCTGTTTAACTGACTTGTGGAGCTGGCAGAAAAACTTGGGGTCCTGTAAGTTGATATACTCATGCAACACCTTCTCATGATCAGGGATCCAATTCCTTGGAAATGGAGTGTAATCACATGACGGGATTGAAGACATGTGGGAAAACCGAACACCTTCAATAGCATCAACAAGTCCCATCCTCAAGAGATCTGAATACTCAGGTGCAGAATTGTTGGTGTGCTCCCTCAATGGACAGCTTAAATCACGCGAGGCAATCTTATAAACCTTGGCACGAGATTTCAGCCTATACCTAGCAGCATATAACTTAGCCAGAGAGCTACGAACCACATATGCACAAAAGCCAACAACTTTTCTCCGATTATCTGCATATCTGAACCAATCAGCCATTGTCTCAAGGAATTTGTTCATTTGAGAATTAGTGTGAGCTTGACCAGAGTAAAGCATAGGTGTGCAAGGCAGTGGCTCTGGATCCTTATCACCTTTCACAAGCTTGAGCTTTCGAAAATGGTGAATACATTGTTGCAAGCTAGCAGAGACTGAAAGCAAAGTACCTACACCTTTCTCACTCACTATATTACCACCACTGGCTGTGTAACGTAGAATTGGATAAATAACACGACGACAAATAATATGATCCAGGAACTGAATTCCCCTAGAAATATGCTCAATCTCTATTTTTGAATTGTCCAACCTGACCCCAAAAATTCTTTCACAAAATTCGATTATATCTTTCCTCATTTCCACAGCATCTTGTCTAGGCCCTCGAATCCCAACCAAGAAATGACCCCCAAACCTTATAAAATCCATCTTCCTCGTCTTCTCTTTTCCACTTGAAGGAACAAACTCAGGCCAAGCAGGATTATGACAACCATCATCCATAGAATATTTCCATATGGCGTCTCGCTCACACGGCCTAAAGAACTCAACTATTTTCTGTTCCATCATATGATCAAGCTCATTAAGACATACATTAGCCAACAAAGGACTAAGAATTCCACAACCACCATAACTGGGTATCTTAGAAGCCTCCTGCGGAGCAAACTCAAAGAATGTCCTTAACCAATAAGGGTCTGGCTTGGGCTCATTCTCATTTAAAATCCTCTTTTTTGTCCGCCCCTTCTTTCTCTTCCTGCTATCTTTTTCTTCTTCTTCACCCTCCTCTCCGCGTCGACAAGCTTTCAACCCTGACTTAATCAAGTTCAACACCTTCTTATCCTTGATAGCCTTTTCGAGACTAGCCATAACAACATCAACATCAACGTTATCAAAAACTTCAGTAATATCACCTTTCAGAAACCACAAATAACCAGCAAAATTACTTCTAATAGTCCTAATAACAGTATGGGGATTCCTGCCAGGGCGAAAAGCATGAGACTTTGATGAAAACCTAGGCTCAAAAATGGGTTCAAATATCATATGTAAAGCTTGTTGTACGACAACGTCCTGAAAGGGCGGCGTTTTGGATGTGAGTATAGATTGGAGCTGACTCCTGGAAAGCTGCTCATTAATGGGTTTTTCGTTAGGGCCACGAATATATTGATGGATTTTTGTATGCCAAAGGAACTTTCCATGGATAACTGTATTCCGGAGGGATAAGAGGTCGGTTAGAACATGGGATTGGATAGCATTCCGAGGGGGGAAAGAACCAGTGAGATGAGCATATGTGCGTTGGTAAGCGAGGACCCAGAGATCGAGTTTTGAGAGAAAGCCAGTGAGGTTAGTGAAAGGTTTTTGGGGTTGAGAAAAACTTTTGATCCACAGATTAGACAGGATTTCCAACGGATCTTCCTTGACAAGGGAATGAGTATCTTCCTTGCGGCGGGGCTGATGCCGGAGGCGGCGGATGGTTTTGGCGCACGACAGCTTTCTTCTCACTGCCATTTTTTTAAGATAACTAGTGAATTCACCACCATTTACTACTATGGGAAAATATTTATCTCTTTACATTACAGTAGTTATAAAATCATAGACTTGAATTTGGAAAAAAGAACATAGTCCCTCTCTCATTCACCAGTGATGTGATAGAATTAAAATTTATTCACCTATACTTAAACATAAAATTTAATATTGTATTTCTTTTCCATCAATAAATTTGTTATTTTTTTTGCGTCTATTTTGTTGTTTGTTAGAAAATAGAAGATAGACGTTATTTTTGCAACTATTATATATCCATCATACTGGGCAGGTTAACAACTCCACCATGACTTGCCTTCAAACGGCCTCACTATTGATAGCATTTTTATTCGTCCATGTTTTTATTGATTACTCTAACAGTGGCGTGTTTGTTACATGCTATGCTACTTAAGTTTGTTACATTATTATGATCTTAGTTGGCAACACCTGCAGAACTTTATGTTTGAGGCTTCAAAAGAAAAAAAAAATGATGTATCATCTGCGACGCTATTTGTGAAAAGTATACACACACACAGAGATGGGTTTTGATAAATTTAATAGATGACTCAAATCAATAAATTTGAACAGTATCGCAAAATGTTATTACTGTTTCTGCTCCTACGTCCGATAGAATGCACTATATATCTATATAGTATAAAAAATATATATATATCCAGTCCTATATACACAAAATTTAAGATACAGATTATTATCAGAATTTAAAGAACAATCTTAATACACCTTACTTACAAGTTACAAGTATTATCTCTGTTCTCAGGCAGATCGGTGCCAGACAACCAGCAGTCTCAATGACTTGCGTCACCAAACAGCTTCTTCTCATCAATCAAACTGAAAAACGCCCAAGTACAATAAGCCATGAACGAACAACTCTTCATGCTTTTTTTTCCCTTAGATGCCACCCCTACTTCGCTTATTTGCAATTATCACAAGAGTGCAGTCAATCTGTACATGAACATGGCCTGCCGTAGCTCATATATCTCTAACAATCATCAAAATACCAAACCCGATAGCAGCTCCAGGAGCACAAAGTTCTCAGTCTGGCTCAATATAGTCAATCGGTGGCTACCAAACTTGCCACAGGAACTGGCTGGCCACCATGTACTTCAAGCCTCAATGGTGTCAGTGGGGCGAACAACCACCATGCCACTTAGCGCCGAGGTAGTCATAGCATGTCATAATGTCCCCAACCATAAATACTTGCATTTAGCCCCAGGGTAGTCATAGCATTTCAGAATATATACATCTCCACTAGCTCAGGTCCCCTCTGGTAAGCACATTAGTGACTTGAGGATTGGTGCCTATCCTAGGGTATTTAATCCCTTTGTTTCAGGTTCACAGCTAGTCTGACATGGAGCCCTACCACTGAAAAACAGGATACTTGCTGATGCATCAATTACTGCAATATTCAAGATCCAGGGAGACTTCTAACATAGGAGATTCAAGAATATCTGTTCTGACATTGGCAAAAAGATGCCATTGCAACAACCACAAATGGCACATCCATCAGGAATTACCTCTGCCATAACCCCGCTTACCGAATTGAAACTGATCAAGCTGTGATGATGCTACAGCAAGAGCAGGGAAAGATAACAAGGTTTTTGTTGCTCCATTTCACATTGTCCTCTGTCTGGAAGACATAACCTTCTCAAGGTAGCGGCTATACCAATTTCTCATGCTCTTTAAGCCAGATCATCCTCTTCAATGCGTTGTAGAAGTTCCTCATACACCTTCAAGGATTTGGCAGTAAACCTTTCCATGGCCTCAAAAATATGTCTCAGACCAACCTGAAGGCTACTATTTTTGCTTGTGTCACTCTGGTAAACGACATGCCTATTTAATGAGAGACCAGTTTCATCCCCAGAAATGAGTACTATTCTTTTGTCCAGTGCATGAATCCCCTTTTGTATCTTCTGATCCTCTCTCTCAAGGTTCTTCACTTTTCTCTCCATATCCTTGTGCACCATCATCCTTTGCCGCATTTCATGTTTATCTCGCTCCCAGAGCTGAAGGACATTTGATGCGAAATCTCGCATACAGTCAATAACCTCTTTCTCAGAAACTCCTTCAATGGTTTGTGACCACTGATTACAGATGACAAAAATTGGGGGAGCACCAATTCTGCCTGGAGAAAAGGGGACTCTTCCATCGGCTGTTTCCTCGGGCACATACAGAAGACATTTCATGAGCCAAGTGTTTAGTGCTCTCACATAGCCCTTCTGTGCATTCACCCAGCAAGAGAATCTCAAAGTCCAGTTCAAAAGCTCATGTTCAAGGTGCAGAGTGGCTTCAAGATGAGCATCACTCAAGTGTTTGTGAGATGCAATGGCATCTAATCTTTTGGCTTCTCCAATAGCCTGGCATTGGTTACGATGACACTCAAGCATGCCTTTCCACATTTTACTTAACCTAAATAGAGAATCCACATAAGAGAAACTTGCATTAGATAACTATTTTGGCCTAAAAGAGATAAAATATCAGCTGACAATCCTCTAACAATCCGACAGTACTAGGAATAGACATTATATCAAGATAAACCCCAGCATCCCACAATAGATTGCCCAGCTGTAACTGACTGATGCATTTGCAACTCCAGATATTGCATTCAGTTTTTAGTGAAAGCAAGAATCCTCTCAGGAGTCTCACATTTCACAGGCAGCTATACGTTCATCCACCCTTGACTTCCAATAATACAGTATAATGTGTGTGTGTGTAAAGGCTAAATATGTACATCATAGCTTCCACATCCTAACAAACAAGCAACTCTTTTTTTCAAAAAAAAAAAAGTTAGTCTAATACGTTCAATAAAAGCTGGGAGCAGAAGAAACCTCGCCTATACAAGTGGTATGCCGAAAAGTAGAAGACCTACAAAAATACATAAATTTCAATGAAAGACGCCTAATCTTCTATACCAGTTGGAACCGTGTGTGTGTCAAAAGAAACTAGGATTAAAAGGATGCTTCTTAGATTACAAAAACATTCTCTGATCCCTCAAAACTAGGAATAAACAAGCCAATCTGAATTTTGCATTTATGCAATTAAACATATTGCTAACGAAATTGTTATAAAAGCTTTAATCTCTATAGGTTGTCGGCCACAGGAATGATACACGAAACAAGAACATCGCATTTGAATCCAAATCAATTTCTTGAAATCATTCAGGGAGATCAATATACAAGACTTTAGATGGTGCAGTAGCTTGGAGGCGTACAATGATGTCATTACAAAAACCTTGGACTACAAATCAGAAACAGTAACAAAAATGTGGCAAACCAATACTTTTTCTCTTCCATCTAGTGCATCTACAGAACTCTAATGATAGCCAATCCAGACAGAGAGTTCTTTTATTATTTTTTTGACAAAGCAGAGAGAGAGTTCTTTTATATATCATTAAACATAAGGTATCCATTTAATCCAGAAGATTCAGAAAAACACAGGTTATCAAAAAAGAGACTCAGAAAAAAGACATACCCCTGAATAAGTACATTCAGTTGCGGCCATAACTCTTCATCCCTCATCTTGTTTATCTTCTCAGAAATCTTATCGACAACCTGAATCGCAATTCTAATTTTTGTGGAGAGACTTCTAACCAATTGCCTTGTCATGTCAACCTTGTGAGCCTCAGCACCCTTTTGATCTAGTCTCTTCAGCTTTTCAGATTTCCTTTCATGAAGCACCCTTATCTTCTCCTCAGACTGCAAAACGGCCACAATAAGCAAATGAAAGTATTATATCACAGGAACACACTGTCAATACTAGTTTCGCATATGTTTAAGATTAATGTGAATTACACCACCATACTACAGCAACCTTTGTGTCATGGGGATGACATGATCGAAGGGAAGACATTTTTACAATCCAATTGCAAGAAGAGGGGGGGGGGGGGGGGGGTGTACTCTTTAAGGCTCAAAACTAACAAGCAAGGTTATCTATGACAAACCGAAGGGGGACAGAGGAGTAGGGATAGATCCACAGTTCCCCATGTGGGTTCCCGGAAACCAGTAACTTTCACCTGAACCTTCTATCTATAATGTAAAACCCTTTGAATATAAAACAAAATGGAGTCGGGAACCCAGCCATAAGTTCTGTTGTTAGCTCAGTGGAGAATGAGGAACCAGTTGAATCTTTGCCCAGTCTTGAACCAGGGATCGATTCCGCTGGTCACATTTCATTTCACTCTTTTAAAAAAGAAAAAAAAAGTTGTCCTCATTTTATTTCTATTTTTTCTTTTTAATGCCAACAACGGCCAAACTAAAAAGATATCACAACCAAATTTAGAACTTGCTGAAAGTATTACTCAATTTTTCAAACTAATTTTGAAATTAAAGAGAAAATGAAAAGTAAGAAAAACTTGGGGTTCTAAAAGAAGTAGTTGGTTCTTCCATTTTGCTGTTGCCTAGCCATTGTCAAGTCCTTCATTCTTCTTCCTCGTTCTTTATTTTCTACTTATAATTTTTCTAACTATTGTCATGACATATCGCAGTTTATTCCTTTTTAAATATATATTGAACATCCAGTACTTTATTTGGTAACTATTGTATGTTAATTTGAAATTGCTAGAAATAGGAGTGTGCAAATTTTGGTTTAATCAATGAATTAAATCATAAAAATGTTATAGGTTATTGATATCGGTTTATCAGTTAATTGATAACTGAACGGTTGGCACCTAGTAGACATTTTACTATCGTTTAAACCGATAACAAATCATTGAGCACTGCAAACCAATTAAACGTGATGGATATCTTATTGGTTCGATTATCGATAACCGATAAACCGAACCGATAACATATAAAAATTGAATCGAATCAACCGATAAGCAACTGTAGAGCCTATTTGGATGGGCTTATAGCTTTTGACTCATAAGTTAGGAATTCTAACTTATGGCTTTTAGCTTATTTTGTCTTTTTAACTTAAAAAAGGTGCTTAAAAGCACTTTCTTATTTTACCCAAACACCACAAAAGTGTTAATAAAGCTATTTTGGCTTTAAAGCACTTAAAATAAGACAATCCAGACAGGCTCCTATTAGGAACCCATAACCTTCAAATCCTCTGCAGAGGAAATGTCTTCTACAAAAGTTCCCAGGAAGAGGAAATACAAGCAACATTAGCCACAGAAGTTTACAAACCATTTCTGTTGAGATTCAAAATTAGCAAATAACAGCAGATTGTAACAAGTTCAGATGTATTGGCATTTGCAAATCTGAATTATCACACAGATTTTTTGAGATTGCTTCAAATGAATTGAATGCCAACTACCAATTAAACCACTTGCAAGCCACACCAAGAGATGTAATGAGACAATAATCACAGATGAAGAAGAAACTATTTTGAATCCTCCAATCACTTGAGCTACTGAACAAAAAAACTACTGCCCTCCAAAAAGAAGCTGTCCAAAGTATGTTTCTAGTGAACAGTGAAAAAAATAGACAACCTACAAAACGAAATAATACCTTAACCTCCTGATACAGTTTCTTCTCCCAGAGGTACAGCTTGTTTAACGTTGAAGAAAGGTTCTTGTACCTTGAACTAACATCTCCTTCCACATCTGAAGCAGCAGGATCATTAATCTGAATCGCAGCATTCTTTGACGTAGAAGGTTGTGACGACACTACGGACAATGAAGGTGAAATTGCATGCAACATCTTGGAAGACACTGTCCCCATGAAATCCCAAGAAATAGAAGTTAAAAATCAACTGAGACAGCCTTTAAAACAAATTACTAACATGTCCAGTATACTAAGCAACAGAAAGACTCAAACCTCATTCACTCATCTGCAAATCTCTCGAGCATAATGATGAATAGCAAAAAAAAAATCATAATTTGATATCACAATGAAGTAACTAGATATGTGGAAGGCATAAAAACCAAAACTTGAGTTCACAACTAAGTACCTTGATATGTGGCGTTCTTACGATTGTGGGGAAGCTTTCCAACCTCCAGCATCTTAGCAAGCTCATTTCCAGATTCAGAAGCTTGCTCAAACTGAACCTGGATCTCTTTCACAACATCAGAGTCGTCCTTGAATGCACGAGCTTTGAACCCAGCAACATTTCCCCCATGTCCTGACTTCCCTTCCTCGTCTACCACTTTCTTATCCACAACGTGTACCTCAAACTCCACCTGCTCATTTTCCATTGACGCACTTGGCCTCCCATGGTATAGCGACTCCGAATCACTTTGCTTCTCTCTCTCCTCCTCTGCCACTGCCTTTGAATGGTTCCCTCCGTGGCCTTCACTTTCGCCTTCGACAAACTTCTGATGTCCGTGAACTTCCTTAACAACCTCGTGCTCAAAATCCTCGTCTTCCAAATCAGGGATACCTTCTTCTTCCCTAACCTCTCTCGAGTCTCGGCTTGGAGTATACGGTGTAGGGTAATTATTACTCTCAAAAGTCTCAAAAGGGTTCAGAAAATCCCAAGGTGAGCTCCTCGGCGGAGAGGGCGGGGGAGGAGGCGGTTTTGAAGTTGAAGGCCCAGCTCCAGACGGCGCCGGCGGAGATGAAACACCGTACGGCCTTTGAATCGACGAGGAAAAAAACTCGCCAGCGTAATTGGGATAATTCGGATAGCTGTTGTAAGAATTAGGATTGTTACTATTGGGATAAGGATAAGGGTAATAGGAAGAAGACGCTTCACCCATACGAACGGTCTCCGGACTTATGGGTCGTTGATGATAGGTCACCGAGGGCGTCGTTTGTTTCCTCATGAAATTCATATGCGTAAACCCTCCACCACCGCCACCAACTTGATATGGTGCGCCGAACCCACCACCACCAACTTGATATGGTGCCCCGAACCCACCACCACCACCAACTTGATATGGTGCTCCGAAGCCACCACCAGCCTCGCCGACTTGATATGGTTGCCCGACCCCAGCACCGACTTGATATGGTGGTCCGAATCCACCGGCCCCAGCGACTTGATATGGTGGTCCGAACCCACCAACTTGATATGGTGGTGCTCCGAACCCTAGGGTTTCATGATCATCATAAGTGAACTGACCATACGGATTACCATGAGTAGGGGTTTCGGTATGGTGATGCAAAGAATCGGAACCGGAATCATCATCTTGGTCGGATTCAGAGTGGAAGTGAAGGTGTGAACCGGAACTAGAGTGAGAATGGTGAATTTTTTTAACTGGATGAGGAAGGGCAGAGGAAGTTTCAGCTTTCGGATGATCGGGGAGATTGAGAATCGGGGAAAGAGGACTACCAGATGATGAAGTAGAAAGATCGAGATCATTTTGGAAAAACCGGTGAAGAGAAGCGCCGACGGATTTCAATGAGTGAAGATAAGCTAGATGGGCTTCCGCAAAAGCGTAACGGTGGTGAATAGCTTGGTCTAAAAAGGCACAACGTTCACGGCATAGAGCGACAGCCGGCAAGTCATCATGCTTAGAGGTTGCGCACCCCATAACTCCGAGTAATTAAAATTGGGGAATTAATACTAAAGAAGTCATAGTGATAGAGAATAAGCAGAGATGAAGATGAATGAATGAATGAATGAAGGGTAAAGAGAAAGAAGCATCACTATTCACCCACCCACCCACCCACAAAGTCACAAAGATGGAATCTTTGCCAGCAGAGACTTCGTCCGTTTATAGGCAGATAAGAGAAAAATGGCTGCTCCGACGAATGTCAATATACTCTGCTTTTCCTTTTCAACAATTATGGAGAGATGAATATATTATTGCTGATGAAAAATGTCATTTAACATGCAATTTCAATGGTTAACCTAACGTACCCCTACTAAATGATAAAACTAACTCACTAACAACAACAAAAAAAAAAAGTCGTTTCCTCTTTGCTATACAAAATAACCCTATTAGCAATAATAAATTTATATTGTTGAATAGTAATAAATTATGATTTTAAGGAAAAAAAGTGTAAACGTGTATATGTGGAAATGGAAGGTTGTTGTAATTTTAGTTTGGCAAGTTTTTATTTTGGTCAAAACTTCTACCACGAGTCTAATGTGGTTGGCACTTTTTTTCTTCAACACAAAATGCATTTGAAAACGTCTTTATGTATCTTTAGAAAAAGTTTTCTAATAAATAAAACCAAATATATTAAAAGTTTGTTTGTAAATTATAGGTAACATTCTTGTTACTTAAAAAATACACCAACCACAAAGATAAGTCCAAGTCAATCTAATTCCTTATATCAAATGACCCCTACGTCCAATATAGTCATACTTATAAACCTTCAGGAATAAGATAACCTTAAAATAGAAAAATAAATTATCAAATATTTTTTTACCTTACAAATGTCATCACTTAAATATAATATATTTTAAATATTCTTACTTTAAAAAAAATAGAGAGATCTTTATTTGGATATGAAAATGACAAAGAGTGATTGTCTTTATTGTTATATATATTCTAGTTTAATTTAATCTGCAAAAGCCAATGGTCGACTTTTATCGATCAACAAGCATAAAGCAATTTTCCACTAATTACTCAATTCAAACATTGAAAACATAGTATTTTGATGGGCAACAAAGTTTGATGTTCAAGAATAATTTTACCAAAGCTCGAAGTTTGAGGACCAAATGAAAAACTTGGGGAACATTTTGGACTAAATCTGCAACTCTTTATTAAAATTGAATATGCATGAATGAGGTATAGTAGTGATTGGATTAAATGTGACAGTGAAATGCTATAAAGTTCCTTTAATCAGGACTTATCACTCATTGAATCAATTCAAAAAACATCTCCACAATCACTGTTATACCATTTTTCTTTTTGCCATTTTGTGCAAATTATTTGACCCCCCTTTTCACTCTTCATACTTTCTCATGCCCCAGCCCCACCTCTCAAAACTCTACTATTGTTATAATAAAATAAAAAACAAAAATTATTATAGTATAAGTTTTGGGTACGTTATTAACCAGCCTACTTGTTAATTCAATTTATTCACTTCAGTCCATATAAAAGGTGTGTTAATATATTGTCTGAGTGAAAACCTCATCATCATTTGTAGGTGGATCAACTGATTGATCGAATTGTGTTGGGCATCTATCTACATATCTTACAAAATCTTTAATTTTTCAAAATTGAACTTATTGTTGGAAAACTATATGCACAGCGGAAGCATATCAAGGATCTTTACTACTTACATGAATAATAGACAACCAATACCGTTTATGCTAGAACACATTAATCATGCTAGAACACATAAACAAACTAAAAGTTAATTCGATAAATACCTCTTGAAGCGTAAGCGGATACCTTTAAGCGAATCTCCAAGTTAAACAGATCTTCAAGCGAATCTACAAGATAGCTATGGTCTTCTATAGTGATCCCAAGTCACATCCGAACTCTCTCAATACTTGGGTGGGCAAGTATCGAATAGAATACTAATCATCATCTTTTTTAAGTTAGGAGAATCCCTATTTATAGAGACGTCTTCCTAATCCAAAAAGGACTAGAAAACCTAGTTTTTCTAGAAGACTAGAAAAACCCTTATTATTCTTCCTTTTTGCGTAGAAATAGAATTCTGAGTTCTAGTTAAATATGGGCACTATAGGGACCACAGAATTAATTACCGAGGCTTCCTATTATGGAAATAATTCCAAATAATTAATTTGAATTATTCTTACCATAATAAATTACAAATCATTCCACTAGAAATTTGTAATTGCACTCCTCTATTTCGTAATTCCCCATTAAACACTTATGTAATTCCCCATGTTAAGATTTCAGATACTAATCAATAAATTAAATTACTGACGAATTTAACTTAATGATTAATTTTCTTTAGAGCACTACTTAACTTATTTCATGTGTCGGATTCATAAATCCACTTGCAAGATTTGACACAATGAAAACTTATAAGTTTCTGAAAAAGGCATATCAATCAATCTCTATAACGAGACATGGATTCCATCAACTAACTTATTATTTCACCAATATATATTATTATCATCCAACTTACCAGGCATATTGACCCATCTCAGAATCTCACCTTTTAATAAATCAAAACGACAATTAATATATACAGATCATAATAGTTATATCAGGATTAAGAATATAAGTACATTTAATAGTTTAGAGAATATGTTTTTGTCAGTCAGTCTAAAACAACTATCTCTACTCGGTCCCGTTCAATACATACAAAATGTACTAGCACAAGAAGTTGGAACTATACCGTTCCCATAATTAGGACAAATTACATATAATCTTGTGCTACAATCGTACCCGATGGCATGTCCAATTTCCATCCTAGATTGTGAACCAAAACTTTATACTTATAAGAACCGATGATTTAATCCTCTCTGTATAAGCTAAAACTCTACACACTAAATCATCTACTATATAAGTAAATAGACACCATAAACGAATATATGATCTATTGAAATTGAGCAAATATTTATTCTCTAATAAATATTATTTCTTAACACATGGTTAATAGTATATATCCCAACAATCTCCCACTTAGACTTTTAACCATCACAATTGTTATAATGTACTATATCCAAATGCATGGTCAATAGTATATACCCTAACAATCTCCCACTTAGATGTTTAATCTTGAAAATTATTAGAATACTATGTCAAAACACATGATTAATAGTATATACCCTAGCAATCTCCCACTTATACTCTTAACTATGCATTTACAACTTTCGCAGGCATTCCTTTATTTCTTATCGAAAGAAAATTTACCAAGCTATTTTCTCATGCAATTTTGTCTAGTAGTGCTTCGTCGTAACAAAGCGATTTTGTACTAGATCTTTAGAGACCTTATCATGAAACTCTCCAAGAGTGTACTTCTTTTCAGGAGCTCTATCATAAAAGTTCTCTCAAGCATACAAAATAACTCAATCTTCGTTATGATTCTCCACTACGACTAAGTACTACTATTATAATCACACTTTCATGTTCTTAATATTTTCTTCAAAATGTTTCGATAATGAAACATTAACAACTTCTGATGAAGTGTTCTTTTAATTTGCTCAACATCACTCCAACTACTTGAGATAGTAGTTTTCTTATGTCTAGTAAGGTTTCTCCCACTACTTAAGTGCAATGGGACGTCAATTCTGACATACCCATTAGATGCTCTTGAGCGTATGAATTTACAATTGACTTATTTGTTATTTTTTTTTTTGTTCAAAAAATAATTTACTTCTAGGAACATGGTTTACTAAAATTATCCTTTTCTAGAAATCAGAAAGTTGTGTTAACAATTGACTTATTTTCTTTAGGACATTATAATAAACCTTGTTTCATTCTTTAGGATATCCAATTAACACACACATTCCGTTCTTAATTCCAATTTTTCTTATTCTCCCACTCAGCACATGTGCTGGACAATCCTATATCTGAACATGTCACAGATTAGACTTACGTCAAATCCAACTAGTTCTATAGTTGATCAAGGTACTAATATGAAAGAAACTGAATTCAGAATGTAATTGTTGGGATATATACTATTAACCATGTGTTAAAAAATAATATTTATTAGAGAATAAATATTTGCTCAATTTCAATAGATCATATATTCGTTTATGGTGTCTATTTACTTATATAGTAGATGATTTAGTGTGTAGAGTTTTAGCTTATACACAGAGGATTAAATCATCGGTTCTTATAAGTATAAAGTTTTGGTTCACAATCTAGGATGGAAATTGGACATGCCATCGGGTACGATTGTAGCACAAGATTATATGGAATTTGTCCTGATTATGGGAACGGTATAGTTCCAACTTCTTGTGCTAGTATATTTTGTATGTATTGAACGGGACCAAGTAGAGATAGTTGTTTTAGACTGACTAACAAAAACATATTCTCTAAACTATTAAATGTACTTATATTCTTAATCCTGATATAACTATTATGATCTGTATATATTAATTATCGTTTTGATTTATTAAAAGGTGAGATTCTGAGATGGGTCAATATGCCTGGTAAGTTGGATGATAAAAATATATATTGGTGAAATAGTAAGTTAGTTGATGGAATCCATGTCTCGTTATAGAGATTGATTGATATGCCTTTTTCAGAAACTTATAAGTTTTCATTGTGTCAAATCTTGCAAGTGGATTTATGAATCCGACACATGAAATAAGTTAAGTAATGCTCTAAAAGGAAATTAATCATTAAGTTAAATTCGTCAGTAATTTAATTTATTGATTAGTATTTGAAATCTTAACATGGGGAATTACATAAGTATTTAATGGGGAATTACGAAATAGAGGAGTGCAATTACGAATTTCTAGTGGAATGATTTGTAATTTATTATGGTAAGAATAATTCAAAGTAATTATTTGGAATTATTTCCATAATAAGAAGCCTCGGTAATTAATTCTGTGGTCCCTATAGTGCCCATATTTAACTAGAACTCAGAATCCTATTTCTATGCAAAAAGGAAGAATAATATGGGTTTTTCTAGTCTTCTAGAAAAACTAGGTTTTCTAGTCCTTTTTGGATTAGGAAGACATCTCTATAAATAGGGATTCTCCTAACCTAGAAATATGATGATTAGTATTCTATTCGATACTTGTCCACCCAAGTATTGAGAGAGTTTAGATGTGACTTGGGATCACTGTAGAAGACCATAGCTATCTTGTAGATTCGCTTGAAGATCCGTTTAACTTGGAGATTCGCTTGAAGGTATCCGCTCACGCTTCAAGAGGTATTTATCGAATTAACTTTTAGTTTGTTTATGTGTTCTAGCATGATTAATGTGTTCTAGCATAAACGGTATTTGTTGTCTATTATTCATGCAAGTAGTAAAGATTCTTGATATGCTTCCGCTGTGCATATATGTTTTCCAACAATTGGTATCAGAGCCATGCTTGCATCTTTATAGATAACTTTGAATTATATATGTGTTTTGAATGTATACACAATTGGTGGCAGATCAGGCATAAACTTAAAAAAAAAAAAAAAAAATTAATTATATTGTAAGTGGCGGCAGAAGTGGGTTTAACTCCACTAGCTAATACACCAACTTCTTTTTATCAAGTTTTGAGTTTAAAGATTTGCCCAGGTCAATACTGGTAGCCAATATTTTTTTTCATAACTGCTTAGCACCAAATTGATAAATAACGTTTGCACGTAGATTATTTTGAGTTTTGACGGGGATTGACTAGGGCTAATTTGATTTTTGTGACTTTTGAAATATAAGGTTAACAAAAATATGTTTTGTCGATCCAAGTAAGTCGGAAAGCTTTTGTTAATCGCAAAGATTAGTATCAATGTGTTGTTGATTTAATTATATATTTTTATTTTTTTTTAAAAAAAATGTATGAATGTTGCAATCTGCTGGAGTTTTTTTTTTTTTCAACCCATTGTTCTTTAAAGTGCTTGTTTATGTATATAAAGATAAAAACAATTAAGGAGCTGTAGTTGTAGATTAGTCGGTGACTATTTTGATAATCCAAGTGTCGACGGCAGCGGTGTACTATGTTTTGGCAAACTGAATATTTAATTATTTGCCAAATAATTGATGCTATATATAAGCATGCGTTCGTTCTTTTGGATTGGCCAAGTTTTTTTTTAATTATTTGGGCATTGTCTTTGTTATACGATACCAAAATTTTCTCATACCTGCATAATGTTACATATAAACTTAGAGTTTGTGATTAATAAATAGTGCTATCCTTAAATGGTGTATTTATTTGAGATCAGTTATTAAAAAAAAAAAAAAACTGTCAAGGTTTTATTCATGTGAGATTATATATATTGTAATACATGAATTGAGAATCGTGATTAATAAATAGGATTACTTGAAGTTATCTATTTATTTGAGTCACGGAATACACTCAATGTATCATGTATAAGAAGGTATCGTGTGTCTTAAACAAAGGAAGGACTCGATGTATGTCTTGTGCTCATGAGATAATCATTAAAAGAGAATGAAGAACAAAATTAAGTTATTTTAATCTTTAACTATGCCTAAAACGATTAATTTTTTCAAATTTGGTCATAGTTTAGGTGGTCATGAATTTTATGATCTCTGATTGACTTGAAATTTGATGGTCCCATAAAAAATCGTTTAGATGGGTTTAGGTAGTTTGTCAGATTAAAATTTGATTTGAATATTTGATAAGATCATTCTTTATACCAATTATGTTTATGTTAAATTTGGAACATGGTTGCATATGGTTATTTAACATGAATTGATA
This sequence comes from Solanum sitiens, assembly GCA_016801875.1. NCBI lineage: Eukaryota > Viridiplantae > Streptophyta > Magnoliopsida > Solanales > Solanaceae > Solanum > Solanum sitiens. The sequence continues at coordinate 1,061,399 of JABWTJ010000064.1, read as the reverse complement.
AAAGAATGTAAGTCATATTGTTTTAATTCATAAAGATGCTTAAATCACTTGAATTTGAATTTGGTCATAGATTTGAAAATAAATATTTTTATAGACTCCAATTGAACCTGAAATTTGGTAAATTCATTAATAAAGGCCTAGTAAAAAGTAGTCATTGCTATGTGATTATATTTTTCTTTGAGGTCGTTAGAATGATTTTAAAGTTGTTCTTTGGAATTAAATGTGATTTAGTATGAATGACATCCTTTATATTGATTTTATTTATGTTATATGTGGTACATGATCACAGATTATGAGTTAACATAAATTGATATATGATAAGGATGTAGATCTATTCATTTTTTTCTTAAATCGTTTGAATCTGAATTTGATCATAGATTTGGAGATAAATATTGTTTTTGAACTCCAATTGATCAGAAATTCAGTAGGTTCATCAGAAACTATCAAATTTAAAATACTCATTGTTATGTAGTGATTTGATAATTTGAGATCGTTTATATGATTATTTTAGATAATTATTGTAGCTTGAAAAATTAATTTTACCAAAAAAATTACTCGACTATAATATAGTGGTGATAGAGTTTGTTCTCTATGGTCTTGATGACTAAATTTTAGTGAAGTATTAAGTTCATCTGTTGGCTTAGACCTTCCTCCATAACGGATGAAATTAATACAAGTCATTAAAGTTTAATCTCTAGTTTTGATTATCTGTATTGACTCTACTAAACTGAGTAATATTTGATTGGATCAATGGATCTAGGGATAATGATATTCACTTGACTTAAACTAACATATACTCTCCATCTGAGTTGGCTTTTGTTCTAAATTTGTTGAAGTGAATATCTGACACCATATATATGTGTTGCATGAGTAGTCATTTTTTTTTATCAAAATTTATTGTTCAAGATGCATAGATATCTAAAAGGCGTGTTTTGAATTTTAATATTCAATGTATACATAAACATGCTTACCTTTTGGAATTTTAGAATTTTGTTCTTTATTCTTAATTCATTTATCTATTTCACAAAATAATGATATATGATAAGAATTACTGAGCGGGCAAATCTTAAATTCTATTATGACCAAACAACGTTTTCAACCAAATTGATCATAGTTTTGGAATTCGAAAAAAAAAGAACTCTGATTGATCTGAAATTTGTAGATTTATAAGAACGATCTAGTAAGAAATTTATTTTTTTTTGGATCGTTATATGATTTTTTGGTCATAATTGATTAAATAGTAGTGAAGTATTAGTTTTATGTGTTGGCTTAGACCTTCCTCCCTAACGGATGAAATTGATACAAGTCACTATGTATTTAATTGTCTAGTTTTGATAATCTAAATTAACTCTCCTAAACTGAGTAATATAAGATTGGATCAATGTAGCTAGAGGATTTTCACTTGACTTAAACTAACAGTAGATTCTCCAACTGAATTAGGTCTGTATAAGTTTATGGAGTGAATAATCGGTCATTGTACATGTGTATTGCATGAGTAGTTCTCCAATCCCAACGATTGGCTATTCGAGATGCATGGATATATATGTATAAATGAGCCCTGAATTTTGTTATTCGGGATTATTCGAAATATTATGATCTATTTAAAGTATTGTCTCATATTCTCAATAGAATTTACATACCCACTTAGTACTACTTAAGATTTTCTCTTGGTAGAGATAAGATATTAACTTAATGAATGCATTGTGTATGTACCTTATGTTAGAAGAAATTATTTTTTCAGTTTCTAATCAGATAAGAGATGAGTATATAATATATTTTTGTAACTCTTCTATCTTTGAGTTTGATAAATATTTTATTTCTTGTGGTATATTGATGCATGATTATTTTATAAGTATGAGAGAATTAAATTATACTAATCTGTCTCATAAGGGAAAATATCTTTTAAATTGAATGAGACTTATCTGTACATTAGGGTCTAAGTCATTTATTCTGAATAGAATTTTGAGGTTGGTTAATGGATGGACATAACTGTTCATTGAAAGTGAAGTCACTACCAACATGTACGTTTTGTTTAGAAGGAACTAAGAGACCTTAGTTTTCCTCTTAAAAAGGATTTAAGAGGTAGTGATAAGTTATAATTAATCTATTCTGATTTGTGTAATAAATGAGCACATGGGCAAGAGGTGAATTTGAGTTTTTGAGTTTTCAAGAAAATTACTCGTGATATGAATATATTTTTTGATGTTTTATAAGTCTAAATGTCTTGATAAACTCAAGATATTTAAAACACATGAAAGTATCATCATGAAAAATATATAAAGTCACTACAATCTGATTGTAGTGACGTAAACCTCTTAGCTCATAAGTCACTTATCTTATAGAATAATTGTCTTTCAATTGTCTACACTAGACACTCTATAATAGATTGGTGTAGAAGAGAAAAGAATTAGACGCTTATGAAGATGATGAGATTAATTATTGACTTATTATTAGTTACTTTGTTTCTTTTGGGATAGGTTCTAATAGCTACATATTACATTCTGAATTCAGTCTCTTTCATATTAGTACCTTGAGCAACTATAGAACTAGTTGGTTTTGACGTAAGTCTAATCTGTGACATGTTCAGATATAGGATTGTCCAGCACATGTGCTGAGTGGGAGAATAAGAAAAATTGGAATTAAGAACGAAATATGTGTGTTAATTGGATATCCTAAAAAATGAAATAAGGTTTATTATAATGTCCTAAAGAAAATAAGTAAATTGTTAACACAACTTTCTGATTTCTAGAAAAGGATAATTTTAGTAAACCATGTTCTTAGAAGTAAATTATCTTTAGGGGAATTAAAAAAAAAATAACAAATAAGTCAATTGTAAATTCATACGCTCAAGAACATCTAATGGGTATGTCAGAATTGACGTCCCATTGCACTTAAGTAGTGGGAGAAACGTTACTAGACATAAGAAAACTACTATCTCAAGTAGTTGGAGTGATGTTGAGCAAATTAAAAGAACACTTCATGAGAAGTTGTTAATGTTTCATTATCGAAAGATTTTGAAGAAAATATTAAGAACATGAAAGTGTGATTATAATAGTAGTACTTAGTCGTAGTGGGAGAATCATAACGAAGATTGAGTTGTTTTGTATGCTTGAGAGAACTTTTATGATAGAGCTCCTGAAAAGAAGTACACTCTTGGAGAGTTTCATGATAAGGTCTCTAAAGATCTAGTACAAAATTGATTTGTTACGACGAAGCACTACTAGACAAAATTGCATGAGAAAATAGCTTGATAAATTTTCTTTCGATAAGAAATAAAGGAATGCTTGCGAAAGTTGTAAATGCATAGTTAAGAGTCTAAGTGGGAGATTGTTAGGGTATATACTATTAATCATGTGTTTTGACATAGTATTCTAACAATATTCAAGATTAAACATCTAAGTGGGAGATTGTTAGGGTATATACTATTAACCATGCATTTGGATATAGTACATTATAACAATTGTGATGGTTAAAAAGTCTAAGTGGGAGATTGTTGGGATATATACTATTAACCATGTGTTAAAAAATAATATTTATTAGAGAATAAATATTTGCTCAATTTCAATAGATCATATATTCGTTTATGGTGTCTATTTACTTATATAGTAGATGATTTAGTGTGTAGAGTTTTAGCTTATACACAGAGGATTAAATCATCGGTTCTTATAAGTATAAAGTTTTGGTTCACAATCTAGGATGGAAATTGGACATGCCATCGGGTACGATTGTAGCACAAGATTATATGTAATTTGTCCTGATTATGGGAACGGTATAGTTCCAACTTCTTGTGCTAGTATATTTTGTATGTATTGAACGGGACCAAGTAGAGATAGTTGTTTTAGACTGACTAACAAAAACATATTCTCTAAACTATTAAATGTACTTATATTCTTAATCCTGATATAACTATTATGATCTGTATATATTAATTATCGTTTTGATTTATTAAAAGGTGAGATTCTGAGATGGGTCAATATGCCTGGTAAGTTGGATGATAAAAATATATATTGGTGAAATAGTAAGTTAGTTGATGGAATCCATGTCTCGTTATAGAGATTGATTGATATGCCTTTTTGAGAAACTTATAAGTTTTCATTGTGTCAAATCTTGCAAGTGGATTTATGAATCCGACACATGAAATAAGTTAAGTAATGCTCTAAAAGGAAATTAATCATTAAGTTAAATTCGTCAGTAATTTAATTTATTGATTAGTATTTGAAATCTTAACATGGGGAATTACATAAGTGTTTAATGGGGAATTACGAAATAGAGGAGTGCAATTACGAATTTCTAGTGGAATGATTTGTAATTTATTATGGTAAGAATAATTCAAATTAATTATTTGGAATTATTTCCATAATAAGAAGCCTCGGTAATTAATTCTGTGGTCCCTATAGTGCCCATATTTAACTAGAACTCAGAATCCTATTTCTATGCAAAAAGGAAGAATAATATGGGTTTTTCTAGTCTTCTAGAAAAACTAGGTTTTCTAGTCCTTTTTGGATTAGGAAGACATCTCTATAAATAGGGATTCTCCTAACCTAGAAATATGATGATTAGTATTCTATTCGATACTTGTCCACCCAAGTATTGAGAGAGTTTAGATGTGACTTGGGATCACTGTAGAAGACCATAGCTATCTTGTAGATTCGCTTGAAGATCCGTTTAACTTGGAGATTCGCTTGAAGGTATCCGCTCACGCTTCAAGAGGTATTTATCGAATTAACTTTTAGTTTGTTTATGTGTTCTAGCATGATTAATGTGTTCTAGCATAAACGGTATTTGTTGTCTATTATTCATGCAAGTAGTAAAGATCCTTGATATGCTTCCGCTGTGCATATATGTTTTCCAACAGTAATATGTAGTTATTAGAACCTATCCCAAAAGAAACAAAATAACTAATAATAAGTCAATAATTAATCTCATCATCTTCATAAGCGTCTAATTCTTTTCTCTTCTACACCAATCTATTATAGAGTGTCTAGTGTAGACAATTGAAAGACAATTATTCTATAAGATAAGTGACTTCTGAGCTAAGAGGTTTACGTCACTACAATCAGATTGTAGTGACTTTATATATTTTTCATGATGATACTTTCATGTGTTTTAAATATCTTGAGTTTATCAAGACATTTAGACTTATAAAACATCAAAAAATATATTCATATCACGAGTAATTTTCTTGAAAACTCAAAAAACTCAAATTCACCTCTTGACCATGTGCTCATTTATTACACAAATCAGAATAGATTAATTATAACTTATCACTACCTCTTAAATCCTTTTTAAGAGGAAAACTAAGGTCTCTCAGTTATTTTTCCTTCTAAACAAAACGTACATGTTGGTAGTGACTTCACTTTCAATGAACAGTTATGTCCATCCATTAACCAACCTCAAAATTCTATTCAGAATAAATAACTTAGACCCTAATGTACAGATAAGTCTCATTCAATTTAAAAGATATTTTCCCTTATGAGACAGATTAGTATAATTTAATTCTCTCATACTTATAAAATAATCATGCATCAATATACCACAAAAAATAAATTATTTATCAAACTCAATGGTAGAAAGTTACAAAATTATATTATATACTCATCTCTTATCTGGTTAGAAACTGAAAAAATAATTTCTTCTAACATAAGGTACATACACAATGCATTCATTAAGTTAATATCTTATCTCTACCAAGAGAAAATCTTAAGTAGTACTAAGTGGGTGTGTAAAGTCTATTGAGAATATGAGACACAGTACTTTAAATAGATCATAATATTTCGAATAATCCCGAATAACGAAATTCAGGGCTCATTTATACATATATATTCATGCATCTCGAATAGCCAATCGTTGGGATTGGAGAACTACTCATGCAATACACATGTACAATGACCGATTATTCACTCCATAAACTTATACAGACCTAATTCAGTTGGAGAATCTACTGTTAGTTTAAGTCAAGTGAAAATCCTCTAGCTACATTGATCCAATCTTATATTACTCAGTTTAGGAGAGTTAATATAGATTATCAAAACTAGACAATTAAATACATAGTGACTTGTATCAATTTCATCCGTTAGGGAGGAAGGTCTAAGCCAGCACATAAAACTAATACTTCACTACTATTTAATCAATTATGACCAAAAAATCATATAACGATCGAAAAAAAATTAATTTCTTACTAGGTCGTTCTTATAAATCTACCAAATTTCAGATCAATCAGAGTTCTTTTTTTTTTTTCCAATTCCAAAGCTATGATCAATTTGGTTAAAAACGTTATTTGGTCATAATAGAATTTAAGATTTTCCCGCTCAATAATTCTTATCATATATCATCATTTTGTGAAATAGATAAATGAATTAAGAATAAAGAACAAAATTCTAAAATTTCGAAAGGTAAGCATGTTTATGTATACATTGAATATTAAAATTCAAAACACGCCTTTTAGATATCTATGCATCTTGAACAATAATTTTGATTAAAAAATGACTACTCATGCAACACATATATATGGTGTCAGATATTCACTTCAACAACTTTAGAACAAAAGCCAACTCAGATGGAGAGTATATGTTAGTTTAAGTCAAGTGAATATCATTATCCCTAGATCTATTGATCCAATCAAATATTACTCAGTTTAGTAGAGTCAATACAGATAATCAAAACTAGAGATTAAACTTTAATGACTCGTATTAATTTCATCCGTTATGGAGGAAGGTCTAAGCCAACACATGAACTCAATACTTCACTAAAATTTAGTCATCAAGACCATAGAGAACAAACTCTATCACCACTATATTATAGTCGAGTAATTTTTCGGTAAAATTAATTTTTCAAGATACAAAAATTATCTAAAATCATCATCTAAACGATCTCAAATTACCAAATCACTACATAACAATGAGTATTTTAAATTTGATAGTTTCTGATGAACCTACTGAACTTCTGATCAATTGGAGTTCAAAAACAATATTTATCTCCAAATCTATGATCAAATTCAGATTCAAACGATTTAAGAAAAAATGAATAGATCTACATCCTTATCATATATCAATTTATGTTAACTCATCATTTGTGATCATGTACCACATATAACATAAATAAAACCAATATAAAGGATGTCATTCATACTAAATCACATTTTAATTCAAAAGAACAACTTTAAAATCATTCTAACGACCTCAAAGAAAAATATAATCACATAGCAATGACTACTTTTTACTAGGCCATTATTAATGAATTTACCAAATTTCAGGTCAATTGGAGTCTATAAAATTATTTATTTCTAAATCTATGACCAAATTCAAATTCAAGTGATTTAAGCATCTTTATGAATTAAAACAATATGACTTACATTCTTATATCAATTCATGTTAAATAACCATATGCAACCATGTTTCAAATTTAACATAAACATAATTGATATAAAGAATGATCTTATCAAATATTCAAATCAAATTTTAATCTGACAAACTACCTAAATCCATCTAAACGATTTTTATTAGTACCATCAAATTTCAAGTCAATCAAAGATCATAAAAATCATGACCATCTAAGCTATAACCAAATTTGAAAAATTAATCGTTTTAGGCATAGTTTTAGATTAAAATTTTCATTCTCTTATAATAATTATCTCATGAGCATAAGGCGTACTTGTGTTCTTTCTTTGGCTAAGACACACAACACCTTCTTGTAACAAACTGTTCTTTCGATTAATACATTTGAGAATTCTAGATACTACTTTTTCTCCTTTTGAGTGAAACTTTAATATCTTTTCTCATGGATTAATTTAGCATTTCTAGCATCTAATGGTGAATCTCCATTTATGTAAATAAATATTCACCACTAGTATTTACTTAGGCAAATTATACAGAATACATTGAGAATATTCTAATAACTCAAATAAATAGATCACTTTCGTAAATCCTATTTATTATTCATAATTCTTAACTCATATAAATCTCACATATATAAAATATTAAGAATTGTTAATAATTTTAAATAAACAAATCACTTTAATGATAATCATTTATTAATTATAAAATTCTTAATATAGCAAATTTATATATGCATGTGAAGAAGAAATAGACTATGTCAATATAGTTGTTGCATCCTTCTTATCCAATTACCTAAGTCAAAAGAGAATCTAGAACCAAGAAAATCATGGTGTCTGCTGAGGGCCACTGACACAAATGTCAAAGTTCACTCTTAATTCATCTTCCAAAGTTAATCAAGAAGGAACAATTCTCAGAAGACACAATATTTATAATTAAAAAAATTGTCTATCTTTGAGCCATTCTACATTAAATTAAGGATCACAACACCAAAAAAAATAAAAGAAAGAGGGTTCGTATAGCAACAATTAAATTCACGTGACTGCCCTTTTTTTTTTTATACCAAAAGATTGAGTTGTATCGTCAAAATCTCAACTCAAAACAGTCCCGCTATCAAATTTAACATGCATATGCATTCGCCCTTTTTTTTTTTTTTTAATCAAGTTAAATAAACTGAAGAAAAATTATGTTCATGTACATAATCGAACATATATACAAACATAATTCAGGTTATCCATTTAGATGCAAGCAAGGCTCTTGATGCCAATTGTTGGAAAACTATATGCACAGCGGAAGCATATCAAGGATCTTTACTACTTACATGAATAATAGACAACCAATACCGTTTATGCTAGAACACATTAATCATGCTAGAACACATAAACAAACTAAAAGTTAATTCGATAAATACCTCTTGAAGCGTAAGCGGATACCTTTAAGCGAATCTCCAAGTTAAACAGATCTTCAAGCGAATCTACAAGATAGCTATGGTCTTCTATAGTGATCCCAAGTCACATCCGAACTCTCTCAATACTTGGGTGGGCAAGTATCGAATAGAATACTAATCATCATCTTTTTTAAGTTAGGAGAATCCCTATTTATAGAGACGTCTTCCTAATCCAAAAAGGACTAGAAAACCTAGTTTTTCTAGAAGACTAGAAAAACCCTTATTATTCTTCCTTTTTGCGTAGAAATAGAATTCTGAGTTCTAGTTAAATATGGGCACTATAGGGACCACAGAATTAATTACCGAGGCTTCCTATTATGGAAATAATTCCAAATAATTAATTTGAATTATTCTTACCATAATAAATTACAAATCATTCCACTAGAAATTCGTAATTGCACTCCTCTATTTCGTAATTCCCCATTAAACACTTATGTAATTCCCCATGTTAAGATTTCAGATACTAATCAATAAATTAAATTACTGACGAATTTAACTTAATGATTAATTTTCTTTAGAGCACTACTTAACTTATTTCATGTGTCGGATTCATAAATCCACTTGCAAGATTTGACACAATGAAAACTTATAAGTTTCTCAAAAAGGCATATCAATCAATCTCTATAACGAGACATGGATTCCATCAACTAACTTATTATTTCACCAATATATATTATTATCATCCAACTTACCAGGCATATTGACCCATCTCAGAATCTCACCTTTTAATAAATCAAAACGACAATTAATATATACAGATCATAATAGTTATATCAGGATTAAGAATATAAGTACATTTAATAGTTTAGAGAATATGTTTTTGTCAGTCAGTCTAAAACAACTATCTCTACTCGGTCCCGTTCAATACATACAAAATGTACTAGCACAAGAAGTTGGAACTATACCGTTCCCATAATTAGGACAAATTACATATAATCTTGTGCTACAATCGTACCCGATGGCATGTCCAATTTCCATCCTAGATTGTGAACCAAAACTTTATACTTATAAGAACCGATGATTTAATCCTCTCTGTATAAGCTAAAACTCTACACACTAAATCATCTACTATATAAGTAAATAGACACCATAAACGAATATATGATCTATTGAAATTGAGCAAATATTTATTCTCTAATAAATATTATTTCTTAACACATGGTTAATAGTATATATCCCAACAATCTCCCACTTAGACTTTTAACCATCACAATTGTTATAATGTACTATATCCAAATGCATGGTCAATAGTATATACCCTAACAATCTCCCACTTAGATGTTTAATCTTGAAAATTATTAGAATACTATGTCAAAACACATGATTAATAGTATATACCCTAGCACTTATCACTATTAATCAAATCTGGGCGGATACGATTTATTGACAAAATGAAATTTTCATCTTTTAACCCTAAGAATCTAAAAAATAGGAATAGTTATTAAGAAAGGACGATAGGTGGGAGAAGAAGAAAAAAAAAGCAAAGGCACCAATTGAAAAGGATATTTATAGAGGATTGTTTTATTTGTTTGATATGCTATATATGTACAGTAAATTATATGAATAAAAATTAGGCGGATTTGTTAAATAATTTTAGTTTAATTTATTTCAATTGAAGTAATGACTCGTTTATTTATTGATTCTACCTTCTTTGCTTAATCCATTTGACACTTCTATTTGTAGCATAACACAATTTGGTCCAGAACAATTGTCATGTTAGTGTGCTTTGTACTATTTGCACATAAATTTGACTTTCGTCTCTTGTTGAAAAACTATTGTCTATATAATAAGATAAACTACTACACTTATGAGATCTAATCCAACTAGTAACAAAAGATTAACTATGACCTTTTCATTAATTTAAAGACTAAATTTTACCATTTTCCTGAACTTTATATGCATTGACAAAATGACATTTCCACACATTTATCATGACTTTAATAGATTTCTTATCTTCTTCATCAAGTTATCAACTTTTTTTTTTTAAAATGTTGCATTATCTAGGGGCATTTGATTAAAAGAGTTAGAATTGCAAACAAAACACAGTATCGAATAGCCGTTTCTATGATTAAGAGTTGTAATGAGAGTAATCGACCAATTTTTCAATGGATATTCGCATATATGTATGTTAACAAACACATGAAAAATTACTATACTATGATTTTGGACGAAAATAAATAGTGATAGTCTGAATATATTTTCAAAAGGGAAAAAAAGAAAAGATGTTTTTGGTCTATCTCTCTTCAATTTCCATTTCCAGCATGCTGCGTGCTAAGGCCTAAGAGGAAATCGTTCATTTTACTTTTTCCCTTCATGCTTCAATAATGAAGTGATATTTGATATGAATGAACAAACCGTTTGGGATAGAGATAAATATTTTTTCATATTTAATTAGGCGTTTCAAATTCAAATTTTACAAAATATAAAATATATTGTTTTTTGGAGAGTTGTTTGCCCTATTATATATGAGATTTTTTGATATTAATATAAATTTAATCCAATTCTAATATACATTTCAAAAACTAAACTGAAAACACACAAAAAGAAGCTATTGACGACATAGAATTTGGAATTGGCCCTACGGAGATATATATATTATATTTGCTAAAAGTAAGAAGATTTAATGCATACACATATAACATAATTTGGACTCATCCTACGTACGACAAGTATATTTTATACATGATTCTTTTTTTTAATAACAGTGGCATGAACTGTTAATTATGGAGTATTAAGTAGCTTGTCAATATAATAATTACGAGTTGATTTAGAAATATAAAATTTCAGGAGACGACCATGGTAGTGCACGTGGTCAATTAATGTCTTTTGAAATAGGCCGAATACATCGGTGATTCCTTAAACTTGACACAAACTTTCACTTAGACACTTAACTGAGCGATGTTCATTATAGACACCTAATATAGAATATTACTGTGTCATTTTAACACCTTTTGCTTATATGGCATGACGAGTGTGGCACACTCATTGATAGGCGCGTGAAAGGGTTATTTAGTCAATTTTAAATTATTTTTTTCATCTTCTTCCCCATTTTAAGCCACCATTTTGATCAAATTAAATTTCCCTCTTTGTGAATGAATATTTTCCAACAAAAATGACGAAAAATATTTTCAAAATTTACGAATAAACTCATTCGTAAAATTCTTTCATGAAAAATTTAATATTTAGGACAAAGTGAAATTTAAGAAAGATTAATAAAAACTTATTTCAATAATTTAAAGGGAGTAAATTCAAAGAAACACAATATGCCGGTGTGGGTGGGGATAATTTCTGCAAAATGGAAAAGGAATTTGGAGAAAGCAAAGCAATGGAGCCAAAGGCTATTTTAATGGCCCAAAACAGAATTTAAATGAGAAAGGGAATCTTTTTTGTTTTTTGGATTTTGAAGAAGATTATCGCGGGTAGGATGGAAGTGTATTTGAAGAAGGCAATCGAGGTTTGTGAGTCAGGGGTGATTTGGAAAATACTATCGGCTGGGGGTGGGGGTGGGGGGAGCTTTGGAGAAGACGGTCATGGGTGGTGTGGGAGGCTTCTTTTAGTTGGCTTAATTTTATTTTAATTTTATTTGGGGAAAATATCACGTGTCATTAATTTATTGGTCAGTTTTTATTTTTACTCAATATCAATTATTTTAAAACTATTTTTGACACGAATGACAAATGTTGTCATTTAATTGGTCACTTTACACGTCATCGGCGAGTGTGATTCACAAACATTATATGTTGTTGCTGATAATAAAAAAGGTGCCAAAATGACATAACGAAGTCTTACATAAGGTGTCTAATATAAACATCGCTCAATTAAGGTGTCTAAGTGAAAGTTTGTGTCAAATTTAAGAGGCTACAGATGAATTAGGCCTTTGAAATATAAGTTTGAGCATGAGAAAATAATAGCAAACGACTTCATAGTTCATATATATTTAGGATGCAAAATCAGTAGAAATTATCATCCATGAGTTTTTTATTTTCTTATTTTTAATTTAATAAACAACTAGATTTTTGCACCAAAAATCAAACTCGAACATTTGATTGGTCGAGCAGTTGAATAGAAATAAGCTAGCCAATAGGTCTTAGACACAACCACATCTTCATTTAATTAAATAATTTGCAATAGTAATAATAATAAGTTGAAATAAGGGAGTTTGCCAGGGTCCTCAAGCTAAGTACTACTAATTTGTAAATTCAAATCCATGCATGTGATACAGTAGTACTCTAGTATCAAAGGCAAATAAAGGATTTTGATAATTTTAGGCGTATCAAAGTTTTAAAAAAACTCTGCTTATGTGGGCGCAATTAGCTTGTACATATATTTAGTTTTTATCAGTTTCTCAAAATAAATATACATATAACTTTTTTTTAAAGTTAGTAGATGCACATACATCCAACATTTGCTTAGCATAATATATATATATATATATATATATAATATTTTTTGATATAAGATTTTTATTTTATACGTAAGAGATACCTAAGAAATTTTAAATATGACGTTGTCTTCTCTTCAAATTGTAAAAGAGACAAACATTATCATTTCGTTTCTCTTTTTACTCCTTTAGTTTTAAATTGTTTGTCTTGATTTCATACGAATTTTAAGAAATAAAAATTTATAGTCGTATATTAATGATGTATCAAATATATCATTTAATTTTATATATAATCTAACATGTCATATAGAAACTCGAAATAAAAAAGTTATTAAAAAAGAAAATAATTATTTTAAAAAAACATGTTAAACAAATTAAAATGGAGAAACTATTAATTAGTGAAGGAATTAAGTCCAAATAATTATGCGGACAACTTTTAAGCTTTAATATTTGTTACAACCTACTATTTAGGTAGCTCGAATCATAAAAAAAACTCTTAAAAATTATTTGCAGTATATAATTAGTTGGTCCCCACAAGATAATTAAGTGATCCTCCATGTAATTAACTAACAGTAGTTGACATGCATGTGCTGCACTAATTGTGTATATGTTGGACTGTTGCATGAAACTTTCCAGCTTGCTATTCATGTGTGGAACTATCTTTTTTTATTGGAACTATATATATATATATATATATGCTATTCCTAATTAAGAAGCATCGATTCTACCCCAAAAGTTGCTTTAATTTCACTTGTTACTATTTTTGCATACATAAATAATCAGAATAGTTGTTCCTCAATAAATTATATTTGAATTGGATAGATACGGTATCAGAACAAAAGTTTGATGATCTATACAATTATATGTCTTTTATCATTTTACTAGGCTTCTTTGTTGTCAATTATGATTTGCTCAGCATGTACTTGAGCCTACTTCCCTTTCCGCTCCAGATTCGTCTTCATCAAAGTTATCTCTTCAATTCAATTGAAGTACTATTTTATACCGGTAATATATAAAACTGATAAGAAACTTGAATTTAATTACTACATGCCAAATTAAAGATTAGATAGAATTGATAATGTGGGAGTATTAAGTGGCTGAAAAGGATGTGCACTACAGCGAAATTGAAAAATCTGGACAAGTTTATTACTTTACGAGTACAAATTAAACGAGCTAGACCACTGATCACAAGTCACCACAAGAGTCCTTTCATTCAATAAACAAGCATGAATTGATGAATGCTAAATAATTGTTGATTATTCCTAAAATTTGTTTAATTATTGCCTTTTGACCTGCTCCAATATTTGTTACAATACTACTTTCCTTTCAATAAGGGTCCATGTACTAGTAGAACCAGCCCAAGAGTCATTTCGTCTGTGCACTATATTATAATATGAGTTAGCTATAAAATAGTAATATCGAAATATTCTTTCACATATTCTTATGATGATTCTTGGAATTATAAAGTTTCCCATTACGCTCAAGAAAAGAAGAAGCCATTGAAATGTAGTGTTAATCCACTTGATATGATATGATATGGTGAGGGTTTCATCATGATATGATATGGTGAGGGTTTCATGATCAGCATAATAATAAATGAAGTGATTACCATGACCAGGGGTTTCCGTCAAAGACTCCGATTTGAATTGGAATTTTGTGTATATCAATATGTTGTTTTGCTTTTCAGACTGTAATGTTATAACATCCAAGAATTCCTTGAGGACCTGCTCTAGCTCTCTCATAGTCATACTTATGCTTTCAGAAAATTAAAGTAGCTTCAAAATTTCATTTGAATCAAAGTTAGTCATATTCTTTCTTTATCTTCTTTACATTATTAAGTAGGGGAGAAAAACAAAGGAAGATTGGGAAAAGGATGTCACAGGGTATATTACTTGTACAACAACATCAAAGAAAAGTAGTAATTCTTTTTTCAAAAGAAAATATCAGTTTGCTTCGATTGAGCCTTAAGGTCTTTCAACTTCTTCAGTATATTGGTGAAATAATCCTGCAGATATTTCTCCAGTGAACTGACGTCTTTTGCATCCACACCCAGAAGGTTATATGTCTCTGCCATAGGAACTGAGAACACAGTATCGCTTGTCAAAACCTGGAAATTACCACCACAACAGTAACATTCATTAGCTTTGTCTTGGTGGACATGCACCATTTACACATGGGTTTAATTTAATTACCCCCTATTATGATAAAAATCAAATGAACACACTCTCTTCACTAATAAAAACAGTCAGTGCTTCGAGAATACATCATCCTTAAAAAGAAACATTGCAAACAATGAGAAGAAAGAAAATGATCTAGTAGAAGAAAAGGAAATGATGTAGTAGATATAACAAACAACCAGAACAATATATTACAGTGAGCATTAGACTGCATTTTAATAATATGAAGAAACACTCTTTAAATAAACAAGAAGAAGTACAAAATGTAGAAGAATTCTACCTCTGAAAATGCCAATCTATCAGCAACATCATTCGTCCACTCAAACAACCGAGTCAGCTGACGTGTAAATCGCAAAACTGAGACAGGCACTGTAGTCACATTGGCATCTTGACCAGCAAGTCTCTCGCACAATGTTATCACCTGATTCAATGAGTACTTACTTGACAAGAAGGTAATAGATATCATCCAAACAGGAGAGAAGGGAGAGAATAACAAAGACAGGAAAAACAGCAAAAGAGTAGTATGCAAAATGAGAAAGAGCTTACTCTAGCTTTTTCCGGGGAACTTACTCCCACTGCGTATCAACGTAAAATGATATTGACAAAGGTATTGCGATTTCGAAAAAGTGGATTGACTTTTTTTCCTATTGCCTAGCATATATAGAAGATAAAGAGTATCCTTTACAGAAACTTTGATGGCCTAACCTCTAAAGAAGCTTCAAAATGAACTTGGTTTTGAGGTTAGAGTTCGATATTAACAGCATCTGTTGTTGCTTACCCCAATACCAGAAACAAAAAATACCACAAATCGCTACATTGTAAGTTTCCAAAGAAACTTAATCCTAATGCTTAAAATGGAGATCCTTCTTACCTCTTGGGTTGTCCATGCCCGAGGCCCAGCAAAAGTGAGAAGCTTCCCATTAATATTCTCATTGCGTAAAGCTATGAATGTCAACCGAGCAATATCCTAGAAGCAATTTTACATAAAATTCTTTACCAGTTACGTTTAATAGACTCAAAAGAAACTAAGTGGAAAGTTTACTTGGGTGTCCATGTATGCTATTCGAGTGGGAGCATCGGTTCCCCATACAGATTTCTCTTCTAATATAGGCACTGCATATTGACCAATAAGGCCCTGAAGCAAATGAAAACAACGTTTAACTACTAAGTCAATGAATAATACGATTGAAGGACAATAGACATGGCAAAAGGAAATACGGGAATAATACCTTATCAACTAGTTTAGAAACTATTTGTATGGGCAGCTTTGTATTTTTTTTACCTTATAAATTGGTTTAGAAACTATTTGTATGGGCAGCTTTGTATTTTTTCCAACAGCTAAGAGTTGATCAGTAAGATCAAAAGGGGCAGTCCATGCTAACATTCACTGGATTCTCCTTCTAAGATAGGTAGAGATTGTTCGTAACTCGATCAAAGCTCATAATTTTGTAGATAATAAGAATATAATGTGTCAAGCTTCTCTGTTTCTGCATTACAAATTTCACGTAGCAAGATCTGGGTGTTTCAACTAGTATATTGATAGCCTTTTGACACTCTGAGGTGTCCCTTTACAATGTCGTGATATATATATAACCCTGATTTACACATCTTTTGAGCATAAGAAATGTTTTCCCATTTTCAATAGTTTTACCAAAATATTATGAATCTAACTTATTGCAATACCTTACAAGAGTTTTCAGATATGATTTGTGGTTAAAATGTACATATATAAGGCATACTTTCTCCACACAAAATAAAATCATTTGAGGATAATACCTGCATGAAGCCACATAACCGAATTACAACGTGGTTCAGGCCTGAATCGCGGAGAAACTTCTCTGTACAGTGTTTGATCTCCATCAGAGGAACTTCAGGATGCTTGTCGCAGTTGTGAATGGAGAAAAATATAAATTTTTGAATGCCCATGGCTTTTGCACATTGTATAAGAGCAACTTTTCCTTCCCAATCTACCTAAAATGAATGGATAAAGTAAATAAGCTACAAGAATAACGAAAATAAAAGAATCAAGACAGTTTAATAATCAGATCATTTTCATTGAAGCAATTGTTCACCCAGTATGGATGCTTACAGTTTTTATAGGCTCCTCAGGGCGTCCAGTAGCACAATCAATAATTGTATGGACTCCAACCAGTGTTGCTGGAATTGTTTCAGGTTTGCTTAAATCCGCCTGTGCAGAGATGAATTTAACTTTGAATAGATATACAAAAGAAAGAAAAAGCTTAAATCTTACAATAAGTCAAATTTCTTAACTGGTGAAAACATAAATGTTGAAATTTCAAAAAATAGTAGTGGATGAGATTCCTACTTACATTGACAACAGTGGCGCCCCAATCACGAAGAAAATCGGCAGGAGCAGGCCTAGGCCTTACAAGACATCTCACGTCGTAGCCCTCGTCCAGTGCTCTCCTCACTACCTGCCTCCCCAAGGTGCCGGTGGCCCCCACAACTAGTATACTAGTCGGCCTCACAGGTGTTCCCGGAGCTAAATTGACTGCCGCCGGAGCACTCTGAGCATTGCACAGCACCTTAGGTAGGGAACAATGTTTGCCTAGGTGACCAAATATTAATGAATCATTTCTTTCGTAATATATATATATATACCCAACAAAAAGAGTGGAGTGTAGAGTAGTTACCTTTAGTAGTGGCGTCGATGGAAAAGGAAAGTGCCGAATGGAACAAGGTTGGACATGACAAGGAAGATAGCTTGCGAGAGGGAAGAGTAGGGGTAGCAAGGTGTGCGTAGAGGGTGGAAGCCATTAGAGAGTGAGAAAAGGGGGACAAGTGTATTTGTATTGTATAAATGACAATTGGGGAAGAAGAGGCCACGTCCACTATCTTAATTCATTCATCGCAAACACACTATGGTTGGTTACCCGCTTTACACATCAGCTTTCCCCGCTTTAAACGGGACCCTCTCCCTTCCCTCCTGCCAAAACATTCGTACCTTTTTAAAGTCTATTTTAAAAAAAATTAGGAATAGTATTTGGCTACTTTTAGTATAACTTTAATTTAAAATTATACTATTAAATATCTTTTTTTTTTAATTTTTTGTTTCAACAAATGATTTAAAGTTATTTTTTGATGATCAAATTTATTTATGTTTTACTAATTTTGTAATAAAATTTATTATAGATGCTTAATTTTTTTTTTAAACATACAAAATTTAAATTATAATATAATTTGATTACCCAATTACACATTTATCCTATTTTCTATTATTTCCTACCATTCTTCAAAATTCCTTATTTTTCATATTTTCCTACTTTTCCGAATGCATCACTTTAAACTATCACCCCAATATTTTTTCCCCTTTTTCACACCTAAATTGGATTCTCTTTTAAATCTCAACAAACTAGTTGTATAATGTATCAAATGTGATGTATACGTAGAGCCGTCAAAATGGGCTTGACCTGCGAGACCAACCCAATCCAACCCTTGAATTAAGTGGGGTTGGGCCTAATTTTTTTGGCCCATTTAGAAACGAGGTATTTTAGCCCAGCCTCACTTGGCCCGCTAGCCTCGTAAGCCCAACCCGCTAGCCTCAGACGCCAGCCCGTGTCTCTCTCTCTCTCTCTCTCTCTCTCTATATATATATATATATATATATATATATATATATATATATATATATATTTAGTAGTGTTTTATTTGTAAACGTTTTATCAATAAATATGTTGAAAACATAAAAAACAAGTATTTTAAACTAGCCTGTTTTTTGTGGGAGGAATGGTTAAATGATCAACATATTTTCGCTAAATCTTACGTTGACTATTATGTTTTTTGGTAAGCATTCACCGAAGTGTGAGATTCATAAATGTATTTCTATAAGTATTCGCTAAAGTGTGTGATTCATAAATGAAAATTTGTATGTAGTGATGTCCTGTTCATAGTGGTCAACCTTCAATTCTCTTAGATACTCCTTCTAAGAGAGTAATATTATTTATTTTTTGGTTGAAGGGTCAACCCGTGACCCGGTTAGGGTTGGATTGGGCCGCTATTTTATTGGTCCTTTAACTAAAAGGGTCAGTCCGCTTCAACCCATTTAACTGTTTAGCCTGTTAGCAGCCCATTTTGATAACTCTATGTATACGGATAGCAACAATTTTAAGGGATTTGGGGGGGGGGGGGGGGGGGGGATTACTTTTGAAGTTGAAAATATTTTTAAAAAAAGAAACTTAATTTTTTTTTTTTGGGGGGGGGGGGGGGGGGGGGGGAGGGGTTTAAAAAATAAAATTTGAAGTTGAAAATAGTTTTTTAAAAAAAATCTCAATTTTTGTATTGGGGGGTGGGAGGCTGGCCGAGGG
The DNA here is from genome assembly GCA_016801875.1 of Solanum sitiens. Lineage (NCBI taxonomy): Eukaryota > Viridiplantae > Streptophyta > Magnoliopsida > Solanales > Solanaceae > Solanum > Solanum sitiens. The sequence goes on along the minus strand of JABWTJ010000064.1, from coordinate 1,041,738 downwards.
GGGGGGGGCGGGGGGATCGAGGATCCGGGTGAAGAATAAAATTTTAAAGTTGAAAATATTTTTTAAGAAAAACTTTATTTATTTATTCTTTTTTTTAGGGGGGGACAGAGGGGGGAAGGATCCAAGGTAAAGGTGAAAAAATAAAAATTTGAAATATAAAATATTTTTGAAAAACTAACTTAATTATTTTTAGGGGTCGGGGGCTGATGTGTGTGGGGGGGGGGGGCGAGGGTAGAGGTATAATAAATAAAAAATTGAAATTAGAAATATTTTTTAAAAATAACTTTTAATATTTATTTTTTTGGGGGGGTGGTTGGGGGTTAGGGGTAGGGTGGAGTAAAAAAATTGAAGTTAAAATTATTTTCAAAAACCGAGTTTTTCTTCTTTTTTTTTTTGTGGGGGGTGGGGGGGAGGGGGAGGGGAGAGGGAGCTGATTTGACGTAGAGACAAAATAAATTGATTTTTTTAACAAAAAAATTGTAATTTGAATTAGGAAGGGTGTTGAAAAATGTTTTCCATAAGTTTTGAAGGAAAGTCATTTTCCTTAAATTTGAGGAAAATGAGTTGATTTGAAAAACATTCGACCCAACCGAGAAAATTAGAAAACATTTCCATACCAAACACGCCCTTAATCATATCATATCATTATATATCATATCATATATATATTATATATTATATTATTATAAGTGGAAAGCTCCTAACTTAAAAGTTGAATTACCATTTTGCCCTTATTTTATTTCTAAACTAAATTAAATATTAATATATAATTAATTTAATATTCAATAATCATATTTAAATACATGCATTTAGACACAGTGGTTCAAATTCTAATTATTTAAATACTAAGTAATAATTATATTATATTATACCAAATATTAAAAATAAGGTGTAAAGTCAAACTTTGTAGAGAAAAACATTTCAAAGAAAATTGTTAGTAATTATTTCATAGAAAATTGTTAGGAATTATTACTTTTTAATAAAAAATCTCTATTCTTTCTTTATAATTAGTGTGGTTAAATGGATCAGATTTGTTATCCTTTCTCTATAATTAGTATAATTAAATATATTGAATTATTAGTAAAAACAATCAACTTTTCCTCTCCGACATGTCTAAGATCACTAACTTTTGAAAATTAACTTAAACAACTCTTCACCTTTTCATCTTATCTTATAAATCTTTAGCTATATATATATGTATCATGAAAAAGTAATTCTTCTTTACCACTTACCTCTTGTTGATGTAAATCATAAGGCAATTTTCATGTACTTTTTTTGTTTTAAATATTAATATTTGTTTGATTCTAATTGTAATGATATTTTGTATCATAGCTTTATCTTTACCATTTTAGATGGGTTTTTTTGATTACGGGAGAATGTATCATCAAGAACTCTACTCCTTATGTATTTTTTTTTACTATATATATTGTTATAATTATAGTCTTAAGAAGGATATGAATGTTGTATTCTTTACCGATTTATAATTTTTAAATTTAAGGATAAATGACAGAAATCCCACGTTTAAGTTCTCTTATTACCATTATCCCATATTAGTTTTACAAATTCTCAAAATCCCTCATTTTCACGCATCAGATTAATGTATCAGCGCATCAAATTAATGTATCTCACGTATCAAATTAATGTATCGCGCACATCAGATTAATGTATCTCGCGCATATGATTAGTGTATCATATATAAAATATACATCAGATTAGTGTATCATGTATAAAATATAATGTATCTTCATTAACGATTAATGTATCTCGCGCATCAGATTAATGTATCAGCGCTTATATTATTGTGTCAATTTGAGGGATTTTTATAATTATAAACTTATAAAGGACAAATAATAATTTTGCCTTAAAAGTATGTGATTATTGTCCTTTGCCCTTAATTTAATCTTCTACGAAATTATGAATGTTATAAGTCTATTTTTTTCAGTGCTAAAATTACTAATTTATGACTTTTATATTCGTTTTTAAATGAATTTTTATAATATTTTTTTTCTTTTATCCTTTCCTTACTGATATAGTTTCTTTAAAGTAGATACATATTTGTGTACTTAATATATGGAGCGTAATGAGAGATAAATAAGGATAAATCATATAGATATATATTCATGTTATTAGATGCTATAGTAATATTATTATTTTTCTATATTTCTTACTTGACGGTCAATGTAATATTCGATTATTATGAATTTTATTTCCGGACACTAGTTTAAAAAAAAGGAGGAAGAAATGATCTGGAATTGGAGAGTCAGAATCTTGTAATTTTCTGTGATCTCAAGTTGGACATCAATTTCTTTTGTCGACTATTCTATAGAAGTTTAAAGGTGCTTTTCTTCAGGAAAAAAAAAAAGTGTAGCAGCTAGAAGAGAAATTTCTCTTCACTGCTGGCACTAAAAGCTACAAATGATTAGTAGTATACAGTATTATGCAGTTGATATAGAGTTTAACTAGCAATAACTGATTCCGTCGAAAGAAATGGTGAGTACTTATACACATGCGTTCCTGAAAAACAACTTATAAACATGCATCGCCAACAACACGGTCTTCCTATATATTGAGCATTACCCACTCCTTTGGAAGAGTCAATGCAGCATAAAGTTTTTACTTGTTTCACAGCTCATCCTGCTCTCTCTGTATTTAAATGCATCTAACTTCACTCATTCTCTTGCCTAAAACAGCACCATTGACTAGCAAAACTGGAGAACCAAGCTCTTAGTTTGCACTTGGCTTTATGTACAATTGTTTGCTCCATACCCTTGTCTTGTTATCAATGAATGGAAGCTAGTACTCAAAATGAGGACCTGCAAACCATCTTCTGTTTTATAAAATCAGCCAGAATCTGCATCATGTCCTCTTCATTGAATTTCAAGTTCATTCTCCGTATATTCTGTATCAGACCACTCTAGCTCTTCTTCACCGACCTGACCATCAGTTACTTCACCCATATCTCTCCTAGCACTAATAGTAGCAGCACCGCTATCCATTTCAGAATCTGCACAAATGCATGCTGTTGGGTTTTCATGAAACTCTCCCCTGCCTGGCTTCACCTCCATTGGCTCGCCCATGAAACCTATTTGAGACGTTCGAATTTGTGAGGCAAACTCTTCCCATGTCATGTTATTTCGACGAAGCAGCAAATTATTAAGCTTCTTTGCATTTGGGCGGATAGTTGGCTTGTGATCAAAATATCTCCTGAAACACGGAAAGGGTTTTAAAAACTTTACTCTTTCCTGGAGTAACAGACTAATAAATAAAGTAACATGGCATTTGAGTAAAGAATATGGCATTTGTAGGAGTATCATTTCATCAAAGTTATTTCATAGGACAGAAAATTGTTTGAACTTTTTTGTGAAGTCAGCTAAACTGATTCAGGTCAAAAACATCAAGTAGCTTACCTTCTTCCAGCGAGCATTCTTGCCATATTACCATTGTTATTGGATACAAAAACATCGCTCTCATCACAAACCATGAAATCTAACGCAGCCATCCGAGAAGAGAAGGAAGAGAATGGTGCCAATTCCTCCTTGCTGGCAATTGTATCTTTGGAATGAAAATTTGGAAATAGAGCCTTGAGAGGAGCCAATGTCTCCTCTCCACCATAAATTTCTCCGGATGCCACATAAATATGAACATCATTACCGAAACCAAGTGCTCTAAGCATAAGGCCAATTTCCTCAGGAGTGAGAGGGCATTTTCCGTTCCTTCGTTCCTTATCCGGGTTTCTTGCCTGCAAGTAATGCCAAATAAGTAAAAGACCATGTTAACTATAAGTAGGGGCAATGTATGGACTAATAGTTACTAAAATAGGTAGCGACTCACATGTAATGTCTTCCACCTCTTTCGTATTTTACCTAGTTCTTTCCTTTCCTTGTCTCCTCCACCGTAATAGCATCCAGAGAATGCAAGCATATCTGGTTCAAACCTAGAACATGGTAAACAAGTTTCAGCAAGCAGGTTCCAGTTGTAGAATATTGACCTAGAGAAGTATACAATCGACAATGACAAGATCAACATTCAAATCCTAAAGGAATGTCACTGAATCTGAAAATAACACTGGAACACACATAAATAACCATTTTATCAGATCAGCAATATAATGCCCAAAAGGCTAGCGCTGTTGCCTTCTATATTTCAACAAAGCAGCTTGCGTTGTTGGAAAAAAAAGAGATTCTTTCGCAAGCACATTCATGAACAAGAACGAACATTTGTGTAAAACATCTTTTGTACATAAATGTTAATAAAATTACCTCAAGTGCAAGGCAACAAAGTGCTTGCTTTTCATTCTTATCCTTTCAACCAATTTTCTGCCCATTTCAGTTATGGGATCAGTAAACTTCAATGCATGATAATTGACTCTGCATCTCAGCTTCTGCATATCTGTAGTCAATCGATTGGAAAGCCTATAGTCAAATTTTGTTAGCTGAACGGCCTGCATCAGAACAAAGCATAGAGTAAACAAAATGAGAATCTACATCCAAAAACAAACTAGTTAATCTAGATATACTTTTAAGGGCCAGTCGGAAAACCTCAAACAAGAAATGTGCAATAAACTACACAGACACTCTGTACATTAAAACGTTGAATCCCCTCACCGCCCCACCCAACAGGTTGCATATTCAACAACACAGATATTGTCAAGAAGATGTGCTTGACTCACACTTTTTTCCTGAAAACAAGGTGGAGCTTGTGTTGTAAGGATAAGTAAATCCGTGTCTAACTTTCTGTACCTTTAACTTTCAAATTTTGAAATACTATGACTTGGTTGTGCATTAGGGCAATATGGATGGGAAAAATACTACATTTCAGCACGAGTTGCCACATACATGTACAATGCTACAAGAGTAACAGAATACTAAGGACCACGAATCATGTGATGTACACAAAGTTTCATGTCGTGGGATGATATCATGTTTTGATGCACTGGAAAAGGCAAACATGTCCCATTAATTTGTAAAGGACTTACGTGCTTTTTCTTTAAAATAGGCAGGATGCGAGTTTGATAACACTTGGCATTGCACCTCCTCGGAACACGTGTTGTATATGGAGTTATGATTTTATCTCCGATTCTTGGAAGATCCCTAATAATTTTGACATCTTTCGAGATTCGTGAGATAAACCAGTCGACATCAAAAATCTCAGAGAAGTTACTGCATGTAAAAAAGGAATGATTACGTTCATGAATTGTAGTACACTCTAACAAACAAAAAGATAGCTCATAAAATGCCTTTGTGCACAAGTTATTCCAAATAAAACCTTGAATCTTTCCAATAGGATTTCTGGTCGAGTTTTGGAACTACTAGGATGGCATTCAAAATATGAGCTGCAACAACTGCATCTACAATCTGCATCGAGCAAGAAAATGATTTGAACTCAAATTTGATTTAGCAATCTTTTAAAATATAACTGCTAATAATAATTAGAATTCCATCGGCAAAATAATCTGCTTGTAGTATCTCAGATTTAATAGAAACTCTTATGGTGTGTAGAAATGGACTTGCTGATTCATGATTTCACAGTCAACAGAAAACTACATACACCATTACAAATAAAAAAGTGGGACGAGCTTCTGCCAGGTCAAAGGAAGAAGATTCAAACAAGGTAAACTGAGTAATGGTAAAGGCTAAATTGGGTTCAGGGAGCAGACTAGAGTACTCTCTTGACTATTAATTCATGGCAACTTGCAATCCATATGCAGTTGCATGTCACAGGTAACATTAACAGTAGTACTATTTTGCTGGTGAATGGATGGGAATTTCAATTTACAAGTGAAAATTTTCTTGTTCATATTTAGAAAGCAGAAGCTAAAATATTCAAATTGCTTTTTCGCTGTACAATTGCTAACCACCCAATTTAAATGTCATTCAGGTATCAACAAGGAGAGGGGGGTTTAAAATTTTTGAACTTGTATGTCTTTTCCAAATCTGCACTAGTTTGTGTCTACTAAAGTTGCACCATAATGGAGTGGGGCTTGACTTAGAATTTAAATAACAACATTCAAACACATAGAACGTATTGTTGATGGGAAACTTGGCAACAACAACAACATATGGGTAGAGGTTGTTTTCAATAAGACTCTCGGCTCTAGAAGAATTTAGGGTAAAAGAATATATTTACCCCTGTTCTCTGTTGATTCAAGCCTCCACTAGTTGCAATCATCAAGTACCTATTGGGATGAGTATTCACCTCTGCAGCTGCAAATGTTACAGCGTCAGGAATATACAGTAGAGAAGAAAAAACAAAAATTAGAAAAAAAGGGTAAAACAAACAAAATGCACTCACTTGGAAAATTATTGCTGGAATCACTGCAGCCATGATAGAATTTGGATTGCTTCGAAATCCATACGTCTCCGCTTAAACTTCCTCCACCCATCTACACATGATTTTATTTTTATATAAAAAAAAAAAAAAAACATGTTACGTATAGGTGGAATAGAGCTCACCGGAACACGAAAGACATGCTGTTGTTGCAGGTTCATGTGAAACCCCGTGCCGTTAATGAACTGAATGAAATAACAAAATCAGTACAAATAAAAAGAAAGAAAGAAAATGATGTGATCGGATGAATACATACATACCAAGATGGGATTAATAAGGTGATGTTGGTGGATGGGAGGAGAGAAAAACAGAATTAAGCAAAGAATAGCACCAAATAAAGCAGAGGCAAGAGTAAAGAAGCGTTGAATGCGGTATTTTCTTCTTCTGAAAAGCAGAGTATGGAGAATTCCAAGAAACAACGTCTCATGTTTTCTCTTCTTCATGTTTGTAAAAAATGGTTTGGTTTTAGTTATTAGTATATATATATAAATCCTGCCTGCTTTAGGTTGAGTACAAGGAAGAAGAAAAAGTTGGTAGACAAAAATAGTGGCAACAAGGATTTAGGTTTGGTTTCGCTAAGCCTAATTCTCCGCACAAAATTTAGGATAGTTTTTCCTATCATTATAAAGGTAGATTGCTTATAAATTACTTCCCTAAATTACCAACTCTCAACTCTTAAATATACGAAAATAAGGAGAAAATTACTGACTCTTAAATAAATTGAAACTGAGGAATTTTCGTGTTAAATCTTTTTTGAGTGAAAACGACAAACAACACGTTAATTCATTTCCCCGTATATGTTTTGGCCCTCTTTACCAAAAGTTTCTGTGCTCTTTTCTAGTTTTGTTTCCATTTCTATTTTTATACTTCCATTTTCGATTCTCATTCCATGTCAAATTTCTATAAATAATTTTAAATTAAAAAATATATCTTAATGTTTTTAAACTTTCAGATATTAAATATGTTACTGGAAAATTAGAATTCAAAAGAATTTTAAAAAGAAAAATGGACTTAAAAAAATAAGAAAAACAAACTAATTAAAATGAATTCAATTCCTTAAAATATTTCATTTTACTTGTTTATTTTAGCAAATTAAAAGAACTTTATAACTTTTTCTCTTATTATTCTTATTACTATTAAATAACTATGTAAAATCAGTAGTAAGATTTAGAGTTTCGAAATATCATTGATAAGATTAGTTTAGTAAAAAATATACACCTCTAACTATAAATTTTTTAAGAGTTTATCAAGTCAACATGAATCAATTAATTGAAACGAAAAGAGTACGTCTTCCATTAATTTCTACTTACCATGCATCAAAAAAAGATTATTCTTATTTACCTAATATTAATAGTAATAGATTTTACACTTTTATTTGTCCACTTTAATAAATTATTTTTTTCTATTTTACTCTTATTAATAATTATTCATTGGGAAAATGCACAAGTACCCCCTCCTAACTATGACCGAAATCTCAGAGACACAAGGTCATATTACTCCTGACTTATTTTTTTGTAATTTTATACACCTCTAGTCTTACGTGGCACACTCCGTGACTCCACGCACTTGAGACGCATGAGAGATATTTGGATGTCACGTAAGCGAAAAAGGTGTACAAAATTACAAAAAAAAATTAAGTTCAGGAATAATAGAACCTTAATTTAGTTAAGATGTGTCTCTGAGATTTCGATCATAATCTAAAAGATTTATGCATTTTCCCATTACTCATTCTAAATCATCTTTCAAAACTGTCAAACTTATGCATCGACTAATTGAGATCATAGTAAAAATATATACTTTATTTATTATTTTAAAAGGTGTGCTAACTAAGATTATGAAGAAATAAAAATGAATAGAGAAGTATTTTTAATGAAATGTGATAGTCACACACCTAGTTTTAACGTAAAACTCAAGTATTGATAATTCAATTTTTGCGAGATAAAATCTACATATTTAGTAGTTATTGGATTAAAAATACTTCTTCTTTTTGTTAGATTAAAAATACTACTTCTTTTTGCTTAGAAATAAATATGAAGATTTGATTTGGCAAGTTCAAATGATCCTTTTTTTTTTTATGTATCAACTTACGAATTTTAAAAATTATTTGACTTTCTCAAAAGTGATAATGATATCTACAACAGAACGAGTCTAAAAGTCTATATTGTGATTTAATGATACTGTATTTGTTTCTATTTAATCATTTGAACTATTCAAATGTTAATTAACTAGTTAGTAAAATATACCTAATCACTTTCTCTTGTCTCATTTTATCCTAAATGTAAATTTTATTCCTAGTTTCATTTTTATTTATCTATGTTTAACTCGCACATTTCTTAATAAATATTTTCTCCGCTTTAAAGAGAATGACTCAATTACCTTTTTGTTTGTTTAAAAAAGAATGATCCATTTTTTTTACAACACTTTAACTTTAAGTTTCCACTTGATATGTTTAAGACCACAAGATTAAAGGATATTTTGATACATTTGACATAACTTTAATTTATATCCACAAGATTAAAAAAAAAATTTCTTAAATTCCGTTTCAAGTCAAACTAGGTAATTTTTTCAAAACGGAGATAGTAATAAATAGAGGAATAATTTTACTATATCACCCACATAGCTCTATTAATTGTATGTCATCTAAATATTTAAAATTTAATAATATTTAATAACAAAAATGAGATAAATACAAAATATGTGCATATATAATTGATGAAAGATTGACAACAAATCAATATTTTGAGGCCTAAAGCCACCTCCGGGCCCTTATATAGTTAGCTAACGACACAAGAATATTATAGAATATAGAAATGAAGTTGAATGTGAAAGAAATAGATGGATGATGCGAATCCCATACATACATACATAATTAATTTGATTTTTGACATTCAATGTAAAGATATGAGATACTCCTATTTTTTGGTTTGTGGGACAAAAATAGAAGCAACATTTTGTTCACGTGGTCCACTGTAATTTAGTAATTTTGTTTATTAACAGAATATGTTTTTGTAGATTAATGGAACTGCTCTCAATTGTTTATTTATTTATTTATTTTGTGGTTGGCACGATCGCCTAGACCAGACATTTTCGTTCATCAATTTCAGAGTCAAAATACCAGCTGCTCAAATGTCACGTTCAACAACCAGAATCACCCTAGCCATAAATGGTTACCTTACTCACTTTCAGTTTATTTTACTTTTTTTTTTCTTTTTTTTTTTGTAAATCAAGAAAAAAAAAATTCTTCCATATTATATTATCATTAAATAACTACATAAACTATTACTAGTCAAATTCATTTTTTCCAAAACATAATTAATAATGTTAATTTAGTAAAATAAACCTTTAATAAATATTTTTTTAAGAAGAGTATTAAGTCAACATTAGTCAGGTAAAATGAAACAAAGGGAGTTGGGGGCGAACCTAGGGGCTCTACGGGTTCACGTGAACTCATGCTCACCTTTTGAGATCATATTCTATCCTTTTTAAGAGGAAAAAAAATATATTTATATATAGATATGTGAACCCACAGTCAAAATGCAATATAATATGGGCTAAAAGTTTAATAGGTTCATTGATAAGAACTTAATTTATATCCAAAATCCACCTTTTATAATAGTGCATTCATACTGTTGAAATCATGAATACACCGGCGTAGTATATATAAAAATAGTTTGGATTAGTTGCTTGAGAAAGTCTTAAGATGGGATGGTGTTTGCTAATTAAGTAATGATTAAGATATTAAGATGGGATGGTGTTTGCTAATTAAGTAATGATTAAGATATTAAGATGGGTAGGTTTCACCTAATTATAAACAATTTAAAACCACATCTGCAATGATGTATATTAGGATTGGGTAAGTCGTAATCTGAGATTCCACACATTAAGATATTAATCAACTTGTCTTGTACAATGCAGGGGTTGAGCTGGGAAATCATTGTTTTAGTCTGACACAGCTGAACAAACATGTTACATTTCCCTTCAAAATAATTTCATTTGGTGTAATGAATATAATTTGTTGAACTTCTCTCATCTATCCATTCACAATTGCTGAGAGGAACAAATGTAACCAACTACAACTTTATTTATACGGAAAAGGCTCAAAAATACCCTTAAACTATCTGAAATAGCTCATATATACCCTTAAACTATATTTTGGCTCAAAACTACCCTTCCCGTCAAACTATTGGATCAAAAATGCCCTTCTAATTAACGGAAATTGTTAAATGCCATGTGGATGCCACATGGCATGCCAATAGGATTCCACTGCCACGTAGACTAAATAAAAAGGGTCAAAAATACCCTTAAATTATCCGAAATAGCTCATATTTACCCTTAAACTATATTTCGGCTCAAAACTACCCTTCACGTTAAACTATTGGGTCAAAAATACCCTTCTTATTAACAGAAGATGTTAAATGTCATGTGGATGCCACATTGCATAACAATAAGGTTCCACTGCCACATAGACTAAATCCCTAAATCCTAATTACTCCCCCCCCCCTCATTTCATTATTTCCAGAAACGATATATTCACCCGTTCTCCCTCATTTAGCGGCTAGGGTTTCACAGTTCTCTTCATCGCTGGGTTTCAAAGTGGATATTCTTGGTTGTAGGTTAGTAATTTTTTTTTCTTATTTCATAATGTTTAGGGGAAATGGCGTTTTTAGTCCTTGTGTTATTGACTAATTCCATTTTTAGTCCTTGTAATATTTGACTGTGCACATTAAACCTTGAATTAACTAGGCTGGGCGATTTTGATCTAATCACTAAGAAAAGTTAACTTTGTTAACAGATCTTTTATTAACGGAAAGGCAATTATGGTACTATTAAGTATTTGCTATCCTACTTTATTTATTGTCTAATAAAATAATTCTTTGGAGAATCACTTTTTCTTTTGTCTAAATCTATTTGTATCCGTTTTAAAATTGTTGTAACCCCCTTTTGAAGGTGCTGAAAATGAAATGAGCCTGCATGTCCAATAATTACTTTAGCTCTAAGATTTCAACGGGATCCTTGTCGTTTACGAAGATATCTTTCCCTTTGTAGTATTGCAGATTGATTAATAGTGAAACTAATAGTTATCAACATTCAAATGTCCCATCTCACTAAAAATCAATAAAATGTGGTGAAGTGTGAAGTTTGCACTGTTTCTGTAGTGCTCAAGTGAAATTATTTATCTTGATTGTGAAGAGACAATATGCATTTCAAAGTGTTGGTATTATATTGACTTGTAAAGCGTGATAGTGAAAAAAATAGATTCTAGATATTAACTTATTGGGTTGTTTGATGTAAGATTTTTATATGAGTTTTGCATTAACTTAAATGGTGTGTAGATGCGGGAGACGAAATCAATGGCTGTGATATCAGAGTCAAATCTCTGGCTTCATATCCAATGAAATCCAAAAAGCTCTCTTCACCTTGAAGTCGAACCCCTTCAATATAACCACATCGTAGGTCCATTGATCTTCATCAGTGTGTTCCACAAATATTTCCACCTCTCTACTGTCAGGAACTTTGTGGATAAGATTGTATATATCTATATCAGTTGACAAAAGATCTAAGCTTACTTCAAAATAAGGTCCAAACTTAAACCAAAATTTCACTTTTCTATCATCGACTTTCAACTTTTTCATACATTGTCTCATTTGAATGATAGAATTTTCACCTCCCTTACAGTAGTCGTAGTAGGCTATCTGTCCACCAACATAGTTCATCTCGTGATCGAACATCCACTGACCATTATAGTGCAATTTAAGAGTGTACATTTCTGGATCTTCATCTATAAGGAAAATATGATATTTAGTGTTAGTGTAACAAACATCACCAATATAGAAAATACAAAAAGAAACATATAAATCCAACAACAAAATGTAACCAGTCCTTTCAACTTTCAATATCAAATAATTGTTGAATTTGAATTATTAAGTAAGTGTGCAACTAATGCCCTCAAAGAAGAGTTGTCAACTTGTCATTTTTGTATTACTATTCAACTTTTGAAAACTTCTTTTTATATACTTTTTTCAGAAAACATGAAAATGAGACAATTTCAGAAAACTTCTTTTTATATACTTTTTATGCTTTCTAATACTAGTATAATGCAACTGATTGTTGATCAGTAATTTTGTTTTTCGTTGTAGTTTTTTCATATTGTTTGTTATCAATCTAGTACTGAAGACCAATAACTTTAATTTATGTAGATTAAGTAATATATATATCAACATAAACATAGAAACATCTTCTAAATAGTTATAATGAGTATGTATTTATGTCTTGATTTGCCATATCAATATTTAATCTTTTTCTTGATCAATCAATATCAAAGTTATAGTCTAATTAACTAGATAGAGTACTTACATGTTGGTGTAAATTGTAGTCCATTCTTATAACGCAATTTCATCGTCATCCTTTTTCTTTTTTCAGGAGGTACATTAAGCAAACTTTGAATGCCCTAGAATTCTTCTCACACAAGAGAAAAACAACTAAAGAGAAGTTATCATCAAGATATATGAATTCTCTCAATTATTCATGATCAAACCACTAATTTGTATCAAAGCGGAAGAAGTATGAAGATAACATATGATTATGAGGCAAGGATGCGGCAGAAATACTTTAAATTTTTGTACAATTAGGGTTTTTCAAGTATTTTACCTAATAGTACCAGAATTGCCCTTTCTGTTAATAAAAGATCTGTTAACAAAGTTAACTTTTCTTAGTGATTAGATCAAAATCGCCCAGCCTAGTTAATTCAAGGTTTAATGTGCACAGTCAAATATCACAGGGACTAAAAATGGAATTAGTCAATAACACAGGGACTAAAAACGCCATTTCCCCTAATGTTTATGATTTCAAAGCATAATAGTTAGGATTTCACAACTTTCCCCTATTAGCTAAGGCTTCGTAGCTTTCTTCGGGGCTGAGTTTCAAAGTGGATATTCATGCTTGTAGGTTAGTAAATATTTTTTCTTATTTTATTATATTTACGATTTATAAGTATGATAGCTAGAATTTCACAACTTTCCCGTCATTTCGCGGCCAAGGTTTCTTAACTTTCTTCGGAGCTAAGTTTCAAAGTTGATTTTAGTGGTTGTAAACACAATAAAATAAGAAAAAAGTTTTACTAACCTACAACCAAGAATATCCACTTTGAAACCCAGCGATGAAGAGAACTGTGAAACCCTAGCCGCTAAATGAGGGAGAACGGGTGAATATATCGTTTCTGAAAATAATGAAATGAGGAGGGGGGGGAGTAATTAGGGTTTAGGGATTTAGTCTATGTGGCAGTGGAACCTTATTGTTATGCAATGTGGCATCCACATGACATTTAACATCTTCTGTTAATAAGAAGGGTATTTTTGACCCAATAGTTTAACGTGAAGGGTAGTTTTGAGCCGAAATATAGTTTAAGGGTAAATATGAGCTATTTCGGATAGTTTAAGGGTATTTTTGACCCTTTTTATTTAGTCTACGTGGCAGTGGAATCCTATTGGCATGCCATGTGGCATCCACATGGCATTTAACAATTTTCGTTAATTAGAAGGGCATTTTTGATCCAATAGTTTGACGGGAAGGGTAGTTTTGAGCCAAAATATAGTTTAAGGGTATATATGAGCTATTTCAGATAGTTTAAGGGTATTTTTGAACCTTTTCCGTTATTTATATATAATATAATATTTGATACCAATAGAAAATATCAGCTACTCCTTCCATTCTTTTTTTACCATGTTGTGTTTTTGAAATTTAATTTGATTCATTTTTAAAGTTAAATTATATTATATTAATTTGATATTTTAAAATAAAAAAATTATATAAAAAATAGTATAAATTACAAACTTTGTAAAAGTTTTTACGATTTAACTCTAAATGAGAAAATTATGACAATAGTATTTATTTCTTAATGAAAAAGTTGAGGAAGAATGACATTAGTAGTAGTATTGAGTCATTGTTTCCTACAAAAGTCAACAGTACGGAGAAGGTGATTAATTGTTGATGGGAAGAACAATTTATTGTGATGAATTAATTACCTAGTTACAAATTTAGCATCACTCAAGCCGCATAGGCGAAATTAGGATTTTCAATACGGAATTCAAAATTTATAGAAATAGATAGTTGAAGGGAGTTCGATATCTATATATATATATAAACTTATTTTAACCATGTATAAATAATATAATTTTCAATCGAAGGGAGTTCGGATGAACCTCTTCGTACACGGTAGCTCCGCCCAAACTGAAGGTATTTATGGGGTGAATTTTATAGAAAATTTTGTATCAACGTGTTTGCTGATGCTAAATGAAAAATGAAGCTAAATACTCTTAATGAAACAAACTCAAACAACTAAGAACTTTGAATCTGAATCTCAAATAATAAAATTCTTCAAACATGTCATTAACTAACCAACCCCATAGGCCAAGACAAAGTCGGCCTATTGAAATATTTGGTGAAATATTATTTATATTCAAACAAAGGAGCCTCTGTCTCTAATTTTGAGATTCACTCAAACAAATATTAGTAAGTTAAAATGGGTTGTACTAGTAAGTAGTAACGGACAATTTTGTCTCTAATGTTGATTCTTGTGCACTTCAAACTTCAAACAATCCATTAATTATTTTCTGTGTGTTTGCCACATTTTGAGTAGTAACTTATTTGGTCCAACATCTAATAAAATTTGCTTATTATCAATGTTATAAAGATTAAAACAATGATTTGGTTTTGCCAACGTTCAAAAGGTAATTTGCAACTGTCTTAAAAACTAACTCAAAAATACTTACAATTTTTCCTAAAATTAAAACAAATAATTTTTCATCCATATCTGATCTTTCATTAGAAGAAAAACAAGTAGTCTAGAAAAGGGTACAATGCAATGTGATAAGCGAACTGCATGTACAAGTTTTTTGAATCCTCCAACAACAACATGAGATCTACAGTGGGCCAAGCCACGTTAATCTAAAGAGTTGAAAGTCCACGACCCATTCTACTTGACCAAGGGCAGTGCACTATTTGGATTAAATCAAAAAATTAAATTAAATTAAATTGTATTTTAATTTGGATTGGTCTTTTGTATTTTTGGTTTGGTTTTAAATTTATAATTTACTTTGGTTTAGTTTCGAATTTAGAAAAAATGAAAATCGAAAAATCAAAAAAACCGAATTATAGTTATTTTCATTATGATTTAGTTTATTTTCTTATATTTGGACATCTATAATTAATATACTTTTAAGTGTTGTGTTTTACGTTTTACTTGTAATTTATATTAAAAAAAGTATATTTAAGAAATAGAGGAAAGGATCAAAATAGTCCCTTTTCTTTGGGTTAAGGCTCAAAGTGATCCTTGAGTTTTCACATGGAGCACTAATAGTCCCTCATGTTTGCAATATTGGTGCACTTTTGGTCCTCCTCCAAAATTTTACCTATTTTTTAGTATTGATTTTATCCATAACCTATGTATGGGATGTTCAATCGTCATTTTATATATTTAGTAGAAATAACAACTCCATATGAAAGAATATGAGAAGAAAAACACTTTCTTTTGTTTAGTAGAAATCGTATTGCAGGTAAAGTGGAGAGGTTTGTCACAATAATTTCACGTGCAGTTGTACAATTTTTTCTTTTCCTGCAAAGTTATATGTTAAGTTGTTTTTAGTTTAGCTGCAGTAATATTTCTAGTGAACAGAACAAGGTGTTTTTCTTATCACCTTATCTCAGATAGAATTATTAAATTCTATTATATATATAAAAAGACGATTGGACATTCTTTATATAAAATTTTGGACAAAATTAATATTTAAAAATAGGCAAAATTTTAGGGGAGGACCAAAAGTGCACCGATATCGAAAACATGAGAGACTATTAGTGCTCCATGTGAAAACTCAAGGATCACTTTGAGCCTTAATCCAAAGGTGAGGAACTATTTTGAGCCTTTCGTCTAAGAAATACAACATATATATATGTGTGTAAAAATCAAACCAAACCTATTTTGGTTCGAATTGGATTGCACTTCTTCAAAATCAAAAATCGAAAATCCAAACCGAATAATATAAAACCAAATCAAAAAACCGAATGCATACCCCTAACTTGATCCCACAGATATAATTCAAATCAAAAACTCCTAACATAACTACTAAAAGTATCTATACTTTATAATAATTATTTAAAATATCAATATTTTAGCAAATAAAATCTATCCTAATATTTAACCAAAATAAATAAATAAAAAATCTATCCTAATATAATTCCATTACCAATTTTTTCTCTTTCTAATTTTTTTACCCAAATTTAATCGTTTCTCTTTCTCTCTCAAGATTTTATTTTCATATTCTCAAATAATTTAAACCTTATCTTTTTAAAATCAAAATCCTCAATTTTTCTAAGAAATTTTAGAAATTGTTTAAAAGATTTTCAACCTGTGTCGGTGTAAGATACAAAAAAATTTGTATGTTTTGTATGTTGAATTTGGATCTAAAAGAAATGTCAGGTGAAACATTGTCATTATCAAAGTGTCAATATTTAGATAAACCATTCAAAAGTATTGAATTGTATCCGGAAGAAGTGTCATTTTCGAATGTCAATATTTAGATAAATCATGCAAAGGTATTGAATTGTTTGAATTTTTTTTTATGTTGGATGTTTGGAATATAAAATAATTTAGAATCATATTAGTAGATCTTCTATGAATTACACATTGAATATAATATTTTTTGAATATATAACATATAAAAAAAATACATTTTTGTCATAAAATACAATATTTTTTGAAATACAAATTTTGATTGTTTTATGATTGTAAATTTGAACATTTTGATGGCTAGGCAAATTTTATTGGAATTTTAAGAAAGAATATACGTTTTTGAAAAATATACAAATCAATGTTGTACCCTTTCCGAATGAACATGAGTTTACATAAGTATATGGATTCAAATATGCTTATTAAATAACTACAAATCCATTTGATTTGTCTATTGAAATGAATACAAACTAATAAAGAAATACAAATGTCATTATACACCCTAACATGAAAATCATAATGAATATAATTACACGTATCATACATATTGGAATATTGGAATAAATACAATCAATTACTTTTGAAATTGTAACTTGTGAAATTTTTAAGTGATATGTTCTTTTTAAAAAAATATTTTTCTACCATGATTTTCTCATTTATGTTATTAAAAAATTGTTTTTTGTCGAATCAAACAAATTAAAAAAATACATAAATCAAAAGAATAACATACTACAATATTGCGTTTTTAATAAATATTGAAAATGTTGATAAGAGATCCTATTAAATATTAAAATATTAATATTTTAAAAATTTTCCCTTTATTCAACTGTCATTGTAGATTTGTAGTATTCCAATTTAGGCAATAATTAATCCACTACAAAAATCAATACATAATATTTTATTTTAAAAAAAAAAGAGTTGCTCGAATAATAATCACTCTAACAACATATTCAAGCTATCAAGGGATAAAAAAGTCTTAGCACCTCAGGGGAGGAAATAACAATATAAAAATACAAGTGTGGAAAGGTGAATTCTCCATGCCCAATATTGTGATTGTGTTGGTCATTTTGGGATTCGCCTTGGGGCGAGGCAATCAATGCTGATAAATACGCGGTTGGAAAATAATAATTCAAAGTAGGAGTAAGAATTTTAAGTTGTTTAAGGTTTTTTATTTATGATATTTACTTATTTATGTTTAATTAAATTTTTTATTTAGAGTAATTTCTAGTTCTAGTTTAATTTGGTTTTATCTTTATAAATAAGGATGTTACAAGTTATTAAAATAGGAATGTTACTAGTTATTTTTAAGGGCAACTTTCACATATAGCAAACATAAAATTCATATTTATGAGCTATAACAAAGTTTGCATAATTGCGCTCCATAGCAAACTTATATATGTATAATTCGCTATACATATACAATTGAAGCGAATTGTATAAAACGAGAAAGAGAGAAATTATATACAATTTGAATTGTATAAAACGAGAAAGCGAGAAAGACATAATTGAGTTGTATAAAACGAGAAAAAGAGAAATTATATACAGTTTGAATTTGTATAAAACGAGAAAGAGAGAAAGACAAAAAGAGACTTGTGCAGGGAATATACAATTGAATCGAATTGTATAAAACGAGAAAGAGAGAAATTATACAATTTGAATTTGTACAAAACGAGAAAGGCAAAAGAGACTTGGGCAGGGAAATATCTGTATTGTAATATTGCATAAGTATAAGTGTATAGGAAGAAGATATATGTATTTGCATGCGTTTATACAATTTTTTCTCGCTTTATACAATTAGAAACACAATTTATACAATTCTATTGTATAAAGCGAGAGAGACGAGCGACAAAAAGCGAGCGAGAGAGGGAGAGTGGCGAGCAAGAATATAAGGGAGAGAGGGACTGACAAACAGTTTGCTATGAAACACAAATAAATCAAAAGATAGCTACTATATTTATTTTATATTATTAGTTTCCCATTCTATATAATTATTCCTATTTTTAATATACAAAAACATAAAAAATATATCATAGATAAAACTTGAATTAAGATTCAAAATTTTTTGAGTATATAAATAAAATATTTTCCAACACACTCTAACAAATAAAAGAGATAACCTGCACATAAAATGGATTTGCACAACATATTTTATTTTGTTTGGAGGTTTCTATTGCTTTGAAAATTGACTACGAGAAAGAAGAGCACATAAAAGTATTTGAGTTATATGATTAGTTCTTTTATCAAAATATAATTAAAGTTTCACCTTTTTTTTCTACTCACGATTATTTGATGTATATATCTTCTTTCCCCCATAGAATTGTATATTATAAATATATAAATATATAAATATTTAATCGTCTAATTTAAAAGTTATAAATTTAATTATGTTCTTAATAAAATAGATATTCCGAATATTTTTTGAAAATATTTACTAATGGTTTCATTTTAATTTGGGTTATGGTTTAGTTTTCGAAAATACCTTAATTTTTGGGAAAGTTACCAAGCATATAATATATTATATTAGAAAAATTGTATATGATAACAAATTATTAATTCAAATTAAATGCTATAAATATACTTTGATTTAATTGTATCCTATAGCAAACTATAACTATTTTCGCCACTCTCCTTGGTGGAATCTCGCTCGCCAATCTCTCCTTTGGTGGCAGTCTCGCTTGCCTCTATTGCTTTTTATACAAACACAAATGTATAAAATGTGTTTGTGTTTGTATAAAGCGAGAGAAAATTGTATAAATACATATATTTTCGTTCTCCTCTCTCCTCTCTACCAGATCTCGCTCGCCACTCTCCCTAATCTCGCTCGTTACCCTCGCCTCTCTCGCTTATACAAACAGAAACGAAATGTATAAATTGCGTTTCTATTTGTATAAAGCGAGAGAAAATTGTATATACACATGCAAATACATATATTTTCATCTTATACACTTATAATTATACAGTAAAAATGCCCTTGCCCAGTTTCTATTGCCTTTCTCTTTCTCGTTTTATACAAATTCAAATTGTATATAATTTCTCTCTTTCTCGTTTTATACAATTTATTTTATATAATTCGTTTTAATTATATATGTATTGCGAATTATATATATATATGTTTGATATGGAAGATAATTATACAAACTTTGTTATGACAAGTATGAATTCAACAATTGTTTGTATTTTCAATTTTGAATCGACCCAATGTGGATCCATTCAAGAACCCTAAAACCATCTTCTTAATTCCATTGTTCTTTTTCTTGTTATCATATTACAACTCTTGATTTTTCTATCCCCAGGCGTGATATTTCCCCCACCTTAACTGAGGCTGCAGCTGCCATTATTGACGTGAGTTTCTTTTGCTATCCAGTTTACTTAGTTTTTTTTTTCTTTCTCTTAATTGCTTTATCCTTGGGTTTACTGTGGAGAAAATTATATTCATCTTATAAGCAAGTCGTCATACGAGACAAACATCACTCGGTTAACAAAAAGGAACTCCTTAGATTAAAAAAGAATTTCCTTCGTAATTAACTGGTTCGAAGAAATATGGTTATAACTAACACTCTTATCTGGTGAAATGCTGAACAATTGGGTTCAATCAAGAGCAGGCTGAGGAAATCAATCTACTTCTGCAAATTATAGCAGATGTTGATACTGAAATTGGTTTTGGAGAGAGCTTCACATTTATGAACTTGTTAAAGCTTCTTTATTTACACTACACTGTTGGTGTGGAAAGGCTACTTCTTTTAACTTGGAATATCCATAGAAATTACTGAAACTTGTACTATAAAATAGGAACAAACAATTGAAGCAAGCATGAGATTTCAGTGTATGAACAGAAATTACTACAGCTGCAGACATTAGGAAACACAATTAGCAATGGAACACTTCATTATGTTGATTAGCTTTGGCCCAGGTTTCTGCCACATTTGTGTATATGTTCAAGTATGATCTTGGATAAAAAATGAGGTAAAGCACATTGAAACATTACATAAGGAATCTGCTATATCTGTCTCAATAATTAGCTTTTGCAAACAAAACTAGTCGTAGAAGATATTCAGATACAGTATGGACTATGCCCATAGTTCTTTTCCTTTTGCTGAAGCTTCTGTCTGATTTTCTCTCTTTCTTTGGTCCACCAAACTGACCTTTTCTCCTTTTCCTTAACACTTGAACAAAAACCATCTACGAGAATGCGACAGAGAAACTATCCCTATTTAGAAACTAATTCTCGGTATTTAATTGCACCATGTCTTATTGGATACTACCCCTAAAGTTTTAGCAATTATGATGGAAACAAACCCAACCTACCAGTACTCTTATATATAATCAAATAACGTAGTATTTAAAAAGGCATTCAAATCAAAACAAGAATATTCTAATAAGAGATACAACATTCAAATTAGTGTTCAACAGATATTCAAATCAACTTTAGAGTCAGCCACGGGCACCCGATAGCGTCTTGACCCCCATCCAATTTGGCCCCCCCCCCTGAGTAAGATAAATTGTCACTATTGTTTGGAAATTCTCTATTATGAATTAAGAGGTCTAGACTTGCTTATGTTGCACTTGTGTTGTTCTCTTGAAGAGTATCTATACATACTAAGGTTTCTGGCATCCTTGCTTTGATTAATTTTCTTAGAGGATTGGTGGAGCTGATATGCAGTTTCTTTGTTGCATCTTGGACTGGGATTGTCAAATACCACGGCCCACGACCCACAACCAAGCATACGACCTAAGCAAGTACATCTTCTGCTATAATTGAGATCTTATATGTGAACTGCGTCTTCTCTAAGCATCTAAAGTTGCCTTGTGCATTTGGTCGACAGGTTTTTGTGGCAAATCACACGTCAATGATTGATTTCATTATCTTAGAGCAGATGACTGCATTTGCAGTGATCATGCAGAAGCATCCTGGATGGGTTGGTAAGAGGTCTAAAACATTTGGCATTGTTTGATCGTTCACTTTGTCTCTGTCAAAAGTTGCCAAGCTTTGATATGAAGATGTGTATATTAACCACTAGGAAAAAGGGACAAATCGCCCCTCAACTATTCATAAATGGAGCAATTTTACCCTCCGTTTGCAAATAATCCCAAATATCCCCCTGCTGTTAATGAAATTGGCCATATATACCCTTAAAAACTAACAGCATTTTAAATTTATTTAACTGATGTCATGGACGGCCATCTATGAATAAAATCCACCCCACCAAACTCACTGATTTTGTTCTGGTTATGATAAAGTGGTTATTTCTGCAAACTTAGAATAGGGCGCTATACCCATCTCTGTTGAAGTGGGTCAACAGGGGCGAAATAAGTACGACTTCTTGTACTGTCCTTCACCTTGTCATTAATGGTGGGCTGTCATTCGATTGTTTCAAAGTATTTAGATTATGTGGCTCAACATCATTTGCATTATCAGTTGCCACCTTGAAGGGTCTCAAGTGCACTTGAGAAGAGAAATGGCACACATACTTAGGGACTTTGAGCTGCAAGCTTGTTTTTGTATAACTGCAAGGATAAATTTTTGTATAACTGCAAGGATAACAACACTGTCATGTTCAAAAAGGTAGGGCCAATGAATTCATTTCATTTATACAATTTTCAATTGTTGAGCTTAGCTTGACCCAAATTTTAGGTCTTTTGAATATTCCCCTCTCAACTATGAGGAATTCTTTATTGTGAGTCGTTGGTTAAAGAGGAAACTGAAAAGTACATTTTATGGTATTTCTGATCTTCAATATATTTGAGTATCTTTAGGGTGTGGTCGGTATGAAGAAAATGTTTTCTTGGAAAATTTATTTTCTAGGAAAATAAGTTGGGATCTTACTTATTTTCTAGTGTTCAGTACATAAGCAAAAAATCTTATCCTAAAGTATTTGTATATAATCTAGACAAATACTATGGAAGGTGGGGGTAGGGGTGGTGAGGATGGAGGATAGGGGGTGGGGGTGAATATGTGGTGTGTTGGAGGGTGGGGAGGACACAATCAAAGTAGAATGCCACTAGTGAAACTTGTTTTTCCTACTGCTACTAGTGAAGTCATTTTCCTCATTTTTAAGAAACTTGTTTTTCTAAAGTAAATGTTTTCCAAAATTTTTGACCAGTGAACATAGAAAAATTGGAAAAAAAGTTCCTCCATACTGAACACATGCAAAAAGGGTGCTAATACAAGTCGTTTTTTTATGTGGATTTCCAAGTGTTTAAGTAATGGTTTTGATGCCAGTATCCTTTTTCATGCATGATGAATAGGGAGCATTTGAACTCGGCTGCACTGTTTGTCCTGTTGCAATCAAGTAGAACAAAATTTTTGTTGACGCCTTTTGGAATAGTAGAAAGTAAGGATTTCTTAAAGTCAAATTGCTAATTTGGTTTATTTGTTGGTATTCATCTCGTTATAGTCTTTCTTCTTTCCAGTTTGAAGTTTGTGTTTCTTGTATTAATTGGAGACAATGCACCTTTTGCAGCTCATGACATGTTGGGCTGTAGTCTGTGATGTTTGGTACCTGGAGCCTCAGAACATAAGAGCTGGGGAGACTCCAATCGAGTTTGCAGAGAGGTTAAATTTCCGTTGTGAAAGCAGTAACTAGTGGTTCTAACAGGGCATTTATCTTATCAGATGTGAGATATTAGTTTTTGGACAGTACCCGTATTGAAGGTAATGGTTGCGAATTTTCTCTTTTCAGGGTGAGGGACATCATTTCTGTTAGAGCAGGTCTTAAAATGGTTCCTTGGGATGGATATTTGAAATACTCTCATCCTAGAGAGGAATTATGTTTCCTATATCCCCCCTCCCCACATGCTCACGCACAAAAAAGGTATTAGACTTAAAACTTTGTGCCGTTTACAATTACTTTATTGATTTCTTGATTGTTTTGTATTTTTTAATTTAAAATATGTTGCATGTGTTGTCTTTTTCTTTCAAGCTAAAATCTAATTTAATGTGTCTCATACGATGTCCCCTGAACTTTTATGTTGATGGTGTTACTGATCGAATACTATCGTTTTTGTTGAATGAAGTTGTGTAGTTTTCCTGCCACTAATGAGATTGTTGTCTTTGTTTGAATTTTCAATAGTGATACTAAAATAGCATCTATGTTTGAAGTGAACAGTTTGTTTGTTTTGCAGAATCAGTGCTGCGGAGTAGTAGATAATTGAATGTATTGTTTTTGTCTCCATTTTCACTTCAGTTTTTAGAGGTGTTCAATTTGGAATAGTTGTCATATTATTCTTCCTGACGTTTTGTGTTTCATCACTTTCTCTAACCATAGTAGAAAGTTGACAGGAATTGTTTGTGAAGCTCATTGCTTAGTGTTTATGGTTTTGGATGTCCACGCAATCTTAACTGTTACTCTGTGTGTGTGAAAAAAGAGCTAGAGATATCTGGCTGCTCTCTCCAATGGTGGATTTTTAGAGGGCAGAATTCCTGCTGAATAAACTAAATAATGTTGGCTGTTGTTTTCTTGTGCACGTGATTTTCCCAGTCATTGTCGTTTGTGAAATTAATTAATTGTTTGTTTGTTTTCCCAACTCAAGTGTTTGTTTGTATTTCCAAAGTTTAATGATTCTTTTTGCCCAAGGCCTGGAGTAACAAACGCTAGAAAGGAATTTCTTACAAATTCCAAAGACCTCAAAGAATCCCCATGATATGAATACAAGACAACAACAACCACCTGAACAGACGTTGTGTTTGGCCTCTAATTATTATGGTATATTCTGATAATAATTCCAACCCTCTTTCTCTATCTTGATCTTGTTTTAAAGTGTGTTTTTCCAAAAGTTGTTGCAAATGAAGTTGAGAAAAAAAAAAAATAATCTTATCTGCTATGGGACAGAAATGGTAAAGATAAATAGTTGATACCATATATCACACTTTTTGGCTGAGGGAAAATTTTGAACTTTGAGGACCCTATCTATACTATACTAGGACTATTTCGTTTTTTAGAAATTTCATTTTCACGTGAAGGTGGAATCTCTGTTACTATTGAACAAAGCATTAAAATGCATCATTATTATTATTATTATCTTTCTTTTTGATTCAATTACGTTGCTTTCATTATATATAATATATATGTTCAACGGTTTTGTGCTGTTTGACATTTTGATAATTAATTCCCTCTTCCATTATAGTTGACTTAGTCTTCGGGAGACTAATTTCGATGTAAAATAAATTTCAAATGAAGTACAGAGAATTATGAAATGATGAGCCATTAATTTTGAATATAGAGAATATGCAAAGTAAAATGAAATGTACCTAATTATTATTGCGATACAAAACAAAATGCGTATTAAATGTTATTTAGCTTCACTTTTCAACTATTATATTATATTAAAATAGAAACGCATCTCTTATGAGAATAACTTTAAATAATGTAAAGGTTATTTAAGATGTGAAGATTTTGGTATTAAGAACCTGACTCTGAATTTTCCACATCCAACAAGCAACAAGGTATGAATTGAATATTACTTATATATCTTGTAAACTGACCCGTAACGAAGAATGCGAATTTGTTTTGTACTTATTTAAATACATCAACATCTCTGTTGACCTAAAAAAGAAAAATAGAAAAGAATATTGTGGAAACAACCTTATACAATCATATTTTTATCTTGATTTATGTATTATTGTGATGATTATATATTTACAAATGTTTTTTTTTAAAAATAATTATAATTGTAAAAAGCTATGTCAAATAACTTGACAGGAGGAGTATTTGGAGTAAAGAATCAAGACGTTAGACGAAGAGTAAACTGAAGTGTTCCTTTGGTAAACTGTTTTCGTTTTTCCGTTTTTCTTCACAAAAAGAATTAATTCGCCCACTGTCCACTATAATACCCTCTCTCTCTCTCCCACTACGCAAATGTGTAACGCCATTATTTTATAACTTGTCCATTTTTTCCACAGAGAGAGAAAAAAAATGGTTTCTTTTTCGAGTCTGATTGTTTCCATCTTATGGCTGCTCAGCATTTCATCTCCGGCTGAAGCTTCCTTCAGTTGCACCTCAGCCGGAACTTGTGACGCCATTATTGACTATACCTTACCCAACGCCACTACCTTTACTGCCGTCAAGAAACTCTTCAACGTAAAGAATCTCCGTTCCCTTCTCGGCGTCAACAATCTCCCTGTCAATACCCCTGCTGATCAGAAATTACCCGCCAATCAAACCATCAAAATCCCCTTTCCTTGTCTCTGTAGAAACGGTACCGGAATAGCCAACAAACGCCCTATTTACACCGTCGTCGCCGGCGACTTCCTATCCCACATAGTTACCGACATTTTCGCCGGTTTATTCACTGTTGAGGAACTTCAGACGGTTAACAATATATCTAACCCCAATTTGATACAACCCGGGGATAAATTGTGGATCCCACTTCCTTGCAGCTGCGACGATGTTGACGGAGAAAAGGTTGTTCATTATGGTCGATTGGTGAGCAGTGGGAACAGTATTGAGGGTATTGCTCAGCAGTACAATGTTTCCCAGGAAACCCTTTTGAGGTTGAATGGTTTAGCGAGTCCTAAAGAACTTTTAGCTGGCGCTGTTCTTGACGTTCCCCTTAAAGGTATATTATATATATATATTAGCCCTTTTCATTTCTATTCTATCCATGATTAGATTCATTGCCTAACTGCAATTGACTCTAAAGTTGCATTAATTGACTTGTTCATTAGAAATTTCTTTTACACTTCTTACTTACAACAGTTAATTCTTTAACATCTTATCATGAGATCAATTTTTCAAAAATTCATATCTTCTGCAGCTTGCCAATCAATGGTGAGCAATGCGTCACTGGACTATCCCTTGCTAGTGCCAAATGACACATATGTCTTCACTGCTGCCAATTGTGTAACGTGCAAGTGTGATGCTGCGAGCAACTGGACGTAAGTCGATGATGTTTGTAACTTGTTGTTGTATCACATGATAAATATATCCCTTTTCTACTGCAGGTTGCAATGCCAACCATCCCAGATAAAGTCATCTCTTTGGAAGACATGTCCCTCAATGCAGTGCCAAGGTTTAGATAACTTGTACATTGGGAATGTGACAGATTGTAATTCCACATCTTGTGCTTATGCTGGTTACAGCAACCAGACCATTTTCACCACAAACACTCAGTTAACTTGCCCTGGTAAGTTTATTCAGTTTGTAAAATTGGCTGATAAGTGCACTAAACTAAGACATGTTTTGTTGTTGGTACAGCCTCTGACAATAGCGCTTTCGGAATGAGGCCACGGACATGGATATGGAATGTCATCCTGCTTGCTGTCTCCTCCATGGTTATAGCAAATCTCTAGTTTTTTAGGTTTATAGTACCTAGAATTTATTTATACTTCTTCTTTTCCCACTTTAGACACGTATGCTACTTGTTTCCAGATTCTAAACTCTGTTAAATTTGATATTTCTTTTGGTTTTGGTGAATGCAATGTCTGTTTGATTTGTCATCTTACTTAGATTATTTTTGATTCTCCGAGTTAATGATTCTGCGCAAACAAAGAGAGTAGTATATATTTTCAGTCAGGTTATGATAATCATTTTCACATTCGACAACTTCTAAATACAAATTATTACTCTAAATATCGATAAAAGTGAATGACTAATAGATAAGATATTTGATTCGTTAGTATTTGCCTATTGGGATATGACTGACTCTATTGAAAAGGATTTACATATAAAATATATTTTTTTGAATATTCAAAATCTGAAGTACCAAATTCAATATTAACTCAAAAATTCAGGAAAATTTGAATTTTGAACTTGCTCAAAAATTAGGCTAACCCTATTCTTTTCTTTTGCGAAAGAAAGAAAGGACTTTGTGATAAAACATAGTACTCATATATACTATTTTTTTTAAAAGACTTGCGATTTTAAATAAACGGATTTTGCCTATAAATGATGTTTCCTTAAAAAAAAGAAAAGAGAGAGAGAGAGGGGAGTCGACCAGAAGTAGAGTAATATTAAGATTTTAAAAGGCAAAATAAGGAATTTTATCGACTCTGCTTCTTCCTTTGTATAATTCTGGTTAGCCCCTTCCCTTCTGTACCGGCGGCAGGCTCTTCAGTCTTCACTAGGTATCATACTCAATTTCCTTTCACTGAATTCCCCTTTTATTTGTATTCCATCTTTCTTCAAATCACCGCCTACCTTTATTAACTTGAGTACCACCATTGCTGCGGTATTTATTGGGGGTTCGTCTCGCCTTTTTTTATTACTTTCATTACAGAATTTTAGGTGAACATATTTGCATTTTGTTGAACATACCATCCTAATTTACCTTTCGCCAAAGACAGAGAAAAAGTTTGCCACCTTACATTTATCAAATCATACCATCCCAGTCTAAAATTCATCCAAAAAAAGTTACCATCTTGCGTAGAGTTTTACACTGTTTAGCTTACAATCAGTCCTGTTCTAGGAAATCAATGTGCTGCAGTTTATCACTTATTTGGATCCTGTTTTTACCCATTATATTGTATTGTATTGTTAGTTTTTATACAATGTTTGTTTTGATTTTGATTGTTACTTAAATTTTATTGTATCAATAGAGTTAATCCATAGTTAGGTATGCCGAAATTGTCTACTTCGTTACGTGTAACAAGCCATTAAGTATGGTCATATCGTTACCTTTATTTTTTTTTACTTATTATTTAATAATTTTATGTTATCATTTACCCTACATTTCGTAGTTGTTTTACCTCGTACCCTAGTTTCTTTTGTAAGTTTATCATTTAAATTAAAATTATGGATGTGTGACATTATGTAACGACATAGAACGATATAATCTATCCAAATGTTCTATTCATTAAAATAATACTATACGAGACAATACATTAGTTACATTATGACTAAATATGTTACAACCATTCAAACAAAGTGTAAACAAAAAAGTAGTACCAATTTTAGGATTAAACAGTTGGGAGAGTTTCTTGTTTTTCTGAAATTTTTT
Source organism: Solanum sitiens (assembly GCA_016801875.1). Taxonomy (NCBI): domain Eukaryota; kingdom Viridiplantae; phylum Streptophyta; class Magnoliopsida; order Solanales; family Solanaceae; genus Solanum; species Solanum sitiens. The sequence continues at coordinate 1,012,976 of JABWTJ010000064.1, read as the reverse complement.
CCCTCTTCTTTATGGTTTTTACTCTCTTCTGTTGCTGTATTCCAATATATTCATTCTTAAGTTTTTGTATGACTATCAGGTCCTTCTACTTTGATTATGAAGTGAGGGAAACCAGCTTATAAAAATGGCAGCTGCACAATTGACCAGTAAGGCGATGTATAATGGATTTACTGAATTGGAAGTGAAAGAGGAGATTTCCAAATGCTGCTCCTTAAAATTCTCACATCGCCATTGTAGTTCCTTTTCAAGAATCAGTCAGAATAGCTTGAAAAATGTTTATGGTAGCAACAATTGTTCTTTATCAATTGGAAAAAGCAAAAGAGTTTCATATTCACCTGTTCTTTTCCCAAGGAAGCGGAAATCTTTAAGGTTCCGCAATAAGTTCAGTTCAGAGAGTGGTGCGGAAGCTTCTGATTTGCAATATACTACTGCTGTAAAGGGAATGGATGATCTCTCAAGCTCAAGTGGAGAAGTAGAGTAAGACCATGATCTTACTGAAGTTTTCTGGATTGTAGCTTTCTCTGATGCTAGGCAGACATGATTAGGGGCCTACAAGCAGTCATTCCCCATCGTTATGTGCATACGTTGTTTTCACTGAATCCCTTGTCAGGGTCACTTCTTCAATCTCTGTGTCTAGCTTGGAGTGTTTTTCCTGTGACTATGAAGTGTTATCGAATTAAGATCTTATTAGAATTGGCAGAACAAAAAAAGAATCTCTCACTAGATATTATCGGAGGTAGATTGTTCCTAGACCCCGCTTGTGGGAATACACTGGGTATGTTGTTGTAGATTGTTGCCCCCCCCCCCCCCCCCCCCCCCCCAATAAAAAAAAAATATCTTAGTATCTGAAATAGTTAATACTTTACAAAACTTCTTGACATTGAAATTGGTTACTCGGAAAAGAGAAGTCGATGCTGCCCTTGATGATGGTCACAACTAACAAGCGCACTTTCCCGCACCTTATTAAGCTTTCCTGTTTCCATTGTATCTAGCGTGGAGCTTTTACTTCCATCCTGCATCAGAATATTTACAGTAACATTGTTGTAACAGGGTTATTACCTGTCCACGATCTTGGTACTTTTAGCTTTGGTATCTCAATTAAAGGCCCTCCTTAATGGGTTAGGACAGTTAGTTGTCTGGGTTTGGGAACTTTAGCATCTATGAAAAAATTGAAGTTATATAGCCTTCACACTTGCTGTTTCTGTATTACACATTTTCAAAGTAATTATTGTAGAGGTTAGGTTCATTGTTGAAACTTAGAGATCTTAACTGACCCTAATATGTATTCTACGCAGCATACGGATGTTTACATGTTAATTCTTTTTATGGATATTCCGAATGGCTACAATTTATATTGTGTTTATGTGGTTAAATCTTGATAAAGTGGCATTACCGATTTGTCTTTTTGATGGTTTTCAAGTCAGCTTATGTTGCTGGTCCACATCCCTTTGCTGATCTAGTTTTCTTCTTTTCAAATCCTTTTGTTGGCTTCAGTGAGTTGAATGAGGCTGTTCCCATTATAACAAATTTCGAAAGTGAATCAATAGAAGAGGCCCCTAAAAGTTCATCTCAATCTGAGGATGTCAGGCGTGAGCTTGTGATGCTGTCTTTGCCAGCAATTGCTGGACAGGCCATTGACCCTTTGACACAGTTAATGGAGACTGCTTATATTGGGCGCCTGGGTAAGATGGAACTTTTGCACATTCAGCATTTTTATGTAACTCTTTAATTGAATTTTAGAATCTCCTGAGATCAAAGGTGAACTGGTACAAAAATCTTCTATTCGGGAGGTGGTGCGGAAACTTATGTCAACGACTAGCATCAATTTGTCGTTAAGGAAGAGAATTAGGATCTTATATTAATGGTGGTGCGAAAACTTATGCCAATGACTAGCATCAATTTGTCGTTAAGGAAGAGAATTTAGGATCTTATATTAACGACGACCCTTAATTCGTCGATGGTGGTAGTTCATCAAATGAGGACTAGTAGTTTCTGTAGCTAGCTGTTATGGTGTAGGCATAACGGTTATGCTTGTACCGATTCAACATATATAACTTCACTAATTTTGTTGTGGCTACCAGATGTACTTTAGTTTCTTACTATTTAAAGTGTTTGCTATCCTTCAGCTTGTGAGATTAGAAGAACTTTATATTCCCTATCTGTATTCTTTAAACGAATTTGATTTTCTTGATCATGTCCAGTGAAGCTGGATATGGGTTTTTTGGGCTTTTCCCAATTTCCTTTATGAGGGGTACCATGCAGGGGTGGAGGGAGTGTTGGCTTTTTATGCCTTCTTCTTTCCTGTTACTGTTTGAAGCTTGGGAGTTATTTTTTTCTTACAGGTTCTGTGGAATTAGCTTCAGCTGGTGTCTCGATATCAATTTTTAACATTATATCAAAGCTTTTTAATATTCCTCTACTTAGTGTTGCTACATCTTTTGTCGCTGAAGACATCGCCAAGAATGCAACCAAAGTTAACATGTCAGGTAAATGTAATGTTAACTTTTTCTCATTCATTGTTATAATTACTTTAGGTATTCAACTGACCCAGAGTTGGTTTTCCTACAAAAAGATTTAGGACTCATGCTCCGACTTTTATAACGCACATTTGTCGATACGTTGTGCAGAGGGGGCAAAAGGCACTGATGGTAGATTTCCCACTGGGGTAGCAGAAAGGCATCAGTTTTCTTCTGTGTCTACCGCATTATTTTTAGCAGTTGGCATCGGCATAATTGAAGCTTTGGCTTTGGCGTTGGGATCTGAACTACTTCTTGGTTTAATGGGCATATCATCCGTACGATGGCATATATATTTTCTCACTTCCCAGGCTTTCATTTGAGTTCCTTCTTTTTGTGCTTGCTTTAATTTGTGTGAAGTATGTATTCAGCACGTGAGTGAACATAATATCCTGAAGAATGGAAAGTTTTAAATAAGGTTCACAAGACACCATTTTCATCCTGGCTAATTTATAACTCATACAACTTTTATGTTTAATTTAGCCTGACAAAGTTTATTTGGTTTTACTGACTCCTTTTTAATTCTACTTTTTCCGTTTTTTCCCGGAGGGATGGGCCTGTTAATAGGGAAAACAGTAGTGAATGAAGAGAGACTTTTATGAAATTGGTAGCATGCACCACTTTGGTGCAGAGTGAAGTCGCAATCATTACGCTAGGCTGCAACTTCATTATCAACCTGTGTAATTTGATGATGTCTACTAATAATCTGATAATGTGAAATAATATAGTGAATTCCATCTTAAGGAACATAAAACCTATTTAGTTTGACTAAGTTGTGTTGTCTCAGTTTTACATTTTGGTAATTCGTGTTTGCAACCTGAGTGGTTTAAGTTTTTATTTATTTATTTAGCTAATTTTATTTAGTAATTCGTATACTAGATTCATGGTTATTGGGAGGAGAAAAATCTTGATGACTTATAAGACGATGTTTGGTTCCTAAAATATTTCATCACAATTCTCTTCTCGTTATGCAGGCCCTTCAAACACACATTGTTGTGTACATGCATAAAGATTTCCGTATGAGTTCTTACTACAAAAATTGTTTTGTTTGTAGACTTCACCTATGAGAGTTCCAGCAAAACAATTTCTTGCTGTGCGTGCTCTTGGTGCTCCTGCATTTGTAGTTTCTTTGGCCCTTCAAGGCATATTCCGTGGATTTAAGGATACAAAGACTCCAGTCTTCTGTTTAGGCAAGTCTTGGATCCTTGGCTATTTAAGTGATAATAGTTCTTGCCCAATATCCTTTCTGCTGGTTTCGTTTATGCAGTTTTGACATAGAAATTCCAACTTTTGGGTATCCTAAATTTGTGGCAGGCAATGTTCCCTTCAATAACGTTCTAATTAACCTGGAACACCTTTGTCATCTAAGATATATATCTTCTCCTCTAATCACTGTATTCTTAATTGCTTATTTGCACTTGAGTTTGTTCAGTATGTACACGGATGAAGGTGGAAAATGGAAATATTTCCTTTTATAACCCCCAGTTTTGGATCTAAACTCTTAGAGAATAATATTTATATATTACATAAAATAATGCTTTGATGCTTAATGTACTCGTGAACTTACAGGCATGTAAACTTTGTTAGATCCCTAAAATTATTATATTGTGATTAAAAAGTTAAATCGGAGGGGATAAAATCTAAAGCTTTTTTGATAAAGAAGTACTATCTGATCAATGTTTATTGTTAAATAAATAATTGGGTAGTGTAAAAGATTCTTGAGCAAGTGTTATACGGGAAAAATGCCCAAAAAGATAGGTTTTCCACCCCTTCTGAAGGATGTCTGTAAATGCAATTTGCTGTAATTACAAATGCAATTCTTTATCGTTCCAAGATATATTAATGGAGCTAAGTTGTACCGTTGTAATGATGTAGCATATTATTTGTGCAGGCATTGGAAACTTTGCAGCTATATTTTTGTTTCCCTTACTTATGTACTATTTCGGCTTGGGTGTGTCCGGAGCTGCCATATCCACTGTCATTTCACAGTTTGTACTTCTCTATAGTCTTTCTAATCATGTTTGCTTTTCTTCTCTACTGTCTTATACTTTTGTTCTTTTTATCAATTTTTTACCTTTATATGATGAAATACTTACAAGCTTCAATTTTCTAGATACCTAGTGGCCTTTTCTATGATGTGGTATTTAAATCAGAGAGTAATGATATTACCTCCACGGTTTGAAGAGCTACAATTTGGTGGCTATTTAAAATCTGGTGAGTGGTTATTCTTGAGATGCGTATTCCAAGATTCCTCCTATTGATAAACAAGCTCACCTCTGTGCTTGTGCCACAACAATCTCTTGATGTTTGTTGCATTTCATATCTGTCTACTTTTCATGATAGTTAAAGGGTTCTTCTAATTTTGTATTTGTGCTGCCGTAGGTGGATTTCTCATTGGAAGAACTCTTTCTGTCCTTTTCACAATGACACTTGCTACATCAATGGCTGCCCGTCAAGGTGCTGTAGCAATGGCGGCTCACCAAATATGCTTACAAGTTTGGCTAGCTGTCTCCCTCCTCACAGATGCACTGGCTGCATCTGCACAGGTAAATTGATATAAATGAAATCCTCTTTATCCCTATGGGTCTAATTCAACTCGTGACTTCTCTTTTTCTCATGTATCTCCTACATCAGAACCTATCTGTCTTTTTGTGCATGTATATTTACCCCATATGCTTATGTCAATTCTTTTTCTTGTTTATGGTGTGTGCTTCATGTTTGAATCGGCAACTACTTCTGGTGCTTCGAAGCTTTCAAATACCATATGGCAGATGATGTATTATAGGATTCGACCAGTAATAGTTGATCTCTTGCATCTTATCACAATTCTTCAGTTTGAGGCAACTTCTCTTTACTTTGTTTCCAGGCGTTGATTGCTAGTTATATATCAAAAGGCGATTACATGGTGGCAACTGAAATTACACACTATGTTCTAAAGGTTTGTGCTTCCCTTCTGTTTTGTGCCGTTGAGCTCTGCAAGTTTGTGACACACTCTACACTACTTATAAGGAGTTTGGACCTATAATTTGCAGATAGGGCTAGTTGCAGGCGTATTTTTAGCGGCTGCATTAGGTGTTTCTTTTGGCTCTTTATCTACTTTATTTACCAAGGACACAGAGGTGCTAGCTGTGGTTAGTACAGGTTTATTGGTATGTCTTTAAACCTTTGGGAGTATTTGGTTAAATTTAATTTGTCAGTGATTTTCCAATGAGTAAGATGTTCTTATCTTCGAATGGTTCTCTAAAGAGTTCGGTTATTGCTCAGAAACTAAGTTCAAAATTGTAAAATTGTAAAATTGCTGCAGTTTGTCAGTGCCAGTCAACCAATAAATGCTCTTGCGTTTATCTTTGATGGCCTCCATTATGGTGTTTCAGACTTCGCTTATGCAGCTCACTCCATGGTAAGCTTTTAGTGCATTATGATTCAATACTTACCAAGTATATATATTTATATTCAGAAGTCGTATTCTTTCTTTGGCATACAGATGTTGGTGGGGGCAATATCATCTGGATTTCTGCTTTGTGCTCCTAGACTTCTTGGTCTTCCTGGTGTTTGGTTGGGATTGACCCTTTTCATGGGCTTACGCATGATGTCTGGGTTTATCAGGTAATGGGTACCCACCATTTTCCTCCTTTATGCATGCCAATTAGAAATGTGCTTTTGCGGGATTACGTATGTGGTTCCATTTTTTTCCTGGACATGATTCTTCTGATGCTATCTGTACTGTACTTTGTCTGTGTTCTGGGAGGTATTTTCCATTGATTCAGCAATAAACACTGTCGTTATCGATTGGAGGTTTTTAACGAGTTGATGTTAGATAAGCATAATGTTTTATCACAAAGCATTTTTACGTTCAGGTTATTGTCAAAGAAAAGTCCTTGGTGGTTTCTGCATTGTGATGCAAATGAAGCTAAGGTTAGTAGAATTCTCATTTCAAAGGTATAGCAACAAAATTTTGATGAAACTTCTTTATCCCCCGCATAACAAATTCCTACATTGTTATCTCTGCATGACAGTCGCTGTATGTACATATTACAGTAGTTGCATAACTAATTAATTAGTACAAACCTGAAAATATAGGGATGTCAGCCAGTTGTCTTATCTGATGCAGTTTTGAAATGATGGTCTGCTATCTTAGTACTAAAGAAATGAATATCCTGCTTCTGTCATTCCTGGAAAAGATGATGAAATAATTACCCATGCACAATGACAAATTTTAACCGAGTACTTGGTATATTCAAGTAAAGTACTCCCTCCGTTTAAAAAAGAATGGCCTAGTTTGACTTGGAACGGAGTTTAAGAAAAGAAAGAAGACTTTTTAATCTTGTGGTTCTAAATTAAAGTTATGTCAAATGTACCAAAATGCCCTTTAATCTTGTGGTCTTAAACATGCCACGTGGAAAGTTAAAGTTAAAGTGTTGCCAAAAAAGGAAAGGGGTCATTTTTTTTGAATCAAACTAAAAAGAAAATAGGGACATTCTTTTTGAAACGAGGGAGTAATAAGATGCTTTTAATTAACTGGGACAAAGCTATGTTATCATTTTTAAACTACACAATGCCATTATAATCTATTTTCTTTTTCTTTCTTTATTTTTCGTTTACCTTGTATCCAATATTATTCATCCGAAATTTTTAAGATAGTCCAGTGCTGCTAATCAGCTGATAAATGTTATTTTCTGTTTATTAATTTTATCTTATTCCGTGTTCTCTTTCAGGTTATTAGTTGAGTGGATTAGATTTCAGACCATGAAACCTCCTTTCATATTCATGATTATAACTTAGCTTTCTTGGATTTGGTCTTTTTTTCAATTTTGACCCTATGCAATTCGAGTTAACTATCGTCTTCAATTTCAAACAATTTGATAGGATTACCTGGTCTCTATCCTCCATGGGTACTTGCTTTCTTAGTTATTGTTTTTCCTTTATTCCATCCTCTTAAGTTATTTTCTGGGTGGTGGTGGATGTTTGAAGATTCATCATGACTGCAATAATGCCTTGTGGCTTGGTCTGTCCTATGTACATAAGTTGGAACATCTGTATATACATGTAATTTTTTGCTTTTAGAGGAAAATGTTCGGCATCTTGGCTAAGAAGTCAGCTTTGCTAGAATGAAAGAAGGTTAATTAATTAGCATCCCTTGAATTTCTTGAGGTCAACCAATCCCTAATGTTGCTGTACGCAAAATACATGTTGAATTGCCTTTCAATGACCATCTATGGGCAAAATAATTTGGATGTGTTCAATGAGTTTAGTAGTGTTTGGTTCTCTGTGTTAACCTACCTGTGGATTTCTGCGAGAACAAGAGTGTTGTATTGTCATTCTACCTTAAAGTGTTGCCCAGATTAAATGGAACAGAACATGAATGAATGTGAAGCTGTCTTTGGTAGGTGACCTTTTATTTCCAATGAGAAAAGAAATGACAAATCACACTTGCAAAACAAGGAGAGGAAGAAGTAAAAAACAAAAGAGAAAGCCCGTGAAGGGGAAGTTGGATGGTGATCTTATATTGGGCCTGTGTAATCCATTGGTCCATATGGTTCAAACCACTCAGCCCAAAGACCCTTTTTCCTCTTAGGATTCCAGCCCATGTCCTTGCAGAGTTGGTCGTTATGCCAAATATGCAATGCACCGATGCATGATTTCCTGTAGTACTTCTTTGAGTATCTCTTCTTGTATTTATCCCATTCAGCTATGTCTTTCTCCATCATCTTTACGCTAGGCAGCTTGAATTTTCCATCAAGAAGCTCTGCCAGCCATCGGCACCTTATTTCTGAGGTGTACAGATTTGCTATGCTTTCTGAGAATCCAATTATTGCCAGTTGTGGAATTTGGGGATGAATGCATTCCCTGATAATAATAATAATAATAAAAATTAATTTTCATATATTACTTTAACAAAAGTGTTGTTTTTATGTATTACTCACCTATAGAGGGGAACTGCAGCAGAATCATCTGAGCCTGCTATGAGTTGCTGATATTTTGGTGATTCAAAGATATGTTTGAGCTTATCAATTCCCTTGAAGCCTGTGGCGAGTATGACTAAGTCAGATTTAATGGGTTCAGCCTGACCCTCTAGCACAATGCCTTGTTTGGTAAATCCAAAACTCTTAGCTTTCTTTAGTTTGAGACGTCCTTCCTCAACTCTGTCGTAGAAGCCCTGAGGCACTGTAGAAATTAAACAGGCACTCAATTCGTTTAAGAAACTATGATCTGGCACCATCCCGTGCTTTGAAAGCCTGAGCTTGTGTTTTATATAGCTTTCCACAAACTTTGAGAAGCCCCACCTCTGTAAAATGTATATAGCAACAGTGAGATATAAAAGAGTAGTACATTAATTAGATAGATAATAATAATAAGAGGAAGGAATTACCAGAGGTGAGAGAATTGTAGCAATGAGATATAAAAGAAGGCCTTCACCAGGTTTATGCACGGTAAGTTCTGAGAATCTATTCAAATAGAGTTTTGCCATTGGGAATCCCCAGGGGAAATAATCAGGAACGTTCCAATGTGGTGTCCTGATTATTACAGTGCACGGACGTTCAACCCCTGCAAAATTGATTATTGATTGATTATGTTGATGGAAGAATCCATCAAACAAAAGGTGAATTGAATTCTTCATGTGTACCATTTACTGTGGAGGACTCCATGGCAATGTCCAGTCCTGATTTTTGGAATCCAACGACAGCTACATGTTTTCCTTTGACAAAGTCGGTTGCAGTTGAGGAGTCCATCTTTGAATAATTCATTGAATGGATTACTTGGCCTTCAAAAGCTTCAGGACCTTTGTTTTCAGGGAATTCAGGAATGTTTGGAACTTGACTGAACTTTCCCACACAAACTACTACATAATCGACTTGGTATACCTACAAAAAGATACACGCAGTTATATATCCCCCACTTCTCAACCGCATAATTTAAAATTTTCTTTTATTAAGCTACTCCTATAATAGTTTTAGATTAAGTCAAACATATGAATTTGAAATATACTCCCTCCCTCCTTATTTGTCAAATATTTCCTTTTTTACTTATCATTAATATTGAGTTAATGTTTTTGAAATATGTAGTGAGTAAATATATCTGGAACTTTATTAGTTAATAAGGGTAAAATGATAAACTCACTATACCAATTATAGTTAAAATTTGATCTGGAACTTTATTAGTTAATAAGGGTAAAATGATAAACTCACTATACCAATTATAGTTAAAATTTGACAAGTAAAAAGATAATAAGGGAGTAATGGCGATGATTTTTAATCATAGAAGGATTGAAATCGGTAGTCTAACATGTCCTTCTAAGTGTGATTTTTGTGCATTGATAACGTAAGAAGTATTTACTACACAATTAAAAGACTACTCATAAAGTAATTTGATGTAAATTTTATAGTAATTAACATTCATGGGTAATCTGTAATATAGGTTATGTCACACCAATAGTATCTAATCTTTTATTTGTATATATATATATATATATATATATATCTTAAATCATTTTCTCTGCTACAGAGGTCAAATGAAATTAAATTAGAAGAGGAAAGAAAAATCCAACTCTGTGAGATTTTAGGACCATTTGATGCTTCAGTTAGTGGTTTAGGTGGATTTAATAGTAGCTTTTATCCAAATCTCAATGGAGACAGGAGCACTTTGATTTTAAAACACAAAGACGTATACTTAATTGAATCGATATTTATGAGAGGGATGTTTTGAAATTTAAGTTTAATGAATAATGAAGTTTGAGGCTATAGTTGGTTACCTTTGTGGATAGGGTTGGAGTGTGTTGTACAGTGACGTTCCATTTGCCTTTAGACATCCATTCTCCATCATCTTCATCTTCATGATCATAGCTAAGGTTCAATACTTTGTTATTGAACTGAATGTGTCTCACCAAATCAAAGTGACGTGCATAGGATTTAATGTACTCCAACACGGTGTGTTGATCGGGGAACACTTCGGTTACGGAATCTGGCCATGGAAAATCAGAGAATTGGTAAAGGGGTTTTGGTGTCTGCAATTTAGTGCTCTCAATAGTCTTACTCCAAACACCTCCGATGCTACTTTCTGACTCGAACACAATTGGATCAAATCCTTTAGAAATTGCATATTTACAGGCCAAGAGGCCGCTAATTCCACCTCCAATGATTCCAATCCTTCTCCCATCACAATTTGCCATTCTCTCCCTTCTCTCTTACTTACTATTAATTAATGTGCCGATTGATTGTTCAGTTTTAGGAACACTATTTATAACACTACTTATCATTATTAATTCCATTGACTTCTTAATCAATAATTAATTTTATATTGACCTTTTTAAGAGAACTCTTATTAAAAAAATATAGATATGGAGTAATATAAGACGGATTTTTTTTTTTTTTGGCTAACAATGAAGGAATATATACAATTCCAAAAACTATTGCTTGGCCAGATCGATATAGACAAAACTTGATACTTTTTTTTTTTAGTTTCATACCTAAACTATTATTTTTTAATTTGAGAAACACATCTCTCTCTTTTATAATACTCTCGTCATAGTGTGTAATACACTCTTTCTTTTATTTTAAAATATTGTCATATCACACTCCACATGCACAAAATATTCAACGTTAACAAAAATTAAATAAATTATCAGTATTAGTTAAAATTAAAAATTCAAAAATTATTATCCAAAAAATGTTTCTTTTATAAAATAAAATGCAAAATATTTTTCTTATCCCGCTCAATTCATTTAAAAGTATTTAAATTTTTTCCTTCTCCTCTCCCCCAAATACTATTTAGAAATTATTTTATTCTTTTTAAAAAATAATTCTACCCACCCCACTTAACCCCTGCTTCTCATATGTTTTCTCATTTTGTGTTATATATATATATATTATTTTGCGCCACAAGACTTTTATATTTTTATATTTTTTATGTTATATTTGGTACACTAGTAGAAATTTTTTATAAAAATATACATACATATCAAAACACAAAATGAGAAAAATGTAAATAAAAAAAAGAGCGGAGAATTAAATAGGATGGGGTAGAATTTTTATTTTTTAAAAAACTAAAACAATATCAATTTTTTAGAGAGGGGGGATGAGTGGGTGTTTTTTTTTGGCAGGGGAATAGTTTAGGTATGAAACTCACACTCTCCAAAGTTTAAATATGAAACTAGAAAAAATGAAATAGTTTAAATGTATTTTTAAAACTTAATACTATGTTTTACTAGCCCTCGATTTCATCATTGTTTTATTATACTTAGTTCGAATTTTAAAAAATAGTTAGAACGTGATTGTGAATGATTTCATTTTCTATATTATTGAATATTTAATTGGTGAAAATTGTTACATCATAGTCCATTTTATATGCTCTCTAATTTAGCTTTAAAAGGTAAACTTTCCCTTCAACTTTGAATAATAACTATAATTATTTTTTATATTATTTTTTCGTTTTATATTATTTGATCCATGTTAAATGACACAATTCTCAACAAAAAATTTATCAAGGTGTACTTTTACTAAATTAAACACTTAAGAAATTTAAATTTGACTATTACTATTTTATATAGTTGTTTAATATAAAAGGAAAAAAGGAAAAATATACAATACAACACTCTTAATTGTTTAAATTAGACAAGTCAAACTACTTTTGTGTGTATTTAAAGTTTTTGACAGTTCAATCACAATGTTTATTGATTGTAAGATCCGTATATTATATAAAGTAGAAGATTTTTTTAATGTATCTGAACTACCACTAGCTTAAAATTCACAAGTGACCTCCATTATTACAAATTTTATGAAATGAAAAGAAGTACTCTTAAGTTAAGGGGGGGAGAGAAATTGATTCAATCTTTTATTTTTGATTAATCTTTTATTAAGTCTGAGTTAAGAAATGTGAATATGAATCGGGACGGATAGGAGAAAATTTGAAGGATTGAAATTTAAAATATGTATTGTAGAAAGATGCTAATAGTAGTAATTACAAAAAAAAAAAAAGGATTAGTTTTAAGGGTAAAATAAATTTTAAAAAAATGGATTGAGAGGTTTTTTTTAATTCAATAGGTGAATAGGGGATATATATATATATATATATATATATATATATATATATATATATATATATATATATATATAGGTGAATAGGGGATATATACAAAATTGTCTAAGCATTTTTATTGTTTGAAAGGTGATGAATCAAGAAAAACATGATAGCAAATTTATCTATTATTTTATGGTAGTATAAAATAATTAAAAAAAATAATGATAACAAATATAATTTGAATCACACTAGTGAAAACAAATCAATAATAATAAAAATCGAGTCTACTTAATTTAAGCGTCCGACAAAAAATTTTATCATTAGAGAAGGAGAGAACAAATATCTACTAACTTGTAGCTTGTTGCCCAAGATGGTTGAAATTCCTTGTAGCTTATTAGTTACTATTACTAATTGAGATTAGAGTAGCTAAAACTAATTTAGTTTTGATGGGAATAGTATAATAAATTTCAATGAAAGGACTTCGAATATTAATTATGTTATCCTTCCGAATCAAAATCTAATATTTTCTTGCTTAAATTAAACTCAATATATATACATTTAATTCTTTGATACGTTTCAATATTATTTGTTATCTTTTATAAAATAAAAAACATATCTAATTATTCAACACTATTATAAAATTATTTATATATTATATAAAAATGAGTTTAATTAGAAATGAAATGGACTAAATCGATATTTTAAAAGCGGATATATATGCGTTGACACCCTCAATTTCCTGTGTGACCAAATGAAGGGATGCCACTAACAATATTTAAGCATATCTCATTATATTGCCTCCTCTGATCTTTCACTTTTTAATTTATGAATTGACACTCTGTGCAAAATGTTGATAACAAAACGGATGGCGGGATCATATCATTAAATCTCATTCACTTCTAAATAAATAACGTTCACTATTTCAAAAATGAAATATTAATACGATCAAAATGAACATATATATTATACATTAAGTACCTTTCAATCAATTAAAATACATTAAAATTCAAAATAAAGTATTATCATACATTAAGGGTCATTTTTGGTTATTTTTTCTCCATAATTTAGCCATTGCATTGAAAAAAAATAAACCAAACATCTATTAGAAACATGTCCCACAAAAAGTTATAGTGATTTCCTCATTGTTTTATTATAGTGATATAAAGAATAGTTAGTAGGTGATTGAGAATGAATTGTAATTAACATGATGATAATGGTCCAGCTATCACCAAATCTGGAAAACGTGAAGGGATCGCATAAACAACTCATTTATTACATCACTTTAGTATTTAAACATATCTCATTTCCTTGTGTTCCACTTTTTAATTTATGAATGGAAGGGTCTCATTCAAATGCACGACCACTATTTTAAAAGGCGTGAAGCGGTGCGTTCTAATTAATATAGGGCGAGCAGTAAGTCCTATGAATCTTGAAAATTTTAATTTATGATATAATATAATAATATAATAATACAAAATTATAAAAATACATCAATAACTTGAAGTAGTTATAAACATAATTAAAGTTTCGTAGAAAATAAAGAGATCAATTCTGGCAAAATAATCGTATATCTGAACTTTCTAATAATAAAAGAATCATTATTTCTAAAAATAATTTTTTTTATCGTACTACCGTTAAACCCCCCCCCCCCCCCCCACCACCACCACCAAAAAAAAAAAAAAATCAATAAACTTACTAGCTAGTATTATAATAAAAGCATCACTCCATCATGAATTTTTTTTTTACTTTCATATAACTAAATAAAATATGATAATTGTGAGACATATGACAAAATCATGAAGACCGATGACAAGTGAAAAAGTAAAATTCCGCTACGTATTTTTAAAGAAATGTTACTTGTTATATGAGTTACTCTCAATCTTCTTGTCTCTGTAGATTAAAAAATTATTAAGTATCATTTATTTATAGAAAATGGCCAAAAATATTCTTGAACTAATGGTGGAATGGTACAAAATTACCCTCCACCCACCTATTGACTCCAAAATACCCTGTCATCCATCTTTAGGTCCAATATTGACCACTTTTATAACGAATTATCATTTAAATATTTTTTTGAAATATACGTAGCAGCCAACTATTAGATTTTTACAATTTAATTACTTAAATTAATTTATAAACTTAGTCATTACTAATTATACACGACCCAAATTAATTAATTACACGTGTCCCAAATTATATTTATCCACCGATTAAAACAAATACACCCTTCATTCCTAACATTTCACGTCATCTATCAACCTTGATTTCCAATATATTCGCCTACAATCTCGAAAAAATAATACTTAAATACACACATGTATCACCATAAGAAATTACCAAAACACTCATAATTTTTATATGGTGATACATGAACGTATTTAGGTAGCATTGTTTGAGATTGTACGTGAATATATTAGGAAAGTAAGGTTGAAAGAGGAAGTGAAATATTGGGAAATAAAGTGTGTATTTATTTTAATCGATAAGGTAAATGTAATTTGGGGCGGGTGTAAGTTAATGTGGATTGGGTATAATTTACTTGAATCAAGTGTAGTCAATTTGGATATAGTATAATGAATGAGTTTGTAAATCAATTCAAATATTTAAATTGTAGTCAATAGATGGCCGTCAAGTATTTTAAAAAAAATTATTGAAATGATAATCCATTATAAATGTGGTCAATGTTGAACCCAAAGGTGGATGAAAGGGTATTGGGAGTCAATAGGGGGATGTGAGGGGGTATTTGAAAGCCAATAGGTGGATGTGAGAGGTAACTGAGAGCCAATAGGTGAATGTCAGGGTTATTTGGGAGTCAATATGTGGATGAAATGTTTTGTACCATTTCCAATAGTTCAAAGGTATTTTAAACTCTTTTTCGTTTTATTTATTATGAGGGTCAACAATGTTATCTAAAGATTTTAATATATTATTTGTAAAATCTTTTAGGTGAGCTCCGAACGTTGGGCGTTAGACATGTTTAAGACAGAGGGAAACTTACATAAATATACTATATAAAAAAATATTTATCATTTATAGCAATAACATTTTTTTTTCACTTGATCACTTTTAATTTATCTATAACACAAGTTCAATACATATTACAAAAAGCAATATATTATTCACATATAATACAAGTTTTAATGATGGATAATACATTTACCACACATTTTAATACACTTATAATATAATGTGTCAAATTTTTACCAGAAAAACATAATATATTTTAAAAACAATTATATACATATGGTAGATTTAACATAATATTGTTATAAATGATAATAAATAAAAAATATTGCTAACATAAGTAATTATTTATTAAAATGTATCAATTAATAATTAGCCGGTGTAATCCATCGGTCCATAAGGTTGGAACCACTCAGCCCAAAACCCCTTTTTCCTGTTTGGGTTCCATCCCATGTCCTTGCAAAGTTGGTCATTGTGCCAAACGTGCAGTGCAGCGATGCACGATTTCCTATAGTAGTTGTTATATGAATATCTCTTCTTGTATTTATCCCATTCACCTATCTCTTTCTCCATCACCTCAACGCTTGGTAGCTTAAACTTTCCATCAAGAAATTCTGTAAGCCATCGACACCTTATTTCCGATGTGAATAGATTAGCTATGCTTTCTGAGAATCCAATTATTGCCAACTGTGGAATTCGGGGATGAATGCATTCCCTGATAAATCATAAATTCACATGTATACTACTGCAAAATAAAAGAAAAGAAAAGAAAAAGAGAATACTCACCTATACAGGGGAACTGCAGCAGAATCATCGTCTAAGCCTGCAATGAATTCCTGATACTTTTTTGATTCAAATATGTGTTTCAGCTTATCAATTCCTTTAAACCCAGTAGCTAGTATGACTAACTCCGATTTAATTGGTTCCGCCTGACCCTTGGGCATCATACCTTCTTTACAGATTAATCCAACACTCTTCACCAGCTTGATACTTCCTTCCTCAACTCTCTCGTAGAACCCCTCTGGCACTATACAAAGTGAACATGAACTGAATTCCTTTAAGAAGCTATGATCCGGCACCATTCCATGTTTTGCAAGCCTGTGTTTGCGTCTTATATAAGTTTCTACAAATTTTGACAGCGCCCACCTCTGTAGTGAAATATTGATCAGTTTAACTTGATAAAGGATAGCCTATATAATACTAGTATTCATTATATTACCAATGGTGAAAGTGCTGTGGCGAGGAGACTTAGAACAAGGCCTTCACCCGGTTTATGCACCGTTAGTTCAGAGAATCGAGTTAGGTAGAGATATCCCAAATTGAGTCCCCATGGGAAAAAATCCGGAAGGTGCCAATGCGGTGTCCTGATTACTAGTGTGCATGGACGTTCAGTTCCTGCAACCTTAATACATGAGTGCAAACACTAAAGAGGAAGCCGTAGAATTAATTATGTGAACTTACCATTAACAGTAGAGCACTCCATGGCGATGTCTATTCCTGATTTCTGAAATCCAACTATGGTTACATGTTTTCCTTTAACAAAATTGGCTGCTGTTTCGGGGTCCATATTGGAATATTCCATTGAATGGATAACTTGGCCTTCAAAAGCTTCCGCCCCTTTATTCGGAGGTATGTTTGGAACCTGGCTGAACTTTCCCACGCAAACAATTACGAAATCAACTTGGTATACCTGCACGCACTTTCCAACCATGACACATATATATATATATATATATATATATTCTATTGGAATATTATGCTCTTAGATCATAGAAATTAAATAATAGTAAGCTAGCTTTGTTTGTGTTTAATTAATTAATGAGTAATATGTCTGCTTAATTATACTACCTGTGTAGAGAGGGTTGGAGTGTCCTGCACATGGATGTTCCACTTCCCGTCATTCCAATTATCTCCACTAATTGGTTCGCCATCTTCAAAGCTGAGGCTCAACACTTTGCTATTGAAGTGAATGCAGCGGACCAAATCAAAGTGACGTGCATACGATTCAATGTAGTCCAGCACCGTTTGCTGAGCAGGGAACATTTCGGTTACAGAATCGGGCCAGGGGAAATCAGAGAACTGGTAAAATGGTTTTGGTGTCTGCAGCTTAGTGCTCCCAATGGTGTTAGTCCAAACACCTCCGATGCTACTCTCTGACTCAAAAACAATTGTATCAAATCCTTTGGAAAGGCAGTATTTGCAAGCCAAGAGGCCACTGATTCCAGCTCCAATTATTGCTACCACCTCCTTCTTTCTGATCTCTCTCTCTGCCATTGCAACCTTTTACTTTTTAGATGTGAGGATGATGGAGTGTATATAGAAATTTTAATTGTCTTCTATCTAGTATAGTATATAGTTAATTGAGAGGGAGGGGACATGCAAGTGACTGATGTTTACCTATCACAATCAAGTAAAACAATTCTATCACTATCAACTAAAACAATTTCATGTGACGAACATATACACAATAGTTTTTTTCTCACATTTTTGCTTTCATGTGATTATCAATTCAGAAAATATATGTTATATTAATTAGTATTTCCTTATAAGTGAAGATTTGAATAATAAATTTGTTGGGTTATCCCACATCGAAAGTGGAAGGGGCTGGTGGTCAATTTATAAGTGTGAGGGAAACCTCAACCTTTGAGCTAGCTTTTGGGTTGAGAAGGCCCAAGACCACCCAACATTGGTATCAGACCCAGGTTGTCAACAAGTCTCAGCCCACCGGGAGAAACTGGATTGTCGCTCTCTCCAGCCCAAGGCCCGATGTGTGAAGGGGAGATTGTTGGGTTATCCCACATCGGAAGTGGAAGGGGCTGGTGGTTAATTTATAAGTGTGAGGGAAAGCCTCAACTTTTGAGCTAGCTTTTGGATTGAAAAGGCCCAAGACCACCCAACAAAATTTTGCACAAAATAATATTATAAATTCTTTTATGAATGTTAGAAATATTATAGTAATTTAACATTTAAGTTAGGAATTTATGCTTTTAGATTATATAATATATTTGATCGATTGGCTCAAGATGCGTGGAAGGTGGTTAATTGAGAGATAGAATTTGAATGGTTGTGGACGATAGTAATCTCACTCAACTGGACTTTTTGTTGGTTACTGTTGCTTCCAAGGACTTTATTTAGTTACTGTTGCTTCCGATTGCATTGTCGCGCTAGTAGTATGGTGGCCCTAAAAGAGTTGAATTATCGAATTCAGCACTTGTTCATTAATTATTTACTAAATTTTGTTAGTTTATTATTTGTTTAAGAGTACCAAAAGAATTTACTTTATACTCCCTCCATTCCGTAATAACTTAAGCTTTGACGCTTTTTTTATTTTTCAAATCAACTTTTTTCAATTTTCAAGACTATTTTTGATTCTTCCAATTTTACCCTTTAAGTTAGTATTGAAATTAGTTATTACTCCTTCCGTCCGGTATTATTTGTCATGTTGCGCTTTTCAAAAGTCAATTTGACTAATTTTTAAAGTTAAATTAGATTACATTAATTCGATATTTTAAACAAAAAAAATAGATATTCTAAAACTATATGAAAAGTACTATAAATTGCAATTTATTAATATGATGAAAAATATATCTTAAAATGTTAGTCAAAGTTTTATAATTTGACTCTAAAAATAGAAACCATGACAAATAAGAGTATAATTAATATTTAGTTATTTTTGATAATAATTAATAAGGATAAAAATGGAAAATTATGTTCAATTTATGTCTTAACCTACTTGTGAAAGTGTGTGAAACATCTAAAAGGTTAAGTTAATATAAAATGGAGGGAGTACGAATGATCGGGAAAATATTCCAGGGTTGCATCTTACTTAGAATTCATAGGATCACGGTCTCACAACCTCTAATCGTCTACCGTAATTGACAGCCTAACTATATCATTGAGTGGGGATAACTACCGAGCATTACATTTTCATCCTATCTATTATCTAAGCAAGGTCTCTATGTATATATCTATCTTAAATACAAATCAATTCTAGTGTCTAAAGAAAATCATGCTCCTTTCTTTCAATGTTCTATCCTCTTATTCCTCTTTCGAGTTCAATTTGAACAATGAATTCATTTCAATGGTGATCACTCACAAAATACTAATATAAGAATAAAAAAGCAATTCATATGATAACCAAAATTAATCTATGAAAATTAATAATATACATTCATTCCGTAGCTACAAATTTAGAACAAGGGTGTTTAGCTACTAATGTCTAAATAAGAAAAAGAACTCTAAAAAGTATAATGACTATTCTCTACAAAGTATTTCCAACAATTTCCAAATATTTATTTTTATGAAGTATTTATAGATATTGAAATCCTAAAATAATTAAGTCCAAAATAAATTGATCAGAATCCGAAACCAAACAAAATTAGATTCCGTGTAAAACGATGTTGTGCCGCCTAAATAGTTAGTTGGTGTCTTAAAAACTGACACGTGTCACAAGATTTCAATTCGCAATTTACAATTATCTGCCCTTCATATATTAAGTTATCTATTTAATGTCCTTCAACTTTTCATGTTAATTAGCACAATTCACAAAAGTTATGCTAAAAAAGAAGACATATAAATATTAAATTTGAGACAATTAATAATAAGAAAATATATTTTTGACCTCATATCAGTTACCTCTGCACTGTCCTTAATATGTTGAAACATGCCCTACATATGAATTTCTTTTGCTGACCAAGTAAACAAAGCAAAAAAAATTATCTAGTTGATGTCGTGAAGTCCTATATCAACAATATTCCGAATATCATACTTGTAGTAATTTTCTTTTGAGTTTTCTGGTGGATGCAGTAAACAAATTTCTTTCTAATTAGTTTCATTACAGTTTGTTAGCATTCATAAGTTAACTTATAATCTATTTTTCTTTAATTACAAACCTAACCTTAAGTTGTTTTCTTTTACAATGCTATTGTTCATTTATCTTTGACATATATATATACAAGAGTTTGCCTTCGTAATATCTCGTATAACATACATCCAAGAAATAACACTACAAAATACGAAACATCAGTGCTATCACATCATATTATTGTTCTTCTAATATAAAAAAAAAAACATGTACCAGGCTATGCCAAAAAATATTAATCAATTAAAATCAAGTATAAGGATAAGATGTCGTTTTTGTTGTAGGGTTCATACCCATTTGATACAAAAAGTACATCAAGAAAGAAAAAATGATACAATTTGTTGAAACATTATATTACATTACAAATTTACAGAAGAATATGCATGATAACAAGCTATGCGCTTCATTCATATATTATATTATATGGGGCAAAGGTATTAATCTGATATGCTATATACATTAATCATTAAGTAAGATACATTACATTTTATACATGATACACTAATATGATGTATATTTCATACATGATTCACTAATCTGATGCGCGGGATACATTAATTTGATGCGCGATATATATTAATCTTGTGCACTGATACATTAATCTGATGCGCGAAATGAGCGATTTTGGGAATTTATAAAACTAATAGAAAGAATATAATATGAAACAAGCATTCAAACATATTGAGTATTAGGGAGAGTAATCCATTGGGCCGTAAGGTTGGAACCACTCAGCCCAAAATCCGTTTTTCCTGTTTGGGTTCCATCCCATGTCCTTGCATAGTTGGTCATTGTACCCAATATGCAGTGCACCAATGCATGATCTCTTGTAGTACTTGTTATAACTGTATCTCTTCTTGTATTTATCCCATTCTCCTATCTCTTTCTCCATCACCTCAACGCTTGGTAGCTTAAACTTTCCATCAAGAAATTCTGTAAGCCATCGACACCTTATTTCCGATGTGAATAGATTAGCTATGCTTTCTGAGAATCCAATTATTGCCAACTGTGGAATTCGGGGATGAATGCATTCCCTGGGAGTATACATAATTGAGACATGAGATGTTAATTTGGTGCAAAATATTACGTATTACTACCAACCTGTAGAGGGGAACCGAAGAATCATCTGAGCCTGCAATGAATTCCTGATATTTTGGTGATTGAAAAATGTGTTTGAGCTTATCAATTCCCTTGAAGCCTGTGGCTAGTATGACTAAGTCCGATTTAATGGTCTCAGCCTGACCCTCAACCACGATGCCTTGTTTAGTAAATCCAAAACTCTTTGCTTTCTTGACCAGCTTGATACTTCCTTCCTCAACTCTGTCGTAGAATCCCTCTGGCACTGTAGAAATTAAACAGGTACTCAATTCGTTTAAGAAACTATGCTCTGGCACCATCCCATGTTTTGAAAGCTTGAGCTTGTGTTTTATATGGCTTTCCACAAATTTTGAGAATCCCCACCTCTGTACGTACAATTTGATTAATACTAGTACTACAGCCATATTCATTTTTTACATATAAGAGGAATGAATTACCAGAGGTGAGAGAATCGTAGCAATGAGATATAAAAGGAGGCCTTCACCGGGTTTATGCACGGTAAGTTCTGAGAATCTATTCAAATAGAGTTTTGCCATTGGGAATCCCCACGGGAAATAATCAGGAACGTTCCAATGTGGTGTCCTGATTACTACTGTGCACGGACGTTCAATCCCTGCAAAATTCCTAGTTTTTGTTAGTCTAAATTAACAATAAAGAGGCACAGAGTTAATGGAAGATCACAAAATTCTTACCATTGACTGTGGATGACTCCATGGCAATGTCCATTCCTGATTTCTGGAAACCCACAACGGCTACTTGTTTTCCTTTAACAAAGTTGGTTGCAGTTGTGGAGTCCATTTTGGAATAATCGATTGAATGGATTACTTGGCCTTCAAAAGCTTCAGGGCCTTTATTTGGAGGGAATTCAGGGATGTTTGGAACTTGGCTGAATCTTCCCACACAAACTACTACAAAATCAACTTGGTATACCTGCGATTTCAATTTTCAACCAACCATGAGCTATATGACAAATGAGTAGGAGAGTTCAACAGATCAGACTGGGAGGAAGAGAATGAAAAGTAGTGAAAGATGTTTGATTAGTGGGAAATACTTATCAAGTCAAAGGGAGTTACCAACACAAGATGAACACTAACGAGAGAAGATAGAGGCAGGCAGTACAAACGAACAAGAGGGAAATTTTATAAGTTGAAAGAGAAGCAAGTCAAATAAAACAAACAACAAAAAGGAAATTGTATGTGTTTCATTTAAAGCGAGAGAAGCTAAGAGGGAGAAAATACGTTGTCTAATTCAAATTTCCCACTTCTTTAGCAAATTTAATGCTCTGATGAAAGTTAAAAACATTTTTGTGCAAATAACTAAGAAAATCTACATTACTAAATTTGAGGTGATCAAATAAAAATACTAGTGAACATGGTTACTTACCTGTGTAGAGAGGGTTAGAGTGTCCTGTACATTGACGTTCCACTTCCCTTTACTGCTAAATGCGTCATTCCAATTATCTCCACTAATTGGTTCGCCATCTTCATAGCTGAGGCTCAACACTTTGCTATTGAATTGAATGTGGTGAAGCAAATCAAAGTGACGTGCGTATGATTCAATGTACTCCAGCACCGTTTGATGGTCAGGGAACATTTCAGTTACAGAATCGGGCCAGGGGAAATCAGAGAATTGGTAAAGGGGTTTTGGTGTCTGCAACTTAGTACTCTCAATAGTTTTACTCCAAACACCTCCAATGCTACTCTCCGACTCGAACACAATTGGATCAAATCCTTTGGAAAGACAGTATTTGCAAGCCAAGAGGCCGCTTATTCCAGCACCAATTATTGCTATCACCTCCTTTTTTCTGCTATTGAAATTATCCATTTGGTACAAGCAACAATACACTCACTATCTTCTACTTGTACAACTTATATTAGATGAGTGAGTTTAGACGCAATATCAACATAAAGTCAATATAATTAATTACAATTACTTGTCTATATCCATTACTTACTTTTGTGGAGTATTCATATTTTCTATCACATCCTATAAATAGAAATGGCGTATCCATCTTTGTTTTCTAAACCCTTTCGTTTCTCAATTTACTTTCCCTTCTTTGTCATACATATTATATACATCCACTTTTTCAATCGACTCTTTGTTTTATCTTATTCTAAGTATTCCTTAGTGTTGAGTAATAACCGCTTAAAATTATTAGTGCTTTTCTGTTTTGCAATTAAATTAGTTGTCGTCTTTATTTGCTCATCTTACTTTTTGCATCAATTTAGATTCAGTTCCTTTTATCCTCCCTCTATAACTTGATTTGCATCGAATTTTTGGTTATTTGTTTATTTCAATGTTAACGGTTTAACAATGAGATAATAAAATTGATATTTTGCAGATTTACAGGAATTTTAATAAAATAAATAAAATATATGCATCTACCATAATTGAACTCCAAACGTATCACTCTAAATTACCGGGATCCATTAATTAAGAAGAAAAAAATTCCAAAGGAGTCTCGATTCTTGTTTAATCAGTTCAGTACCATGACATTTGAACAATTACTATTCCCATTGCAAAAAAATTAGCATGACTAACAAGGAAAACTAGTACTATTACTTTAATTTTGTTCAAAGCTTTATTTTATTAATGTTGATACTTATTATTTTACAATATCATGACTTGCATATAGATGCAATGCATGTTCATTCTTTATTGTTGAAATAAAGAGAGCCTGGAGTATTATTAGTAATCCATTGGTCCATAAGGTTGGAACCACTCAGCCCAAAAGCCCTTCTTCCTCTTTGGGTTCCATCCCATGTCCTTGCAAAGTTGGTCATTGTGCCAAACATGCAATGCTGCGACACACGATCTCCTGTAGTACTTGCTATAAGAATATCTCTTCTTGCATTTATCCCACTCTGCTATGTCTTTCTCCATCATCTTTACGCTAGGTAGCCTGAATTTTCCATCAAGGAGTTCTGCCAGCCACCTACACCTTATTTCCGATGTGTATAGATTAGCTAGGCTTTCTGAGAAACCAATGATTGCAACTTGTGGAATCCGGGGATGAATGCATTCCCTGAGAGAGAGAGAGAGAGATGATATGTAAATATATATGCTTGCAAAAGTAGTAGTAGTAGTAATTGTTTTTTTTTACTCACCTATAAAGGGGAACTGTAGCAGAATCATCTAAGCCTGCTATGAATTCTTGATATTTTGTTGATTGAAAAATGTGTTTGAGCTTATCAATTCCCTTGAAGCCAGTAGCTAGTATGACCAAGTCGGATTTTATTGTTTCGGCCTGACCCTCGAGCACAATACCTTCTTTAGAAAATCCAAAACAGTCTGCTTTCTTGATAAGCTTTATACTTCCCTTCTCAACTCTGTCGTAGAAGCCTTCTGGAACTACAGCAGCTGAACACGAACTCAATTCGTTTAAGAAGCTATGCTTTGGCACCATTCCATATTTTGCAAGCCTATTCTTGTGTTTTATATAAGTTTCTACATATTTTGAAAAGGCCCACCTCTGTGAAATGATACTGTTAGTGGAGTAATTTGTTTAAAGTAGAAAACAGAGATACATGGGCAGTTAGTTAGTTACCAATGGTGAAAGAGTTGTGGCGAGGAGACTTAAAAGAAGGCCTTCACCAGGTTTATGCACCATAAGTTCGGAGAATCGACTTAAGTAGAGATATCCCAAATTAAGTCCCCATGGGGAAAAATCTGGAAGGTTCCAATGCGGGGTCCTGATTAGTACCGTGCATGGACGTTCAACCCCTGCAATATTTATCAACTAATGTTGAAGATATAATTAAATAATAAAAGTGTGCTGGCTTTTAGATGTGATGGTCAACAACTAACAACTACTTACCATTAACGGTAGAGCACTCCATTGCAATGTCCATTCCTGATCTCTGAAATCCAACAACGGCTACTTGTTTTCCTTTGACAAAGTTGGTTGCAGTTTTGGAGTCCATCTTGGAATAGTCCATTGAATGGATTACTTGCCCCTCAAAAGCTTCAGGCCCATTGTTTGGACGAAATTCAGGCATGTTTGGGACCTGGCTGAACCTTCCCAAGCAAACTACTACAAAATCAACTTGGTATACCTGCATGCACCGAAAAATTAATGAAGAGGAATTTTTTTTCCAATATTTCTTTCTATACATCTCATTTTCATAAGTAAAAAGTAAAAGTGTTCAGGTCGAAATTTTCTTAATTAGGTAATTAAGCGTTCTACTTGCCTGTGTAGAAAGGGTTGGAGTAGTGTCCTGTACGGTGACGTTCCACTTTCCTTTACACAAATTCCATTCTCCAGAGGCAGAGCTGGTGTCATCTTCATAGCTTAGGCTCAACACTTTGCTACTGAACTTAATGTGTCGGACCAAATCAAAGTGAGTTGCGTACGATTCAATGTACTCCAGCACCGTTTTTTGGTGAGGGAGCATTTCGGTTACGGAATCAGGCCAGGGGAAATCAGAGAACTGGTAAAACGGTTTTGGTGTCTGCAGCTTAGTGCTCTCAACGGTCTTTCTCCAAACACCTCCAATGCTACTCTCTGACTCAAACACAATTGGATCAAATCCTTTAGAAATGCAGTATTTGCAGGCCAACAGTCCGCTGATTCCAGCACCTATTATGGCTATCACCTCTTTCTTTCTGTCCTTAAAATTTGCCATTTCGTACTGATGATAGCTAGCTAAAGAGCTTGAATTGCCCTGCCCTTTATATAGTAGCTTATATGTGTATTGGACCCTTTATATAAATCTGTATTATTAATCTTTGTATTCCAATTTCCATGGTCCAATTATTCCTAAATTAATTTCAATACCAACTACTTTTAGTAAATATATGGAAGGATGAGCTGCATTACTTAATCAGAACACGCAATCCTCAGTTACTTTTTTAACATGTGACTGATAATATATACTTTGTTTGGGTAGAAACTCCAATTCCATTTGAAAAACGGTTATATAGATATGGTGCCCGCATTTGAAATTTTTTGCCTATACATTTGACTTTATACTAATATTTGTTGTAATCAAATTGTACTTGGCCACTGGATTCCCCAATGGGCAATGCCCAATACCAACTAACCATATAAGTACTCAATTGAGTGCATCGTGGTAAGATATAAGCCTGCCTGCCTGGAACTCCCTTAGGATTAGAAAAACAAAATCAAGTCAATAAAGAACCAAATTGTTCTCATGTCATTAGATACATACAAATAATAAGCATAGCCATATCTGGGGCCAAACAATACAATGGAGCGAGAACTTTCCCAAGTAATTAATTTCCACTTTCTTCATTTTATTGTTATAAATATATAGGATAGGGGTGTTCTCGAGTTAGAGATGTGAACTGTAAAACATTTGTCATCGTACTAATTAGGTAATGCAGGAGAATAAAAATTTGAACAAGCTAAGGATATTTTTAGAATTGAACTTTGTCCTCGTTGAGGAAAAGTTTTGTGCATATATCAAAGCACTTTTTGTTACTCTCAGAAGACATTCCTTTTGAACTGGGAAGTACTAGCATGCTACCCTTATTGTTCAAAGGTTCAGTAAAAGAAAACATATTTAGAAAAAGAAATTTCATTCTTGAAAGTGAGATGGGATGGGAGGTTTTGGAGCTCTTTAACATACATTAGCCGATGTAATCCATTGGTCCATAAGGTTCGAACCACTCAGCCCAAAGACCCTTTTTCCTTTTAGGGTTCCATCCCATGTCCTTGCATAGTTGGTCATTGTAACAAATGTGCAATGCTCCGATGCATGATCTCCTGTAGTACTTGTTGTAAGAGTATCTCTTCTTGTATTTATCCCATTCTCCTATCTCTTTCTCCATCACCTTAATGCTTGGTAGCTTGAATTTTCCATCAAGAAGCTCTCCCAGCCATCGACACCTTATTTCCGAGGTGTGTAGATAAGATACGCTTTCTGAGAATCCAATTATTGCCAGTTGTGGAATCCGGGGATGAATGCATTCCCTGATAAATGTAATTATTTCCATATGATATATATATATATATATATATATATATATATATATATATATATATATATATATATATATATATATATATAATTCTCCTTTTGGAGCATCCATACCAAAAGTACTCACCTATAGAGGGGAACTGCAGCAGAATCATCTGAGCCTGCTATGAATTCCTGATATTTTTTCGATTCAAAAATATGCTTGAGATAATCAAGTCCGTTGAAGCCAGTAGCTAGTATGACTAAGTCGGATTTAATGGGTTCAGTAGCATGACCCTCGAGCACAATACCTTCTTTTGAGAATCCAAAACTCTCTGCTTTCTTGATGAGCTTGATACTTCCTTCCTCTACTCTCTCATAGAAGCCCTCTGGCACTAAAGAAACTGAACAGGAACTCAATTCGTTCAAGAAACTATGCTCTGGCACCATTCCATGTTTTGCAAGCTGGTGTTTCTGTTTTATGTAACTTTCTATATATTTTGAAAAGGCCCACCTCTGTCAAAATATATGCATGCACATTTGCACATTAGTTTTGTGAGAGGAAGAGAATTCAAATTAATGAGCGAGGAAAGAAAAATAATTACTAATGGTGAAAGAATTGTGGCGAGGAGACTTAGAAGAAAGCCTTCATCGGGTTTATGAACCATAAGTTCAGAGAATCGATTTAGGAATAGATATCCCAAATTGAGTCCCCATGGGAAATAATCAGGAAGGTTCCAATGTGGTGTCCTGATTAGTACTGTGCATGGACGTTCAACCCCTGCATAAGCATTACATAACTTTAATACATTACTAGTGAAAAAAGCAGCAGCGCCTCTAGCTAGAGAAAGAGGTAGAATTAACTTACCATTAACTGTGGAGCACTCCATGGCAATGTCCATTCCTGATTTTTGGTATCCTACGACGGCAACTTGTTTTCCATTGACAAAGTTGGTTGCAGTTGAGGAGTCCATCATTGAATAATCCATCGAATGGACTACTTCACCCTCAAAAGCTTCAGGGCCTTTGTTTTGAGGGAATTCAGGCATGTTTGGGACTTGACTGAACCTTCCCACACAAACTACTACGAAATCAACTTGGTATGTCTGCATGCAAATTAATACTCACAAGTAGATAATTTCTATAAACTATTAGTAATAAATCTTCTAAACGATACACCTGAACCCATCTCAAGCAAATTTTTTTAATCTATGGTATGTTTTTGTGTTCGCCATAAAAATTTGGGGAAAATTTTCTTTTGAGCCTGTTGATTAACTATCCTTGACATTGAGAAATGCCAAACGGATTAGTAAGACTACTGCATATTAACCATTTTCTTTTTGTTTGATGTGGGCAGGAAGAAAGAACATTTAAGCGGGCATCACTTTTTTTTTTTTTTTTTGGGTTAGACTCAAAATATAAGTTGAAACAAATAAAACAGAGAACAAAAAGGAAGTTGTATGTATGGGAAAGAAGAGTAAAAAAATTTCTTACCTTTTGCTAATACTAGTACTTTTTGGCTTTCCAAGACATGATTAGCAAGTGAAAGTTGAAATTACTTTATCTTCCATAAAGCACTAAATTTTGCTTACATTGAGAGATGTTCCTTCCATAGTTACCTGTATCTGTGGGGATATGGCTCGAGTGTCCTGCACAGTGACGTTCCACTTCCCTTTATTGCTATAACTATAAGCCTCGCCTGTTCCGCCCCACAAATTCCATTCTCCGTCTCCACTGCCACTGCCGCCATCTTCAAAGTTGAGGCTCAACACTTTGCTGTTGAAGTGAATGTGGCTGAACAAATCAAAGTGACGTGCGTACGATTCAATGTACTCAAGCACCATTTGTTGGTCAGGAAACACTTGGGTTACTGAATCGGGCCATGGAAAATCAGAAAACTGGTATACGGGTTTTGGTGTCTGCAGCTTAGTGCTCCCAATTGTCTTAGTCCAAACACCCCCAATGCTACTCTTCGACTCGAACACAATTGGATCAAATCCTTTGGAAATGCAGTATTTGTACGCTAAGAGGCCGCTGATTCCACCTCCAATTATTGCTATCACCTCCTTTTTTCTGCCCTCAAAATTTGCCATTGCTACTGCTACTGCAACACTTGTCTCCTTTGTTCTTTTCTGCAATAATGATTGATAGTATATATTATACATCTATTAGCCTTCTATATAAGTTCGGACGTCCCCTCTATTTAATTAATTAATTAATCTAGATTATTTGATTTCTTTATAATTAACAATAATAATGCATAGTATTATTCTCCATTACAATATTTTTCTATATTGTTAACTAGTATTAGTGTCTCTGTAGTACAATCTCTTCCTATCACCGAACATTATTAAATGATTGTAGCAGGTTAACATGGGTTCCAATTTCTAAATTAATAAATCTGGAGTGGTTGGTTACTTCATTACTTAACGTGGTTCATGCCAACTATCTCTCCGTGTGCAAGTTGATTGAATTTTTATTTCGGTAGAATGAAATATTAGTAAAGGTTGGGTCACAAATTACTGCTTGCTGAGGAGTGCCACTGCCATCGTATGGGGAAAAAGATGGAGTGGTGTTTTGAGTATAGATATTATTACTGTTATTTCCTTTTGCACCTGCAATTTCTATTCCTCGAAATGCATTTCTTTTCCCATGAAAATCATTTCCTACGCAACGTGTGATAAACTAGTGCAAAGAAGCAGCTATTAACAATGAAAAGAATATTAAGTAACTGAATGCATTTTACTATGAAAAGTAAAACAAACTGCCTTCTTTTGTTCACCCAAAACAAAATTGCGATCAAACAGAAAGCAGACATCTATTACTGCATTTTAAGCTGTTCCTCGGCACATGCTGCTCTTCCAGAATACTGATTTTGAAAAGCCAGCAGTGCATGCATATTTAAGCTTCGAAGTCAAGCTGTGCCAATCATCCAGCTTTACAAAGAAAACAGTATAACATGTTTTGACTGCAAGTGTGTGTAAGCAAATAAGATAGACAATATCAGGAACGAGAAAAGCTACTTAATCTACCACAAAACTGAAGGAAATAAAGAATACAAAGAAACCACCTTGGACAGTGATGCAAACAGTTCCAAGTACATCAACTAAAGAACAACAGTTATAAACCAACTCCACAGAAGTTCGAACTTATATAGGAATTCTTCTATATTTTAACCATCACTATGCATCAGAGTCAATATCACAATGTAGGAGCGCTATAAAGAATAGGGTCAACAAACTCTTCTCTGAGAACTCATCATACTATTACGTTCAAGTGTATGACTTGCTCAGGTAGCCTGATAAAGTGCACACAGTAAATACTAAACAACAAAGGGTGGGATTGACACAAATGGCAACTGCATTAATGGGCTGGTGTTGCGACACTAGTTCCCAATCCCATCTTCTGCCCCAGCAGTGCAAGCTGCTCAATGAACTCGCCTCCTGTAAGAATTTCTGTCGTCCCATATATAACATGCTTAACTGGCTGTTGACGATTGGCTAGCTCTTGCAAACTTCCATACTCCACATAGTTACCACCACCTATCATAAAGACAATAGCTTCTTTAAATGGTCCTTTCAGATGACTGCTACTCATCCCGGAGTTTGACTTGGGTGCACGAGGATCAAAAATAATATAAGAATCAATTTCTGGATTGGGTTTCCCCTCCATTAATGCTTCTACTGTTCTTGACAAAGCCAACTGATGATCACTGGATAATAGATTTTTAACACCTGCAGTTACAGCACTGATTGACTGCCCATAGAGCTTTTCAGCCCAATCAACAATGTTGCTCCTACTCGCAGAATTTGCTGATGCTAAAGAGACATTCAATGATTTTATCTTCTTTACATACTGAAATGCTGTGGTATCAACCTCACATTCCCTAAGTGCTGCTTCAATCATTTCAACTTCTGATTGAGGTAAACTTTCGGTCGAGATAAGATACATGATAGCAAACCGCAGCTTATCCACCTTAGTCCCTTTGCCCTTGAGAGCTCCAATGAGCTCACTGCGATCAATGACACCTCTTACCATCATATCATTCTCCTTTTTGGCATACGAATCAAGGGACCTCTCCTTGATCTCACCTAACAATGCTGTAGCAATATTGGTGTGCTTATCAATGACTTGTTTTCTCTCTGTCAACTCAGGCAGGGAATTTACTGCATTCATCAAATGCTTGGTATTGCCAACCAAGTCTGTCCCATCAAACTCAGCCCCTGAGTTCCCACCAGTTCGATTATTTACCTCCTCCACATCCTTCTTATACTTTTTCAACTGAGCTTCTATCTCCATAGCAACCTCTGGAAACTCCAACGACCAATTTGCCACCCAAAATGGATCAGAGCTGTCCAACTCAAATGATTTCATCCCACCTTTCTCTCCCTGCACACTCAACCTGTTCAATCTCAAACCAAGCACATCATGAACAAGTGGTCTATACCTAAAATCATGTTGTATAGCTACTGACAACTCAAAGTTTCTATCAAATAAACACAAAATTGGCCTCTGAAACGAGCTAGTGAAATTCCCAGCCTCAGAGAATAAATTGTTTTTAGCTAACAGATGGTCTCTCAAACGCTGATCCAACAGGGATGCCACCATCTCAGCAGGCCCACCACGGGGACACCTGATGATAGGGACAACAGCAAGAGTAGCCAACACACAAAATAAGCCACTGACAATCTTTTCAATGATCTCTTCAATTTCTTTATCCCCAGCAGAGGGATCATTCAGTTGAAGATAACAGTACTTGTAGGCAAGTGAGAACAAATTATCCTCCAGCGTGACAAACTCCAAGTACTGATCATGCACTTTAGAGATCCTTTCAATTGAGTCAGAATTAATCGTGCCTGGAGCAGAAACAAGTCATGCAGTGGTTAATATTTCGAATATCCACCGAGAGAATTGCAATAACTATTAATTGTTTCAAGTTTAAATCAATCAATTGTCAGATCTAAGCACCACTTTATGCAGTGGGATAAAAATTTATCTTTTTTTTTGAAAATGGATTGAAGTAGTAGATCATTTTAGCCTTTAACCCCCTTTGAGGAAAAAATGGACAAGCTAGGGTGAGTAAAACAGTACTCAATATTGCACATCTCTCTCTATTTGGGTACATTTCATTTCAGTATCAGCTATCATTTCAACCATAAAGTTTTGACAGACAAAAAAAAAATGAAAATAGTGATGAACGGAGAAGGCATATAATACTGCACCTGAAGCGAGATCTTCGAGCAAGAGCCTGGGAATAGAAGAGGAGAAGTTCAAATGGAAGGAATCGTAAAGAGACTTGGAGGCATCAGCAACGATACGCTGTACATTAAGATGGGTGGGTTGGACGAAGTAGAGAGCAGGAACATCATGGACGGGTTTGCGATCCTTGTCGATAAGGAAGTAGAGGGTAACGCCGTGTTTACGGAGGTCCTTGACGTGAATCAAAGGGGATAAAATGTCTTGGCAGAATCGATCGTAAATGAGGATCTTGTATACCTCCTCATTGGCAGTGGCACCGGCGTTCACCGGCTGGTTCAGATTTAACATCCGCGTAATACACTCTGCAATTCAACAATCAATTAATTATCAGAAGATTCCGTATAAGTGCATAGATAGATGTAGAGAGAAAGAGAATTACCAGTTTGCTTTTGACGAAGATTTAGCGCCATTGTTTTGTAGGAGGAAATGGGTGAAGGGGGTTTGTAGTTTGTAGAGGATTGATTGATGAGATCTCATCTCATTGCTTGTTCCTTGCGCCAAACATATTGTACTGCCTAATTTTTCCGGGTCATCATAACCGAAAGACTGATTGACCCGGATCCGCTTAGCTTGTTCATTGTGCATAGTTCATTGTACATTGAGAGAAGAAAACGACGTCGTGCGGATGGTTCCCTTATAAAATATAACTCTACTATTCCGCTCAAGCCTCAATGGTTGTGAAGAATGGGTGGCGTTACGTTTGTGCAGAACAGATATTGGGTGGTGAGGCATGGCAAAAGCATTCCCAATGAAATGGGTCTCGTCGTTTCCTCCATGGTTTAATTCCTTTTTCCTTCTTTTATACCTGATTTAGCTTTTTCATATCATATAAACATGCATTCAGCAACCGGTAACTGTGCTGTAAATGATGTCACTACACTTTCAGCAAGTGAGATCCAGACTGTTTTCTATACAACTTCGACTCAAAACTTTCAGCCTTCCCTCTAGAATGTGGTTGCTGGTCTCCCTCTTCTTTTTGTTCTTAAATTCAATATGATGTACTATCTCTTCCCCACTTTGCATACATCTAACTACAACTCCATATCTACTTCATAACAAGTCCCATTTAAGAACAAATATAAACATTCACAGTTTAATCTGGTAATGTTAGTATGGAAATTCTCTAAAATAGGAATAATAGGATATCTGCATTCTTCTTCTAGGAAAACTAGCTAGCTGTAAGAGAAGGAGGTTTCAGAGTTGGCTGAAATTGTTCTTTCCCTTGTTAAATCTAAATTACTGAAAGGAGCTGTCACCTTTACAGGAAAATGGAAAACTTGAACAATATAAGTTGACTCCCGAAGGAATCAAACAGGCAAAATTGGCTGGAGAGTCATTCCTAAAGGTTCGTATTCATTTTGAACTCAGCTTTTTCTTTTCCGACAT
The DNA here is from genome assembly GCA_016801875.1 of Solanum sitiens. NCBI lineage: Eukaryota > Viridiplantae > Streptophyta > Magnoliopsida > Solanales > Solanaceae > Solanum > Solanum sitiens. Next base: position 978,963 of record JABWTJ010000064.1, on the reverse strand, counting down.
GGTCCTCGGCAGACATTTCATGGTTCAGATATTCCACCTATCTTATGTGTGGAATTAAATAAACCATAACTGTTGTCGACTATTTCTTTAGAAGTTATCTATTAACATTTGACTATATATGGTATTGTATGTCCTGGAATCCCATGACAAGTCTCTTTTTTACAGAACCTGCCAATGTAACTTCTTGGGATTTTAATGCCTCTATAGTAAGAAGCTTTGATGCTGATCCATGTCAATTGTTAGTTTATGAGAACTATCATTTTGATGTCTTGGTCTTTAAGTTAGCAATGCTTCCTCATCCAAGACAGTTAGCAGGAGTTGATGACAGTATTGTGAGAAATATATGAGAAAAATATTATTTAATTGTCTATCTACATTATTACGCAAAGACCTTATTTATAGACACTACAATACAATCCTTTACCAAATAAGATAATATTTACTATTCCTATTCTATGACTGTAACTATGACTATTCCTATTCCTATTCTTGTTCTAAAGTAAGATTGTATATATCTATTCCTATTCTAACGCTCCATGTGATTAGTTTTCTCATGAAATACTTGATTTGATGCATAATGTCAGTCAATCTCAATGTGCTTGGTCTTCTCATAAAATATTGAATTTAATGCATAATGTCGATAAAACACAAAGTGATAAAACTGTATTGAACTTCCTAAACCAAGCTTGTTAAGACTGTTTCAGACCATAGAGTGACTTAAGTAATCGATATACCAGGCTACTAAACTCCCTCTTAGCAACAAAATTAGGTGGTTGCTCTATTTAGACTTATTCACAATGCAACGGTCGTCGAAAAGTGCTCAAAATCTAGTTAAACTATATGGAAATAGACGAGTCAATATTAAACAAAAAAGTGCAAACTGACCGGAACATAATCATACGTCGGAGTATTAGATTTGATGGCTAAAAGTGATCACAATCTAAGAAACAACATTATATGAGTAGGATCGAAATGAGGGCACGATCCAACTTGAAAATAGAAATTATATAGGAAAGGTCGGATTGACAGTACGACCCTATTGAAAAAGAGATCGGAATGATGGCACGACCTTACTGAAAAAGAGAAATTATATGGGTAGGGTTAGAATGAAGGCACGATCTTACTAGAAACTAGAAATTATATGAATAGGGTTGGAATGATGGCACAACCCAACACAAATCAAATAGTAGTCACCAAAAAGAATGGTACTCTGCAAATCAGAAATGAAAAAGTAGTCACCGGAAAGATGGCACAGTGAGATATGAGAAAGTAGTCACTAGAATGATGCACGGTGCTACACAAATCAGATATGAAAAAATTGTCCAAAATGCACATTACTATGCAAATTAAATATGAGAAAGTAGTCACCGGAAAGATGCACGGTGCTACACGAATTAGATATGGGAAAATAATCACCGAAAAAATACAGTGACTCAACTTTTGCTAACATAATCATTGGCCATTTGGGCGGCATATATGGGTAATAGTTGTCTGCCGGCAGCGGAAGCTCTTTGATTCTCTACCAAGATCATAGAGGCTCTGATACAATGTGGGAAAAATATTATTGAATTGTCTATACACCAGTAGAATCCTTTACTTGATATCTCATATTCCTATTCCTATTCCAATTCTAAGTAAGACTCAAGTATAAACTACTAATTACTCAGATCACATTTGAACAGTCATTTCCTTTTCACTTCAGTGTCAATTGTGGATCAAGTTGGAGTTACTGTAGTGCTTGAAAGAAAACCTGCACATCACAAAGAAAGCAAACTAGTACATCGAGAGAGTGTTCATTGCTAATGAAAGAATGAGTTCTACCTTCAGTGTAATGTGAATCTTAAGCAGAAAAAACAAGGCCTAAGCAAAAACGTCTAAGTAGCATAGGGGGAAGAGAGAAGCGCTTTCTGAAAGGACCATGCATGTGCTTCTATCCCCTTAAAATAATATCATGTGGAAGCTCAACTTTTTGTCAAAATCAATACTTTTTTCAGTTGCGAAATCATATTTCCTTGGAGGCTAGTGCCAGTAACAGAGTCTTCTGATGATTAGCACCTTGATGTATATGTTTCTGTTATCTGCCCTTCATTTAGAGATAAAGAGAGACTACTCTATGATTCCTTATTCAGAGTAATTACGTATAAGTTATTCTCTTTGGGCCAAAAAGGGTTCTATCTCTTCTTTATAAGCTTAAGTTGTTGATGGTGTTTACAGGCAATATATTTTCTGATAACAGGTACTCAAAGAAGATAACATACCACTTGAAAATGTTCGAATTTGCTACTCTCCCTTCTCGAGAACCACTCATACAGCACAAGTGGTTGCATCAGTTCTAGATATTTCTTTTGAAGGACCACAGTGCATGGTAAGCTTATCTACCCATCACCTAGGCCATATAGGCCGTCTTGTATCCTCCTTTTTTGTGCTTTATTAAGTTATTTGGTTACTAGGTTGTATATAAGTGATCTTTAGCTTATCAAAAGAACAAAAAAGGTCATGTTTAAGTTTTATCGTGGTACTTTGTTTCCCGACATTATTAAAATGATCAATTCATGAAGCTCTCTCAGATCACAATTTTGGAACATACATGACATGATTTGAGGTCAAAAGCAGCAAGGATCTATAGAAACAAGTAAAAGGGATTATTACTTCATAGGCTGAAATCTAGTTTTTCTCTATTGATATAAGTATGGTCATTTAAATGAACTGTTTGGGCTATTTCTCTTTTTTCACCCTATATCATTGCTTCCTTAAATGGAGTATCTCTAAATTTATATGGTTAAGCTGAACTGCTATGTACTTTTTCTTCTGAAGATGAATTTGATTCAGCTGTTGTTAACTTTTCATGTTTAATATCATTCTTTGCCTGATGGACTTGAGCCAATCACCAATAAGCGTAGAAAGGTTTTTTAGTATTATGTTGATTCTTTGGGGGCTCCATGTCCTTTTTCTCCCTGTTTTTTCTGTCTTGATGAGATGTTTCTGAGCTAGAACAATTGATTGACTGGTGTGTTTTGATTTTGGCTTTAAGCCGAGTAGATTCTGTTGATAAAGCTCTGAGTTAAGATAATTTTGTTATAACAGGTTCTAGATGATCTTCGGGAGCGCTTCTTTGGTCCTTCTTATGAACTTAAGTCTCATGATAAAGTAAGTTGTTTGTCTTCTGCATTTCAAATCAAGTGGATGTAGCACAATCTTGAACACCTTCAACTTGGCTTGTGGCTCTTGAATTGATTAATTATTTCTCATTTCAGTATCCTGATATATGGGCTCTAGATGAGAAGGATCCATTCATGCAGCCTGAAGGTGGAGAAAGTGTTGCAGATGTTGTGTCTAGACTCACGAATGCATTGATTAGCATGGAGTCACAATTTCGAGGGTATTTATTATGCTTTTACCTCCAAAATTTATCATGTCAAGTAGGAGTATTTTAGTGTAAAGGAAGTCGCTATGTAAAGTGATAATGGGGTTTACTTATTCACTTTTAATTGTATAGTCATTAATTATATGTGATGGACATATAAATTATAATTGTGATTTGGACACTTCAATTGCAGATGCACAGTATTGGTGGTCAGCCACGGTGACCCTCTGCAAATTTTCCAGACAATTCTGAATGCAGCTAAGGATAACGATGGATCCTGTGAAAATGACTTGGCCTTAAGAATACAGGCAGTCAAAATCCCTTCCGTTCTCTCACAGCACCGGAAGTTTGCTCTACAAACAGGAGAATTGCGTTCAGTAGTTTAATCCACAGCACATTCTGAAACATTTTTTCAGCTCATGCTGTTATATACAATCTGAAACCGACCCCTGCTGGTTTATCTGTCTCTAGGGAGAATAATTTGGTCTTACAAACAATATTTTTTTAAAAAAAGTATTCAATTTGCCATCTCCTTTGTCAGGGGAGGTAAGCTGCTGTAGGTGAGTACATTCCTAATAATTGGAGAGCTATAATATGCTTCCGGAATATATATATATATATATATATATATATATATATATATATATATATATATATATATATATATATATTTTTCTGATCTCCTTACCAAAGAATGTGATGGGAAATTTATATTTTTAGCCTCACAGTTCTCTGTTTCCCTATGCATCGTGAGATTGTTTTCGAGATGTATCTTCCCACTCTCGTTTTAAAGGTTAACGTTCAGGTTATTGGTAAGTGATCCTTGAAGTAAAAGGCAGGCTTTTTGTGTCCAAAATAACAATGGTTAGGCGATTAACTTACTTTGTATATAGTGCTGTTGGAATTTGTCTGCCATTTTTAAATCACTTGATACTAATGTTTGTAGTATTGACTCTATAATCATATTAACAATGTGAAATAAAAAGAGAACATGTATTAGATTACAAGGCGATCCTTAAAACTATGTAATTTGTTAGTTAATCATATTTATTGGAGTATTATGTTTCATTCGCTTTTAAAGGACAACTGCAAGAGTTCTTCATTATTTATCTCATACATATTATACTCGAAAATTTCCTTTTAAAATTATTATTGTTTATTTAACGTAATTAAAATTTGATAATTCTAAGTCTTATTTTATCAATATAATAATAAAAAATGAAAAGAGCAAATGAGTTCAGACCAGATTCAGGTTATAAGTGAATGTCTAAACAAATACTGAAACTACATGCACCTTTTCATTCCTGATATAACTTGTACACACAACCAAATGACTTCTTAGTGCTCCAACCATACACCGCTAACGTCTTGCATTTTACAGAAATCGTACAAAGCATCTTACTCAATGCTAATAGCAGCAATTGGAAACTGGATAGTGAGACAATGACCTCAGATTCGACAATTGGCAGCTGCGAATAAGAAAATAGGAAGAAAATAAAACAAGTACCATTAGAAAACGAGGCATGCTACATTGTATCATTAACATAAAGCAGAAAAATATCTGGCCTAAGAATGGATGACAACCCCTGACACTGTCCGGAGAGATGTAAACAGATGGCTATGAGTGTGTTTTCCAATATTCTCATGTTTGGTTGGGACAAAATCTTGGAAAATGTTTTCCAAATCAACTCATTTTCCTCAAAATTAAGGAAAATGACTTCCCTTCAAAAATTAAGAAAAATATTTTCCAAACTCTCCTCCAATTTCAAATTACATTTTTTTGGGTGGAAAAACGTCAATTTTAAAAAAAAAATTCAATTTCAAAATTTTATTTTTTTATCCGATCCCTGACCCCCCTCCCCCTCCAACCAACCAACCACCGGCCAGCCTCCTCAACCCCACCCCCTCCCCAAAAAATCAATTTTGCTTTTTAAAAATATTTTCAACTTCAAATTTTTATTTTTAAACTCCTACCCCCCCTCCCCCCGCCAGCTACCCACCCACCCCCAACCCCCCAAAAAATTAATTTTGTTTTATAAAAATACTATAAACTTCAAATTTTTATTTTTTCACTCCTACACCCTCCCCCTGCCCCCATCCACTACCCCCACCCCCACTACCACCCCAAAAAAAAATGTTTTTAAGAAATATTTTCAATTTCATAAATTTTTTTACTCTAGTAAAAATAAAAGATGTCTCTCAAAAACATTTTTCATTCAGAAATAAAACACTAAAAATCATTTCCGGAAAATATTTTCTACTCACCAACCAAACATGAGAAAATAAGTCCAAAATCTACTTGTTTTCCAGGAAAACATTTTCTAGGAAAACATTTTCCATGGAAAACATTTTTCTCCATACCAAACACACCCTGTATCTTTAATTGAATTATTTCCTTTCTATTGTTTCTTCTCTTGGCACACTAACGGTGAAGGAGCATCACACATATCTGTCGAGGACAGGGATGATGAGATACTCCATTGGCATGTGAGACAATCCTATATTTTGGAAGGCCACCATGTTGAACCACTATGGTCATTTGCATGAATATCACAGCCTTCAACTAACTGGTGAGCCTTTTTCATCATGGTTTCAAGCAGATGGTACATTTACAACACACAAAAAATGGGAAGACCTCTGGCATAGCCAATTAGTGGGGCTTGTGGGTTCACCACTCACATTGGATGAGTAAATGCTACCAAAAGCCACCTCTTCAAAAGAACACTGAATGGGCTAATTGATGGGAGACCCATCTCTACTACAGATAACAATTAGTGGAATGCAAAATGAAAATGAGGCATCACAAAGATTAGAAGATAGTGAAAGGTTGTGCGCCCTCTAAATACTCACTGCAGTAGATAAATTGATTAATATCAAGAGTCACCCGGCCTTGCTTGGTTGTGTCAAATGAATCAAAAAGGTTCCTGCAAAGATTGAGAAGATCATTAAAGATTTTTCTAAGAAATTCAACAATGAACTTCATCTGAGAACAATTAAAGTTGCAGCTCTACTGAATCACATTTTAGTCTCATCAAGAACTACATATGTATTGAAATGAATGTCTTAACTCAAACACATAATTGATGTGTTAACCAAGAATCCTTCTTAGTTGCAAGATAGATGACAGTGACTCAATGTGAAAGCGCCAGATATAAATCATGAGGCCCTCTGATCATATTGATCATGAATATTATAAATGCAAGAAGAGACAACCATTTCATGTAAATAAAGATCTACTCACCGTGAAGACTGTACAAAGATACAAAGAGATATGAAGTCATCAAGCCTGAATTGTCCATTCTTGTTCCTATCAAAACTCTGCACAATTTACCCCGAAAAGAATAATATCAGTTCAAACAAAGAGGACTAGAAAGAACTTCCACCCTCAGACCAATTGACATAGGTTGTTTCACGTAACATTCCACAGGCACATCTTAGTTACAAGTTACAATATGTCATCCTGCGAGTATCCCTCCATCTGGAGTTGTGGACAACCAAATGGGCTGTCCCCGATCACGTGGTAACAGAAAGGTGGAGTAATGAAGTTCATTAAGCTGTGTTCTTTTTTTTTTCTATCGGTAAAAGCAGAGAATCAAGCTATCGTTTACCATGAAATTCTATCATCCTTCTCTCATGAACCTCAAAAAGAGAAAAACCAGAATAACTATTCCAATGAATTCCATGAATTTTTACTATTTCATTGTAACCATCTGCCAGACTGCCACAACCCACCACTTACCCACAACGTAACCAACAGAATTAGCATTGCATATGAGTATGGTTTGCTAGCTATAGCAAGCCATTTACTAACACCTTTATCTTGTCTTTTTTTTTCTTTGTTAACACGTTTATAGTACCACCAAGTCATTATAAATGTAAAAAGAACCACACAATAAAAAAAAGATAAAGATCCTTGGGCTTTAAAGAAAAAGTGAGAAGCAAAGACATGTTCTATTTTACATTTCAATTTCTCAAATTCATTACTGCTTTTCTTATATTCCATACTGCTAGTGTCAGTGAGAAGCTAAGTTCTGTTTTTAGCTTTAGCAAGCTTTCGATTAAAATATAGTTTAAACCAAAACATGTCACAAGGAACTCAATGCCAAATCTTCTTCACATTTTATTTACAATTTTCTTCTCTTGTATAAATACAGTTTAAACAACTAAAACAAATGAACAAGAATTAGTTGAATAAATCTAATGTTTTCTTCTTATATATGTCATTTGGTTGTTCGGTACTTTTGTCTACAATTTGTTCTTCTCTTCTATGAAACAACTAAAGTGAACAACAAAAGGAACATTGAATAAGTCTAATTTTTTTCTTCTTATATTTGTCATTTGGTTGTGGAATTTTGTTGTAAAACTAACAAATTCATTAGACCTTGTTTTTCCCAATGAAAAAAGGTGATGGGTTACAAGAAAAGAGTGCAATGGATAAAAGGAACATCCGTTTCAGTTTGATGGTGCTTTGAGAAAAAGATGCAACATATGTTTGTAGGCCTCAAAAGGAAGTACAATGCAGGAGTATATTTATGTACCCCACTTCACAAAGAATCTCATAATGAATTTTATAATAATTATAATACCTCGCAGACAGTGTATAATGCTGGAGAGTCGAGGCGGAATCCAATTTTTATCAAGGCCTGCAAATTATGCAACATATTCATTGATAATTTATTGTCTACTGCAAATAGGCGGCTGTTAAGGGGCACTTGGCAGTCCAAGTGTTCCTTCTTCATTTGGCTAGTCAGAAGGTCTGAAATGTACTATAAGCAAATGCAAGAAAGCAGGAGTTTGAGATTAAGAAGTTTCTTGCCTCATAAACATCATCTGGGACAAGAAATCCACGACCCCTAATTCAATGACCAGAATAATACAAGAATTAATTTCCTCAAAACGTATTTTCCAACCAATGACATGATAAGTACTCGAAAAGTACTAAATGATTTGCTTTACCAAGAAAAAGAAATTCACCTCTCCAAGTCTGAGAACACATGTTGCACCTACAAATGATAGATTGATGGTTCATAAAAATCAAACAATTGATAATCTTTGAAGGAACGGATCTTATAAACACTTTTAATGAAGTATCTACAGTAAAATAAGAAAAAATGTCATTGAATTCATGCAACACTTAGGTTTTCATTCTAGTGCTGCCAAGATGAGGTAGTACAACTATTGTGATTTCAGTCTATGAGAAGAACACCTCAAGTCACATGCAAATTGCACATAGAGAAGACCAATTAAGGACTTAATGTATTTGAAGAAAACTTAGTATACAAAAATCTAACAAGAGAAGAAAGCTGACTGACCTTCAGCAGAAACTTGTTAAGTTCAACAAACTCTGGAAAACAAAAAAAAAAGATTAATAACAGTATGGGATTCTCAATGGAACAATTAGTAAATATGAACTCAATTGCACAAAAATAAAGTAAAGAAGGGGATGAAGTAGATTGTGTTGTCAAACAATAATTATAATTTATCTCACAATGGATATACATTAATTTTCCTTACAGTTGCCTAACGTATATATGGCTGTTACTACTTCTGCAATCATTTCCAATTCAATTGGTACTTAATACATTTTTGAGATTAATGTCTTTAATGACATTTCAACCGTTGGCAGCCTCTTCTTCATTATATAAATATATTTGGTCATATAGTGGACTACACAATACAGACAAGGAAAAACAGTTTTTCTTCATCTTCTCTGGGTTTTATCATTCTAAATACTTTGTTGTTCCTGTTCCTAGTTTATACTAGAAGAGAGCTTGTTGAATCCTGGGGATACACCTTGAGGGTGAAATATCCTTAAGTACAGTGACTTACACGCCTCAAGCTTTCGAGAATATACTAGTATTTTCGTGATTATACAACAAGATTTACAACAAATTGCAGTGATGATCTAAACAATGCTTTGATAGCTCTCATGCCTAATGACGACTTGAGGTTAAGTTTAAGATATTATACAACACATTCTTTTTTGTTAGAGTATATCCTTCCTGGTCTCTAATTATAATGACATGATTTTCCTTGTTGAAGTTGGAGTTTTTGTCATGAAACAAAAAACTTTGATATGAAAGTACTAAATTGATGGGCAAGCTAATTAGATTAGAGTGGAAAGATGAAGCTCACCTTGAAAACTCATGGTTCCATTCTGATCAAAATCGCACATCCTGGTGATAATTGAGAAAGAATAAAATAAAATAAAGATGATTTGGTTTTTAGTTATGGTGTTGATAATTTAATATATACCTGATCATTTGCTGGACAACAGTGATAGGAAATTGTAAATTTCCAATTGCAAAAGCACTCTGAGACAGTACATATATATATATATATATAGCTTTAGTAACCAAATCGAGAGAATAAGGAAAGAAGGATTAAAGCAAAAAATGAAGACCTTGAGCTGAATTGCAGTGATACTACCGATTTTGTCGGTGTCAACCCGCTCGAACCACTCTCTCAAAATCGCCGAGTTCTCCATCTTCTCTTCAACCCCTCAACACAATGAATGAAAATTTTGGACTTTTGACTTAATTTAACTAATTGATCTAAAATATACCATTAAATTTGTTCTAAACATGTTTACTGTTGTTACCCAAAAAAAAAAAAAAGAATAGTAATATCTCAAAATAGATAAGAAAATCTAATATAAGAGCTATCACATATTATTATAATATTTTTTTCTTTTTATTTAAAATTGAAATTAGATATGTATGGAGTTATGTTTGATTATAATTTTAACAACCAATATTTGATGGTTATTCTAAAAAATTAGGAAAACATAATTGATTTATTGAAAAAAATTATATTAAAAAAAAATTCTATTTTTTTATTAATAAGTTACTCATTTTCGAAATTTGTCAAAAAAAATAAAAATTAAAAGGAATTATAGAATTAAGGTTACTATATTTATTTGTGAACTTTTGGCATTAATTTTATATACTTTATACTTTTCATATTTTTTATTAATCAATTACTCATTTTTGAGATTTACAGAAAAAAATTAAATTTTAATTAAAATATTGAAATTGTTGAATTTAAGGCTACTATATTTATTTTTAAATTTTTGGCATTAATTTTATATTATTTTTTCATATTTGTCCTATTTTTATTAAACAATTACTCATTCGGGATTTACCGAAAAAATAAAAATTAATCAAAATTGCTAAAAATGGGTCGGATAGTTTATTTAAAAGGGGGTTGATTTATCGGTCGGATTAGGTGATTATGAATCCGAATCCTTTTAATTTTCATATAAATATCATGTGTTAAGGTCAAAATGACAAGACAATTTTATGTGTTATTTAAATAAATAAAATATGAGTTGGATATGTCCAATATATCAACTAACGCCGCCCATAAGGACATATTTGGACCAAAAGTTGAACGCGAGGACATGAGTGACCCAAACTTTAAACGGAGGGTATAGTTAAGAAGCATATTTGACATTTTTCTCAAAAAATAATTATAGTCAAAGTGCAAAAAAGAAACGGAAAATAAGTTCTTGAATGTTTTCTCAAATTTCAATATAACTTGGAGTTGTATTCAGTTTTTTCATGGCCAAAAATTAATTTTCAAATAAAAGAAAAATAATTGGAAAAATGATAAATTATCATTGATCAAACGAGTCTTTAAACTTTTAAGTGTTCTAATTTAACATTTAAGTTTATTTTTATTGGTTTCATCATGTTTTTGATTTTTTATTAGTACTATATATTATTCTTTAGCTTAGATAATTATTTTCTTCCTGTTGTTGTTTATTTAATTATATTTAATATAATGATTTTATTTTAGTTTATCTTATTCATCCGAGCAGAAGGACTATCAAAAGCAATTAGAAATAAGGGTAAAAAGTACAGTTGAAATATTTTAGTTTTTAGAGTTTCATATCTAAACTATCGAGTGTAAGTTTTCTACGTATACTATCATCCAGTATTAGCGAAACACAACTTGATTAACTATGATATGTGTGCTATATTCTTTTTTTATTTTAAAAAAATTCAGGCGGAATAATAATTTCATATGGCAAATTTAAACAAGATAATATTAAGTTAAAAATTAACATTAAGGTTAAACCTATCATCATATAAATTAAATTATTCCAATAATAACATTCACCATTTTCTTCTCCACCTTCTTAGTTGTGGTATCATCTTTGTCATGATATCATAATCTCCAGCTTGAAGTGTAGAGTTTAGAATTTTAAAGAAATTAATTAATATTTAAAATATAATTATAGTCTTAGAAAAGAGTCATACACGATGTAATAAAATACATCAGTTCAAATATGAAATTCAATAATACAAATTTTTTTATGTTCAATAGTTGTCTACTATTAACTTGACATGTGATTAAGAGGCAATGAATGATAGATGAGATAATTTTATCAAATTGTTATTAGTAAATATATATCATTTAAACATTGAAAAATGAATAATATTTAATAACGAAATTAGAATAGACACAGAATGATAAATTCTTGATTAATTTCATATATAAATATTACTCCATTAGAATTTAGACATGGTAAAATAGGAGTATAATAGTGGATTGGGAAGTATTTTTGAGTTTAGAATTACAGATGGGCCTGAAGCCGAATAGCCCACAAAAGAATTGGGTCGTAACGGGTTACAACAGCCGATAACCTCTTTGCACGCACCAGACAGGCAAGATCAACAATCTCTCTCTCACTCTCAATCAAATCAATCAATCAATCTTCTTTCTCCGGTTACCATTCCTTCCTCGTTGTGAAGAATTTGGAAGCACACACATATTAATGTAAGATTTCATTGCTTTTCTCACCCAATTCAATTCTTTCCAATTGATGTTTTTTTATGTATTTGTAGAGCGCATGATTCCTGTTTTATTTATTTATTTATATGGTATAAATCTTCTGCTAAGTTGCATTTTAGATATTCAAAACAATATTCTGGGATTTTGGTTTCAGAATCTTAAAACAAACGTTATTGATATTGTAATTTAAAGATGATTGATTCCATTGTTCAGGAAAGACTACACTAATTCGTCATCCATCCTGACCTAACTCCCACCCCCAGAAAATAAAATAAAAACACTGGCCAGATTAAGCAACTGCCATAAAATGAGACAAACAGAGAGAACTACAACTATTAGCTTACAAACTTCCTTAGTTCTATTAGATTTCCTAAATGATTTGTTTGCAATATTATGCAATCACAAGTTCCAATTACCTGATATGTAAAAGTATGTTCATTTCCAGATAACAAGTAGAGTACAGTACTACAGAAAACCAGAACCAAAAAGGAAACAAAATAGAGAAGGGAATTTAAGGTCTTCATCTTTTCAAACTTTAGCTGAATATGTTTTTGGGATAAATTTATCAAAAAAATATATTATAGGGGATAAAATCTTCTTTATTTTATCAATAGAATTAACTTACCAAATGCAAAATTGTTTACTTGGAATAATCGTCTTTCTCGTGGATTATACCATAATTTCTTAATCCAGTGGATAATGTAACTTAACTTTTGTGACCATCAATGCAACTCAGTAATTGACGGTATTTCTTGCTATTGAGATCAGGCAGTTGGGCGTTTAAAAAATTGGAAAAAGGACTTGTCACATTGAGAACTGCGTTTACAACATTTTAGATGTATTACTTGCAAAATTACTTCTCTACACCATGTAGATTAAGTGGACAGATTCAAACCAACTTAGCAGAACTTATATTATTTATATCCGTTTAAGCAAAAAAATATCGTTGGATCCTCTTCCATTTTTGTTTTGGTTGTTGAAAACCGCTGAACTAGAATATGTTCTCATGTGAGTTGCTGCTTCTCTTCAGAGCTGCAGATCATTTTCATTATGTATTGGAATGGAACCACTTTGAATGGAACATATTCTTCTCATGTCATGCTCCATCATCTTGATGTTGTGAGCCTATGAGGTGAGAGTAATATTCTCGACTCCGTCCTGGATGGTATACAGTTTTTATTCATAATTCATTATATAGAGGTTAGACATATAAATTCTTGATATGCAAATGTAGGCATATATTGCGGATGTTCTACATTCATCACTCACAGTGTTCCCAAAACACTGAAATTCAAGTTTCTTTGTCATCTATTCAATTGTTTTATGTAAATCATGTTCTAATTTCTTTTTCCCTCCACCACTCCTTGCCGTGAAGTTTAATGTAAAATCCTTGCTGTGATATTGTGGTGGGTTCTGACTCTATTGCTACACTAATTCTGAATAGGTCTAGATCACGATAACCTATGACGTATTAACACCATTGAGTATCTTTCTTTAACCTCTCTTTAAAGCTATGTTGCTCGGAATCTATTAAAAATGTCAAGGGGGGCGTGTCGGATCCGCCAAAAGTAGTGTATTTTTCGAGAATTTGACACGGGCGCGGAATCAAAAGTGAAGAGTCCGCACAACTTAGCTTAAAATTGTAAAACTAGAATTATCACCCAAGTTACAGTAACTACTTTCAACAAATGCGGGGATAAATTGGTCTCTCTTCAACACTGCAGCTCCGAATGGTTAGCTTCTTATCTTCTGTTTTTTTTTTTTTTAACTTATCGACTTTTCCTTTAATATATATTCTGGAAAAAATGATTTGATTTATTAAGTCCCAACTTTCTAAAAGCAACAATTGAAGAAAACTTTCAAAAACATACACACACTCATTCAGTGTAGAAGGGTTTCTATCTACACCTAACTGTTCTAATTTATGTAGTTTGGGATTTGATGTTGCAAATCTATAGAAAGTATTTACCTTCTCCTAGCTGATTCTTGAGCTGATGGATATGGTCCACTTAAGGAGCTTATTTATTAGTATAAGCTTGTTAAATCAATTATAACCAGTTGATAAGAAGAAGTGGTCTTGAATTTCTTATTGTTAAGACTGAAGAGTTGGATTATAATGGTTGAGCATCTTTTTTTCCCGATAAATGGCGAATAAATGATTGCAGGCCGGGGCTTCTTTATTAAAACCAATGCTGTTAAAAGTGACACGCACAAAGAAGCAACACGGTGCATAGGTATGAAGTGAAAAGCAAGAATTGAAGCACACAATTTTCAGAAATCTACAAATTTCAAACATATTGGTTTGGAGTGGTTGTTGTGATATTATAAGAAGGTGTTCGATATCAATGTGTTGCAAGGATAAAAATCTTGATGATTGTTGCAAGGATGATTTTTGTTACAATCTTTGAAGTATGAATGATCTATATATATCTCCATTTTGTTGTCCATGATTGAAAGCTGAAAAAGGTTCTTTGACATGAAGAACTTATCCCAAATAAAAAAATAAGACCAGAAGAAAAATTCTTTGATAAGACTAGTGGACCTGTTTGTATGAATGTTGAGAAGGTTATGAAAGAGAAAGGAAGAGGAAGAGTATGCTTCTGGAGGCAACAATCCTCCTAAGAGACTATTTTACAGAACTGATGTATCTGAAGTTGCCGAGCACATCAGTCTGTGAGGTTTTTAAGAATGGAAAACTGTCAGTTAGGAACTTCGGAGGGAAGATAATGATGGATTAGAGAGTATTACATCTGTTTGCATGTGCAGAAATGTTGAGAAGGTTAAGAGACAGGAAGAGGATGAGTATGCTTCTGGAGGCAACAATTCTCCTAAGAGACTATCCTCCAGAACCGATGATTCTGAAGTTGTCGATCACGTCGTAGTTTGTTAGATTTCTAAGAATCGGAAAGTGCCAATTAGGAACTTCAGAGGGAAGAGTATGATGGACGTTTATTACTTTGAAGATGGAGAAAATGCGAGTAATAAAGGCATCTCATTGAGTATGCATTTTTGGAATGTTCTCAGAGATCATGCAGATGAAATTGATAAGGTTGTTTCCGAGAACAATTTAATGGTGGAGCTGTAGCATATGCTGAGTTGGTGGAATAATGTTTTTATGGGTTAAGATAAGTTGAATTGGAACTAGTAGATGTTTTTCCATGGGAATGTTCTAGATTAGGTATAAAGCAAGCTCTGCTTAAGTTGGTAACTAAATGGCTTAATGGAATAAACACTTTCTGAATGGATTTCTGCATTCATTCCTGTTGCTTATCCTTTAAACAGAAAGAGAGGGGAAGGAGGAGGGATACATATTTGTTGTTACACCTCGAAATTTGTCTAGTTTGAGCCTTTACATCTTCGCTTGTTTTAAGAAAAAAAATATAACTTTGTTTGTACTAAAGTGGTTGTGGAGTACTTGACTAGATCATAACAGTTATTTGGTTAAATAGTAGCTTTTATCATGATCTGGTTTTTGCTTGTTGCTAGATTTATAAGATTCAACTATCTTCTACGATGAGCTTTTAGTTTAAAATGTCACACCATCAAACATTTGACCCTCAAGTTTATGATGTTAGGATCATGCATTTACATATAAACTATCTGATGGAGAATCAAGATCCATAACTTTTCACAAAATTAACTGCTGCTTATGGACACATTGGTAGTTATATATTCCCTTCATTTCATATGATAGTATTTTACTCGGCACAGAGTTTATTGTTTATGAAAGAAAGGACTTCTGCACAGTAACTAAAATATATATTATAATGTACCAAATGTACCCGTAAGATATTCTGGTTTGCAACATGACATGTTAGTTCTATAATGAAAAGCGAGAATACTGAAATTAAAGATTTTCCTTGTATAGAAGGTGTAACTCTTTTTTGGGACGGACGAAAGAGAAAAGAGTGTAGTATAAAATGGAATAGAGGGTATCAAACTTATGAATTCCTCTTTCAGATTTAACTCTTTTTGAACCTTCTCTTCTTAAAAATCAAACTACTAACTTTTGTACTTAAGTAACACAAAATTTGTTCATAATTACTTGAAAAGGCAAGATCTATGTAATCATCTAACATACACCTTCTCTTAGATGGGTGAACAAACTGTAGATTCAAAGTCAAGTGACCAGACTAATGCTAAATCTGGTTTACCCAAGCATGATAAACAGCTGTCGGTCCCAGTAGTCATAGTAGGGCCTGCACTACAAGATTCACAGAGTGAAAGTGTGGTTGCTGCCTCCAAATCTACTGAAAGCCCACTATTTCCTGAAGCGAATACTATGGCGAACAAAGTTTCTAATATAACTGGCTCAAAAAGACCTACCCCGGAATGCCTTGTGAACCCACTCAACCGATGCTCAACAAACAATTCTGGTAGTGGGCATCTTGTCTATGTTCGTAGAAGACCTGAAGGAGAGCTAAGCAAAACAGCTGCTAATAACAGCCAAAGCGGTGTTACTGATTATCCACAACTAAAAAAGCTTAGTCAACATGATGAGAAAACTCAGACTGAAGTCCAGATGAAGGAAGGATATTACATTCCAGAAGTTTCATCAATCTCATGGACTCCTTCAAGGTGCTCCTTGTCCACAAAACCTTCAGTTCCTCCCTCTACAGGAGAGTCCAACAACAATTTAGCTTCAGTTAATGTTAGCAACCATCAAGTCACGTCTACCAGACTATTGTTGGATAATCCCAAGAAGGTTAATTTTAAGCATTGGGAAGAGCGGTATTTCCAATTGCAGAACTTGCTGCACAGACTGGAGCACTCAAAGCAAGAGGATTATGTACAGAGTATGTAGTCTAATTTCTTGAGGCTTGCTCTCTTAATTGTCTATCTGTTGTAATTCATCTTCTTACTCATTTTATCAATATAATCTCATTGAGCAGTGCTTCGTTCTCTCTCCTCTGTTGACCTAAGCAATCATGCTGTTGAACTGGAGAAGAGGTCCATACGGCTTGCCTTGGAGGAAGGTACTTTATGATTATTGCTTTTATTGTTGCTTTATTATGGTCCTAGATATGTGATTTGAATGAAAAAGTAAGTAAACCTGCTGATTTTATTGTAGTACTCTCATATTTGCCTTGACACATCTTTTTCCATTTCAATGATGTGTTGGATTTATTTATTTATTTGGCTGATGATGCAAGATGCATTTTGCTTCAAGAATCAATTTCTGATCTTTTTTGGATATTTACTTGGTTAGAAACGACAATGGTGTTTGATATCTCCTAAAGTCTTGTGTATGCTCTGCTTGGTTCTAATGAAAGGTTTTAACCTAAAGATAGTTATGAGTTCAGATTTTATTTTCTGTATTGAGGTTTTTTCGTAAGCCATTCTCACAATCCCTGGGATGACCTCTGACTAAGTTTTGGTAAGTTTGAATTCTCGAAAGAGTACGAATTGTACATTGTATGGATTAACATTTTGTTATTTCCTCTCTGATAGAATGGTTCTTCTTTGGGGCATCGGAAAGAGAATTACTGCAATATTTGATAATTAATTGTTGAAAATGATTGGGCTTTTGACTCTGCCTATTTCTTTTCTGCCCTCTTTGTTCCATTGTAATGGTGAAAAGCTTGTGCCATTTCCTCAGTTCTCTGCTTCATTTAACATTACCTATTTTTATAGATTTTTAGCACAATTCGTTCAAAGGACCTTTTCTGGTGCTGGTATTGTTTCTAAATTTCACTTTTTTTTTGGTTTTCTCCTGAAATTTCTCAGCGAAAGAGGCGCACCGAGTAAGAGTCTTGGATATTTTGGGGAAATATCCGAAGAACCCCAGAGCTTCTCTAGCTTGATGTCCTGAACAGCGTCAGAAAGAAGGAAGTGTAATTGTATTCTTAAACAGAATTTGTACATGTTGTAGCCTGATATTCACATTGTAGTTAGAGTATCTTGTCTGGTCTTAGCTAGTTAATGTATTGTAGCTATCGTTTGTTAACTCTAAACTTATAGCGTGTTTTATTGAGGAAATGAAAATGGCTTTCCTCAGGTCCATCCACAACAGTTGAGATTGAATGTTTGTGTCCATTAATCATTTAATCCTCTTCTGTTTCTATCTATACTCAGTCGCAGAACTTATCAAAAAAGAATCTGTTACTCAGTTGTGGAAACCAGATTTTGGCAGAAATTTTTGGGGATAACAATTTGTATTCATTCGGATATCCAGTTTTGTATTGAGGCCTAGTTGATTTGTTTTTACTTATTGTAAATTCATATTGATGGAATAACCAGATTTGCACTGGTTAAGATTATACCTCTGTCCCATTTTGTGTAAAAAGAAAGATTGTTTCCCTGTCCCGGTAGTTGATTTTGTGTTGTGGGCCTTGTTTTCCCCCACAGTATATTCAATTATGGTTCATATTTAATCTTTTTGGGCCAGATACTTGTTAGCTTAGATAGTAATTGTTATCCTAAAATGATGAGAATTGGTTGGTTGATTGAAGTAGAATGTTATTAGTTGTATGAATTTAAATTAAAAAATGAAGTGAGCTTATTGTGGAAACAGATTACATCAATAAAAGTAATTGTTGGTTTACTTTGTAAGGTAAGCCACACCTTAATTTGTCAATAAAATTACAAGCACAAAAAAAAAAAAAGAGACTTGGAATATGGTATAGATGCATGTTTGTTGAGTAAAAAGAGAATATGCAATATTCACATTCTTTTCTCTTATAATAATATACACATGTGGGAGTGAGATGTTTCACAACTACATACCACCTTATCTCCAACTTGTAAAATTAATTCATTAATTAATTATTATTGTGTCATCTCCTCACCACATCGTCACTTGTAAATGGTATGTGTTGTCCACATACCTATCTACATATTAATTAGAGTTGATTATGTCGTCATAATGGAAATTAAAGAAAGTAAAAAAGAATCTTGTTGAATCTTGGGTTTGATCCAATAATCGGGTTGGCCTGGAATCTTCTCTCTTATCTCTTACACACATTACATAGCCTGAAGATATATCATTTCTATATATCTATGTACTATGCACATAATTAATTATTTTCTGCTTCAATAATACAATATAATAATACTCCTACTTAGACAACAGCATACGACTTCTTCTTTTTCTATAAACTTTTTGACTTTTATTATTTGTTACTCTAGATGTTTCTTGCGTATGCTTCAAATTTTGAATATACCATTAGCTAATTTTATTTGAGTCTGTCTACCATTACTTGTGTTAGTAGTAATACGTCATGAACACATCCACTACAAATTTCTGTTACTAATAATACTAGTAATTGATACCATGCCAACTGATCTTCTATGGCTATATCCATCACAAATGTTATAAGTATGATTCACTTTTGAATGTTTTTATCATATATTCTCACAAGAGTGGTGTATGATCCATTCAAAGTAGATGGATTAGTAGGGTATAGGACATGTGCTTATAAAACAAAATTGGAGGTGGATATATACATACAATTAATTAATCACCCAGTCGGCTTCCTTTAATTTGCCGTGCTCTACAGATAAATTAAAAAAAAACCTTATATATATATATATATATATATATATATATATATATATATATATATATATATATATATATATATATATATATGCTAATTGTCAACCCATAACATTAAGAAAAAATGAAAAAAAAAAAGAAGATTAAATTAATGAAGATGGTCACTTTCAAGGCCGCCCATTAACAAAAATTGGCACAACTGTTCCCTTTGACAAAGGATGAGCTAGCTATATAGATAGGGCTCATTCAAGATATACATTGATTATTAGCTATAACATAATAATATGCACAAACAAATAAATATATATATAATTAATCATTTTATAACTATGTGTCTACACAATTTGTCATTGCCTTCATTTCATATTACTTGACTCATGTTTGACCTGATATACCCCTTAACAAAGCTTTCATTAGAAATGTATTTTACTTAACTAATCTTATTAATAATACTTTGCAATTCTAAATTTAATTAATACTATTAGTATTATTCTCTCGCTATATATATAAAAGAAATAGTATGAAGGGAAAATAATAACTCTCTCTTAATTAATTTGCTAAAATGAAATGGGAGGGAGTAATTCCTAGGCACCAATATAATTCACGTCTCTGGCTACTTGTCATTAATAATAAGTAAGGTGTATATATGTTTTCAAAATAATTAAAAAGATGTCTCCTTATTCTCACCTGCATGGAATTGATGAACTTTTCTCCTCTTCTTGTGTTGTGGCAATTACTCATTCCAACATGCATAACTTAATTAGTTTTGTTGGTTTATTTGTAAACCATTTTCTTCATTTAATTATCAGTTGTTCAAACCAAAATAAGCATCAACCCAAATTTAAGTTATGATCGGCTATTTTTTAAATTTCTCTATTAGATATTCCTTATTTAGAAATGAGGAAAACGATTTCTCTAATTGAATTACGAGTAACACTTTAATTTCATTTTCTTCTGATCATTCCTGACATGCAATTAATCCACCCCAAGCTCTCATCTCCCAACCCATCCTACACCAACATTATTTTGTTAAATTATACATAAATATTGTTGAGAATTTACCAAACACTACAAAACAAAAAAAATGAAAATATGTTCTTTCTTACTAAACATACCTTCATATATCACACTCTTAAAAATATATATTAAATGTATGACACTTGGAAATTAAAGACGTTGCGTCGTCATTACAACTTGCCTGTAAATTAACAAGATGGACGATAAATTAATGCTGGCGTAAGCGGCATAGAGATTCCAAGTAGCTACACTAACTAGCAAGTAATTTTATACGAAAAAGTGAAAGAGACATGGGGGAAAATTTTTATAGTTTATAAATTTCTATAACTATATATATATATATATATATATATATATATATATATATATATATTAAATTAATATATTATAGTAAATTTTATGCAAATGAATGTGAAAGTTCGCCTATATCTAGTTTGAAGAAAGGTGAAGGTAGATTCAAAAAATATTTGAGATGAGTGATGATTAGATATGACATGACTCAATTTTAGCTTATTTAGAATATGATCTTAGATAGGAGGTTGTGAAGGACATAAATTAGGATGAAAGATTAGTAGGTAGCTATGTGTTGTCTTGTTATTGATTCATATTAATAGTTGTAGTATTGCTTCGGTAGTTTCTTATCCTCTATGTGCTGCTCTTTGTACTTGATTATTGTATTGTTTTGTTATGTTATTTTCTGTTGTTTCTTGTATTTCTGTCGCTTTTTTTTTTGAAACTGCTTTGGATTATATTTTCTTGAGTTAAAGGTTTATCGAAAATAATATTTTTACTTCTAAGATAAAAATAAGATCTATGTACCGTCTATCTTCCTCATACCCCACACTATTGAACTAAACTAAATGTGTTGTTACTGAATTCAGTATCATATATATAATTTACGGAAAAGGGCCTAAAATACCTCGAAGTATTGAAAATGGTACAAAATTACCCTCCATCCACCTATTGGCTCCAAAATGCCCTTCTCATCCACCTATTGGCTCCAAAATACCCTTGTCATCCACCTTTGGGATCAAAATTGACCACTTATTTAACTGTTTTAAAATTAAACTGTTTAAATATTTTTAAAAATACTTGCGCTCAACTACTGGTTATAATTTAATTTATTGATATAATTTATAAATCAACTCACTACCCACTCATTACTAACTAAACCCACCAAATTAATAAACCAAATATAATATCAAAATCGTCATAAACACTACTAAAACACGACGAAATTATAGATTCTTGAAAATGACATTCAAAATTATTCGAGTCCGAATCGAAGCCCCAATTAAAAATTTAGGTTGAGCCGCTTAGTTAGGAGAACACTTTCGATAGGATTATCATTCAAGCTTGAATTCGAAATTTATGAGTAAAGGTAAAGAAGTAGTACATCCTGAATTAATTCATGCACTTTTTTTTAATATAATTTTATAAATATTGATGATTTGTTTTAAAACCTTTAGCATATTATTTTTTAAAAAAAGTTATCTATAAAGTAACATCACATAATTGAGGCGAAAGGATAATTAAGATGAACATAGTCAGACTTTTATGTTTATCGGTAATTTTAATTAGACATTTGAATGTATGATAATTTACTTCTATAGATATTCTCGCCTCAAATTTTTAAAAATACTCATTGGCAGTAGCTTCCCTGTTGTTGCCTTAGTAATGTGACGGGTTTATTTATTTGGTGGGGTTTAATTAGTAATGGGTGGGTAGTGGATTGATTTTTAAATTCTACTAATAAGTTAAATTATAACAAATAGTTGAGCGTCACGTATTTAGAAAAATATTAAATAGTTTAAATTTAAAACCGTTAAATAAGTGGTCAATTTCGAACCCGAAGGTGGATGACAAGGGTATTTTGGAGCTAATAGGTGGATGGAGGGTAATTTTGTACCATTTCCAATACTTCCAAGGGTATTTTAGGCCCTTTTCCGTATAATTTATTACACTATAAAAAAAGTGTGAATTACATGGGGATTTTCCTAGAGATTAGTATGAAAATATGCAGGAAATTTATTTTCCTGCTAATTTTCATATAATCTCCAGGAAAATCTCCATGTAATTCACACTTTTCTTGTAGTGTTAGTACATACATAAAATCTAAATAAAAGCTATAAATTTATGTGAATTACAATTTAGATGAAGTTTGAAAGTAGTATTTATTTAAAGAAGAGCGTCACTACAATAAAAATAACTTTTAGTGGCAATAAATATATACATTAATAAAGAGTGCTAAAGTCTTTATCGGCATTAGTTAAGTGTCATTAGATTCAATATCGCTAAAGCTTTTAGTGACACATATAAAAAGTACTAATTGCCGTTAAAAATATATATTTATATATAATTGCTAATTAATTACCACTAAAACTCATTTTTAATGTAGTGTGCGGAGAAGCGAGCAACTAGCATCAAACACTTTTAATCATAACCAATATAGTGATGGTGGAGAAACAATAAACTTAAGAGTTGGTGTGGAATGCACGTAAGTAAAAAGATTATTTAATAGATAATAAGACCTAAAGAAAATGACATAAGCAAATGAAAAGAGACATATAATGATAATAAGTATTAATTTGGAACCATGTGCTGTTGTCATTACTCATATGTGGATTAATGTACTTTAACATCCTTTTCAATGACACATCAACCTTAGCTTATTTTAGGCATAATACATATATTAGACCTTAAACTTGACTTTAAATTTTAATTTTGACCTCAAACTTTCATAGTGCACAAATAGGCACTTTAACTATACTATCTTTCAACAAATAAACACGCGATTCCTACCTGGCAAAATGCGTGAAATACACGCATTCTGCGCGAGTGAGATGTAATTTTTGAGGCCCAAAACGATAAAAAATTGCTAAAATGACAATTCTACCCTTAATTAGTACATAAATTGGACCCTTAACTTGGCTTCATATTATAACTTTGACCTTTAACTTTGTTTGTGCACAAATAGGCACTTTAACTATCCAAAACTTAAACAAAAAAATACTCGAATCCTACATGGCAAAATAGGTAAAATTCACTCAAATTAGGCGCGTCAGATGTAAAAATCGAGTGCCCAACAGTAAAAAAACACTGAAATGACAATTAAACTCTCTTTCTAATTTTTCAACAATTTTTCCCTCTTTTTTGCATTATTTGTTGTTCATTGCAAAATGCAAGTGACATTTAATTATTTTTTTGTTATTATGAAAAAAATTATAATGAAGTCTTTTTTGACAAGATGGGGTGAGTATACAATTATACAAATTGAATGCAATTTTTGAAGGCATTTTGATTAGATATCAGACTGCTACTCAAACTTGACAAAAATATGTGAAAAGTTCTATCAGACAATTTATCAAATACTTTAAGTGCACCATTTCACTTAATAATTTTTAGTACTGTAAGTTCATTTGTTGGCCTCCAAAACTCATAATTGCAATTCTCTTCACTATAACAATCACAATACACAAAGCACCCTGTTTTTTCAGTCAAATATTTGACAACTTAAAGCACAAATATACTTCAAACTAAAGAAAAGAAGGAGAAGTTCATTGAATCTCATGTCTTTCCATATTTATGGGTTGCTCTGAAATAATTTTGCAATAAAAACATTAGTTTCTTCTAGAGATTCTCATATTAGTTTGAACATTTGACCAACAATATGCAAATTCTTGTTTGTAAAATGTTGAATCTTGTTACCTTGACTAAATTGAGGAAGAAAAATAGATAACTCGAAAATTAAATTACAGCAAATATCTTGAACAATTTTTTCTTTGATTTGAATATAAGGAACATGAATTTCAGATTAGGAATTTTTAAGAGAGAGAAGAAAAGAGGTACTAATTTTTTTTTACCTAAAAAATGAATTTGTTTTCACTTTCACCTTATTCTATATTATAATTTATTTTTATAATTTTTAAAATCTAGGTGTATTTATTTTAGTTAGTTGGCATCAACTGAGTGGTTTACTTTTCCACGTCAGAGCATGTGTGTAACACGCGTTTTGATTGAAATATTCGCGTGTTTTTTTGTTTAAATTTCGGATAGTTAAAGTGTCTCTTTGTGCACTATCAAAGTTAAACGTCAAAGTTATAATTTGAAGCCAAGTAAGGGTCCAATTTATGTATTATGCTTAAAAAAATACGTGTAAATTTTTTAATTAGTTGGCAGCCACTGAGTGGTTTACTTTTCCACGTCAGAGCATGTGTGTAACACGGTTTTGATTGAAATATTCGCGTGTTTATTTATTGAAAGATAGGATAGTTAAAGTGCCTATTTGTGCATTATGAAAGTTTGAGGTCAAAGTTAAAATTTGAAGCCAAATTTAGGGTCTAATATATGTATTATGCCCTTATTTTAATTCAATCTTTGCTACTTTCAATGTTGTCTATAATAAAATATAATGTCCATGCGATGCCACCATTATTGAAAAGTGGAACTTTCGCATGTATGTAAGTGTACGAATAATTTATGGTTAACCACCATATAGATAGCTTAACAAAAAGAGATCATCCATTGCTCTTCTTATTACTGCATTTTTTTTTTCTAAATAAAAAACAGATCATACGATAGTGGAACAAATTGTCTCATTTCCAAATAATTTTCTATAACAAAACCCAAAATCATGAAATTTATCATGGATCTATTGTATTTATCAGGAAAATGATATACTTAAATTCGTTATGAGGTTAAAAACACGCGCCATAGAATAATTATTATATCAAATAATCTAAGTAAAAACAGGAAAAAAGAAATAAATGAAGCAAATCAGAGGATCCGAAGACATTTGAATGTAGCTGGTCTCAAATCCGAAGGTATATTAATATGGAGATTTTATATAGTAAAAATAAAAGGCACGGAGCACAAAAATATCACTAATATATTGTTTTTGTATTATTTTGAATCCAACCTTTTACATGTATATTTAGATTATACTTACTATAAGTAACAATTGTAGCTAGTATACACCAATCAAATAGAAAATTATATTCAAGTCTGAAAATACTATGCATAACAATACTCCACGTGGGAGTACTAGCTAATATATATTCCTCTATTGATGCATGGTAGAATCTCATATAAGCATATATATGAATCCTTTTAATATGTGCTTGATTAGGAAATTGGAATTTCTTTGATTTAGGAGAATACATATATAGTTTATTATGGGTTCAGCCCCAAATTATGTAACACACCTTCTCAACAAGGCCAATCTTTCTAATTCACTACAAGAAAAACGGAGGAATATTTAACCACAAATAATTAAAATTTCTTAGCTAAATAATAAAAATGTCATATTAATTTCATTTAGCTATAATTAACGATGAAATATATAAATATTCTATTAGCTAAGAAATATGGAAAGATTTGGTAGGTAATTTCTAGTATAAAGTTTGTCTAGGACATACCATTTTTACAATGTGACACACGGATGTTTTACACATAAAATAGGTGTGATTATGTCTGGAAAATTCATCAGAAACCATATATATTTATTAGCCCTCCTCCATAGTCCATATAATATAATTCGTTGATACAAAATTTTGGATATGAAAATTGAGTATTTTATTGTTGGAAAGTAACAATTTGTGTTAGATGTAAAAGCTTTAACAAGGATTTTGTGAAAGTCGGGTGAATTGAAATTGAGAAAACTTGAAAATCTATGTTGTAGAGTTCTACTAGTTTAGATAATCTAAACGTATATGTTGTTGCAAATTTTGTCACAATAGATTAGTGATCAGTGGGATTACATAATTTCAATAATAGTAAGTATATTTTTACATGATGATGACACGTATCAAATCCTGTTGGAGGGTGACATGCACATAATTATGTTTAAATATATTGGTGAAGCATAAACAAGGTTGAATGTGAGTGTAAGAGATTTGCCAAGAATATTTGAGTTACAAATTAAATTATGCCTTTTATTTTTCTTGACATTCAAAAAGGATAAATATGTCATTTTCTTATTTTATCACGTACCGGCCTATTATTCTATCAAAAGAAAGAAAAAAAGTGGAGGAGGAATTGAAAGAAAATATATCACCAGTATTCTTGTTTCAAACTTTTTGTTTTCATTATTACTCTATTTTTATTTTTTTTTACAAATAAATATTCCCGTACAATAGTACATACACCAAGAAAAAGCCAACCGCCCTGCCTCAAGAAAGGGTTCTTGTCTCTCATGCCTCCAAGCAAATTAAAGTAAAAAAGAGTAGTAGTGCCTACTATTCAAATTTGGAATTGTTTTGAACCCCTAAATCAACCTACATAGAGGAGGAGGAGGTTGAAAATCAATATATAGACATAAAAATAGGTTAACTATACAACATAATAATTTTTTTGGCACCATCAACTTGTTAAACTCATGTTTTCAATTCCTGGCCTTAGGAAACTTTTTTCACTTCACTTGTTCCTTTACATTCTAAAATTCATCACCTTTACATATCTTTTTGTTTAAGGTAGAGTAATTTTTCTAGTCTAGCTAGGAGAAGTTTTAGACTTATATATAATTATCTTTAACATCCACTTTTATATATTTAGTAGAAAATTAATTCTCTCAATTATTTTGTGATTAATTTCTTCATGGCCATAATTTATAGTAGGAATTAATTGAATCTCCATTATAATATAAATTACTAGTAATTGAGATTTGTAATAATTGGGCCTGTGGGTGGATGTTGCTTGCTTCCTGATTAGCGGCAGGTTGTGTGGGTTCCATCTTTGTATAACGTCAGCAACCCATTAGTAATACTTTATACTCACATTCTATTTAAGTATTAATTAATTAATGACAACTACATAAGTATATAAAAAAAAAGAGGCACCAGCTAGGATGACGAATTGATTCAGAATCCAAAGAGGAATCCACAAACGAGACTACCACCCACCCAAACACTTGTCTAATACAAATAAAAATAGACAAGTGGGGACCAGCCAAGAAAATGGTAAGGGCAATTCCAAATGAAGTTGGTGCGATGCGGCGAACTGAACTGGGGTGGGTGGGTGCCCTTTTACAGATTAGAGAGTCATCTCATGTGTACTGTACACCATGACTCTTAATATATATCGTCACCACGACCCATATGATTAATTACTCACTTACCCTATTTCTTTCATTCCTATCAATGGTAATAAAAGGGCCAAAGACGGGATGCCGCATAATATAGTTTCTGTTTTACAATTTACGAAAATACTTGTTTGCCCAACATTCCTGGAAATTTCTCAGCAAACAAAATATAGATGATATAGCTGGCAATGCACCACACAAACTCAATCGTCCATACACATCAAAATATATTTGTTGTTTTCGTCCTTTTAATACGTCCACAATTTAACAAAATCAATTATTGATATAGTCACTTTTAATTAACATAAGTTTTTTTTAATTAAAATTGTTAGGGAAGAATAGAAAATAGAGAATCTTTAGAATCAAGAGGAGGTAAGAAGCATTAGAATAAGGATGGTGGGGACCAATCGGCATCTTATTCTATTCTATTCTTTAAAAAAAGTTGGGTTGGCTTCCGTCAGCAAGCAATTGTAATTGTACTTGATTATTATTAATAGAGCAGCTCAACCCCACCCTTTTTTTTCATTCATTCATTCCACATATAGGCCTATTTATGTGTATGTATCTCAACCAGATTGGGTTTTGGGAAGTTCCACTGGAAAATTTGATTATATATGGAAGATGCTGCCTTTACTTTCTTGGCTAATACTAGTGATTTTACTGAATTCGGATTCTGGCTAGAGACAACTACTACTGATCAACCATCCAATTCCAATGAAATGGATTCTCCACCTACAACCTCCCAATCTCCTAGGAGGAGGTTATGGATTGGACCAAACAACCCAAATCCTACTACTACTTTACCAACAGTAAACACCAGATTGGTGCAGGCCATTGAATACCTAAAGAATTCAACCACCCATAATAAAGATGTCCTCATTCAGATATGGGTCCCTGTCAACAGAGGAGGTAAACATGTACTTATTACTCATAATCAACCATACTTCCTCAACCCAAACTCCCACAGTCTATTACAGTACAGAAATGTCTCTCAAAATTACCAATTTGCTGCTGACAAGGATTCTAACGAGTTGGTTGGCTTGCCTGGACGCGTCTTCCTCAAGAAGCTGCCCGAGTGGACTCCTGATGTTCGTTTTTTCAAACGCGAGGAGTATCCACGAGTTAATTATGCTCATCAGCATAATGTTAGGGGATCCATTGCTGTTCCTGTTTTTGAAACTGGCAGTGGAACTTGCTTGGGTGTTGTTGAGATTGTAACAACTATTCAGAAAACTCACTATCACCTGGAGCTTGAACATGTCTGCAAAGCTCTTGAGGTATTTCTCCCATTTCCTTTCTCGATCTCAATATTATTACTATGTCTTTTGCCAAATGGATTCCTTTAAGTTACCAACAAAAAGCTGCTTTTTTTTGTTGGTCCTTGTAGGCTGTTAATCTAAGAAGTTCTGGTATCTCATCAAATCCTTCCAAAATCAAGGTAGATCAAGAAATTAATTCTTTCACTTTCTCATTAGGATCAGCTCCATATTGATATTCTAGTTATGATTCTATAGCAGGATTGCAATGAGTCTTACCTAGCTGCATTGGCCGAGATTCAATATATTCTGACATGTGTGTGTGATACACACAAGTTGCCATTGGCTCAGACTTGGGCCCCGTGCATACAACAAGGTAAAGGTGGGTGCCTGCAATCTGATGAGAACTTTGCTTCTTGTGTTTCGACAGTCGACTCAGCTTGCTATGTGCGCGATCAACACGTGGTGCCGTTTCATTTAGCATGTTCTGAGCATCACTTGCTTAAAGGTGAAGGAGTTGCAGGTGGAGCATTCAATACAAACCAGCCATGTTTTGCTACGGATATTACGGCCTTTAGCAAGGCAGAATATCCATTGTCACACCACGCCAGGATGTTTGGATTATGTTCTGCTGTAGCAATACGCCTTCGAAGTATATATACAGGGTTGGCTGACTTTGTCTTGGAGTTTTTCTTGCCACTTGATTGCAAGAATACTGAAGATCAAAAAATAATGCTAAGTTCACTGTCTTGTGTGATACAACAAAGTTGCCGAAGCTTACGTGTTGTCACGGATCAAGAATTACAGGAGGAAAAAGAAAAGGTCAGCCTTCCCATTGGTGAAGAAGAATCAAGAAAACCAGTCTCTTCATCTTACAGGGATCAAGACGCTTCTTCCTGGCTTTCCGAAATGTTGGATGCCCAAAGAAAGGGTAAAGGAGCTGCTGCTGTTTCAGAAAATTTTAAGGTTGCGGCAACCCCTTGGGATTACACTCAGAGGGAATCCATTCATGCATCTACATTTTCAGAGCCAAACCAAAATTTTGAACCCAAAGGAGGTTCCTTCGATTTTTCTTCTGGTACAGGTTCTCATTCCTCAGGAGGTGCCAAGAGAGCAGGTGAAAGAAGACGGTCGAAAACCGAGAAGAGTATCAGTTTGCAGGTACTCAGGCAGTACTTTGCTGGGAGCCTCAAAGATGCTGCCAAAAGTATTGGAGGTAGGATGTGTTGCCTAAAACTATATAAGTCCATTCATTTTGTCAACAATGACTACAGTCCTCTACGCTCATCATGGATTACTTATCAATTTCTTGAAACTTGCAGTTTGCCCTACAACTTTGAAAAGAATATGCAGGCAACATGGAATCACCAGGTGGCCTTCTCGTAAGATCAAGAAAGTTGGCCACTCGTTACAGAAACTTCAACTTGTGATCGATTCAGTCCATGGTGCTGAGGGTGCAATTAAACTCAGTTCTTTCTACACCAACTTCCCTGAACTTAACTCTCCAAATAATCCCGGTACCAGCAACTTCTCTGCTTCTAAAAACGATGATCATCTGCAGCAAGTAAATACTCAACCTGATGCCAGCCCTGTGACTACCACATCCAAGTCAACTTCTTCGTCTGGCAGTCATAACTCCAGCTCAAGTTTATTCTGTTCCACTGGTTCAAAGAATTGCACAACGGAGGAAAATCCTGGAGGAGTGCCAAAGAGAGCACATACAGTAACAGAATTGCATGATATGGGTCAAGAAGAAACCAAGCCTCTAGTGAGATCACAGAACCAAAAGATGCAAAGCAATCACAATTCTGTGGAACCTCTGTGTCCTATGCCAACGAGTAGCCATCAGGATTCAGGTAGATTTAAAGTAAAAGCCATTTTTGGGAAGGAAAAAATCCGTTTCAGCCTGCAATCACACTGGGGTTTTGGAGATGTTAAGCACGAAGTGATGAGGCGTTTCAATGTAGAAGATGTTGGTAAAATCGATCTAAAGTATTTGGATGATGATGACGAATGGGTGCTTCTGACATGTGATGCTGATCTTGAGGAATGTATTGATATACATAAATTCTCTAAAAGGAGAACAATTAAAGTTTCCCTCCACCATACCAATCTTGGAAGTTCATTTGGTAGCAGCGGTCCAGCCTAAGCAATATTTGCTTTACAAGTGTTTCCAGATTTGGGGTATATGGAGGATTTTATTGGCAGTTGCATGCATGTAAGTAGAAAGAGGGGCTTATTTCACTTTCTTTTGTAGTGTTAATAGTTGATGCGGGAAGATGGCAGATCCATGGTCAATCAGCTATTTGACATTCTTGCTGATTGCACACTGCATACCCATTGTATCCTCTTCTTTTTTTAATCAATCAATGGGAGTGTAATATATAGAACATACAATTAAGAATCAAGTGAGGTTGACGCTGATTGGGGCACTTTGGCAATTTCACATTCAATGGGCTGCAGAGGATACCAGCGTAAACGTTTTGGATAATGTTTTTTCAGTGTCTAATTATGTACTTTTGTAAGTTCCAACTTTGTGTATTTAGTTCCAGGATACTAGACAAACTGATTTAATAGATTTGTGTATCTTTCTTCTTTAACGAAAAAGGAAATTCTGAGGAATGACTTCTTTTTAATAGTTGAATTTTGATAAAAAGTTAATTGGCAGATTAGTGAATAAAAAGGGAAGTCTAGTGACAGCATGTCTAGTGATAGGCACCTTTTACCCTATAACTAGATTGCATGAGGCTACCCCACAAAAGTTAATGTCCATTTTCATGCTCGAGTGCAGTTGCTGAATAGCAGACTGCAATTCATCAACCAAACAATGGTGGTTTTCTCCCGCAAGAAACCTGCATGCCTTACCATTTACATACACTAAGCTATACCCAGCTATAACTTTGACCCCTCCTTCCTTAGCCAGCATTCTCATTTTAGTGGCATCAACCCATGAACAACCTGATGCATACATGTTTGATGCAAGCAGATAGCCAGCTGAGCTTGACGGCTCAAGTTCAACTACTTGATGGAGGGCAATGGCACCAAACTCATAGTTTTCATAGTTCCTACAAGCACTCAACAGTGCCCCCCATGCACTTGCACCAGCCTTTACTCCAACACCTAGCTTTCCTATCAAATTCATTGCACTATCAACCTTTCCAGCCCGAGCTAACAAATCTACAAGGCAAGAGTAATGTTCTATGCCAAGTTCAACCTCATGATCCCAAATTAACTCCTCAAAAAGAGAGACCCCTTCTTCTACCAATCCCCCATGACTACAAGCCGATAAAAGAGACAGTGCAGTAACTTGGTTTGGCCTCAGACCACAAACTTTCATCTCAGCAAGTAGGGCTAGAGCTTCATTTGGGAGGCCAATCATACCATATGCTGCAATAATGACACTCCAGGTCACAACATTCTTGTATGGAATCCGGTCAAACACTTTTCTTGAAGATCCAATGGAACCACATTTTGAGTACATATCTAAGATCGCAGTTCCCACTACTACATTAGATGTCAACCCTCCTCGAATAGCAATGCCATGAGCCCACCTTGATCTTTTCATATCTGCAGAAAGAGAGCAAGCTTCAAGAAGATTTAACATGGTAACAGCATTGGGCCGTTCAGAGGTGTGGCTCATCTCTCGGAAAACAGCAATTGCTTCGTCAGGCATGCCACAGCGGGTGAAGCCAGCAATCATGGTGCTCCAAGTTACTGCATCTCGTGTTATCATATTATTGAATTGACTCCATGCATAAGTTATGAGATTGCAACTTGCATATGCATCGATCAAAGAGTTTGTAACCAACTCATTCAACTCAAAACCTTGTCGAAGTATTCTGGTATGTATCAACTTGCACATGTAAGGG
The DNA here is from genome assembly GCA_016801875.1 of Solanum sitiens. Taxonomy (NCBI): domain Eukaryota; kingdom Viridiplantae; phylum Streptophyta; class Magnoliopsida; order Solanales; family Solanaceae; genus Solanum; species Solanum sitiens. The sequence goes on along the minus strand of JABWTJ010000064.1, from coordinate 946,082 downwards.
TCAAGGAAGAACTTACATAACTGCAGCAGATTGACCAGAGTCACCTCATCAGGTTCAAATCCAGCCTTGTGCATCGAATCAAATAAAGTAAGGGCCTCAGAATGCATCTGATTCTGCACAAGTCCAGACAACAAAGAATTCCAGGACACGACATTCTTCTCAGGAATTCCCCGGAAAACTCTCAATGAAGAATCAATGTCATTGCATTTAGAATACAAGTCAATCAGAGAGTTGTGTACGAACAAATCATAACCCATACCTCTAGAGATAACAAATCCGTGAATTGACTCTCCCATTCTAATGGCCTTCAATTTGGTGCAGGCTTTGAGTACACTTACCACAGATTGTCCGTCTGGTGGTTTCCCAAAATCAATCATCCGTTGAAAAAACTCCAGGGCAAGCACTGTTTCGTCCTCACTTTGGGCATAAGCAGCAATCATGACACTCCAAGAAATAACGTCTCTTTCAGTCATTTCATCAAAAAGGTTGTGGGCAAGGTGCATTTCGAATCGAGCATAGAAACTGAGGAGCGAGTTGTGGATGGAAGTAATACTTGAATACCCAGCACGAATGGTAGAAGCATGGATCGTCCGGCCAGCCTCAAAAGCTGTAAGATTGCGACAAGCCTGAATGACAAGTACAAAAGTGGAGATGTTGGGTTCAAAACCTGCAGCCCAAGCCTGAGTGAAGAAGCATAATCCTCGGGGAGAAGCAGCTCGCTCTAATAATAAATGGCCATGAATGATTACATTCCAGGAAACTGAATCTTTGTTGTCCATGCAGTTAAAAACAACAAGCGCAGAACCCAAGTCCCCAGATTTAGCATAGAAGTCCATCATAGAATTACCGACGGAAGTGAAAGCTAAGAATCCCTGCTTAACCAGAGAGGCGTGGATAGAGTTGCCGTGGCCGTGTGTAGCGGAGAGATTTAAACATGCTTTGAAAAGGATAGGGAAAACGGAATGGTCCATCAACTCAACCCCGGTCTTGTTCAATTCACGGTAGTGGAGAAGAACGTCTTGAGATTTGCCATGACATAGTAATTCTCTTAACCTACTACACCAGTTAGAGTTCCAACGGACACGCATTTAGTTTAGACTGAGATGGACTAATCTCTTTCAACTTGAATTGCAATATTATTATGATCACAACTCACTACACTACTCTACTCTTGTATTTTATATTGTTTAATAGGGGCATGGGATAAACAAGTTTAGCAAAATTATGGTTCAATCATAATTTTAACCATCCAAACTTTGACATCTGTTAAGCTTTCCACACAGGAATGTCTGTCAAGTGAAGGCACAAAGGATCTACAAGTTACTTCAATATTAAACAGCCAAAACAGTCTAAACTGGACAAACAACCATATATATGCATCATCCTTCTCAAGTTATAGCCACTATTTTGTTAGCTGTCGAAAAACAACTACACCCATACAACATCATTAGGGTACTCTGTTGCTCTCCCAAAATTTCTTGATACCAGAAACTTCAAGATTGACTATAGTAAGATTTTTTCTCCCTTTTCCGATAGAGCAAGGGGTAAGAGAAACTGATTATAAGCAAAACTAACTTGCAAAAACGTGAATCTACTACTCCCTGATGTTACAAAGTTGAAGGTATGAATTATTAAACATTACATATCTAGACCAGTAAGCTTTGTACTTGGCAATTGCAAGATCCAACCATGGTTTGTAATTTCCATTGTAGTGAACAACTGCTCCATTTTGTATTTCTGTTTTGTTCAAGGCAGGATCATAGCCAAGACCCAAGACATGCCAGCTCCGATCCAAAGGATGAGTCAAGTTATAGAAAGTTATTAACCCTGGAGGTAAGGTGCCAAGTTTCCAAAGTGTTCTATCCTCATTCTGCAATGGAAAACATCGTCAGCTGAAAGATCACACAAGGATGAAGAATTTTTTTTAAATAGAAAATGACTTTTCTCCTCTAACAGAAGTACTCCTGAACATCAAATGCATTACTACTCTTTGCAAGAGCAAAGCTTGCTATGGTAGACTGACTTTTTAAGGCTAGCCCTTTCCAGGTTCAGGGGCAATTTTTGGAAGAAAATCAACTGAATTTCCTCACTTCTCAAATCAAGAGGTCAAGGGAACAGATAGATGCATTCTAGACATGGTAGATCGTAGAAAGAGTTGCAAAAAGCCTGCTAAGTAGGCAATCGTTCATATTTCTAGAAGATTGTAATAAAGCTCAACGGAAAATGAGCAATCATGCATGGGTATGCAACTTTTCCTTTTATGGGGCGAGGAGGCACTGAGAATAACAAGAGCTGCAACCTAATACAACTATACAATACGATGTTTCTCCAAAACTAGAAATAGGGGTCGCAAATGATATAGCTCTTCTCATTAATGTACCATTTCATCACCTCTACTCAAAACCTAAACAAGTCATTCTAATGTCCAGGAGACATCATTGATGTCATACAGCCTTCTTGTCTTCCATTTTATATTATTATCCACCTTCTAATTTCCCATTATTCTATTATCTGGGATCCACCATCATTTTGAAGACTAAACAATGCCCAAATTTGAAAAAAGTCAAATTCTATCTCCACTTATGAACCCATTTACTCAAATGTAATTAAACTTCAACTAGTACCAAAAAAATCATGCCTGAGACACCAATACCAGGAGGTAGGAAGTACATTTCCTGGCAAATTTTGGCACTTCAGTTTTAAGCCCATAACATCTATCTACACTCGAGCAAACGATGGTACTTACAACAATAACTCAATGTTTCAGTCCCATCAGTCTTCTAAAAATACTTCCATCTAATTCTCTGTTTTTCATGATCATGGATCATTTGGAATGGGGGAAGGGATAATCAAGGAAATCCCATGGGATTTTTCTGAGACAAGTAAGCAAGGATATCCCATGGGATTATCTTATCCCACCTATATGGATATTAATCCCACCATTTTAGTACAAATAATGGGATAAAATTATCCCGGGATTAGCTAATACTTCAAACCAAACATGGAATTAAGTTAATCCCAAATTTTATCCTGGGTTTATCATCATTACCCCACATACCAAACGACCCCTAAGCACATTGATTTTCAATAGTAGTTCTATAGTTCAGATTTTTCATCTGCAGCCTTTTCACCTTATTTGACCATCCGCAGCAGCAGCAGCAGCATCTTTATTTATATAAAATCTAGTTTAGTGCACTAATGTCTTAATTTTCAAGGAAAATCATATAAACTTGATTAATCAAAACTAAAATAGACATAAAGGCAATGCTTTTCTAGTCTTATAGCCACCCTCATAGCAGGACCTCTTAAACTCGTGAAAACCTATATGAAATTGGGGGAGATGTGTTTGATGGCCCATTGCAAATGTTTTTTTAATAGCTATATGGCCCTTCTATAACACAAGACATCGGTAAATAAAATGCATAATATCTTTGTAGGGTCATTATATTCTATACAAACTGCAATTGGCCATAGGAGATCATTTCCTCGTAAAACTGTGCTGAGTTCATGTCATGGAAAACAAATGAATACGAAATTGTAAAACATTCATGATGATGATATAAAAGAATTCAGCTAATTGTGATTAGAAGCACCAACTAAAGAATATGTAATATTAACTTACCCGTTCTTGCCAATAATGATATATTCCTGTAATGTTGCGCCTCCTCCACTCCTTCAAATCAAAGACATTCATGCCAAAAGCCCATCCACAGGCATTTGGATCAAAGTTTTCAGATATCTTCGGGTTAGAAAAGTTAAGATATTTATCAAATCTATGGAAGCTTTCTTTGCATGTCTCCACGGCACCATTGACCATCCCTTGTAAGTTGACAGACCAAAGAGGTGTCAGATCCTTTTGAACTACAATATCATCATCCAGAAATAAGATTTTCTCCAGCTTTGGATATACTTCAGGAAGGTAAAACCTAAGATGATTCAGCATTGACAAATACTTTGGGTTCCTATATTTAAGATTGTCGGTGCCAGATGTAAGGGAGTTTGACTGATGTGCCTTGAAATAATACTCTATCATTCTAGCAGATTCAAGCTGACGTAGTACAGGGCAGTAAGTAGAATTAAGCCATGTAAAGTCATCGACATTCTCAACTTGAATTGTTGCAGCAGCAGGAGGATTGACAAGGAACCACATTTTCATAGCTGGGAAGTTCAATTTATCTGTCACTATATGGAAAACGTGCTTTTCAGGCTCCTTCGCATGCAGTATAGTAGAGTTTACAACAACAGATGTGGCAAGTACATTATCAGAAAATATTGCATAATGGAACAGAGAAGGATCTTCAAGCTTTTCCTTGTTTGGAAATTCTTTCTCTTCATATCGACGTATAAAGAAGTCTGTCGTGAGAAGCAAAGGAAGACAATGCAAAGGCCTGGGAACAGTTTTAGCAGCCAACTGTATCAAGAATGCACTCCTTTTCTTCAGCATATTTAGACCAGTTTCGGCCGACTGAAGCATGACTCTTAGTTTCCTTGCTAGTGTCATGCAATCGTATAGTTGATCCTTTGCAGCAGCTAAAACATGGCCCATATCCTTTGCTCGGTCAAGTGCACTGTAGATAAACCCAATATTAGAGACAAAACCTAACATCTAAACTTCAATAACAAAAACTGGAAAGCACCAACCTTGGTTGAAGTTCAGAATCAGAAGTGGCTTCTCCAATTGCAAGCTGGCTTTCTCTAGAATGATTTATCAAAGAATCATACAGAGAATCTTCATTCTTAGCTTTTGCAATGGTAGCATACACTCTTGCCATGATGATTTGGTCACGCATAAGTTTAAGGGTAGAGTCAGAATTAGGGTTTTCATATTCTTTCCTCCATATATTGTATTTACCCTTGCTAGTTGTGTCAAGCTCTTTAGCTCGCTCAACAGCAGCGTCTTGAATTTGGTTTTCAATTTCCTTATCTTGTTGGATCAGCTCTGCAGTCCGTCGTTCCCTTCTTTCGTTTCTTAGCCTCTGAAGAACCAGGAAGTATCTATGAATTCAAATGACTGAAAAAGCACATGCATGACAAATGTAGAGATATAAGATTAGCCACCTGGCGCTTGAGTTTGATTGGATGCAGCTCAGATGCTAATTTATGCTCCATAACAACTCCATACTGATTTGCGTTTCCATTAGAGTGATCAATAGTGCCCTCAAGCTTATCCGGTTTCTGAGACTTCCCTTCCACTTCCTGTGCAAAACAGTAAACAGAAGTTGCAGTCCACATCAACAAATTTAAAACCACTATATCCTCATCATTTCCAAGTGTTGTGTCCATTTGATATCACCAAGTAGAGGAATTGTGGAAGTTTGAGAACTGGTAAGTAAACACAGACCTTGGAACTCTTCTTGTGATCACCATCCTCATCACTAGGATACCTCCATACCCATGAAGTTGACAAGTCCTTGGAGTTTATGCTCCTAGTTCTAACAGCACCATTAACATCAGTATATGTTACAAGGATGTCAATATTCTGCATTAAGAACAGAAGATCATCATAATATGGTATATATAGATTAAAAGCAAATAAATCTAAAGCAGAAAAGAATTTTCTAGTCATTATATACTGTTTCTCTAAATCAAAACCACTTGATTACTTTCTCATCTGGACGAGCAGCACTAATTCGACCATGTTCCTGCAAAGAAATTTCAGAGTTAATGTCATATAAGGGCAAATGTGATGCAAAAATAGAAGAAGTCTTTCATAGAGGCAAAAATCTTAAGAGACATATATAATGGCTTTCAAATCAACTCGCATTATTCAACATTCAAGTAATCAAATTGAGAGCCAAGTGCACAATTTTCTGGTCCCTTTTCCTAGCATCATATCAACATTTCTACAAATGCAATGTTAGGAAATTTAAGCTATGTCAAAAGAGAAAGAAAAAGACAACTAAAAGCTAGGTTAACAAAAAAACACTTTCCTAATTTATGTTTAAGAAATAAAAGATCCTCCAAGTATATCATCAGATAGTGATGTTTGAATTCTTTCTCTGAGAAAGGGATAATTACTGCACAGCTAATAAAGTAGTGCTTGTAACACAACCAGATTTTCAATATACCAAAAACAAGATAGGTCATGCTGATCAGCATAGCTTGAACTGGCACCAAAAAAGTTGCCTAAACAATTACCAGATATCAGAGGATGAACTCAATATAGGAACTCCAGTTTTGTGCTATAAGAGCAGATGGTGTAGCAATATTCTGCAGTTTTATTGGGATATTTTCATGGATTTGAGGTGGATGAAGATTTTCAATTAATAGGAATTTGACATGGTAGAAGCATGACTGACACATAGAAACAAAGAGAAGTATTATTAACCTTTCTATTAATGCATTGCGGACAATCATATGAGGGGAAAAGACCTTTCAGCTCTCCATGGCTGAAAATAGGAGGAAGAGAACATTGATTAGTTGCAGCAGCAAAATTTACAAAGTATAGAGAAGGAGTGATCTTACAGTGATGATACATTTGACAATTCTACTGGGGAAGGTGCAACCTGAATAAAAATGAGAACAAAGAGCTAAAGTGAAGCTCCAATAATATAATTTTGAATCGAAAAACAAGGCAACAACAATATTCGTAAACCTCTTTCAAAATTACAAGATCCAGTGCGATACTAACACGATTAGTGAATAGAGATTCAGGAAGAAAGAGAAACCAATTAGATGCGCAACGATATAACTCAGAGAGAAAGATTTACCAGGAAGAAGAAGAAGAAGATTAGCAAGGTAGGGGAGATAAACGATCCTTTAAAACGAGCCTCCATGGCCAACCAAAATTAGAAAGAAGAGACCTCTGACAGTGGGATCAATTATATTTGTATTACGCCATTTTTCTGCATTCAACCTCAACTCAGCTTGGGCCTTGACAGATGAACTATTTTTATTTTTTATCAGAGAGGGACAAATTTCTGCATTTTAGCATAATATTCCATTTTCGGGAACAATATTGGAATCACTTAATTCAACTTTTCTATGGCTCAGTAAGAGTACTATAATACAAATTAGTTAGTTTGAAGCAGAAGGCAGCTCAAACATGGTCAAAATACCTAATAGTATTTTTTTAATTTCTTGAGACGCAAAATTGCATTTAATTTTTTTTATAATTGATTTTTTTTTATTCATTAGATTTGTCAAGTTTCTTTTAATTTTTTTTTCTTTTATTTACTTTTTTCTAACAAGACTACTCAATATTTTTTAAAAAAGAATTATATTTTTTTATTGCTAAAAAAAGCCCCTCAATTTATTATTGCTAAGAGCCTTCCAATTTTTTCTAACCTTGTAGAGAGCCGGCGTTGAGTACATTCACGTTATTGCTAAAAAATGCTCCGGAAAAATTCTTTTTGTATCACTTATAGTAGGTAAGGTTAATTTATTTGCAGTGCTTTTCATGTTATTGCTAAAATAGTGCTACTTATTAATTCTTTCTTATATAGGTTAAGATCGCAGTTATTTATAATGTTTCTCATATTATACTCGTTATTTTTAAATTGTAATAAATTATTTTATAGGTATATTTTTTTTATAATGACAGAAGAATATGAAATCTAGGTTTGTTTTGATATACATAAATAATTTGAATTCAGTCAAACATCAAACATGAGTAATGTATTGAAGTGTTAATATTGCACATATGAATTAAACGTTGAGAAAGTTTTTGACAAATAATATTACGAAATGTCCATCTAAGTTATCTCAAATGCATACACTCCATTATGTGGAAAATTCTGTACTTTCTTCGTTTTAAAAAGAATGATCCAATTTTCTTTTTAGTCTGTTTTAAAATGAATGTCCTCTTTCATTTTTTGGCAATACTTTATCTCCAACTTTTCTCGTGGCATGTTTAAGGCCACAAGATTTGATACATTTGACATAACTTTAATCTAGAACCACAAAATTAAAAAAGAACTTCTTTCTTTTCTTAAACTCCAATTAAATCAAACTAGGTCATTCTTTTTTAAACTGTCACATATCGCCACAAAAAGAATATGCAAGTCCTGTTTACTTCACTACAACGCCCCCTTTAGGATTCTGTTGGATGTCTAAATTCTTTCACAATATTTTATCTAAAAGTTAATTGTATGTTAAAATAAATAAATTACTTTTTGAGAAACCTAAATTGAGACAAATAAAAAAGAACATATCAAAGAGAAACCAGAAATGGATCCATGAAGCAGAGATTAGAATAGAGATAGTGATTCTAGGAATGCATATATCTCAAAATAAGAGATGCATCAACTCTCTGTGCAGTGCAGGTGTTGATTATCTGCTTCCAGTTTCTAACTTCTCATCACCAGGCACACTATCATGTATACTCAACCATATCCATAACAAAGGGGACTGGATATCTTGAATCGCCTTCAATGTACAAAATAATGAACTCTTTACATATATATCACTGAAACAAGCATAACCCAATGCCATACAGAGCCTTAACACTTCATCTCACAAGCTCAGACGTCGGGCAACCCAAAAAAAAAAAAAAAGACAACATTTGTATTTGGACAACTAAGTTAACATAGCTATAATAGTATTATCATATTCATGATGCTCTTCTTGGGAGTGGATAGGCTCGATTTACATCGTTCCTTGGATGAAGTGGAGAACGATGGTGCAAAGGTGGCTGACCGTATCTATAAGCAGTCTGATGTCTGGAAGTTATTCTAGGCTCCTTGGGTCTTTCATTGGCTGCCTCAATCTGTTCTAGTTTCTCCACTACTTCTTTCATTCCTGGTCTGGTTTTTGGTTCAGGTCCAAGACATGACAGTGCCAGTTGTGCTATTTGAACTGCAGCTCTGGATGGATATCTTCCTTCCAGCCGCGAATCCATCTTGTCCTTCAACTTCCTTCTATCAGATAAATGTGGCTTAATCCATTCAACCAGATTATGCTGGTTGCTTGGGCGGTTAGTGTCTAGTGCCCGTAGACCTGTTAACATTTCCACTAACACAACACCAAAACCATAGACATCGCTTTTCACGTACAAGTGTCCTGTCAAAAAATGACGATACAAGTATGAACATACATTTGACTGTATATATGTTTGAACCTGTAAGCACAAGATGTGATTCCAGAGAAGTAGAACTACCAAGTATAGAAGCCTACCAGACACTAAGTTTACCTGTTTGAACATACTCGGGAGCAGCATAACCATACGTTCCCATCACCCGTGTTGTCACATGTGATTGACTAGCCGAAGGACCGAGTTTGGCCAAGCCAAAATCTGATATCTTTGCATTGTAAGACTGAAATCAAAATGAATTAAAGAATGTCATGTAACAGTTTTATCAGTAACAACCTTTTCCCTAGTGTTCTGACTGTGATAGGTCAGCTAGTAAGGTTTTGTCACTCTGAGATCAAGAGCTCAAAACTTGAGGCAAAACATTAAGTCAACCAAAAAGGTGCTCAGGGTTTGTGGTGAATGAAATAATCAACTAGGATCAATTTGTGATGTCTATATTACTTGTGATAAGAACCTAGACGACAATGTTCCAGGGGAAAAGAAAAAGAAACATACGCCATCCAGTAATATATTTGAGGCCTTGAAGTCCCTGTAAATGACTTGCTTCTCTGATGCATGTAGGAATGCCAAGCCTCGGGCTGCACCAATCACTATTTGAAGCCTTATATTCCATGGAAGTGGCTGAACAGCAGAGCCCCCTGAGCAAACCGAAGAGAACAAATATGTTTAAAATAGGCACTAGAAAATCCTATAATATATCATTGAGAGCATCTCTTACTTCCAAAAAGATGGTTCTCCAAGCTTCCCTTTTGCATAAACTCATAGACAAGCAATAGTTCTTTATCTTCCCAGCAGTATCCCAAGAGTTTGACCAGGTTAGGATGTGAAAGTGTTCCAAGAAAATTAACCTCACACTGCATAAACAAATGAAATGAAATACACAGAGAGCCGCAAAGATCCATGCATTCTATTAGTGGAGAAGTAGAATGAATATATGAATTTACCTGCCACTCTTCAAGTCCTTGTAAACTTTCAGAATTCAATTTCTTAACAGCAATGACAGTGCCAGTGCCACTAGCAGTCCTGGATGAAGCCCTGTCATCAAGCCAACCCTTGTAAACTTTGCCAAAACCGCCTTCTCCCAGGACGGTATCACTTCTAAAATTTCTTGTAGCGGTCTTGAGTTCGGTAAAAGAAAATGTCCTTAAATTAGGATGTGGTAATATCTGTCCATACACCTCATCAACTCCAACTCCAACTCCTCCGCTGGCTGCTGAGAATTGGCTATTCCCGGAGACGTTGCTTACAGTTGAGGAGGATGTAGTGTTCGTCTGTGATGATATGCCTACAAAATATCATAATAATAATAAGTAAATTAATTTCGGAAGTAAATCAAATTCTGATTTCCGAACGGTACCTGAGCTGAAATGGGCAGTGGTAGATGGGCTCTGATTATTACAACTGAAACAAACTCCCATATCTCTATCTATCTGATGATTATGTAGGCAAGTTTTTCTTCGGCTGAAAGAGGGATGGATGAGATTGGGATCTCTTCTATTCTATTTGCAGCTTCTCATCGATCCATCATCCAACCTTGTTTGACTTGACTCAAATTAATACTACTACTTTTTTCAATTTTTTATTCAATCAACACTCTTAGTTAGTCGTAGTTGGTTGTTGTAAATTTTCAACATCACATTTTATGACTTAGTCTTTTCCACCTCATTCAATCATTTTTATTTTTTATTTATAATAATAACAAACAAACATACTTGTTTTCTAATTCTCATCTTGTAATAAATTACCTTGGGCGTTAGGCTATAGCAGCAGGCCAGGTAAATTCTAGTAATTTTACAGTTAAAGTTGGTAATATGATTTAACATTTGGGAAAGGGTATACACACAGAGCAAATCTCAATCTGTGAGATTGGAGTCCAGTTATTCTCTACAAATGTTGTCGAACATTAATTAATTGTGCCATCCATATTTAATTGCAATGTGACCAATTTTCCTGACACGGTTTGGCCTTTTGATGTCTAGTCAAACAGTAATATTTTTATGTACAAAATTAGCGTAGATGAGATAAAAAATTAAAAAAGTTAGTATGCTAATTTAAATTTAAAAGATCTCATAGAAAATTTGAGGAGTATACTTCATTTGTATTATATTATTATAAATAATAAGGAGGAGGAAATGTATGTGTAAAAGAGAAATAGCAAGTCGAGTCAAAGGACGAGGGCGGAGATCGTCAAAAAAATCAATGTAATTAATTTAAATGCAATGTCTCAGGATATTATTTAGTCAAAGTCTACCATGCCCGGTCTCTTCCTTTTATACCATTATTACGTCTATATTTGACTTGGGCCTCATTTAGTTTTGTGCATTTACACACTTTAGGACCTTCCCTTTCATAACTAAACATCAAACTTTTAACTTTTAAATTATAGAAAAAGAATTGTTTGGGAAAGTGCATTGGATAGCTTTGGAGTTGAGTTTAAAAAAAAAAAAGTATTATATTGATTGAAACTTGAATTTGTGTTTGAATAAATTTAAACTATTGTGAATGAGAATATGAAGAAGAGCCCGTTTGGATGGGCTTAAAAAAGTAGTTTTTAAAAAGTATTTTTAAAAGTGCTAAAATTTATTTTTAAAATAAGTAGTTATGTGTTTGGATAAAAGTGCTGAAGTTAAAAAAAAGTAGTTGATGTGTTTGGCAAATAAGTGCTGATAAACACTTTTTTTAATCAAAATGTCTGAAATACCCTTCAAAACTGTTAATATGATAAAAGTTGATTAATTTAATAATAATAATAATAATAAATAATAATAAGAATAATAAGAATAATAATAAAATAATATGAAAATAATAATAATAATAGTATATAATATATAATATATATACTATATAATAATAATAATATATAATATATACTATATAATAATAATATATAATATATACTATATAATATTAATAATATATAATATATAATATATAATAATAATATATAATAATAATAAAGAATAATAAAATAAATAATAATATATAATATATAATAATAATAGTATATAATAATAATAAATAATAATAAAATAAATAATAATAAAAATAAAATAATAAAATATTAATAATAATATATAATAATAACAATAATAATAATAATATATAATAATAATAAATAAATAAATAATAATAATAATAATAATTAAATATAAATAATAATAATAATAAATAATAATAATATAACAATATGAAAATAATAATAATAATAATAAATAATAAAATAACTAATAATAATAATAATAATAATATATAAGATATTAATAAATAACAATAATAATAATAATAATATATAATAATAATAAATAATAATAATAATAAAATAATATGAAAATAATAATAATAATAATAATATTTAATAATATATAATATATAATAATAATAATAATAATAATAAATAATAATAATAATAATAATAATATATAATAATAATAAAGAGTAATAAAATAAATAATAATAATAATAGAATAATAATATTAATAATACTAATAATTATTATAATGATAATAATAATAATAATAATAAATAAATAAATAATAATAATAATAATAATAATAATAATAATAAAAATAATAGAATAAGGGCAAAAAGGTAAAATATTTGATCAATTTAAAAGAGCTTTTAAGCTAAAAAAAAAAAAAAAAAACCTTTCCCAGTTTTTAACTTTTGGCTTAAAATAAAAATTTTTCTAACTTAAAATAAGTCACTTTGAGAATTATCAAAAACTTAAATAAGTCAAAAATCAGGTTTTAAGTTAATTTGACCAGCTTTTAAGCTAATCCAAACAGGCTCGAAGTCATAATTTTTTCAAAAGTTGAAATTACATATTCAAGTAGGAAGCGGGTAAAAAAAAAAAGGCCATTGAATTTTGTTTTCTGTTTGGTGTGAAGATTTATCTGGTGATGGAGTACAGGTTTATGCATGTGAATTAAATAATATACTTTTCCACGTATTTGGGCCCAGATATTTTGCTCATTCTGCATCTATGCTTCTGTGGGTAAGTTTGGACTTGTATATCATCATAGATTCAACAATCAAAACTATCTGTTTTTCCTTTACTAACCAGTAACCATCTCTATTTCTCTAGAATAGTTTTTTTAAATATAAATATATATGATTGTAGACATTGAAAATTTGTAGAACTTTATAAAATGTGTTCAATTCAAATTGAAATTTTAAAAGTAATGTTCAGTTTCAATTAAAATTTTTGGCTCTAAATCATATTTTATGTCTATATAAAGAATACTATATTGCCTTAAAAAAATTCTCAAATATTTCGTAAACTAATAGAATATTCATAGAGGTCAATTCCAAATCAAGATAGTTCGAAAAATACGCTACTAACAACCCTCAAATCATGGATAAATCTTAGGAAATTAGAATAAAAAATCATGGATTAGGAAATTAGAATCAAGAAATTTACCAGCAATCTTTATCAATAAAATTATATTTTTCTCTTATTTTACTGTGATAGCAATTTATATTCAGTTAATTGCAAACGATGATCAAATTAGTTATTTTTATTTTTCATTTCGGAAAATTTATTTGTTCTATATGTACATCATCAGGTTAAAAAAATCTTTGTTTTAAGAAAAAAACAGAGGGTGAGTAATTATTACCATTCACTTCACATAAGTTGGCTTTAAAGATAGCGATAATTGTATATAATAGCAATTAATAACCTAAAATAAATAGAATAGTTATGGTTAGATTTAATTGTGCTCCATAGCAAACGTTTGTCAAAGTTTGTCAGTCGCCTCTCTATATCAAAAATCTCGCTCGCCACTCTCCCATTCTCGCTCGTCACTCTCCCTTTGCTCGCCTCTCTCGCTTTATACACAGAAGTGTATAAATTGTTTTCTATTTTGTATAAAGCGAGAGCAAATTGTATATACACATGCAAAAACATATATCTTCGTGCTATACACTTAATTATACAATTTACAAATATTTTACTTCGATTCAATTGTAGACAAATGCAAATTTTATACAAATATTGCAGCGAAAAAGACCAACGAATTATACAATTGCGAATTATACAATTGTAGTAAAATATAATTTTCTCTCACTTTATACAACAGAAGTGTATAAATTGTGTTTTCGTTTTTGTATAAAGCGAGAGAAAAACATATATCTTCTTCCTATACACTTGTAATTATGCAATATACTAACATTTTACTTCGATTCAATTGTATGCAAAGCAAATTTTATACAGATATTACAGCAAAATAGGCAGCGAATTATACAATTGCAGCGAAATAAGCCAGCAAATTATACATATATTGCAGTGAAATAGGTCAGCAAATTATACAATTGCAGCAAAATAGACCATCGAATTATACAATTTAGACCAGCGAATTATACAATTGTATATATATAACAAATTATACAGTTATATGTTTGCTATAGAGCGCAATTATGCAAACTTTGCTATAGCATATAAATATGAATTTTCGTTTGCTATATGTGAAAGTTAACCTTAAAAATAATATGAATATTGCTAAAGAAAAAATAGTTATTCTTAAAAATCTCTTAGTTACACTTCTTAAATAAACTTTTTACTCCCTTCCCATTACTTTTTTGTTAATATTGCATTACTTTATTATTATTGTTTTGGAGGTGTTCTTAGAGAATTATGATAAAAATAAAATTGGATAGATAGGATTGTGGATGTAATTTTAGATAATAATTAAAAATAATTTGGAGAGTACTTTTGAGCTTAATTTACAGAAAGGGTCGACCGAACGTTTTTCCATCAAGTTAGTGTCTCCTTCTTCGATAATATAATATATATCTCAAAATTATGTACCAACAACCTAAGTATACTTTGATTGGGAAGATCGAGCTAGCTAGGCCTTGTTATTTTCTTAATTAATGTTAAAGATCGCATGCCATATTAATTAGATTAGGTATTGCACAAACTAAACAATTACCAATAAGTGAGAGGTGAAGATGAATCATGGCATGCAATACAGAAGAAGAAAGATGCTAGATTATGTACGGTCGAGAAGTGCCTCTATTTGATGTACGCACGTGGTGTTGTTCAGAAAATATATTTATAGAGTTGAGTGACGAACAATTATATTAAATAATAAAAACTCTCTCTGCTAACAATACACTACTTATGAATTTAATTTTCAGCTTACTTATGGATGAACATGATTACTACATGCATGTACTTATTTATTGATTGATGCACCATAGGGAGTACATAACTAATTAGGCGGCACAGGTGGGACAGGCGCAGCCAGGACCGCACTTGCAATTGGCCTTCCCAGTAGCGGCTTCACTCTTTGGACATGTGCAAGGATTGCAACCACAGTGCTCTCCGCATGAGCACCTCTTGTGCTCCATGTTTGCATCAGACGATGTGCACCTGCATATATATAGTAATTAATAACAGGGGATATATTGCATGCACTCTCAATGATATGATATGATGTACCTGCAAGACGTTCCACCAGGGCACGGACAAGGACAACCACACCTCTCATTGCAACTTCCTCTTACATCAGCCATATCCATCGATCGATCTACCTGCACCACCATACCCATCCATTCTCAAGATTAAACATTAAACATTAAACATTAAACAGAAACTATAAAAATGCAACAAATTAAGGGGAGATCCCACCTACACAAAATTAGTTGATGGGATTCAGAAAGCAGATTAATTATATATTGAGTGAAGCAACGCCACCTGCCTATTACGTGTCAACCTGCCCGCCCACTTCTCTTTCTCTTTTGCCACCTACCTATACTCATCATATAATTACCATATACATCGTATCCTAACTTTAAAATTTTTATATATAATAATAATAATAATAATAATAATAAATACTCATATGAATAAATAAAAAATTCTAGTCATTTATCACTACAATTACTAACAACTTCAAATGATTGCGACAGACAGATAACTATACATTAATTATCTAAAATAATCACGATAATTAACAAATTTAAATATTAAAAAATCTGAATATCTCTTTAAATATATCATAAATTGAAATAAAAAATAATAATAAATCTTGAGCCTATGCTAGCCTGTATCTAGTACTCGGTATAACTCATGTAATCAAAATAAACTAGTGCTCCCTCCTTCCCAACCTACATAATTTTACACAATATTAGTATCATTTCGTTAAGAGTTAAAAATAATTCTAAAGCTAAAATTATGTCTAATTATAAAAAAGTAAAATTTTTTAAAAAAAATAGATTTAAAAAAAATATTATCACATAAATCAAGACAATGGGAGTATAACTCTAGAAAATTGACACTTATGTTTACTTTTTCAATTTTATATAAACTTAAGTGTGAGTAGTAAATGTGTGAGTTCTTTTTTTATTTATTTAGTACTTCTCTTTGTCCATAATAACTTGCCTACTTTTTTTATTTTAGATGTCCCTAATTACTTGTCCATTTTAGCAAATCAAGAAAAGATAAATTTTCTTTATCAGATCATTCTTTTCTTAAGCTTACGATTCATCGACTTCATAATTAATAGGAGTAAAATGATAAACTCACTATATCAATCATTATTTTCTTAATAGGTGTGTCAATTCAAAAATAAATGTGTGATCGATTGAGCCCAGTCCACAAAACTACAAATCATTTCACTTGTGAGACTGGAAAAAAATAATTGTTTCTCCTGTCACGCCTGCTATAAAACACGATTGAATAATTTCGAGCATGTTTCACCCACTCTTCAATCATCATGTCTAGAAGGGAGCTTGGGACATGTATAAATCACGTTTGAGTACTTCTAATGTTATTTTAAGGTTAAATCTCAAAACTAAAACGTCACTATGTTTCGGTACATAACTCAGATTTCTTCAAAGTTGCTCATAATCGTAACGTTCCTTCTTAAAAACAAAAAACATTGTGTTTAGGGTGGGGGAGGGGCTACATTTCCTCCTTTCTGTTTGTAACACTTGAATAATACGCTGTGCTGATGATTCATCCACTCCAAAAGTAGGCAGTGAGTTCCTTCCATTAACATTAAAATGTTGTATGTAGCTACTGGTAATCAAGCTTTTCGTGTCAGCTCTTTCAAATGTATCCTACCAAATAAGTCTAAATTGTTGCTCAGGCTCCTGTTGAATTGAGTAGAAAGACAAATACACATCAGGGAGTGAATTTGGAAGTTACAGAGCTTTTGGGATATCTAAATATCAAGTTCAAAAAATCCACCAAGTCATGTATACTTTAATCCACAAAAAGAAGTTGGTTAAACAAAATGAGTGTTAAGGAGATACCAGGAACTTGAATCCATTTAATTTTATCAAATAGAGGTTTACAAAATTATGTTAATTTTATTTTCTTTTGCAGTAGCTAACTATAAACTCATTCAAATGGGCTGGAGGGAGTAAAGCGGAACCGTGTTGTAGCCTACTATGAAAAAGGGAGATAACTGCTATGGTGCCCTTAAGTTATGATACAACTCATGTAAAGTCATGCATGTACAGTGGACGAAACATCTGTTCACCCTAAGGTGGAGTCTATGTAGAGAGGGTAAGACACACAAGTACAGACATGGAAAAGGATTGTGCAGGTCATGAGAGCAAGGGAAAAAAGAAGAAGAGAATGCATGTGTTTATACCTTGTAAACAAAACTGGTCCTAGGAAGTGAATGCATTAGGTCATCGGTTTGTTTAGATAGCAGTTATGCAAGTCTGGTTTTCTCTTTTTTGTTTTCACAAGCCTTCTAAAGTGAGTATTTTCCCTAATCATGATGAATAAACAAAATTCTATGCAAAAACTACGAAAGCTGTGCATATAGAATACTCAATAGTTTTGCTTATTAGGGCATAAACTTACCAATCATATCTTCGCTAAGTATCTTCAACTCCAAGTTGTTGAAGAGAATCAGGGGCAATAAGGAACACACGTCTAGATGTTTGAAACCGGAAAACTACTATTCCTTTATATGCTGCCCGTGGTACACCATCCTGATGAAATGAACAGTTAATGCAAGTTTTACAGAAAGCAGAAGAACCATGAGCCCATGACAGAGGACAAATCCAGTCACAGGCTCACAGCTACTGAGAGTAGAACCGTCCATGGTCCGGGGTAAGAACCAACATGGGGCCGGTCAATAATCCATATTAAACACAGATTACCCTAACCCGTGTTTCAATTGCATGTTGCATCGCATCATGGCCTAATTTCAATTCCATGCATACCTTTCCCTAGAGTAGGACTGACCACCACCAACACCAACATACCCAATGAAATCCCACAAAATGGGTTCTAGGGAGAGTAGAGTGTACACAAACCTTACCACTACCACTCGGAGGTAGAGAGTTTCCTTCAAAAGACCCTTGGCTCAAGCAAATCAAAGTAGCAATTAAACGGGAAAAAATGGTAGTGGAGAGAAACATGACAACTAATAGCAGAGGAGGACTGACCATGAGCAACAAATGGGCCTTATAAGAATTTATCTTTAAAATTTGAAAACATAACATCATAGCAACTTAGTTTGCATTTTTTTAAGAATTCAGTAATCAAATTGACCAAGTAACCAAAGCCACAAATAAAACAAGTAAATGGCTAAAAGTTCATCTAATTTTTTGAAAATCACCTCCTATTTCATTTATGCTAATTCTATATATGTAGGTATATATTCCAGAACAAATATTTATTATAATATAATTTCAATATCAAAACATATGAATTATAATAATAAATAAGTGAGGTCAGAACGGCCAGCCCACAGGCAATTAATACTATTCAAGTCTTGCCCATTGGCAAGCTCAGTTTTTGTTCAAGCCCAGAAGCACAAAGTTGACTGGGCCCAAGCCCATAGATGCCTACAAGTGAAAGGGGAAAGGGAAAGCATGCATTTCAATTTCACCCCCCTTCGCATCTCAGTCCTAGAAGGGGATGAGTTGTGGAATTGGATTCTGATTACTCACTCTAACCCTAAGAGAGCACCTGCCTTTTTCTTTTGCGCTGCAAAACTAAACCAGCAAACAGCAACTGTTCACATCCATGCTATATCCAAATTAAAAAAATCTAAAAAAACATACGACAGTGAAACAGTAAATCTCCAAGAACTAAAAGTATAAAATCACGCAAGAATATTGAACTCCTCAACAGTCTATTTCAAAGTTAAGTAGAATAGATGCCCAATACGCAATGCACAGTCATACCCAACATATGCAATAACTGCATCAAAGAACCCACTCAAGAAAATATGATCAAATCTAAGGTCATAATCAATTTTATATGAAATAGAAGGGGTCACAGATGCATTACCTTCCATTCTTCAAAAATGCCAAACTGCCGTGCGATATCTTCAAAGTCTAGTTGGTCTCTGTACTGAATACGCACATCACCATCTATGTTAAATGCTTTCAAAACAGCATCAGCTCCGTGGATGGGCTTAGCCTTTTTAACCAAGTCGCCAAAGTGTTTCACATAGTTGTCCTGAGAACATGAAAGTTCAAGTTACATACGTTCCTAAGTTCTTTAATCTTCAGCACATAATAATCCTCAAGTCATTACCTCCAAAAGGTAACTTAGGTCCATTGACTTCCAATCAACCTTCAAACAAAATTCCAGGTAGAGTACATGTTGTACAAACGGAAAAAATTGAGTAGACAAGAAAAAAGGGGTGATGGCAACAAATACACAAGGGAGATAGTAACATGCCTGGACATCATTTAGCTTAATTGGCTCAAGATACTGCTTAAAAAACT
The DNA here is from genome assembly GCA_016801875.1 of Solanum sitiens. NCBI lineage: Eukaryota > Viridiplantae > Streptophyta > Magnoliopsida > Solanales > Solanaceae > Solanum > Solanum sitiens. The sequence continues at coordinate 926,347 of JABWTJ010000064.1, read as the reverse complement.
GCCCCAAACTAGAACCCTGTAAATAATAAAAGATTGTTGACAAAGTTCAAGGAGAGTTATTTTGATGAAGTAAGGATTAAAATTAAAAGCATCAAAAAGATGCACAAAAGCACTGTACAGGTGCAGTTACAAGAGTAGATTACAGAAGTCCTATGCTAGAGATAGGGAGAGAACAAAATCCAACAGACTCAGGAGAGCTAATAGGGGGAGAAAATGCTCCAACACTTAAAAGATATTAAGCATTTAGCTTTCAGGGAGTAGTTTGTAGTTGCTAAACCATCAAAACACCTTCTGTTCTTCTGTCCTAAAGGTCCAAAAAAATGCATCCAGTAATCATTTTCCAGACCTTCCTGATCGATTTTTACCAATTTTCCACTAACTCCAGCTGCTGCAGGCATCTTTGATGCTTTCTGGTAACACCCAGCTGTCCAAAAATAGAAAGAAAAAAAAAAGCATGCTCCAGATGTCTGAAGCAACTGCACAATGGAGGATTATTTGTTTCAATGTGATGATGGCACATATAGCATTTGTAAACTATGTGAAAGGACTTTCTGTACAAGTTATCTTGAGTGAGGCAGGCTTCATTTAGAGCAGTCCAACCGTAGCAGATGAATTTAGGGGACAGTTCTGACTGATGATGTGTAGGTCATCTATCTAAAGTCCTGACACTATAAACTCCCAATGGACTTATTCCCCAGATGAACATGTCTGAAAGTTGCTCACTGACATACAGTTTCCCAATCTGCCTAGGAAGCCAAGTAATTCACCAATTTCCCAGTCATTCACATTCCCCCTGAAGATTGGATTTCAAGAATTGGCTTCTATATTCTGAGAGACGGTAGCGTCAGATCTTCTAACAATTTTATAAATGTTAGGGAAGTCAGATAGCAAGCTTGACAAGTCCTAACCATCTATCTTTCCAAAAATTAACTTTTGCCCCATTCCCAACTTGAAATCTGTTGTTCTGGCTGAAGTCTGAACTTGCCTCAAAGGTTGATAATGTTCTTCGAAAGGCATACCTTATGTCGAGCCTGGAGACCTTTGTGCACCAGTTACTGTGTATCCCATGTTTGGCATCCACCACTCTTTTCCAGGTTAGCTGATCCTCCTCTTCATACCTCCATAGCCATTTCATGAGTAAACACCTGTTGTGAAGAAAAAGGTTCCTGATGTCCAAGCCTCCCAGTGATTTACGCAGAGTTACTTTCTCCCATTTTACCAGATGAAACTTATGAGCAGTGATGTTATCTTCCAAAAGAAGTTTCTTCTAATTCTGTCAGCTTCTTTTGAATCCTTGAGGGGATAGGGTGTTGTTGATAAGAGTGAGCCTACCACCCGTTGATAAATACTGCATTTGCCATGTGGCTAACTTTGTTTCAAATTTCTCCACCATTCCATTCCAAATTTTGTCAGATCTGTGTTTTAGTAACCAAAGGTAATACTAGACGGGTTTGTTGGGAAGGAATTTATCTCACAGTAATGTATTCAAGTCAACAAATCCAGATTTTGCACTTCATTGACAAGGTAGATAATGCTCTTTAACATGTTGATGTGGAGGCCAGAAGGAGCTTCAAAAATTTGAAGTGAACAAATTCATATGTAACACTTTTGCTCCACAGAAGATCAAAGTGCCAAATTCAAATATCTTGGTTTGGATTCCTAAGGCAACTGAATAGGATTTTAGCAACAAGAGAAGTGATTTTGACGGTGGAGAATCTTAGGAGATGAAACGCTGTCTGCTTGAGCTAGTATTTTCATTGTAAGGAGGTGAGTGAGGAGGACTTGGACCATACTTTGTTACATTGCAAATTACCTACGAAGTTATGGGAGGATATCTTAGATGGTCTGGAGTTTCTTGGGTAATGCCAAGATCTGTAAAGGAGTTGATGTTCAGCTGGAAGAGTGGAGCTAGGAGAAGAATGCACAAGGCTTGGAATGTTACCATCTTGCTTAAATGTGGGTCATTTGGAAAGAGAGAAATAGAAGAGCCTTTGAAGGGGTGGAGATGAGCTTTGCTCAACTGAGTAGTAGTCTCCGATTCTTCATTTTCTTTTGATGCACCCATGTAGTTCCTGTTTGTATAGAAGATTGGGAGTCCTTTGGAGACAACCAGAGTTTGTACGTTTCTCCTCCTTTTGGTATCGCACTTGTATATGGCCAAGTTGGCCTTGTTATTATTAATGAAAACTTTTACTTGATCAAAAAAGATATAAGTGTCATCTACATATCGCAGGTGAGACTCGAGACTCGAGAGATAGTCAATGTATTACCAGTAGTCGTGCCAATTTCAAAACCTTGAATCCATTGCTACTCCCTGACTTTATTGAAATATTGCTCAAGCCTTCCAAACAAGTTGGGGCTTGCTACAGGAATACCCACTTCTTTGTTAAGATGGTAGAAATTGATAAATTTTCCATAGTTATCACCTATCAGTATCTGTTTCAGAAGGTAAAACAGCTCTAGAAGGAATGAGAAACATTTTTTCTCTTGAGAAATATCTAAATGAGTGAAAACAGCAATATCAATCACACAATTGAAGACAGATTCAAGTTCAACTACATTTAATGAGCCAAAGCCATCTAGCTCTGATTTAAAGGAGGATCTTTTATACACATACATGCTCACCAAAATTGTACGTTCTGCAAACTTCTGGGCGAATAAATTGTCGGCCTCTGTGATTTTCTTTGAGCCTTAGCCAGTCATCCCAGTAAGTAAAAGTAAGGTCAAAGAAAATTTTTGAAGGTTCCAAAGGCAGTTAAGTTATGCAAGAAATAAGCACATCAGTTGGAAAGGATATGCCTTCGGCCACTTTGGAGATAGTTCGGACCAAGTTGATTTTGAAAGCATCCATCCAAGACCAGGAAAAAAGTCTGAGCGGTAAAGAGCATCTGCAGTGTAAAATGCAAAGCATTTCAGTGAGATTAGAAAAGTGAACCCTGTTTACTTTGCTAAAAGAACACCTAAATAATCATCATATATTTATATAAAAGAGAACCCTAGGCCCGCTATGTGGCGCCACCACAAACCAGAAATCCCTTTTAACTTATTTATTTCCAAAATTGGCCTTCCCTTTCAAGAAAAGTTGTGCCTTACTCATGTAAAGTTGCAACTTTTACAAAAAGTAAAATTGTGACTTTTACGAAGAGTTGCGACTTTTATCAAGAGTTGCAACTTTTATAAAAAAAAATTGTGATTTTTCTGAAAGATTGTGACTCGTCCAAGAGTTGTGACCTTTCCGATAAGGTACAATAAGCATTTATTCATGCTATCCTTTATTGTCTATAAATTGAGGGATTTTCTCTCATTTTAACACAAGGAAAATTGTGAACTTCTTCTTCTACGCAATTAAATATTTGTGCACTTGCTCCTATTGAGTGGCTCAATGACACCATTGTTTTTGTATCAACACACTGGTGAATAGAATCGTTTTTCCCTGAGAGGATCTGTTCCTTTAAACCTCGGGTACTAGAATGAAATAATTTTCATAAGGGGACAATGTGCATTCAGTGGGCTCGACTTTTTCCTTTATGTTTCATTTTATTATTAAAGATCCTGGTATGTTTTTTACCATCATTAACTAATGTTTATTTTATTAGTTTTTGTTTCTGTGTACATGTTTTAAACTTTGTTGTTTATGTTTATGCTTTTGATCATTATGTTGAAGTAAAGATATGTTAATCAAGAGATTAATGTAATCATTAGTCTATTGGTGTAATGTAGATTAGAATTCTTAAACTTGTAATTTTAATGACTTTGATCTTTATAGAGTTTTCAGTGGTTAAAAGATTCATTGGATGTCAAAGAAGGGACTTTGAGTGTTCAAAAGTTATGGTGGTTCCACACTACCTTGGAGTTTTATTTTTATTTTTTTTGAAACTGGTAACATTGTATTCCTCAGCATTAAGGGCTATGCTGGCTACCTCCAAAAGTGTTAGTTACATAGAAAAACCAACAAAAAAACAGGACTACTTACAAAGCTCCTATGAAATCCACTAGTTGAATTTCTTCTTCTATGTTCATTTCTTTACACCAAAAACCTAAAGTTGTTCTTTCCCTACAAAAATTCTCTGATTTCTCTCCTTCCAAATGCTCACCAGATACAAGCAGGTACGGTTCTCCACCACCTCCTTTGGCTTTTACTACCTCCCCTTCTGACCCAGCAACTTAGTAGGTCTGTTGTATGTTCTGGCATAATCCAATTTAGACTCATTATATTGGTAAATAGAGCCCAACCTTGGAGTTCTATTTATTCAACTTACTATCTTATCGAGGCATTCAATATATTAGTGACATCCAAAAAATAAAGGAATGTAGTGGGATAGTAAGTATTGTACTCACCCTTAATCAAACGTTTGGGGTTCAAATGTTGGGTTGTAGTCAATTAATTACCCATCAAAGTAAGATGAGTCTATATTAATCAAATATTAAAGAAATAATTATCTCTTTATAAACTTTAGATTAGAAGCCCCAAAAATAAAGTTTTAACCATATTGATCGAAACATAAACAACAAAATATGTCTTTTGCCTATCAAAGTAGCGTCATCGACTACGTATGATTTTGAATAAGGGACTTGCCAAGACATAATTAATCCAAATTATTTGAGCGATATACGTTATATCATTGAAATTCAAGAGATGTTTTTTTTTATATTTTAATAACTTATCAGGTACACAACTAATTATACAAGATGTATAATATTTAGATTCTTATGTAGAGGCCTTGAATAGGAGAAAAACTCTCGCAGCTGATGAATAAAAAATTTGTACCACTTTTTGAAAATACAAATATAGACAATGAATAATAACATATCTTTTCGAAAGACTTTGGTGATGAACAACTATAGTAAAATGAAGAATTAATAACAAAATCCATCAACACTTAAAATCAAATCTTTTTTGTCTTAGGATTAAAAAACATTTCATATCTTCTTTGGATAAAATATTCTTGAAAATTTATCATATAGTTGTACCCTCTCGAAAACACTTATATTATCAAATGTTCAGAAGTAGATTATTGACGTAGTTCACCACCGCGCGAAGCGCGGGCAATTTACCTAGTATCAAATATATTCCACAACATCGAGCAGTATAATGGGATTAATCTCCATGGACTAAACAGTTTTGAACAGCTCAACAATGACATGAATGGGTCAAAAAAATGTTTTTTTCTTTCGTCTTTGACAGTCCATAATATTCATTGAAGCTCGCACTCATAGAAAGAGAACTATGGAGTTCCGAAAAGAGAAATATAGATTTCTCTTTTTACAATCTTAGACATAATCATTTGGGGTACATGTAAAGAGGGGGAATACACAGTCAAAGGAAAGGCATGATCTAATGTGTTGACAGGGGAATTCTGGAGGATTGGCCTTGGAAGCATGATTCGAGGACCAGGCTACCACTCAAAAGTTAGCCTGGACAGCTCTTAAATAATGCTTGCTTGACAGATAATCTTAGCAGAAAGAAAATTACTCAAGTAAATAGATGTTATTTATGCAAATAGAATCTTGAGAGGTTTAGCCATCTGTTTTTGCACTGCCTCATCACCACTGATATTTGGAACTTTTTCTTCTCTCTTTATAGCCTTTCCTAGAGCATACCCAGGTTGATCAAGGATTCCTACATTAGTTGGATCTCTGGGAGAGTCGACAAAGTCATCAAGAAAAACTGGAGGATGATCCCAGCAGTCATTTTTGGTTATCTGGAATGGAAGGAATCGCAGATGCTTCAATGGAATATCACCTCCTACCCACTCTTTGAAGACTAAATCATTAGTTAATTTGTTCAGTTGGATTATAATACGAACCCACCTTTGAAGACATATTTTAGAAAAAGAAAACGTGTAAAGGGAAATAGAGAGTGTGCAGATGGAAAAAGTCAACCGAACAGTAATTAACTGCCTTCTGGATATTCTCTAGCAGTTACCAATATAATACTCCCTCCGTTTCACAAACAATGGTCTGGTTTGACTTTGCACGGAGTTTAAGAGTATAAAGAAGACTTTTAAATCTTGTGGTCCTAAATTAAAGTTAGGTCAAATGTACAAAATTGTCCTTTGATCATGTGACATCATGGCACGTGGAAAGCTGAAATTAAAATGTTACAAAAAAAAAAGAGGTCGTTCTTTTTGAAACAGACTAAAAAGGAAAGAAGGTCATTCTTTTATAAACGGAGGGAGTAACTACTATCAGATTAGGCTTTACAGTTTTCTAGTTGTTTATTGTAGACAATATGTATCCTATATAAATATCTAGTTAGGATTATTTTTAGGAGGCATTGAATATATATTTGAATATCAGTTTCTGGGAGTATTGTCCACTCCATACGGTCAGATTTCTTGGTTGTAAATTGTGTTTAACATTCTTGCACAACTTATAATCAATAGTAAGTTCCTTTCTTTCTCATTTATCTTCTTAAGTTTCCAACATCTAATAGTTTGGTATCAGAGCAGATCGATCCAACATGGTCAATACCAGATTGTCTAATTCCAAAGAAGGCGTTCCCAATGTTGAATCTCTTGCCCAACAATTATCTGCCATAGCATCAAAGTTAAATACGATTGACTCCCCGGCAGCAGATGTTTCAATGATGTTTCAACATTGAAGGCCCAGACTAGTTGCACTCAACAAGAAGAATCCAGTCACAGAAATCGTAACAAAGGAAAGTTTGTTTGGCAAGATGAGGAAGAAGACATTGATAGTCCATCTTGGCCAAAAAATCCTCCCCGAAAGCCATACACAAAGATGGAATTCCCCAGATTTGAAGGAGGAGATCCTAGAGGACGGATTTGGCAAGATGAGGAAGAAGACATTGATAGTCCATCTTGGCCAAAAAATCCTCCCTGAAAGCCATACACAAAGATGGAATTCCCCATATTTGAAGGAGGCAACCCTAGAGGACGGATTTTGAAAGCAAAAAAATATTTCTGCTACTATCAAACTCAAGAGGAACATAAAGTTGACATTGCGGCGATGTATTTGGAAGGGGATGCTCTAGATCTCTTCTCTTAGATAAATCGTGAGCGAACTTTACTTTATTGGGAAGAACTTGTTAAAGCATTGCACGAAAATTATGGTCCTGCAGAGTTTCAAAATCTTGACAAGCACCTTTGTAACATTCAACAAAAAGGTTCTATACATAAGTATCGTCAAGAATTTGCAAAGCGTTCATCTAGGGTTACAAATTGGCCATATCACTGTCTTTTAGGGGTGTTCCTGTATGGGTTGAAAGATGAACTTAAATCTGATGTTAGGATTCACAAACCTAGAACAGTTTACAGTGCTATGAGTTTGGCACTTGAATTTTAAAATAAATAAGGCACAACTCGCAGCAATAAAGTGCCTAATTGGACCCCAAACAATAGACCCACGTTACAAAATACATTGAATTCTTTTAGAAACACCCAGAACAACTCTTCATCTGCAAATCACAATTTACGTAGCAGTGTTTCATCCAACCTAGCCGCTTCACAACCTCTTCAATCACGAACATGGGATACCGAGAGGAGAAATCTTACAGCACAAGAACTTTGCCTTCGTTGTCATGAGAAATTTGCACCCGGTCATAGATGTAAATCTGCAAAATTCTCTCTCATAGAGATTACTAGAGAAGGTCAATTGGAAGAGGTTGACGAGGTCAATGCATCAGTTGGTGATAACCCTCAAGAAAATGACCTTGACCTTGCTGAAATTTCCTTCCATGCCATTTTAGGACAATCAATGGGTGCTACAATGAAGCTTCAGGGTGAGATCAATGGTAAAAAGGTTTTGATACTTGTGGATAGTGGTTCCACACATAATTTTGTGGCAGAATCCATTGTAGAGGAACATAAACTTCCAGTAGAAACAGTTCCAACATTCGGTGTGCAAATAGGGAATAAGGACATTATTCGTTGCAATAAAATGTGTCGAAATCTTCAAATTAAGTTGTCAGGCTTTACCATCACTCAAGATTACTACCCATTTGCAATTGGAGGGGCATATTTGGTCTTCGGTATCAAATGATTAGCCTCACTGAACACCATTCAAGCTAACTGGAAGGACATGTTTATTATTTTCAATTGGCAAGGGAAACGTTACAAACTCCAAGGGGTAAGATCAACAAATTCCACAACAGCTTCCCTTCAATCTTTTAACAAAGTGTCAGAAAATTCAGGTAATTCAATTCAAACACTTTTAGATGAGTTTCGGTCTGTGTTTTCAGAGCCAACATCTCTTCCTCCATTTAGAGCACATTCTCATGCTATTCCTCTGTTACCAAATTGCAAGCCTCCGAAAATAAGACCTTATCGATACCCTCATGGCCAAAAGACTGAAATTGAGAACCAAGTTGCTTCGCTACTCGAATTTGGTTCATTCGTTCGAGTTCAAGTCCATTCGCTAGCCCGGTTCTGCTAGTGAAAAAGAAAGACGATTCGTGGAGGTTTTGTATTGATTACCGCAGCCTCAATAAGGTAACTATACCAGATAAATATCTGATTCCCAATATAGATGAGTTACTAGATGAGTTAAGATCTTCTTTCAGGATACCATCAAATTCGTGTCCAGCCAACAGATGTCCATAAAACAGCTTTTCGAACTTATTCTGGGCATTATGAATTCCTTGTGATGCCTTTTGGATTCACTAACGCTCCTACGCTCCTGCCACTTTCCAATCCACTATCAACGACCTTTTCAGACCATGTCTCAGAAAATTCATCTAGGTTTTCTTTGAAGATCTTTTGATCTATAGTCCTACCCTTCAGCAGCACCAAAATCATCTCCAGATATTTCTTCACCTTCTTTCCACCAATTCATTTTTTGCTAATCCCAAAAAGTGTCTTTTTGCACAATCTTAGATTCGCTTTCTAGATCATGTGATTTCCAGAAAGGGAGTAGCTGTAGAACCAGAAAAAGTATCTGCAGTCTTGGATTGGCCTCTACCAAAGAATGTGAAGGAACTTCGAGGTTTCTTAGGACTTACGAATTATTATCAACGGTTTGTTAAGAATTATGGTATTCTTGCTCGTCCCTTGACGGATTTGACCAAAAAGGATGCTTTCACGTGGAATCCAAAGGCAGATGCGGCTTTTCAGCATCTAAAACAAGTTTTAACATCAGTACCTGTTCTTCGTCTTCCCGATTTCACTCAACAATTTACTGTTGAATGTGATGCTTTAGCTGATGGTGTTGGTGTTATACTACTTCAACAAAGTCATCCTCTAGCCAATTGCAGTAGGGGATTTTCATTTTCTAATAGAGTTAAATCTACATATGATCGTGGAGTTATTGGCTTTAGTGCTTGCATTACAAAAGTGGAAGCATTATCTATTGGGTCAACATTTTGTCGTCACAACTGATCATTGCAGCCTAAAATATCTCCTGAAACAGAGGATAACTACTACTGAACAGCAACGTCTGTTGATGAAGCTAATGCCATTTGACTTCACAATTGTCTATAAAGCGGGTAGTGAAAATAAAGGAGCTGATGCGTTGTCTCGTCGCCCTCAACATGCTGATCTATTGACTTTAGCAATGCTAGTTTCATTGGATTTTAGCACTTTAAGGGAAGCACTTGAAGCTGATCCATATACCAAGCAACTTTTAGATCAACTCTCTGCTGACCCTTCTTCTCATTCGGATTTTACACTATCTGCCAGCCATCTATACCGCAATTCCAGGTTGGTAATTCCTGATTATCCTGAGCTTAAAGCCAAGACTTTAGCCGAGGCACATGATTCGCCAACAGGAGGTCATGGCGGATATTTGAAAACTCACAAAAGAGTTTCTGCAAATTTTTACTGGCTATGTTTGAAGCAGGATGTTAAATTATTTGTCCAGAACTATTTAATCTGTCAGCAAAATAAATATGAAACTTTGGCTCCAAGTGGTCTTTTGCAGCTATTGCCGATTCCCAACCAAGTTTGGGAAGATATTTCCCTGGACTTTATCACGGGCCTTTCTTTTTCAAATGGTTATGACACTATCCTTATGGTAGTGGATAGGTTCAGCCAATATAGTCATTTTCTGGCTTTATCTCATCCGTTCACTGCGAAAACAGTGGCTGCTTTGTTTTGTAGGGAAATTGTCCGATAATATGGCTTACCTCGTTCTATTCTTTCAGATCGTGATGTTATCTTCTTGAGTGCTTTTTGGCAAGAGCTTTTTCGTCTTTAGTCGTACTCGTCTTCATATGGGTACTTCTTGCCATCCCCAATCTGATGGCCAAACCGAAGTGGTTAATCGGTGCCTTGAAGCTTATTTGCGTTGTTTTGCACATGAAAAGCCTAAATCATGTTAGGTTGGGCTGAGTACTCTTTCAACACGGGCTACCATTCATCAACTAATATGACTCCTTTCCAAGTTGTGTATGGGAGGGAGCCGCCACCATTACATCCTTTTGTTCATGGTGAAACCAAACTTGCTGATCTTGAAGAGCAACTTTTGGCACGTGACCAGATGTTAAAGTTACTGCAGTCCAATCTCTTGAAGGCTCAATCTCGTATGAAGTCTCAAACAAATTCAAAGCGACGTGAATTGTCTTTTAATGTGGGTGATGTTATTCTACTTCGCCTACAACCTTATCGTCAGAAGAGTTTGGCCAAACGTCCTAATGAGAAGTTGTCTCCTCGCTACTTTGGGCCATATAAAATAGTTCGCAAAATGGGTCCTGTTGCTTATGAATTGCAGCTGCCTCCAACAGTAAAGGTGCATCCAATTTTTCATGTTTCCTTGCTTCGTCCTGCTCATGGATATGTTGATATCCCATCACCTCCACCGTTACCGCTTTCGGCAGATCTGGAATTCATGGTGGAGCCTGAAAAAGTTTTATCGCACCGTTGGGTGAAAGGATCGGGGAGTTCAACTCTAGAATTACTCATTCAATGGCATCATCATCCTATTGAAGAAGCTAGTTGGAAAGAGTATGACTTACTAGCTGGTCAGTTTCCTTCCTTTCGCCTTGAGGACAAGGCGTCTTTTCAAGGGGGTGCACTGATACGAATCCACCTTTGAAGACATATTTTAGAAAAAGAAAACGTGAAAGGTGAAATAGAGAGACTGGAATTTCAGATGGAAAAAGTCAACCGAACAGTAATTATCTGCCTTCGGGATATTCTCTAGCAGTTACCAATATTATAACTACTACCAGATTAGGCTGTACAGTTTTCTAGTTGTTTATTGTAGACAATATGTATCCTATATAAATATCTAGTTAGAATTATTTTTAGGAGGCATTGACAATATATTTGAATATCAGTTTCTGGGAGAATATTGTCCATTCCATAAGGACAGATTTCTTGGTTGTAAATTGTGTTTAAGATTCTTGCACAACTTATAATCAATAGTAAGTTCCTTTCTTTCTCATTTATCTTCTAAAGTTTCCAGCATCTAACAATTCTCTAGCGCCGGTTAATAGTATCGACATGTTTTTGGATTTCATTAGCTCCTTAGCTTTAGCTTAAGCTACTTGTACTAGTGCTTAAATGTTTTTTGCCCTACTGTACTGGAGCTAACTTTTCCAACTTTTCCTTTTTTCATTGATACCCAGAGTTCAGAACAAAAAGAGAAGTTAAAATTCATTCTATTCTCACAATATCAATCTGTTAGTACCCTTTTAGTCTACCAACAGTTTTATGCATGGAAATTAAATCAGTAGCTATTAATTATGTTTTTCTATTTTCTCTGTAATAGGTCCTCGTTATTTGTTGTGTATTCTGTGTAGTAGTTATTAGCAGTAAGGAGGTTATTCCTCCACTTTCTCATTTAAGTTAGTAGTAGGAAGTTATTTCCTTGTTATTAGGTAAGTGGTTAATCACCAATGTTGTATTTAAGTTATTTGAATTCAATGGAAAGAGAAGCAAGAAAATTAGTCAAGTTTTTATGTACTTCAAACTCAAGAGATCGCAAGTTCTCTTTTAACGAACCAACACCATAGGTAGAAAAAAGAAAATTTAGATTTTATCTCGTAGCGTCCCGTAACTAGATCCATAACAGGGGACCATAACAACTTGATATCATAAACGGGAGTTATGGGAGACCAAATTCAACATCAACACTAGCACAATTAGTGAATTTGTTCCAAGAAGAACGTGCAACCAATTTAGCCAGACATGAAGCAATTGAACTTTATATCAGCGATCTTACTGATTATATAGCGATTGAGGTTGAGTTGCATAATCCTCTAGATTTGGCTACGATGATGAGTTTATGCCGACTTTATGAACGCAAGGAACAACCCACTTGTTCGCAATTGTTAGATGCTTGCAAAAGACAACAGATTTCTCACCTCAACATGTCAGCTTTGTGAAGAAACTGACCAGATCTGAAATGGAGGGAAGACGACTTAAGGGACTTTGTTTCAACTGTGATGAAGAAGTTATTCTGGATTGATTTGATTAACGATGAAGAAGAATTACTTTTCACACTTAGTGCTTTAGGACAAGCGCGATTTGAAGGAGGGGAGTAATGTTAGTACCCTTTTAGTCTACCAGCAGTTTTATGCACGGTAATTAAATCAATAGCTATTAATTCTGTAACAGTGTTTTCCGTTTTCTGTGTATTCTGTGTAGTAGTTATTAGCAGTAAGGAGGTTATTCCTCTACTTTCTCATTTCAGTAGTAGTAGGAAGTTGTTTCCTTGTTATTAGGTGGGTGGTTAATCACCAATGTTGTATTTAAGTTATCTGAATTCAATGGAAAGAGAAGCACAAAATTAGTCAAGTTTTTGAATACTTCAAACTAAAGAGATCGCAGATTCTCTCTTAACGAACCAGCACCATAGGTAGAAAAAAGAACTTCAGATTTATCTTGCAGCGTCGCGTAACTAGATCCATAACAGGGGACCAGAACACAATCTTATCCAATATCCTTAAGTGAGCGGAGAATCTTTAGACAACCACAATAAATAGGTGACAGCTTTGTAGAAAAAGAAAGAGTCGCAGCCCCGTGCTTCATCCTGACACTTATATTAGCATGAGTAAAATGATTCAAGCTCAAGTTGATGATTAAAAGAATATTGTTGATCTAGGAGAAAGACGATGCCGGAGGAATTCAGGAACCACTAACAGAAAGAGAGGCATGTGGCAGACAAATCCAGGAATCAGTCATGGAAAAGGAATAAAGAAAAAACTGCAGAAATACACCAAAAATAAAGTACGCAACATCAAATCCCTGCTGCTGTTTTAGGCTTTTCCAAGGAATCAGAAACAAAATGGAAGTAGGACCATTCAACAGAACAGAAACAAGAAACCATCTGCTCTAAGCAGTGTGTTTAGGTTTCTTCATTGAATTAACCAATAAACATTTCAAGTGAAACAGGAGAAGAGTTCAAATGAAAACTCATAACCGCCATTCCCAAAGGAGGAAGAAAGATATAACTTACAAGGATCTTGGACGAACTGCCTTTGTCCATTGTCATTCCAAGAAGAAATAGCCATAATCGACCTGGGATGTTCACCACAAGGATGTAAAAAATGTTATACTTGGAACATTGAGAATAGGCATTTTGCAACCTGTCATCCCCATGTTTTAGGCCAGGTCCCATTTTTGTAGGTTCACTATCCCACTTAGCATATTTGACCACCAGTTTATGTAAGCAGAAGTTTTTAGTCCTTTTGCTAAAAATGTTATATAATCAAAAATGGAAATTTATCCCAGCGCTTCCATCAGATTTTCTCCTACCACGTGCCTGTGAGAGAAAGAGATCTTGGATGGCTGTAGAATCTGATCCAATTGTGTTGGTTCTTTAAAGAAAATGATCCAAAAGGTTGAATGGGGGGAGTTGGCCAACAAGAGGAAAAAAATAGATTTTCCTGATACAAGGATGAAGTGAACAATCCTTTGAAAGTAAGCATGGAAAATTTGGGTCCTTGAGAATGCCTTACTTGTCTCTGTCAAGAAGAGTAGCTCCAGCCTCAAAATAGTCAAAAAAATCAGCCGCAATTTCCATATCATCTGCATGTCAGAAGCAAAAATATTGTGAGAAGAAAAAGTGCAGAGAATATGCAACATAGTGAGTAAGATAGATCAGCAGTACCTTCTAGTATGATAACACGGCTAAAATTATGCTTGTGAAACAGCTGATCCAATGCCCACTTGTAATGACCTAAGGAAAGAGTGGTCCAATGTTAATGCAAAACTAACACTAGTTGAAATAAAAATGAGCAAAGGAAAAAGATGAAGGAGAAAAAGAAAAAAAATCCTTACGTGCAATCTTGTAGTATGCAACCAGCTCCCCTGGTCTTTCAGTATGCACAGGTTCAAAATCCAAGTGCTGTCGATAAAAAATCAAAAAGGTCTTTTATTAAGACAGTCAATAAAAAACTGACAAGAAGAGTTTGATACAAAGATCAAACAGAAGCAATGCTTGTAACTGCACTTTATAATATAAGGCCAGAACTGTTATCAGCTAATCAGCAAAGATTAGATACAGACTAAAGTAACTACAGCTACCTTAAGCTAAACAATAAAATAAAGCAGCTAGATTCATTTCCCATGCAAGGCAAAGCATTTATCAGAACAAAATTTAGCCAATTGATATGTTATAAATCAAACTACACATGCCTCTTCCACTTGTGTAGTCTACCGGGGGGGATGGGGGGTGGGGGGGGGGGGGGTATTGTCACACAATGAATGAATGAAGTATTAAAAGAGTTAAAATGATAAGGATAACATTTACATGTCAAAATATAGATCATGTATTTTTTTCCCTTCCCATTTTTACTAGATAAAAACTCCTTATATTTTTTCCCTTCATATTCTTAAGTCTATACTTTAAGGACCGGACTGATTTAAATTTCACACATAGATATACCCAAATAAATTTCATTTTCCCTTTCTCAAGCAATAGGAAAAGTACCTGCATATACGTCAGTTGATCATAGCTCAAAGCAAGCTTTCTAACATCAGGATTTGATCCATCCTGCCAAAGGGAAGTAGAACGAAAAGTAGGCTCAGCAAGACAAAGAAGACAAGCATGCAATAGAAGGCTATGAGGGAAAATAAATGGGTACCTGGGATATGAAAAGAGGATATTTTGATGCAACAGATGTTTGGTATCTGATGACAACAATGGAAATACCCGGCTTATCAGCTGAGACATCTAGTATGTCATAAGAAGCAGATAAAATTGTTTTGATAGAAGCATACTTTAAGATGGATTTAATAGTCTTCTCCAGGTAGTCAGCACGACTGCAAGCCATAACAACTACAGCTGCCACTGGCATCTAGTAAATATAGTAATTAGTTGATGAACAAAGATTTGACAGAATTGAGGTCAACAGATGGTGGTAGCAAATGTATGACTGAAGATGTGAGAATGTATCTAAACCTGCACATTTCCGATTAACTTTTTTATGCCCTTACCTGTAACAGATAAATTAACAACATCAAATATAAATAAGTTCAAATACTTGTAGGCATGAGTGTATATTTATTTATCTATTGATAAGATAAGATTACTTGTAGGCATGACTAAACTAGAATAGAATTTATAGCTCACAACATTAATAACTCAATGATATGAACTGACACATTGACATTAACAGGTCTTTATTTATCACATACAATGGGTATAATTTTTTGCAGGTGTACATTTCATATTACTGCGACTAAAAGCAGTGGCTTTTGACAAAAAGCTGAAAGAAGAAAGAGGAGTTTATCAACTTACTTTCAAGATCCTGAACAAGCGCCCTTAATTGTCGGCACTCCTGGTCCTGACGCTTCATTTGTTCTGAAAATGTTGCAAGATGAAGATAAGGGAAGTACAACTACCCATAACCCTTCGTATAAAAAGTTAAAAAGCATTGTTTTTTTTGGATTGGTACAGAACTTATTATTTGAGATCTACATTATCACAGAAAGAACAAGGAAAAATGCATTGAAAGAGAAACATGCAGAAACTGAACAGGTCCAATGTGCCAAGTTGCATCAAGGCCATTTACAAGGAGTCGAGCTCGAGATCTCCAAGCGTTACAAGGACAATTCATGAAGATGGAAGTGCTTGAGCATATTTTGATGTCATCCCAGGGATATCATGTCATGAAGATAGCCTTAGAGGACAAAATAGAAGGGAACGATGACTAAACATATGGACTGTATCTCAACCATAAGTCAAGAATAGCCAGATGAGGCAGGTACAGAAGCGACATATGGCCCGCAGAATTACTTACGCCATGTACCTTGGACTGTGTCTCAGAACTGGACACTGCCCAGATTCAGGCCTGAACCGCATGTCACGATTAGCAGTGCAATTTGAATAATTTTGCAATTTTCAAGGGATGTCACTTAAGGCGTTTTTGTAATAATTAGCCTAAACTATAAATAGTTGAGACTATCTTGATAGACTTAGTCTTGATGAATATTGGTTTTTCTTGTCTTTGAGAGATTTGAGAGCTTGGTGAAGCTTTTGTTGAACCTTTGTTTGACAGGTGAGTTTCAAGGTGAATTTTTTTTTGAAAACGGGGAAAAAAAAAAAAAAGAGTTTCAAGGTGAATTCAACTCCCTTGAGGTTCATCTAAAAGCGTAGGAGGTTTTTTCGGATTCAACAATTGAAGGTTTTGGTTATCTTAGAACCATAATTAATTTCATACTTGTGTTCTATCTATTTATCTTTAACTTTCTTGTTCTTAGATTAGGGTTACTTTTGGTTTCCGCATTGCATCAAGGTCCCGTCCTCACTGCTCATCCAGGAAGATATCTCGCAACATACAACACAAAAACAATAATTGTTTAAAAAGAGAACAGATCTACACAATTTTTTCCACCACACTCGTATACAATAGGACGGATCAGTGTTCAGGAAAGCCAGCGCTTCATCGCTTAAAGCGATGAAGCGAAGCGATGCGAGCCTTCTACGCTTCACAGACTAGAATGAGTATGTGAGCGCTTCATTGCTTAAAGTGATTGCTTCATCGCTTAAAGCGTGAAGCGGGGCCTTATCGCTTTTTTCCGCTTCACGCTTCCCTGAACACTGGGACGGATCTTACGTAAGATTTTCAAGATATACGATTTCCAATAGATCCAATTGTCGAATGGAGGATTACGAATGAAGGAAATAAATCCATAGCTAACATAGTTAGAAAGAGGACAAAAAAGAAAGAAAAGATTACACCGGAGAACACAGTGCACCTTCAAGAGCCACTACTCTTCCTTGCTGCTGGCTAATCTTGTCAATAAGCAACCTAGTCTGACTTGTACAATGATTTTCTGCTTCAATCTGTGTCATTCACATGATTTGTACACATTATTAGCAATTAAAAGCTATTTCTTCTTTCTTTAGCTACATCATTGACGTAGGATACAGTTGTGTGCTGCTAAGAAAATGCAAAAGAAGATTAAGCAATCTCCTGTTGAGAAGAAAAGAGAGGATTTTCGGAATGACATTTGAACTGTTGAAGGATACCTGCATATGAAGCTTTTCGAAATGCTTGATCAAAACATGAAGCTTTTAAAACGTTATGTTCATAATACATGACATGAGTTATAAATACATAAACGATAGAACACAGGAAATATGTCTATGGTATTTAGATTCCATTTAGGAAGGATGACTAGATGAGCCTAGATACTTACTGCAGCAGCAAGGCGGTCTGCATATTCTGACTGTGTCACGAAAAGCCGCATCTGAGAAATGTAGCAAAAACAACCACTTAGAACATACCTACTTCGCCATAAAGCAAACAGTAATCCAGTTAGGTAATTTCTTCTCATAACACCAATGTCAACAGAACCAAGTAACCTCATATGTCAAAGTAAAGATAAAACAAGCTAATCATGCAAAGAAAGGATTGCTTGGGGTAGTGGACAAGTTATGGCTTTACCTAAGCAATATAGACTTTTCTCTTTATAATTGCGGTATCAAGGCTACCTTTTGTGAACCTCGACCAATCCACCAGGTACTTACTACCTCCTAGCAACACAAATATTGAGTAACTACATCCACTAAGCTTAGGCATATGCAAGGAATTTCTGTACTTTTTCCTCTGTTGGGATTCCAACCTTGGTTCCCAATTTCGCCACAGCAATTTCTCAGTCGCTAGGCCAGCCCCTTGTGACTAAAATTCATATGTTGCTATTTTCTTTTATTGGAAACATCATAAAGAGATAAAAGAGATACTAAAACCGAACCAATACAGTAAGGTATCGTAAGTTATACGCATAAGTTGGCGCAGTATCGTCAGAATCTATTTGGGGAAACTTTCAATTTCATTGCCTACAAGCTATAAGAATTTTCAATTGCATAGCTTCCGAAGATTTTTGGACATGTGAATCTCAATTCTTTGCTAAGCACTGACTCTATCTTTGCCAAGGGGAATTGCAAGCCAACTCCTAAAAGAGAGACCAGTGGCCTAGCTAAGTTTGTTGAAGGAAGGTTCAACTGAATCTCTTTAGCGGTAATATTACATTGTACAAATAGGGTAAAAGCAGCTAGTTTTGTACAAATAAATTGTTGCATCCCCTTGATGGTTAAGCTATTCACTGGTTGTGCAAGTTTGCATTTCTTTTAAGCCAAACCCCTCATTAGATGATTAATACAGTTGACCCCAAGGAGCTCGGGATTAAAAGTAATAGTCGTTGGTGAAATTGTTCTATAACGATTCTACCTGAACTGACAATTAGTTGCACTTTAAGATACCAAATTGTGTTAAATTACAGAAAAAATCGCTGAGATGAAATGAATAATAGTTATATGCGTATAGATCTGAGAGGAAGCCAGAAGATAACCTGTATGTAGATGAAGGCGAGAGCAGCCACGACGAGAAGGTACCGTAAATCAAAGCAAAACTTGTTCCCTCTCATCTCTGCCAAATGCGAAATTGAATTCTAAGGGTTTCTCAGTTCCGAGTGTTGCCTCTCATAGGATCAAGTCAATAATGGTCCCCTTCCAATTACATCACAGCCTCTAGAGTAATTTGTTTATAACATACTCCACTTCGGAAAATTGTTTATTATTACAGTAATGTACGGGAAATAATCGGGTAGACACAAAACCAGCAAAACGTGTGCGCACTGCGCAGTAAGGGAAAAATTTTATTATAACCAACTCATACTTGGATAAGGATTTTTTTTAAGGAAAACTTTCACATATAGCCACTTAAAAATAATTAATTATTCTCTATAGCTATAATTTGATAATTATAATTTATAGCTACATGTTATATGGAGGAGAGAGGCGAGCGAGACTGGGAGAGAGAGGAGAGAGGCGAGAAAGAGGGGAAAAAGAGTGGAGAAAGGTGAATTGTATATGTATATTGGTTAGATAATTGTATATTATACATATATATCTCCATATATGGCAAGAGAGATTGGGAGAGGGAGGAGAGAGGCGAGCGAGACTGGGAGAGAGAGGAGAGAAGCGAGCGAGATCGAGATCGAGAGGGCAGAGAGTGGGACAAAGGTGAATTGCAAATGTATATAATTGTATATAACTGTATATTATACATTTACATTTGTATAAATGGCAAGCGAGATTGGGAGAGGGAGGAGAGAGGCGAGTGAGATTGAGATAGGAAGGAGAGAGACGAGCGAGAGAGGGTAGAGAGTGGGAGAGAGGTGAATTGTATATGTATATAGGTTAAAAAATTGTATATTATACATATGTATTTGTATATCTTGGTGAATTATACATATACAAACATGACTAATTATACAAAGTCGAAGTCAGCCCACGTAATTAATGTATAATGTTAGTCGCGAGTGGTAATTATAGCAAACTATAGCTATGATGAGTAATTAAATAGTATAAATTTGCTTAACCGCGTAATTTTTCCTTTTTTTAATTGACAAATGGACTGCAGCACTGCGCAGTAAGGGAAAATTTTTATTATAAGCGAGGCATACCAACTCCTTGTATAAGGACTTTTTTTAATGGGGAAATTTCACAAACAGCTACAATATGAAATATAATAGGCCCTCTTAACTATAGCTTGCCTATTTACGTATCATAGCTATAATTTAAATAGTTATTACTTTTCTGATTTGTATATTCATTCTATTTATAATTAATTATACAAAAAAGTTATTTAATTATATCTAACTAATTAAGCATTAATTGAGGAGTGTCTTAATTAAAGATCATTTAGTTTAATTAGGATACGTTACCAAACCAAGACTTCTTCTTTTTTAGGACTATTCATTATTTTCCTTTAATCAAAGTTTCTTATGTATTTGAACAAAAATAATTAATTTATTTTATGGTTTGAGCAAGAAATACATAAACACAAGAATTTATTCTTTACGAGTTGTATAAAAGACAACATTCAATATATATGTATTTCATATATTTCTTGGTTAATTCGTCTTTAATTTGTATTATTATGTTATTGCCTACGGATATCGATTAAAATGATATTCTATATGGAGTAGTTGATTTTGTTTGAAAATAATTTATAGATGTATAGAATTGGTATTGAATTCTACGTTAAGATTGTGAGTGACTTTTGTATATACCAAATCTAATGATATTGTTTTCACTAAAAATGTATACATTGCATTTTTATTTTGTAAAAGTATAATTTTTTGATATAATTTTTGCATAATTGTCTGAAATTTATAATGAATTTGTATATTGTATGAAGTGAATATACATATTATCATACGTGTAATTGACTGGTAGAGTTATATCGTTAGAATTTTTTCATAACTTATACGAATCAAATATATCAACAAATCTATATACAAAAAAATAATAATTGATATATACAGATGAATCTATTGAATGAATTGATAAATACAAATGAATCTATTGTATATGTACCTCTGATTGGCAAAAAAAATATACAATTATAGGCATATATTTGTATAAAATCTAAAAAATAATGTTTGTATATCTGAATAGTAGAGTTATATCTTTCGAAATTTTTCATAACTTATACAAATCAAATATATCAACAAATCATATGTACAAAAAAAATTAATTGATATATACAAACGAATCTATTGAATTAATTGATAAATACAAATGAATCTATTGTATATGTACCATTGATGGGCAAAAAAATATACAATTAAATGTATATATTTGTATAAAATTTGAAAAATAATGTTTGTATATCTGAGTAATCCGTAATGTTATACAAAAATAAAAAAGATGAATTCATTTTAAAATATACGGATTAAGTTGTAAAAACCAAAAAACGTTTAATTGATATATACAAATGAATCTATGGAATTAATTGATAAATACAAATGAATCTATTGTATATGTACTACTGATGGGCAAAAAAATATACAATTAAATGTATATATTTATATAAAATCTGAAAATAATGTTTGTAAATCTGAATAATCTGTAACATTATACAAAAATAAAAAAGATGAATCCATTCAAATATACAAATTAAGTTGTACAAAATAGCAATTCGTTCCCCATCTCGTTGGTCCATTGAATCAAATTGAACTTCTTCTTCTTCTATTCTTCTTATTCGAGTAATTTGCTTGTAAATGCAATTTCTTTTGTCTGATAAGAACATCTAATTTTTGTGCATGCATTTGAATACCTCGATTGATTATGGCTGAGATATACAAGACTATGGCTAAAAAATATGAAACAATGGGAGAAACTGAAAACAAATAATACAAATACAAAAAAAAATGGCTGAAAGGGTTATTTCAAAATCTGAAATTAATTCGGTTGAGAAATTTATGGGGGATTGAGAGATTTATTGAGAAAATTAAGTGAGAGTGGAAGAGAGATAGTGGGAGATTTGTATAAAAGGAAAATTGAGTTACTGTACGTTATTTATATAAAAAAAAAAAAGTGGGGCCTAGTTTAACCATTTTGTTAAACAATAACCATTTTGTATAATTAAATAAAATTATAGTCATGTAGCATAATTAAGTACTAAATGTTAGCTTAGTTATATAATTTTCCACTGTAGGGGGTTTCATTTTTCAGTCAATTTAAAATTTTGTCTTTTTTTTTGAGTTAATATCTCAAAAGGTCACTCAACTTTGAGAATTTATCCAACAAAATCATTAAACTTTGTTTTGTATCATTAAAATCACTAAACTTAGACATTTCTATCAATAAAATCACTCAATTAAATTTATCATTAAAAAATATTGACATATCAAAATAAATTATTATTTTTATATCTTGTAAATATGAATCTCTCTAATAATTAAAATTAAAGAAATCTCATTAAGGACTTTTCACTTCCTCTCACAAAACTTTTTTTAAAAAAATATAAGTAAAATATATATATAAATACAATTTAAAATTTGAAAACTCATTTTTCAAACAATTTTAAAAATTATTTTTTTTCACATTTGAACAAATCTATGTCAGCAACCGTGGAATTACAAAGGAAAAGTAAAATCTCTACTTGTCATATATATCAAGAAACATCAATAACGATTAGACGCCAAAAAACTTACTTAATAAATACTTGCTAGTTCTAATTTTGACATTTGTTTATTGTTTTTCTTTCTGTTATGATTTAATTTGTTGTTTTGTTTCTTTAGGAGGCAAACTAAATATTATGGTATTACAGTAATCCCAAAATATGTTTCACTAAGAAAAGTTTTTCATTTATTTATTAAATCGAGCATAAATTATACAATAATATTATAAAAAATATTTGTTACTATGATTAAGTTTGTCCGAGTATTTTTAATGAGTTTTTTTTAATCTTATTTATTTGTGGGGTTCGTATTTACATGATATAAAAATAATATAATTATTTAGTATGTTAATATTTTTTTTAATGATAAATTTGATAGAGTGATTTTATTAATAGAAAGGTTCAAGTTTAGTGATTTTATTGATATAAAATAAAGTTCAATGACTTTGCTAAACAAATTCTCAAAATTGAGTGACCTTTTGAGATATTATCCTTCATTTTTTTTTGTTCCTTTTTTCTTTTTTTTTTTTGCTTCTCTTTCATAAAATATTTTGTTTCTCCATTTTATTGAATGATTTTTTTTAAGGAAAATCTATGAAGTGTGTTCCTATATTATTTTCTGTGACATAATCTAGATTGTTTTGGGATTTAGAAGTTCGATTTTGGAGAATAATATTGGTTAATGAATTTAATTATCATAAAAAAAATTATGCATTGATTCTTTATAATTTTTTATGTAATTAATATATGGATTTTGAATAGAAGCCTTCAGAATTTTATATTTTATTTTTTACATTAATACCTTTTGATTGAATAATTAGTGTATTTATAAATCATTAAAGTTTGACTAAATCAATACATTTTGATTGATTATTAATTATTTATAAACACTTTAATTGACTTTTAATGTATACGGTAAATGGTCACTTTATATAATTTTATAAAAGATAATACATTTTATATAATCATAATTTTACTACTAAATAAATATTTTTAATAAGTTGCAAGATTCAGGCTCAAATATATTTTTAAAATGAAAGACATGAATCAAATCAGTTTATGTAAAACTAATTATGAGATTATCAACTAACTAAGCTTGTAAATCCCGACACATTTTTTATAATCCAAAAAAATTATACTTACATAATAATAGTAAATGCTTGTAAATTAGCAAATAATGAATTTTTTTTTGATGGTCGTAACGATAAAAGAGATAAATATCATTACTAAAAATTGAAAAATCAAATATGTAAATGTGTACTTTATTTATTTGAATTAATTTAAATATGAGAAAATGGTAAAAATATCTCTCAATTTTAGTTTATTACTTGACTGTACCCTGTCGTTAAAACAAAGTTATTTATACCCTCGCCATTACCAATTTCACCATTTATACCCCTCAATTGACGAAAATTCTAAATCAATCAAAATTGACCAGATTTTATAAAAATTCCCCATTCCCCATTTTAAACTCATGTCCGACCCATCAAAAAACCTAACCTTAAAACATTTTACAGCAAATGTACAAAGTAGAAGAACAAATGTTATAGGGGTTCTAGTCTCCACTTTGCTACTGCTCCCACACAACAATTTTGATGATTCCAATATCAACTTGTCCATCTTCTGTAATTTGACAAATAATAATCAAACTATAAGCTTCAAATATCATAATAAAGAAACTGATTTACCAATCAACACAACAACTCCTAAATCAAAGCAAACTTGGTAAAACTTAAAGAGGGAAAATAACTTTCCTATTAGAAACTAAGCACCACAACAATCTGCTCTAAATGAGTTGTTACAACAACTTCTCAACCATATTATTTCTGCCTCCTCGGAGACAGAGTTATCATATTGTTGATCAGGTAATGCTTCAATATAAGCTGAGGTGAAACAAGAGAAGTTTTTTTTTTTAAAAGGAAGAAAAAGAAAAGTCTATATTAATGGTGCTGAAGCGTAAGTAAATTGGGTTAAATGATTTTGGGTTAGGTTCTTAGATGGGCCGGGCATGGTTTTAAAATGGGAAATGGGTAATTTTTATAAAATTGGGTCAATTTTGATTGATTTGGGGATTTTTGTTAATTGAGCGTATAAATGGTAAAATTGATAACGTCAAGGGTATAAATAACTTTGTTTTAAAGGCAGGAATATAATCAACTAATAAGCTAAATTGAGGGGTATTTTTGATCCTTTTTCATTTAAATAATTAAAAAATAATTAAATTAGTTACACAAAATAATTGATTAAAACAAAATTATAAACAAATCTATTCAGAAATGATATATTGATTACATAAAAGATCGATCAAAATTCAGTGCTCGAAAAAAAATCTACAAATAGTTAGACCAATTAATCATATCATACACGAACAATCTTCATATAATTTCTTAAAAAAAACATTTACACGAAATAAATAGAGAAACAAAATATTTGGAAGAAGAGTAGACAAAATGACAAGAGGAAACAGAAAGAGAAAAAGAATAAGAACTAAAAAAAATGTCAGAAGAAAGGACAAAATTTTAAATTTGAATGAAAAAGTGGGACCCACTGCAGTCCACTTGTCAATTAAAGAAGGCCCTCATACAAGATTGAGTTGGTATGCCTCGTTCAGATAAATTTTTTCTACAATAGGAGTACCATTAAATGGAGTTCAATACCGTTTGCATGATACTTGGAATAATTTCCCCCCTACAATTTGAGTCTCTCGGAAGTAAAATCCTTTGGTTTGACTTAAGCCAGGCGGCGGTACCGGAACCGGAACTACCGGACCGGTAAGTTCCGGAACCGGAACAGAACCGGTATCAGGCGAACCGGTAACGTTCCGGAACCGGAACCGGACCGGACCGGTAGACCGGCAAATAAATCTGGTTCCGTCCCGGTCCGGAACATAACCGGTAATGGACCGGACCGGACCGGACCGGATTCCGGAAAATACCTTTTTTTTTTTTTTTTTTTATAAATACTAATTTAAATTATTTTAAAAATGATTTAAATTTATTTAATTCAATATAATTTAATTATAATACTTAAAAAAATAAAAAATATAATTTCAAACTTTAAAAATTAAAAAATACAAAATTTTAAAACTTTAAAGTTGTAAAATTTAAATTTCAAATTTTTAAAGTTCGAAACTTTAAATTTCAAACATTATAGTTTGTAAAATTTAAATTTCAAATTTTGAAAATTTAAATTTCAAATTTTGAAACTTGTAAAATTTAAATTTCAAATTTTTGAAGTTTGAAACTTTAAATTTCAAAGTTCAAACTTTAGAGTTTGTAAAATTAATATTTCAAATTTAAATTTCTAAAGTTTAAATTCAAACTTTAAAGTTATAAAATTATAAATTAAAAAATTTAATTTAATACAACAATAATAAAAACAAATTAAGGCGAATAGCCTATATTTTTATTAATATTTATTTGATGTTACAAGTACATTTAAAAAAATATTAGTAGAGTATCAAAAGATTTAATCTACACAGCCACCTTCTAGGAAGGGTTCTGTTTGAACTAAATCTCGATTTATCATACTCTTACTAATAGCTGGTGCCACCATATAAATCCTTTCGTAAATCATTCAACATTTCTTTAGTGACATGTTCGGGAATTGGTTGAATAGAAAGATCTTCCATTGCTTCAATCCCATCGTCACTATAATCCTGCATTACTTCATCAATGTCATCTTGAAATTTGGTCGGTAGTGGTTCACGACCCAAATTTCTTCTCTCCGCATTAATCCAATCACGAAATAATACTGATATCTCCAAGCTGTCGGCTGCTAGTGAATGCCTATGATCTCCAATTTGAAACCTTGCTGCACTAAAGACGCCTTCTGAAGCTACTGACGATGCTTGCATAGCTAATATATCTCGAGCCATCGGTTGTAGTTTCGGAAATCCTTTGCCGCGAATTCTCCACCAGGCGAATTTTTCTAGGTGGAAGGTTATTTTCAAAACAACGATTTTGAAAATCTTTACGTCTAGACTTAACTTGACACTTAAATATGAAATGACATGCATTTTCTACTTTTGTACATCCGTTATCATACATTTGTACACCATCTCTAACCATCAAATTATATATATGTGCAGTACACCTAATATGATAATTATCACCAAAAAAAGGACAAAGAGTAGGCTTTAAATAATCAACAGCGACATTATTACTTGAAGCATTATCTAATGTTATACTACTTATTTTATCACATATTCCATAACTTTGTAAAATATCTAAAATTGTTTGAGCAATATAACTACCAGTTTTTCGCATTTGACAACATTTGTAACCTAAAATTCTTTTTTGCATGTACCAATTTTCGTCAATCCAATGTGCAGTAACAGTCAAATAATCGTTACCATTTACACTATGACCCATATCAGAAGTAATAGCTATTTTACAAGTATTATAATAAAATAAACAACGAATGTATTGAAAATGTTGTGCATGATAATCAAATACAGCCTTTTTTATTGTATTTCTTGCAAAACCTTTAAAATTTGGATTATATACAATTTGAATATAATGTATAAAACCGGGATTTTCAGCAAAACTAAATGGTAAACCCATAACACAAATCATTTTAGCTAATTCTTCAAGATCTTTTTCTCTACTATATGAAAGTGGTAAACTAGAGCCAGAAACATTAGACGGATTTAATTGTGTTTGTACCATGTTAGAGCCGCCTACTCCAACATTTTCAGGAAGAGGGGTACCATTTTTTTTTGCTTCCGCTACCGCTTTAGCATGCAAAAATTCATTTTTACAACAAGCCATTAAATGACTACTCAAGTGTCCCGTCCCGCCAGATTTACCAACAGTTTTATGATTTAGTCTATGTTTACATTTATTACAAATAGCTTGTGTTTTATCTTCATTTTGTGTCATAAATTGCCAAACAACCGATTTTTTAGCACGTTCTACCTTAGGCCTAGGATGTACGGGGGGAACAGGGGCAGGGCAACGAAAGGGAGCGGGACTAGGAGCGGGACTGGGAGAAGTAGTAGCCGTAGGTGGCTCAGTTTCACAATCATCATCATCAAAAGAAGGCGTATTAGTATAATTATCAATATCATTTTCATTATCATTATCACTAGGCAAATCCTCATCAAAATTACCAAAGCGACGTTGTAAATGTTCATGATAATGATCTAATTCTGAATTACTATCAATATTAAAAACAGTATCATCAACATGTGTATAATCATCCGTATTTATTCTTAATATAGTAGATTTTTTAGTTTTTGATTTAGAAGAACTACCGGTTTTTGCATTATCGGATGATGTAAAGTTACACATATTTTTAACACGCTCAAATGCACTTTTTTTACCCTTCCCTTTTTGAACAATATTTTTACCGAAATCCATATTAAAATATTAAACGTGAGATGTAAATAATAAATCACAAAATAATAGGAAAAATGTAATGCAAATAATAAATCACAAAAAAAATTAAATAATTATTTAAAAATTAAACTAAAAGATGGAACGAATATACCGAACGTCTACTTAAAAAAGTAGACGTTTATGACCGTTGAAAGCCGAACGTGGAAAGTTGAAAGTTGAATTTTGAAGCTCCAAATCCAATTTTCAAAGACCAAATAAGGCAACACCGAAATTTAAGAAATTATATATTAGAGAATTAGAGATTAGAGAATAGAGAGTTGAGAGAATAGAACATGAGTAGATGAATTTGTGATAAAATAATGAATTTTAGGAGTATTTATAAGTAAAAAAATGGGTTAAAGTGTAGTATTTATAACTTTAGGGTATTAAAAAAAGTTAGGGGGGGTAGGGGGTTGAATTGGCTGATTTTGGGATAAAATAGCCGTTGGGGGGGCCCACTAGCCGTTACCCAACGGCTATAAACGGCTTAATTTAAAAAAAAAAAAAAAAAAAATTCGGACCGGACCGGACCGGACCGGACCGGTAACGGACCGGTACTTTCCGGAACCGGGAATTACCGGTATTTTCCGGATTCCGGTTCGGTACCTGTCCCGGAACCGGACCGAACCGGTCTATACCGGGACTAACCGGTTCCGAACCGGTACCGGACCGGACCGGGACGGACCGGACCGGATTCCGGAAAATACCGGTACCGCCGCCAGCCATAGTTTGACTTGACTACTTTATGGTTCACTTAAAAGGAAAAGAAAAGAAAACCATACATACACAGGGGTGGGGCCACAGTGTCTTGAGAGCGTTTAATTAAATACCTTTTATCGAAAATTTATACGATATACTTAAGTAGAATATTGTTTGAAATAATTAATTTAATACTTTAAATATTTTTGACACAATATGCTACTGTGACTCCGTGACGGGAAGCTCTCTGATGGAGCACAACTTGGATCCCTGCAAGTCTGCAACCACTCATCTTTATAATTATTTTTAAAAGAGCTCATATTTTATTACTAAATAATTGAAGGTCCGTTTACGGACTCAATATAATTAATTATCTTTATAATTTTAATTTTTTTTTTACTTAAATTCACATATTATTTTATTATAATTTCTAAAATTTTCTAACATTTAAAAAAATTATAAAATTCTCTATCAGATACATCTCTCTCCTCTGTCAGATACATTACTATCTCCTCTCGAATACATACATATCCTTTCTCCAATACATCTTCATCCCCTCTTGAATACATCTCTATCGTCTCTTGGATACATCTCTCTCCTCTCGAGTATATTCATATTCCCTCTCAAATATAGCTCTCTATTCTCGAATTCATCCGTGAGTTATGTGTCTGCAAGTTCGCTGAATAGCAATGTATAATGACCGATGTATCCGCATATCTGCTGATAAATCTAAATTTTTTTAATTCTAAGAATTTTTTTGTAATTGAAAAAAAGTAAAATATAATGTAATTAACTATTAAAACTATGAAAATTTATGTCATAACTTTAATTTATGTGACATATTTTTCTCTGTAGTCAATTTCAAAAGAATGATGTATTAATATATTTAATGACATTTTGACTTTAAAATATACATTTTATTCTTCTTAGTAAGAATATTTATAGTCATATGAATATCTATGATTTGTTTTAGACCACGAATTCTAAAAATATTTTTTTTTAAAAAAACTTCATTTTAAGTCAAATAAACATTACATAAATCGAAATGGAGTGAGTATAAATTTTAGTTAAGTTTTTTTAAAAAAAACTATTTTGTTTTTTTAACAATATTTAAAATGAAAGTGCTAAACCTTTTTCACAATTATGTTTTATAGTATTTTTTTAATTAATATCTAGTCGATAATAACCAAAATTTTAATATAAATAAGGTAATAAACTTAATTCTGAAATACAAGTATTGATATTAATTGAGAAAATATTTATTTATAAATTGTAAAGCATTCATAATCTAATATTTAATATGCTTCTTAATCTCCACGAATGACACTAATTTATCATAATTCAAGATTGTAAAAGTAGAATTCACGACTAAAAAGTGCAACTCACTATTATATGAAGGTCAATTCATAGTTTATCTATTGTGGAAGTTTTCTATGTATATGATATATAATTCTATGACAAGTTAATTTTGATCTCATATATTTATACTATTTCAAAACTTATCCCGTTAATTGGTTATGTATTTTCTTAAACTACAATTATGCGATCATTATTTATCAATTCTTACATTATCAACTCTATATTCTTCTTTTTTTATCTCTTTAGAATTGTGCTATTTTTGTTTTCTTATTTAAGTCACAATTTTTAAAGTAAAATAAATATTATGTTGGAGATAAAATAGGTTAAATAAAATTATATGAATACTTTTGTTTAAAAATATTACATATAATTAAAAAGGATACATACATGGAATTAAGATAAAATAAATATTATTTTGAAGATAAAATGGGTTAAATAAAACTATATGAATAATTATGTTTAAAAAATATTATATATAATTAAAAAGGAAATTACATATATGGAAGATTGTTGAATTATTTGTAGTTGTAATAAATATAGATGAACGATTTGAATTGTCAAGAGTATAAAAGTAAATATATTCACATTATTATTATAATCAAACAAATTAAAATTGATTTTTAAAAATAAAATAAATAAGTTTGTGGGCCACACATGAAACAAAACTTTTTGTGATTCTTGAAAAGTAAAATTGAATTCTTCTAGAAAATTATTTTGACAATTAATTATACAATTATAAATTTAAAACTTTGTTCATAATAATATTTAAAATTACAAAATTGCCATTAATCGTCCTCATCATGCCTCTTCTATTATATAATAGAAATTCCTTTAATTGTCTAAAGTAATTGAAGGACTTTCTAAATAATAGTTAGTAAATTTCTTAGAAATCTATAGCTTAAAAATCTAATAAAGCTAATTGAATTTTCAAGGAATTTAATTTCTTATTTCTTTTCATCAAATTTTAAAATAAAATTTAAACGTAATTTTTTAATTTAAAGTTGATAATAAATTCTAATATTTGTACAACGTTGTTAAAAGAGAACAAAAGAAGACCTCGTTTGATTCTGCTTCCATTTTTCATGTCTCGATATTGTTGTCATCACCAGAGATTTGAAACGTAAAAATAATTTCATTTTAAGTTGGAACCCCCCTGCCACTCTTTTTTATATACTAATTTTCAGAAACGTTCGTTGCACGTTTATTCCAAATAATAATGCATGCATATCATATTATTCACGCAATCAACAAATTTTAAAAGTTCAGACATTGATATTGCAGAACATAAAAAAAATGTTATACAAAAATAAGAGATACTTACCAAATAAATATAGTTAATCATTAAATTATCACATATAATTATAGTTATATACTATATCTTGTCCTATATTTATCATTTATATGATGCCATCAAAATTGAGAGAAGGAAAAAATGACACATAATTTTCAGAATTCCAAATAATAATGTATGCATATCATATTTTTCACGCAATCAACAAATTTTAAAAGTTCAGAAATTTATATTGTAGAACATAAAGAAAATGTTATAAAGAAATAAGAATCTTACCAAATATAGTTAATCATTGAATTATAACATATAATTATAGTTATACACTATCTTGTCCTATATTTATGATTTATATGATGCCACCAAAATTGAGAGAAGGAAAAAATGACACAAACATAACTAAATATGGTAAAACACGTATGAAGATTGAATCAAATAAAAGAAAAGATTTTGAAATTAATAATTAAATACTATCATTTCTTATGATTTATAAGATATTACCCAATGCATAATTTATAGTTTGCACGTCCAGTTTTTTCCTTCATTTAATATGAGAGAATGGAAGATGAAGTTTTAAAATTTAAGTTGTAGAAATTAAATGAAAAGTGATCTTTGATCTTTCATCTTTGTTAATGTTTTTCTCATTTTATTGCAATTAAAAGTTGATTCAAATTTTTTACTTTTAACATCTTTTCACTTTTAGTAGTTAGTATAATATATATGATATTGTTTACTATTTTATTAGTTATATATTTAATTTAGCATAGAGATAAAATGATAATCCAACTTTACACTCAAAAGCATAATGAAACTTAGCATACCTAATTTCACAAGTCACTTAAAAGCATAATGAAACTTAGCATACCTAATTTGCATAAGTCAAATAAGATGAAATAAAAAATTTAACATGAGAAGCTATACTACATGGTCCTTTAAGAGAAGAGTATCAACAACAACTTGCTTCACTCATTGAAATTTTAATCTTATTTATTAATTATTTTGTTTACTCTTATTTATTAATAATTTGTATCACATAAACAACAAAATCGATGTTAAACTTCTGACTTTATAGTATAACTTTCTGAATACATTTTTTGAGCCATCATTCTTCGCACAACATATTTAAAAGCATATGAAACACTACTATAAAGAATTTCTAATTCATCATTTAATCTCACATCTTCTCTATTGAAGAAGCAGAATTACAAAAAGAAAACTCATGACATATAATTCAAGAGATTATCACCAAAAGCCTACCAAAAGATCAAAATAATTGCAACTCAACAAACCTATTTATCAAAATATACAAAGGGAGAAAATAAATGGTTAATTTATAAAAAAGAAAAAAATGAAGGAATTTTCAGCAAGACAATTGTAAGGAATATTAATAAAAAATGTATAGGACACAATTATTATTACAACCCATCCTAAAAGAAGTATCATATAAACCTAAAAAATAATTAACAAATATTAATACATAAATTATGGGATTACAACCGACATATTTCTAATACCCAAATAAAGTTTCATACAATTATCAAAATCCAAAGAAGCATAATATTTTTTGCACCAACGTTCTCATATCTGGAACGACTTGCTAGGAAAAGGATCAGTTCGACATCAAAGTAGACACTTATGAAAAGGTTTCCAAATCTAAAAGGATTATTGAGAAGCGAAGGAGAAGGGCAATTATCTATGCTTGAAGAAACAAATATATAAAATTGTCTTTTGATTGCTTTTCTAACATTGTTTTCTGTCAAAAAATTAGATGTTTGAGTGATAATTTGATTGATCAATGTATATATTTTTCTATGCAAATTTATAGAATTTTGTAAAGAATATGAAAAAGTTATTACTAACATGGAAGATGAAAGAGACAAAACATTAAAATTGAAATAAGTACCGGTGATAACTAAGCAATTCAAACATTTAATAATTATGGAAAGATGGAACAATTTCTAATTCAAATTCAATGTAGAAAATGAATGGTTTTCTGTTTAAAAGTTTTTTTTTTTTTTTTTTTTTTAAGTGTAGAACAAAATTGTTGATAAAAAGTTGTATGGGCATTTTCGTAATTCAACTTTGAACTTGGAGGCTTCCCACTTACAATAATATATGATATATTTATTTATTTATTTATTTTGTCCAGTGTCGGAGGGAGGATTTTCACTAAGGGGGTTCAAAAAAATTAATCACGTAAATAATATTCACAAATAAGAATAAAACGCCTAAAATAGAATTTGGGAAAACACCTAAAATAAAGCTTGAAAATACCTAAAATAAAGCTGAAAAACGCCTTAAAAAAGTACATCAGCTAGGGTTCGAACACACAACCCTGCCTTCTCCAGCGACAATTTTTGAACCCCCAAAGCCACTGAGCTACGCCTTTGGTATGTATTCAGGGGGTTCAACGTTAAATATATATACATAAATTAAAAATTTAATCGTATATATATAGTGTAATTTTTCGACGATGGGGTTCGGATGAACCCCCTTGCTTCAACATAAATCCGCCCCTGATTTTGTCTATTTACTTCATATTAAATTAAACATAAATATTAAAAGCTACATATCATGCGATTTGATTTTTATAATTTTGGAACATTTATTCATAAAAAATATTAATATTACGTAGTTGGATTATAAATTTTTCGATGCACTTGTTCATCAACTTTTTAGGGACAGTAAGGGAAGAAATGTTTGTTTCTTCCAATGCCACATAACATCAATATTAAATATGGTAGAAAATGATTGATTTGTTTTGGAGTATGCTTTATGCTTTTTGGTGGGAGCAGCTTTTTTATCTTTATGTTGTTATGTTGTTATGAGGGGGTGGAGTGGTTGTCAATCTTAGAATGGATGACGAGGTAGTTATTACTATTAATTATTAATGGGAAGTTCCTCTATACTCAAGTATTCTCATTCTCCTAATCCATCTCCCACCGTCTATTCCACCTCCCTACATATTTATATAATCTACTATAGTACTTTTTAATGCTTGCTGGGCTGGCCATTTTGGCTTTTCTTTTACTTGAGGATTAAACTTCACTTTACAATTAATCATGCATGATATATCACAAGTTCATTTTCAACTACTCACCATTTGGTTAATTCATTCATTATTCATGAATTTAAAGTGGTTTGTGTTTGTATTCCTCTGCTTTATTATTGGACAAGCTGATGAGGTGAAAATCGGAGCCATCTTTTCGTTTGGCACCACAAACGGCAAAGTTGCCAAAATCGCCATGGAAGCTGCTGTTCAAGACGTTAATTCTGATCCCTCAGTTCTCGGTGGAAGAAAACTTACTCTCACCCTGCATGATTCAAACTACAGCGGATTCCTTGGGATCATTGGAGGTATCGATATTTTCCATATATATATATATATATATATATAATTCTTCTTTTATTATATATACAATCAATCAATCAATTACGTACAGTACTCTTCTTTAATTTATTTATCTATCTATATATATGGGACAGCATTACAATTCATGGAGACCGATACTGTAGCTGTAATTGGCCCTCAAAGTTCTGTGATTGCCCATGTACTCTCTCACCTTGTCAACCAACTCCATGTCCCCCTCCTCTCTTTTACAGCATTGGACCCAACACTATCACCTCTACAGTACCCCTACTTCATTCAGACAGCTCCCAACGATCTTTTTCTAATGACTGCTGTAGCAGACATGATAAGTTATTTTCAATACAGAGAAGTCGTTGCTATTTTCTCAGAAGATGATCAAGCCAAAAATAGTATTACAGCTCTAGGTGATAAACTTGCTGAGAGGCGTTGTAAGATATCATACAAGGCAATACTTCCCCCTGAACCTTTATCTAGTCGTGACCTGATCGTGGACCAGTTGGTTAAGGTCACATCAATGGAATCTCGAGTTATTGTTCTCCATACATTATCCATAACAGGTCTCAAGGTCTTTGAGATTGCCCACGACCTTGGAATGATGACTAGTGAATATGTTTGGATAGCTACTTCTTGGCTTTCCAGTACCCTTGATTCAACTTCAGTTTCACCAAAGGTGGCTACCTCTATACAAGGTGCTCTCACCCTTCGCTCCCACACGCCTGATTCCCCAAAGAAGAGGGCGTTTTTATCAAGGTGGAACAAGTTGAGCAATGGCTCCATAGCTTTGAATGTTTATGGTCTATATGCCTACGATACTGTTTGGATGATTGCCCATGCAGTCAAAGAGTTTTTCGATCATGGAGGCAAAATCACCTACTCGAATGATTCCAATTTGAACAGTTTTGCTGGAAAGACAATGAATCTTGCTTCTCTCAGCATATTTGATGGTGGTAACCAACTGCTTAGTAACATATTAAAGACCAATAGGACTGGGGTAAGTGGTCCCATTGCATTTAACCCAGATAGATCCATGCCCCGTCCCTCATTTGATGTTCTCAATGTAGCTGGCAAAGGATTGATGAGGCAAATAGGATACTGGTGTAACTACTCTGGGCTATCCGTTGTGCCTCCGGAATCTCTTTATGCCAAACCAGCAAACAGGTCAAGTTCCACTCAACGATTGGATCAGGTTATATGGCCAGGGCAAACTACAAAAAGACCACGTGGATGGATATTTCCAGACAATGGTAGGCCATTAAGGATTGGAGTCCCAAGGAGAGTGAGCTACAAAGCTTTTGTTTCAGAAGAAGAAGGAAGTGGAGTGGTCCATGGATACAGCATAGATGTCTTCCTTGCAGCCTTAAAGTGTCTTCCATACCCTGTGCCACATAAATTCATCATGTTTGGCGACGGACACAAAAATCCAAGCTACAGTGAGTTAGTAAACATGATCACAGTTGATGTGAGTTCCAATGCAAGTATATTCACGCTATGCATTTTTAACAATCAATGTAACATCATTTTTCTTATTCCATGATAGGTGTTTGATGCTGCAGTGGGTGACATTACAATTGTAACGAACCGCACAAAGATTATGGATTTTAGTCAACCGTACGCAGATTCAGGGTTAGTGGTGGTGGTACATGTGAAGAAGATAAGATCGATTGCTTGGGCTTTCCTGCGGCCATTTACTCCCCTTACGTGGGGAGTCATATCTGCTTTTTGCCTTGTTGTGGGAACCGTAGTGTGGATACTAGAGCACAAATTTAATGATGAATTTCGTGGCCCGCCCAAGAAGCAGATGGTCACAATTTTATGGTGAGTTGATGCCTTCCTGTTAGGTACTCATTGGTAATTTAATACTACTGTTTTAAGTACTAAGATCGTATCCAAGAAGCTACTGAGAGCAGTGTTTTGATTTGATTTCTTGCGTTTCCTTTATGTTCCAACCTCAAAATATGCATATTTCTTTGTGGGATTTTGAACTCATCTCATTGTATGTCATGTTTCGTTTGCAGGTTTAGTTTCTCAACTATTTTTGGAGCCCCAAGTGAGTATCTAGTTTCTCTTTTTCCAAAAGTCAAGATAATTTGTAGTATTAACTTTTGGCATAATGGATCAGTCTTAAAAAACTTTCAGGAGAAAACACAGTGAGCACATTGGGTCGAATGGTACTGCTTATATGGCTATTCGTAATCTTGATAATTACGTCGAGCTATACAGCAAGCTTGACATCGTTTCTAACGGTTCAACAGCTCTCCTCGTCTATACAAGGAATTGAATCATTGGTAACAAGCAATGATGCAATTGGGTACCAGGTAGGCTCTTTTGCTGAGAACTACTTATTTGAAGAAGTTAACATTGCAAAGTCTAGGCTTGTTCCTCTTGGATCACCAGAAGAATATGCTGATGCCCTTGAACAAGGAAGAGTTGCTGCTGTGGTTGATGAACGTCCATATGTGGATCTGTTTTTATCAACTTACTGCGGGTTCCAAAAAGTTGGCCCAGAGTTCACCAAAAGTGGATGGGGATTTGTAAGAATTTCCTCACTCATTTATTTTACTACAACACTTTTTATTTAGTTAAGTAATATTTCATGGACATGAGTGGAAAAATGAATGAAATGATTTATCCAGAACATAAGCTGACACCTTGATCCAATTAATTTATAGGCATTTCCGAGAGACTCCCCCTTAGCCATTGACATTTCAACGGCAATCTTGCAATTGTCTGAGAATGGAGAGCTAGAGAAGATCCGCAAGAAGTGGTTAAACAGAAGAGTCTGTGGGGGGCAGAGCTCTGCAGCAGATTCAGAGCAGCTTCCATTAAAGAGCTTTTGGGGTTTATTCCTCATTTCTGGAGTTACCTGCTGTTTTGCTCTGCTTGTATATTTCTGCTTGATGTTGCACCAGTTCAAACAACATTTTCCTGAATTAACACATCGTTCTACTGGTAGAACTAGAATATCACATATGGTAAGGCTTAAAAAGTTCTTGTCTTATGCGGATGAGAAGGCAGAGATATCTGCAAATAGGTTGAAAAGAAAGCGGATGGAAATGGAAAACCCTTAATTCCATTAGCTAATGCCAATGATCATTAAAGCTTGAAATGAAAAGAGAGACTGGAATTACCTTTCTCATTTCGAATTTTTGTACATTCAAGTTATTATTTTTAGGTGAAATGGTCTGGTGAACCCTTATACTTATATCAGTTTGTATTTTGAACTCTTCTACTTATCTCTTTGTCATCTGGACCTTAAACTCAATTATGATGAGACTTTTAAGCCCTCCAACCATGTGTGTAACCCACTCTCCTTTATATAATTGACATGTCATATCCACGTCAGATATTTAATGTCATATCATTATTATTTCATAACTATTTTTTAAAAATTATTAACCAAAATTATTTAATAAAATGTAAAATAATAACATTTTAATTTATTTTTGACATTTTCTAAAATGAAATTCCATACATCCCATTATCCCTATTTTCATTGTTTCACCACATAAACGCAAGCCTTAATTACAACATATACGCCGATGACTACCTTCAGAAATCAAATAACATAGCTAGAAGAAACTTCACATGTGATTCAAGCAGAATATACAGTGTCACACATTTGAACTACCCTTCATTTGTTGTTCCATTCTTTGCCAACATCGAGAGTGTCAGTTTAAACACAATCAAATGTAGCCGGACACTGACTAATGTTGGACCGTTTGGAACATACAATTTTATTCAATGGAAATTATAGTGCCGGCGAAATCACATATACTTTTTTCTTCATTCATCTTCATCTCCGTCGCACACCATTACTATTTTTCTTTCCTCCTCCAACCTACACAGAAACTTCTTAAGCCACCGCACCATCAGATCTGACTGAAAAATCTTTTCATTGTCATGGACGCACCCTCACCCACCTCGTTCTCCTCTCCACTAGTCAGTGTCGCCTCTCTCTCACATCTCACACTATACTGGAATGGTGGAGTGCACCACTAGTCCCGCTTCTCTCCCTCAAGCCACTACGATTCAGTGGTCTTCGGCGAGCGATGGTCCGCTTTCTCCCTCCACGGTGAATCAGTCGCCAAGATCTGCTAAATAGATGTTTGTAAATCGTGGAGAAGGAAAAAACAAAGTTTGGTCATGAAAATAGTCAAAAAGGAGGGATAATGGGAAAGAATAAATTACTTTTTAATTATTTTTTTAAACTTTTTTTTATAATTTTAATTTTTTAAACCTAAAACAGTTCTTCACTCGGAGTGTGAAAACACACTTTCGCCAACTCAGCCATCTTAAAGTCATATAAGCGTGGTCAATGGTCAGAGGGGTCCGATAAATTGTGTTTTATTGAGTTTAAGGGTTCAGATAACAAAGAGATAAGTAAAAGGGTTCATAATATAAGCTGATACAAGTACAAGGGTCCACCAGACCATTTCGCCTTACTTCTATCATGTAACAACATATAGTGTAGAGAACATCTAGACCTCTAGAGTGTGTTTAGTTGTCTGAAAAATGTTTTCCAATTTTCTCATGTTTGGTTGGGACAATAGTTTTGTAAAATATTTTCCAAATCAACTCATTTTTCTCAAAATTAAGGAAAATGACTTCCTTTAAAAAATTAAAGAAAATATTTTTTAACTCTCCTCCAATATCAAATTATATTTTTTTTTTGGGAAAAACATTGATTTTAAAAAAATATTTTCAATTTCAGAATTTTATTTTTTCACCCGATCCTTGACCCACCCCCAACCCCCACCGGCCAGCCCCTCAACTTCAAATTTTTATTTTTAAACTCCTACATCCCCCACCTCCCCTACCAGCCCCCTACCCCAACCCCCAACCCCCCAAAAAATTAATTTTATTTTTAAAAAATATTATCAACTTTAAATTTTTATTTTTTCATTCCTACCCCATCCCCCTTGCCCCCCCACCCCCCCAAAAAAAAATTATTTTTAAAAAATATTTTCAATTTTATAAATTATTTTTTACTCTAATAAAAATAAAAAATGTCTCTCAAAAATATTTTTCATTCACAAATTAAACACTAAAAATTATTTTCAGAAAATATTTTCTACTCACCAATCAAACATGAGAAAATAAGTCCAAAATCTACTTATTTTCCAGAAAAACATTTTCCATGGAAAATATTTTCCTTCATACCAAACGCACCCCTGGTGTTTGAAGAATTATTCAATAAGTTTGTAGCTTAATACAATTAAGATGTTAAGTTTTGGGCTATTGATGTGCAACTCCATTGTTACCTAGAGAAGAGATGTATGGACCAAATTGTTACACCCTTAGGTTAGGGTTAATTAGTAGAGCTCATTGTCGTCTACTCTCAATTTACATTGAATGTTTGTAAAGGGAACTGGGGAAAAAAAAAATATTTTTAATTGAGGACCATACCTGGCACTTTAGCAAGCTCATTAGCCATACTTTTCGGAGTTATGACTGGACTTTTTCACTTGGATGACAGGGAATCAACATTTCAGGTCTAGCTAGTTAAATTTAACAGATGGTAAAAAAAATCTTCTTGTTTAAAATGTATTGGTTTGATCAAAGATTAATGGACCAGTATATATATATATATATATTTTTTTTTTCGTTTTAAAAAAATAATCTAGTTTGATTTGGAACGGAGTTTAAAAAAAGAAAGAAGACTTTTTAATCTTTTGGTTCTAAATTAAAGTAATATCAAATATACCAAAATGCCCTTTAATCTTGTGGTCTTAAACATGCCACGTGGAAAGTTAAAGTTAAAGCGTTGCCAAAAAAGAAATGAAATCATTCTTTTTAAATAAAATAAAATGGAAATTGAGTCAATTTTTTTGAAACGGAAAGAGTAATATAAAGAGAGAAAGATAGAAGGTATAAGAAATGAGTAGGAGGAGATTGAGTAGCTTCCAAATGTTAGAACCTTATCTTGAGGGAGAGAAACAAAATAGAAAATTTGATACTCCAAAAGAAAAGAAATTTAAGAGTATTGAATTTTTAGCTTTGATGTTGGCACTCTTGCAATGGCCGTATTATGTCAGTCTCCCCTGAATTTGAAGCTCATCACCTCACGGAATCGCAATGCCAATCCCTCCCGCAGTGAGCCCCCACCCGTTTTCACCTCTGTCAAGTCCTTTGCTCCAGCCACCGTTGCCAATCTTGGCCCTGGTTTCGACTTCCTTGGCTGTGCTGTCGACGGCATCGGCGACTTCGTCACTCTCCGCCTTGACCCCAACGTCCACCCTGGCGAGGTCTCTATTTCTGACATATCCGGCGCCGGAAAGAAGCTCAGAAGAAACCCTCGCTGGAATTGCGCTGGCATCGCCGCCATCTCTGTCATGAAGATGCTCAACATTCGATCGGTGGGCCTTACTCTCTCCCTTCACAAGGGCTTGCCCTTGGGCAGTGGTCTCGGGTCCAGCGCCGCTAGTGCAGCTGCTGCTGCCGTGGCTGTCAACGAGCTTTTTGGCCGCCCACTGACCCTGACTGACCTCGTGCTTGCTGGGTTAGATTCGGAATCCAAGGTCTCCGGTTACCATGCAGACAATGTGGCACCTGCTATTATGGGGGGTTTCGTATTGATCCGGAGTTACCATCCTCTTGAATTAATTCAGTTGAACTTCCCTCATGAAAAGGACCTCTTCTTTGTGCTGGCAAATCCGGAATTTGAGGCCCCAACAAAGAAAATGAGGGAGGCACTGCCACAAGAGATAACAATGTCCCATCACGTTTGGAACTGTAGTCAGGCAGGTGCATTGGTGGCGTCCGTGCTGCTGGGAGACGTGTCTGGTTTTGGTAAGGCACTATCCTCCGATAAAATAGTGGAGCCAAGGAGAACACCACTTATTCCAGGAATGGAGGGAGTGAAGAAGGCAGCAATGGAAGCAGGGGCTTTTGGCTGCACCATTAGCGGAGCTGGGCCCACAGCAGTAGCGGTGACTGACAATAAGGAGACAGGTAGAGAGATTGGGCAAAGAATGGTAGAGGCTTTTCTGGAACATGGCAAGCTTAAGGCCTTGGCAATGGTGAAGAAGCTCGACCGTATAGGTGCCAGGCTTGTCAGTAGCCAACCCATATGATTTTTTCTGCATGCTGTTTGTTGGTGAACACTACTCACTCAAATGGTGGTGTGGTTGGTTCCCATATGCTTGTTTCCACCTTTCCTTTTTGTCCATTTGATTGTGCCGTTAGAAATTATTGTGACATTAGCAGGAAAAACAGCAGTTTGGTTGGTTAGACTCATTATCAAAAAGTAGAATCTGCATTATCTTAGTAACTAGCATTCATTTTGCTTTAATACATCCTTCCTATCCATTTGCCTCAACTCTGATTTTGCTCATCTGCACTAGATAGAACAGCTGCAAACCTTCCGCACTAGTAATAGTAGTATACCTTCCTTTTTTTCTTTCCTCAACATACCTCACAAAAGAGGTGAGACATGAATTGGTTTTTTTAATTAAAAATAAATAAATAGTTGAAAAAGAGTATGAACATGATAAACTCACTAAGAAATTGTTCTTCAAACTTTCAATCTCATAGTTCCAAGTTTGACGTTGAAATAATGAGCAATTTGATAAACAAATACTTACTGTGGAAATAATAAAATCCCGATATGTGGTGCAAGGAACTGAGGACATCCAATGCAAAACTGTCAGGCCAACCGATCAAGGAGATAACAGTGATTAATGGACCTTTGCGATTCACTAGATTTTTCGTTTAATCACCATAAGTTGTACAAAGCGAACCAACACCTTTGCAGCATTTCGGCAGAGCTTTACACAAGCATGAACACTAATCAACTGACCAGTACTCAAACCAAACATGGAAATGTGGAAACTGCAGTTGCAATCGACAGGATACAGGTTTTATAACTAATTTAAAAATTCTTTTTACAACTCACAAAACTGAATAGCAAACACCACTTTATCAGAGAATGGAACCTTAAAAACAAAAGCAAATTCAAGGCACTAGCAAGGCAACATGTTGTCAAACGGTCAACATTAGTTGTTAGCAGCAGCAGCAGCCTGCTTTGCACCAAGAGCAAACAACTCCGAGATCACTTCAAGAGGCATCCCCTTGGTTTCAGGCACTTTCAAGAAAACAAATATCCATGATATAACGCAGACGATAGCATATATGCCAAATACACCAGCAAGACCAATAGAAGACAGCATGACAGGTAGTGTGTAGGTAATAATAATATCCCCAATCCAGAACATTAGGGCACATATGGCAATGCATATTCCTCGGATCCGAGTTGGAAATATCTCTGAACAGAGTATGTTGGGAATGGGCCCGAACCCCATAACAAATGAGCACAAGTACAAAACAACACAGACTGTAGATATAGCAGCCTTTGCAACAGTCCCCATAGTCACTAAACTTCCAATGACTAAAACAATGAGGGCTATTATTAAGATTGGAATTGTGCCTAGCAGCAGACTCCTGCAATACAACAATACACAGAAAGGCAAGGGTAGTAATCAGATTTGCAGGACTGGTAAGGAAAATAGAACATCCACTCACTTCTTATTCAGCCTTAAGTACAAGTAACCATTCAATGCTAAAATCTACTATACATACGAGGTCAAAAAAGGATGCTAAGGTCTATTTAGTGACAAGCACTGCAGAGGAGAAGTTTATACATTTGCCAAAGCAAATGTACAAACAAAGATGTATGAGAGAGCTCGTCTTAAAATGAGCCGGAATGCTTCCGAGAGGCAATGTAACTTGCTTGTACTCTAACTTGAAGCAGGTCAGACAGCAAAATTGAAGGGATTTGAATCATTTCTCCCCTCATGAGAGGACTATAATTTAGTGCATAGGAAGGTTCTTTTTCCTTATATGCTCAGACCCTGGTTTGAATGGAAAGCCTCCCACTAAATCCTGCTACCATTATATTTTCCAGTGCTAACAATGGCAAAGCACACCCAGCCTTCCATCTATTAAAGCAGAATTTTTGCTATATCTCCATCACCCCATCTCGATTTAGCAAACAGTC
Source organism: Solanum sitiens (assembly GCA_016801875.1). Classification (NCBI taxonomy): domain Eukaryota; kingdom Viridiplantae; phylum Streptophyta; class Magnoliopsida; order Solanales; family Solanaceae; genus Solanum; species Solanum sitiens. The sequence continues at coordinate 882,934 of JABWTJ010000064.1, read as the reverse complement.
TAATGCAGTGGAGATGCACTGAATCCAAATTCCAGGCACGTTTATTGATGCACGGCTTAGACCTTTAAAGAGAGAAGGGGGTGAAGAGAAACACCTCACAATTGGAGATGAGAAATCAAACCAAAATACTATGAGCCATTTGGACAATGCACACAAAAAGTTAGGAGGACAAGTGCGTGAATTAGGAGGTTAGTTAAAGCAGCATCGTATGAAAAACATCATATTCACTTTTTCCATAATAGTTACTCAAAAGGAAGTTACCTCCTGCCAGAGATATCCATAAGCCTCATGGCAACGGCTATTGAAGGGAGCATTAAGAAATTTGTGATTGCACTTATCAGCAGAGATGCAGAAGCAGAACTGATGTCTAAGTTTGACAAGAGAACTCCTACACCTGCTTGCTCAAGTATTTGCGGAGTGTAGTACATAACTCCATTAATTCCTGAGAACTGCATGAATAACAACTCCACGTAAGAATACTTCAAAGAAAAGCAGACACTATTTTGATATAGCATAGATCACCATATGTTGTCATATTAACCAAGCTGACAGTAGCATTCTTGTTCAAGGATGCCAAACCAAGATGTGAAAAAGAAAAATCAGGAAGATATTAGAAGTACGAATATCTTTAAGTTAGTGTGTTTTCAGTATATATTTGGAGGTTAAATTATGGCACAAAAGAAACATTTAAGTCCGAGGCCATAAAGGACATTGGTCTAGCAGTACGAGCAGCGTTTGCAAATATTTCATATATCAGCAACCAGCATGAAATATAGGGATACTCCCTATTATCAGCAAATGAATATACCATGTCTATTTGAAATTTCTAAGTCACTTTTTACACAAAAAGAGTGTTATTTCAGTATTTTATTGGAGGTTAAATTAAGTTATAATCTTGACCACCAGGTATAAAAGAAATATTTAAATCTGAGGCTATAAAGGGCAATGGTCTTGCACTACGAGCAGCAAATGTGAGTATTTCATATATCAACGACCAGCATGAAGCATAGGGATACTCCCTCTCTTCAGAAAATGAATATACCATGCCTGCCTGAAATTTGTCCATCAATTCTTCTACAAATATCAAAAAAGGAAAAGATAAATAGGCATGTCTTATTCAATTATAATGCAACCAACAAATCACTGGTATTATATCCCGTTCATGCTACCTTACAAAAACTGACACCATTGAACATCACTTTGCATCGACTGAATTCTAACCAATATCTATCTCTGTGAACACTGACCATACATCGCCCTATTAGTTATCCAGTTATTTTATTTTATTTTTGGTTCCCATGATCTATAAGAAATGCTCAAGATATATCATGACTGATCACAACTTATCCATGTCATCCTTGAATAAGATTCAATTCAAGATGGAGAGTCTAATCTCTTATGATTCTGCAGAGAAATTTTCCCAAATTCCTAATCTATCAACAGAAATTTAGGTCGAAGGTGGGAAGACAGATCCAATAACAAGTTTGGGAAAGAATCTATGTACTACACTTCTTGAAGAAATAGATATGCTTCACAGTTGACTTTTAGCTGCATAAGATCTCTGGAATCACTGTTAAGACAGCAATTGCGCCAAATGGACACTCAAAAGATTCTAAAACATAGCAAGAAAGCTACAGATTTCAAATCCATATTTAAGGAGGGAATGTGACCAACTGCAAAAGAGAAAGACTGTCACGGAAATGTAAGGAAGAAAGACGGCAGTTACATTCTTTTCTAGTAATATTAGCGATTACCTGCTGAAGTATTTGAATCCCCACACCAACAATCAATGCATGCTGGACTCCTGGTTCAAACAAATCTCTCCAACTAGGCCCTTTTCCAGATGCTTCAGATGGATGAATCATAGCTGGTCCAATAGGATGTTGATCCATCAAATCTTTTGAATATAAAGCAGGTTGACTAACCAAAGCAGCAGCACAGACAAATTCACCAGCAGCAGGCTTATCACCCCCAGCAAGAGAAACTAAAGATCCCCTTTGAATTCCCTGAGCTCCACTCTCATGCAAATAGATTCTTTTAAAACCTCCTTCCTTTTCATTATCACTTTCTCTCTCTGTCCATTTCCATGCAAGCTGCCATCCACCACCAATGTCAGCACTGCCAATTGGTTCACCATCATTACCCTGCATCATGCTAAAAATACTTCCATGGGATGGAGGCGGAACCATGTCCTTGTCCAAGTTTGTTGTCTGACGTGATATAAGTGGGCTCTGCAAATTGTCATCAGATTCTTCAGCTGCAGCCTCAGATGCATAATCGTCGCCCTCAATGGCAAGGTTTTCTTCATCCCATTCTTCAGTTTTTGTTTGATTTCCAGCAACACTAAACATGCTGCCCAGATGTGGAAAGAGCATGCTTCCCTTGCTTCCTGCATCCGGAAGCTTCTCATAAACACTGCCAAACAGAGCTACAACAGGGTCCATGAGGGGCATATGTTCAAATGTGCTTCCTTGGTGAGATGCAATACCAAGTAAACTTTGCCCAGTGACAGGCCGAGCAACCAAATAGTGTCCCTGTTCAGGCCCATATAACCTAATTTGATCTTTTTGAGCACTTGGTTCCTGGTCCTCCGCAAGTTCATTTGCTGGACCAACAATGTACTGCTCCACTGATGTTTCGCCACCAACTCCAAGACCCTCAACTAGCAAAGCCATTTCCCCTGTAAATAGAAGTTGCGCCCTTATTAAGACATGGCAGATGGCAACCTTGCCATTTTCTTAGGAAACCAATGATCACTGATAAACTAACCTACCAGCACTAAAGCCAAAATGTCCTATGCATCTTACATGGAAAATTCCATGACTTTTTTCCACCTTTACAGAACCAAATAAGTACAATCACCAAGTTTTGAGGCAGCGTTGTTTACCTGATATATCCAATCCTGGACTCACTTTCTACACATTTTTGTATACTAGTTTCTGGACGTGTTTCATGTGAATTTTTATAGATATGTTAGAATGACTAAAATGCAAAGAGCAGGTAATGAGTAATCTAATACAACAATTATAAACAAATCTTTAATAATATAACAAAAAACAAATGAAGGGCATATTTTGATGTTTCAAATTAATTCTTTCAAACAACCAATATAACTTTTGAACTTTGGTTTATAGTTAACAAACTTTCAATAAAGTTACAAATGGCTAATTTGAGCTCAAGTAAGAATATAGACTTACGGCAATAAAGCATTCATAGAAAACTAATTAAGAAGTTTAATAGAGAAAAAAAACCACAAAAAATAGAGAAGGAAAAAAGTACAATGTATACATACTTCTTAAGACTTTATCGATAATAATATGGATGGAAAACTAAACACAAAATTAGTACATAATTTTTCGAGTTCTTATCGACTCTTTCTCCCATATCATATCAAAATTCAAGGGTCTTCTTCATCTACTTTAACTATAGAATAAAAACGATAGGGGTTTCATGAAATAAAAAGGCTGAATTTACCTAGATAGAAATGAAGGAATACCAAAAGATATTTTCAAGTTTTAGATTAAATTATAGAGGTTATGGATATGAAAAGATGAGAGTTACGGATATCAAAAGTAAAAAAATTGAATAGGAATTAGATATGAGCGGTGGATATGAATATTTTTAAAGCAAATAGTGTGCGTCTCTCCATTTTGCAAATTTGCACCCTTTTAAATTATTAAATTTCTTTATTTATCATAAAGAATAATACTTTATCCACATAAATTATATTATTTATAAGAGGAGTTACAGAAAAAGTTATGAGAAGAAAAGTTGACTAATTTATGTAGAAATTTTTGGATTTATTATTATTATTAATTTCTCATTATATACACATAGATTATAGATGATAAATATTATTAAATTAGATATTTTAATTAGGAATTAATCAAAGGAAGTGGAAAATTCATTATCATGTTAATTAAAATGAAACAATTAATATTTAAATTAAATAGTTGAATGTTTTACAGCATTTTAAAACCGTTTAACTTTTTCTGTTCCCACTTATAATATATATATATATATATATATATATATATATATATATATATATATATATGATGATGATGAAGATGAACTAGCCGTATTACTCTATGCGAACTACTTGGGGCATGATTTGACTCTAGGAAATACGCCAAATTGCTAATGAAAAGCCAGCTAAATGCTAGATCATACTCATATCTTTATGGGGTGCATTAGTACTATGTTGCAATTCTTTTGCAAATTTTATAATACAAATAAAGTCATATTCAAATTCCATGAGCTCACCAGAGACATCTTCCTGTCCACGGAGCCTCTGCAAGACCCGCTTTGCATCTAGCATTCGCCCTTTACTCACAAGCCATCTGGGGGACTCGGGCAAGTAAAATATTGTCAATATAGAATACAAAATGGAGGGGATAGAAAGCACACCAAGCATCAGTCTCCATGTTGGAGAACTCATCAACGACATGCCAAAAACCATGCAATATGAAAAGAACATGCCAACACAGCCAGTGAACTGAGGTAGAGTGTTCAATAAACCCCTTATCTCTGGTGGTGCTGTTTCTGATATGTATATAGGGACAAGAGTAACTGCCAAACCAACTCCAAACCCATTCAGAAGTCTTGCCAAAAGTAGAACATAGATATTTGGAGACCAAAGCATTACAAGGCCACTAACAAAATAAAGAACCGAAGAAATTATGAGCAAGGGACGACGGCCAAGCCAGTCAGCTATTGCACCAGAGCAAGTTGTAATCAAGACAGCACCAACAAGTGACATGGCAACAATAAGTCCTTCCATGGTAGGTTGTGTTTCTAGATTAAATTCCCTTTTAATGTATAGAATAGATCCTGTATTTCAAAACAAAATAAGTAGAGAATTATAACCAATTCAAAGATATCATTAAGTAATATCTAAGGGAAGAAAAAAAAAGAACGGATAACCTTGTTGAAATTTGAAAAAAAAATAAAAAAATTCAAGAGGAAATATGGCCCAACATCATGATTACTAGCCGTGTTAAATAGAAATTCACAATTAACTGAAGAAGAAAATAACCAGTATTGCAGAGCTAGGCCATATGGGAAAAGATTACCAGCTATAGTGGCATTGTCCCATCCTTGCAAAAAGCTGCCAATTGCAGCAGCGACTGCTACAAGCACAGCTCCACTCATTTCCTTCAAAAAACAAAACAACACTGCTGGTTATCCTTATTAATGATTATAGATACCTTTCAATAGAAAGAGAAAAAGATTTCACCAACTTTGTTATAGTTAGAGCGATTCAGCAGCTAGAATTAAAGCATCAATGGGAAACACAGACCAAGCATGAAGCTTTTTACCTTAAAAACGTTAAAGTGAGTCGAAAGGAGCTGAATCACTTGACAAGTTTGAGAGAAGAATTAGAAACCATAGGAAGCTGTCGATAGTCGGTCTTAGAATGAACTATCAAGCTAGCTGCACCTGAATTTCAGAAAACAAAACAGGGTTTTGGTGTTGGGAATTAGGAAAGGAATGAAAAAGTAAAAGCAAGTGAAGTAAAAAAATATACTCCTTCAGAGCCCCTTTTGTAGTGCGACACCTGCCAGCATGTAAGATGATTTTGAAAAGGGAATTAAAGTAGGTATTATTGAGTAAACAAATAGTACAAGTAGTGAAAAAGACGGAATAGAATACGAGGGTTTAACCATAACTATTGATTGATGTCCCTTCTGCATCTAATCTCCAGCTACTTCTCCATCATCCTATATTTTATTTTATACTAAAAAGAAAAGGTAACTACTTTAACGAAAATCCACTAATACATAAGAATGCTCCGATCATCGGAACTGTGTTCGCCGGCGAGTGAAATGACAGCGGACATGTCTTTCTTGTTTTTGGGGGGGGGAAATTTAGCATATTGCCATTCTGGGTTTCAAAATCACACTACATTTATTATCCCTCGCCATCTACCATTTTCCCACCAAATATACATACATGTTCTTTTTTTCTGGAAAAACTACTTAATAAAACATGTAATTCACTACCATATGTATATTTGATATTGATTACTAAAATTCATACATTAAAATTAATGCGAAAATAGATTCTCAAAAAAAATATTAGCAATATTTTAACAATATTTTAACATGTATTTGATTATTTGTCATCATGATCACATAACTAAAAATCTTTAATGAATGAATTATTCACGAAATAATAAATCATTGGTTCTTTAATCAACATTAAAAGAAAATAAACAAGAAAATAAAAATATATATACAAAGACATTTTATAATAAAAAGAAACATTTAAGTTGCATAGATTCTACAATTGTGATATATGTCTTAGGAGAAAATTAAAATTTGTTAACATATTCAAAAAAGAAATTACGCATGAAAGCAATTATTACTTTTGAATTTGCATAATAAATTTCTTCAATTGATAAGTGAGAAGATTCATATCTATGTAAATATAGATAATATGTAAGCTTATATATACTACCTTTAAGTTATTAAATTTAATATAGAATATCAAAACATGAATTCTTAGAACTGCGTACAATAATTATTTTTTGCACAATGAACATACATACTATATGTGTAGATGTTAAATATAATCGGAGACAATAATTTTCCAGAAACATAAGTAACAGAGTTTAAAACATAGAGTTTAAAACATGTACTCAAAAACAACAATTAATATCATAAGCATATATTAATGAGTGTAAGAAAAACATACCAGGATATGTAAAAATAGAATGAAATAGGGGGGAAATCGAGTTCATTGAATGCACAATGTCACCTTAAGAAAATTATCCCCCTCCAATACCAGAGGTTTAAAGAATTACATCTTCACAGGATGGAACAATTATTTTCACCAACTTATCGATACAAAAATAGTGGTGTCAGTAAGTCACTCAAAAGGAGAACAATACACAAATATTTAATTTTGCGAAAGTAGAAGAAGAAGATCAGATTTTTTGTTGTTTTAAAATGAGAGAGAATCTCTCTATTTATGTCACGATCGGAATCTAGACCCCAGACGAGACCGGCGTCGTTGACCTCTCAGAGGTCGCAGACAAGCCTACATACGTCATCGTTACTTCATCTAGGTTAATTTTAGCGGAAAATTTGAACTTTTTGATTCTACTTAAACTCATAAACGTTCACTATCAACCATCTAATATTAAGATCATCAAATGAAAGAAATAGTTTCATACTGCATTAAGTGTATATTTGCCAAAATGGCACCAATACAATGTCTAAAATAAGATGAGAAAGAAACGCTAGTGGAACATACTCTATTAACTCAAACCTATATCTAAGCTAGAATATAATGGGCAAGCGTCCTCGAAAGCATGAGGGCCTACCAAATCCGGATGAATGCTCCACGTCCGGATAGCTGCAACGTCGTACTGTAAGCTCTAACGTCCACCTGTGCCTGCACCTAAAAGTAGATATTGTATGGGATTAGTCACACTTGTACTAAGTATGGGTATATGCAAGCACACACCAAATACATGCATGAGTAAGAATAGCTCTTTCCTAACAATATGATTTATGGAAAGTCAAGTCAGTGGACTTGCCAAATTTGGATTAGGAAAGTCATGCCATGAGAGTAACATGCATCATCATACTTATTATTTTGCAAGCAGCACGTAACATATTGCACATATCATATCACGTAGTTCATATCATTCTTTCATATGCCATGAGACCTTCGAATCATGGACTTGACATTAGGACTTCCCAAAATGAGGGCTCAACATATGGGACCTCAACTAGGGAGCCTTCCTTAGCAAACACAAAGTCTGCTTCATTCATTCATACGTACTTTATTTTCATTCATTCATATACTAGTGCAATCACTAGTCATATCTAGGATGTAGTTTAAGACTCTCATCGGATTTGCTGTGCAATGACCAAGAATAACCTAGTGTCATTACTTGAGTCTAGCTCACCTCTTGATTGTCTTATCCTAACACCTTTGGTATCGTTCATTTCATTATATACATCATTTGAGGCTGACCTCATTCTTTCTTTGGAAACTTTAACCTTAACCGACATAGATCATGTGAGCATCATGAAATCCAGTGTGTAATCCCCACACCGAAAAGAGGTGGAATCACCGGCCAAAGTGAACCAAAACATGCTAGAGTATATAGGGAGTCGAACCCTGATGGATCCCTATTGGCAGTATAGGTTCAAAGACCAGGAGATATAAGGAGACCCATACCCGGCATGCCGGACACTCTCATCTCATGAGAGTTATGTGAACCTCCGCCCTTCCCGAAGTAAGGCATCACCGCTCATAGCTAGCCTATCGGTGCTCAGTATAAAGTTCCATTACATTCAACTCATACATCATGGAAGCTGGCTTCTAGCATGAGGACATCATAGCTCATTAGATGATTTCTCATCTCATCATTAGTATTAAGTATGCATTAACTTCAATACTTTCATTAGAGTGTTCATAGAGACTGGTCTTTTCATTAGCTTTACACTCTCATAGGTGAGTACATTTTGGTAACATTTACTTAGGCTCATTTGAGATTGCTCTCATCTTTCACATTAGCCTCTTATCATATTGTCACCTCATTCATTAACTTTAACACATTTGCTTTTCATAATTACTCACCCCTTCACGTGAATGTTCATTTCATCATATGCCAATGCACTTGGCCATTTAGTGTGTTTCACTCTTACTTAACCCTTCTAGGGTTACATCATTTTATCACAAACATCTTAGGCTCACCTACTTTTAAAACGTATGCTAGACTTATGAGTCCACACATACAAGCCATGAGGCTTCATTCATAGTTTGTCTAAGTGATTCATGTTTACCCAAAATTATGTGGTACAAGACTTATGCATCTTGTAGATATGCCAAGATATTGATTTCGATCTTTAGAGGCAGCATTCATTAAATATTTACTTGCGTATGACTTATGTGTCAATACGGAATTGGGCAAGGGAACCCCATTTCGAATCTCTTGGACAACACTTAATCTTATTTTAAACTTGATAATTGCATTTTTCAGATTTGGGGGACCCTAGTTCGATCCCCATCAAGCCCATAATATTTCCTTTCTTTTTCTCCTCTCCTTTTTCGTTTAAGTCAAGGAGGTTGTGGGTTCAATCCCCAACAAGCTCATTATTTTTTTAAAATTTATCTCTTAACTTTCTCACCTATCCAAGAGGTTGTGGGTTCAATCCTCATTCACCTCATTTTATATTTCTCCTTTATTTTTTTCTCCTAACTCTCTCATCTATTCAAGAGGTTGGGGGTTCAATCCCCATTCTCCACATTTATTTTTCTCCTTTATTTTTCTCCTAACTCTCTATCCATTCAAGAGGTTGTGGGTTCAATCCCCACTCTCCACATTTATTTTCTCCTTTATTTTTCTCCTAACTCTGTCATCCATTCAAGAGGTCGTGGGTTCAATTCCCACTCACCACATCTATTTTTCCTTGCATTTTTCTCACGAAATTTTTATGAAATTTTTATTTAGTGAGGTCATGGGTTCGATCCCCAATGACCTCACATTTTAATTTTTTTTTAAAAACATAGCTAATCTTCCTCAACCTTGGCCGAGACTCCAATCCATTTTCCTCTCAATCTTTTGTTGATTTTTTTGTAGCTTTCATGTAATGATGTCTTGGGTTCAATCCTTAGTGATCTCACTTATTTTACATTCATTTTTTATCGCATTTTGTACCACTTTGTTTGGCGAACCCAACCTACTAAATGCTGGAAATTTTTTCACTATTTTCAGCTTCTTTTTATCACCATTCATACGTTAATTCTTAAGGCGTTTTGTGGATCATTTGGTGCATCTTTAAGTGTAATCTTTTTATGATGATATTCAGCCAAGAATTACCATTAAATCCAACAACATTACACCACTTTTACACCTTATGATTTACACAAACATTCGCACATAAAATTCAACCATAAGAATATATCATTTTTCACATACTTTCGGTTGACATAACTTAACATGCTTACAATTCCAAACACATAATCATGAACATATTATCACAAAAATCACACTTCATACTTAAACTACCAGCAAACATACCAACAACATGATTTCTAACCTATTTCTCATTGAGATCAAAGAATACTAGGGACAAGGAGTTCGACAAGAACGGGAACAACCCAAGTTTCAAGATTCGTTGAATTCATGGGAAAGAAAATTCTCTTGGAGAGAGGAGTCCAGGAGAGAAACCCATACCTGACTTTGGTGTTGTTCAACACTCAAACTTGCTGCCCAAAACCCTCTCCAAACTCACGTCCAAATCCCTCAACTTCAACACAACTCGACGGAAACCTTACTTTTTGCTTCACGTTTTTGGTTAGCTTTTTTTTTTTTTTATGTAAGTTCTTCAAGTGTGAAGAACTTTTGGTTGTGTTTTCTGTTCTTGTACTTTGTTAGCAGATAGAACGTGAAAAGAAAAAGAGAGAGAGAGAGACAGATCGTGAGAGTGGATGAAATGTGAAAAAGAGAGAGGTTCCTTAGGATTAGGATTCTAGTTGAGACTTAGTCAAAATAAGATATCTTAATTAATAAATAATTAATAATAAAAATCTGATTTTTCTTTTTCTTAAATCACCTATTAAATATTAATTAATTAAATTAATTTACCAATTTAAATAAAACAAATTAAATCATTGCTCCCACCTAGGTTCGAACCCGGGTGGAGCAAGATTTTGCTAAAAGGGCAATTTCAGCCCTCTCTACCCAAAATGCCCCTCCACCTTATTAATTAAATAATTAATTACATATTTAGGGTAATTACGATACTACCTTAGCCTAGAAAAAGACAATTTTACCCCTAGACCCTCCAAACTTAAGACTTCCCTTTTTAAAGTCCGGTAAAGACTCATCCGGGTAAATCTTCATATTCGGGTGCCCTACATGGCTGGACCCAACCTTTCCTAGCTCAACTAACTCACCAAGTTAGTTGGCTTGGCTGTTGCAGAGGTTCAGAGGTCTGGTTCTACGCGCATCAATCCGTGTGAACCCGGTCTAATCGTAGGCATTCTAGACACATTAAGCATTACTTAGGATTTCCATTTTTAGGGTTGTTACAATTTATAGACAAACAAACGGTAGTGTGAACAGATGTCTATTGTGTCTTATTAGAAAGGTTACAACTATTTGGAAAATGTGCAACTCTTCAGAAATTTCACAAAAAATATCTAAAAAAATAGTGCATGATATATTTCTATTTATGTATCTCGTTTAAATTGAGAAGTATTGTATTTATCCTACATACATTAAATAAGTAATTGTTGCCATAAGATGTTAGATTTGAGATCGATACATATATTATCGTGCGGTAGTTGCTATGTAATTGAAAAAAAGTCAAACAGTCTAATCAACAGAAAGCAACAAAGATTTATTCTTCTCGTACTAATTAGGTAAACCCAATATTAAAAGATTTAACCAATAGAATGAAGCTATCAAGACCGTCACTATAAATTCCTGGAACAATACCAAATGAACTCCAAGATGAACTCTTTGCATTAGCAACGTTTTTCATCCCTCTTCCAGTAAAGAGACCGGGAGTAACAAATTTAATAATTTTATAAGATGAAAAAACTTTTTTTTAGAAAAGAAATTGAAAATTGAAGTGATAGAAAGAAATCGCCTCTTAAAAATCTTGAAATCATTAATTGAAAAGAGAAAATATTTGAAATTTAAAAATGAATTAATGTATGTAACTGTAGAGAGATTTGTAGCTTGAAAAAAGAAAAAAAATCATTGGTTTGAGATTTCAAATTAATGTACCCAGAAAAGGGAATGATCGGAGCAAAAGATGAGATTTTTATATTTACGGAATGATAGGGAAAATAAGAAAATATGCTAATAAATAGTGTGTAGTTAGGTAATTTTTCTTTTATTTATTATTCTTTGAAATAATAAATTCATTAATATTAATATTATTATAAAAGACAAAAATATGTATATCTCAATTGTATAATTTAATCAATTTCATTTTATTACTCTTGAAATAATAAATTTATTAATTTGATGTAGCTGTTATCAAAATATGATGTTGTAACATCTCATAACTCGAAATAGCTAAGAAACTAAAAGTAATCACTTTTGGAAAGAACGGGAAAAATCTGAAAAATTTCCTAAGTTAAGAAAGTGAGTTAGGGCCGTTTTGATTGAGAGGTCTTTATATGGTTGGAAATCCCTTAAAGAGATCTTTCCAACGCCGTCGAGTTTGCGCATTTTCGATATCGTAGGGGGAGATATGTCTATCGGAAGTTGGGCGATTGAAGTACGGAAAGTCCCAAATCCAAATTTAAAGAAGAACAAACTAGTCTTTTTACCAATTAATTTTCTATTTTGTTTTTAGGGGTTTATTGGGGTAAAAACTATGTTTTGTTCAGTTTTGGAAAAAATCAAATCACGTTTAGGGCTTGGAGAAGAGAGAAAAGAAGAAGAAAAGGGAAAAAAGTCAAAAATTCGCCAAGAACGTCAAGATTTGCGAGTGACATTCGTCGGGGGTGATCCCTATCAAGGTATGTGAGATCTTTTCGTGTTGGGTTAGTTCACCCACACGAACTTGTTAAATTCAACGATTTTGAGTTGGTTGAATGAAAAAAGTGAAGTTCTTGAAGAACATTGTTGAATTCTTGTTGGTTGAATTGTTGTGTGCCTAGTGTTGATTTGATTATTGTTTTTGGGTTGTTTTTCGAGTCAAATCTATGGAAATTAAGGGTACTAATGATCCTAAGTGTTTGGGAAAGAACCATGAAAGTTTAGAGGTTTTAGAAATGAAAAACAGAGAAGAAAAGTCGAAACGCCTGTCCGTAGGGCCTTGACGCGCCGCGACTCCCATAGCCCCATTGGACAATCTCTGTCCATAGGGACTTGGTGCTCCGCGCTAGCCAGAGCGCCCCAACTTAGCTTCTGAAGATTGGGGCCTGGCGCCCCACGCCTCTCAGAGCGCCAAGGATGCCAGTTCACCCCATCCATTTCCCATCTTTTCGTACTAGTTTCTAAGTAATGTACATCATGAAATAATCTATATACACATGAGATCATGAACCTTGAATCCATAATCCAATTCAAGGAATGTTATGATCAAAGTCTAAGTAGTTAAGAGTTAAGTTTAGAAGTTAAGAAGCAAGTCAATGTAAAGTTTCTGAAAGTTTTCAAGAGTCTTTAATAAATATTTTAACTTTGTTTTAAGACTCAAGTTTCAAGTTAAGTAAAGAGTAAAGAGTTGAATTTCTTCCTTCAAAGAAATATAAGGGAACTAAGTATTCCCTAAGAGTTGATTTAAAACTCAAGTATCAAGTTAAGAAAAGAGTAAAAAGTTGACTTCATTTCTCAAAAGTTATAATGGAACTAAGTATTTCCTAAGAGTTTATAAATTTTTTCACATTTAAATAAGATGAAACTAAGATTTTCATAAGAGTTTTGAACAAGAAAAGGGAACATCAATTCCAAAGGAGCCTTTAGGCTAAGCATTGAGTAGTTATTTCAAACTAAAGAAAGAAGTTGCTTTAAAAGCAAGAACTAAAGTATTTTGGGAGTAGTATTGAACACCGATGTGGTGATGAGAGTTCATATTAACTCAAGCCTCCATGAAAACCATGTAGTCATCATGGGTATTAACGGGTCATACTCTTAAGATGATCACGTAAGTTAAGCTAGTGGATCCACTAAGTTAAGTAGTTCTATGCGACGACAAAGTATTAGACAATTCTGACAACGTGGGCAAGACATTGTATCACCACTTAGACTCATAGTGGTGGTTGTCGGTTAGAGAATCTCCCACAAAAATTATATTACTTTATATATAAGTAAAGTTGAGTTTGTTATTGCATTTTCTTTAACGAACTAAGTGTTTACATTATTTTACAAGCTTTTATATATTGCATATGCCTTGTTGTTTTATATTAAGTCAAGTTATTAATGAGTTGAGCAGAGCCAAGGTAAGTGTTCCTTTTTACTATCTTTCAAGCTTAAGTTGTTGTTAGCAATCCAACTCACATACTCGTACATTCAATGTATTGATGCCAGATGACTTGCATCGTATTATGATGCAGACGCATGTAACCAGGATCAACATCATCTAGCGCCTCGTTGATCTAACTAAACATTCACAGTCACTGGTGAACCTCCTTGCATTCTGGATGACACATATTTATTGCTTTTAGTCTTTCTTTTATAGGATTTTATGGGGTGTCCCAACATCCATCTTAGTATTATAGAGTCTTCATAGACAGTCATATAGTTTAGTTTCGAGTCTCTTCTTTATATTGTAAATGTTTTGCTATGAGACTTAAGTGTCATTTTGGCCAAGCTATTTAATTCAAGTTATTTTATAAGAATGTTTTCTTGTATTGCGTTAAGTCTTTCGTTGAGTTGAGTAAGCCAAGACAAGGGTCCGCTCAAGGCTAGTAATGGTGAGTGTCGGCCACGTCCAGAGTGCAGGCTCGGGGCATGACAGATATATCCAACAAATTAAGCACTTAGATACATCATGAGTATCAAGTACATTCATATGTATCATAAAAATATCTAGTATTAATTTCTAATATATATTATATGTGTCTAGTATTAATTTAATGTATATATTTATATGACCTAATATTAATTTCATGTATTTATTTATATACCTAAATTTTAATTTATGTATTTTTTTTTATATGTATCTAGTATTAAATTGATGTATCAAGTATCAATTTCATACATTATACTCAAAAACATGTATCTCGAATGCATTGTAAGCATATACATATAATTATGTGTATCTAAATATGGAATGTAATATAAACGTACAAATTACTACTATATTAGAAATGGTTTATTTCTAACATGTGTGGTTAATGTCTTTTATTTCAAATCTGAGGGTATATTTGTCTTTTCAGTTCTTCATCATAGCTTACGTGTTTCTGTGGAGGTGTCTTGAATGGACACATCATTGTTTATGTGTACCTTCATCTTTCTCTTATTCCTTCGTTGTTGTCTATTCTTAAAGTAAAATTAGAAATTGAAATTGGTGCAAACCGATTTCTTCTTGTTAGTGAACAATTGTTCCTCTTCTTTATATGGAAAGTTTCTTCCATCGTCTACTAAAAAATCTCAATATTCACTCAGGTAATGAACAATTAAAATTATTTTCTTGCTTAGTTTGATAATCTTGAGAAAATAATAGATTTAAGTCTGCTGTGAAGTTTTGATTTTTTTCACTTTTTTATATTAACAAATATCAATTTTCGGTTTCATGAATTCGATCTGGGTCTCTTCATACTTGTAGTCTTTTTCAATTTGAGTTTGTTGTTGATGTTTAATTTTTTCTTTTGCTTAGGAGACATAGATAATTTAAAGCTTCAATTTTAGTTTTGTTGTTTCATTTTTTTATTCGTCAATGTTGCGTTTCAATGTTTTTTTATCACATGCAGTAATTAATTTGGCCTTCTTTCTGTTCATATGGATTTTGGGTGCAATTAAAGGGAAAACAAATTCAGGACAGATTCGATTCCTAGCGAATCAACTTTTTGGGTTAGCTTGGCATTATCAACGGCCACCAACATTTCAAGGGAACATTTTAGAAAAGACAAAAAGAATAATGAGATATTAAAACTATCCATCTTGTTCCTAACTCCATGTATGTTTTGTATGTTTTTGTATCTATGTAAATGGTGTATCAAGTCATTGTCAACTGAGTTGGCCTTTCTACATGTGAGACCCTCAAATTAGCAAGTTGACTTTATATGCTATTTTATTTCATGAAAATACCTTTGTAGTGTTGATGTAAGTCGTAGCACCATAAGTCGTATTGTTTTGTATAGAAAAGGAGAACACTAGATTCTAAGAAGAAAGTTGAAAAGGCCCATGCACAAGCTGATCAGCTTGAAAGCGGGTTGAGAGAATAAAAGAGGAAGTTAAAATGAAGAATAAGGAGAAAAGAGACGTTGTAGCGCATAAAGGTGAAATCGAGAAAAGAGTATTCGATTATATTAGAAGGTTGACAACGTGAGCATGATATGTTTTACTTTTTTTATAATATAATAAGTAGTTTGTTTGCATAATTTTCTCTTTTCTTTGTAATTTTATTATCAATGTCTTAATTAATTGCTAAAGTAGTGACTCTAGCAGACGAAATTTCACTATAATATATTAAACAACAACGCATAGATGAAATTTCATGTATTGCATTTTTAGATTAGATATCTTTTATGCATTAAACAATTAAGGAAGAAAAGACATTCATCACAAGTGTGATACATTAGTTCTTCCTTATATTTGAACATTTTAAGATCCTAGGATTACATTTTTCATGTCTCAATTGCTATATTTATTGACTATGGCAGCCCAATATGGCGATAATCCCAACATCGCTATTGACATGCCGATTGAATATATATATTCAATGTGATTAAGTTTCTATCGAGTTAACGCTACTAATAGTTCATTAACATATAATAATGTTAGTTATAAACTTGAAGGAGGGTCTAGAGGTGGAGTCAATGGTGTCACGCTCTGTCACCAGACAACAAAGTAGATTTTGCTGCCCTTCCAATCCAGTTTACTTCACTTTTCATGTAATGTATGTATGTATCTCTTTTATCTTTTGGGTTTACTATCTTCGTGTCTACTCAGTTCTTGCTTTGCTTTTAGTTTGATTTCAACTTTTGTTTTTTGTTTAATCAAATTTATGTCTTTAGATATATATATATATGTTTGTATTGTTTGTTTCAACTGAATTTGGAGCTTTTTGCTTCTTCCACTACTTTAGTGTTTGATTTTACAATTGTGCTTTATCTTTTTAAATGCTTGACCTATTGTATTTATGTATTTATTTATTTTTTGGAGGTTCCTCGGAGTATAATGTGGTTGTTAAGATTGTGGAGAGTGAATCACATGTAGAAAAAATTTGGCGTAAGATGGATATCTCTAATATTTTAGGTGTGCTTTGCATATTACTCTAGCTGACAACATTAACATTTCTTTCTACATGAGAATCTTCTTGACATCTCCTTCACAAACGACACAACACATACTCCTCCAACTTCTATCTATGTATTACTTCTTTTTCCTTTTCGATCTGAACTTTTTCTTCAGCGTTTTGTGGTAATTTACTCATTTCATGTTACTATGATGGTGCTTACAGAAATTAGGATTTAAGATGAAGGCTTAATTTTTGTCAGTACGTTATATTCAGCTTCATCGTAGGCAATCTTTTGTTAACTCTTAGTAATGTAGATGCCTACTATGTTTACGTGACAATATTGTGTTTATTAAATTGATAAATATAGATCTAATAGTTCTATTTTTGGTTTTATGAATCCTTTCTAGAGGTGTCAAAAAATGAACCCAAACATTGGTAACCCGCCCAACCCGTCAAGAATTTTAAGGGTTGGGCTCAAGATAATTTGAATTGGGTTCAATCTCAACCCATTCAAGCTTAACCCATTTGAAGAGAATTCTCGATTGAGCCCAATTCAATTTCCAATTTCAACCTGTTTTAAAACTTTTTATTAAAATATGTTCCTATATTGAAGGTATGAATTATTATCTATTTAACATCTTTTAGGATTTATCTATCCATTTACAAAAATTTATTGAGCGAAAATTCAAATTATGATTATAAAAGTTAAATATCAATATGTTAAATTATTGAGATTAATCAGGTCAAATTGGGCGGGTCAAGACCCAACCCGTTTTTAGCCCATTTGAGTGCAACCCATTTGAGCCCAAAGTAAACTTGGGCGGGTCAAGACCAACCCGATTTCTATTCAACTCATTTTAATATTTCTAATTTTAACCAAACCCGCCCATTTGACACCCCTAATCCTTTGTATTACAATATTTTATACTACAGTTCAGTTCCTTCCTTTATGTTGGAATGTTTTTCTTTTTCCCAAGTCTATTTTTTCGTATGAAACTTTAACTTATTTGGATTTTGACCATTTTAGTTTTGGTAATTCAGATGATACATTTATTTATCTACGTAGATGAATAATTAGTGCAGAACATTATAATAGAGTATGTTGTGAAAATTTTAGCTTGAGATGTTACTTTTTCTATTGTATCTGTAATTTATTGTGATGAATTATTTTTTATTTCGTTGTCATGATTGATGGTTAAACAAAAAATACAATATGAATCAATATAAAATAAATTTCTTAAATGTGGATAACTAGCTTCATGCCATTTTTTTCATTTTTATGTGATATTGATTATTTCTTTTTCTAAAACTTTATCTATTTGCAAGTGTTTGAGATAATTTTTGAGTGAATCAGACTTAAGTTGGTTCTGACATAATCGTTAGGCTTAGATTCTTGCTATGATTAATAATGTCTGAATTAATTTTCCATTATCTGCAGATACTTTTTCTCAAGCTCTGACTAACATCGAAAGGTAGACAAGATGCAACACTATATAGTGCAGCTCGTAAACGAAATACGTGTCTCTCTCTTTTTATACAAGCATTTAGCTCGCAAGTATCTTTCAATGTTGCACGGGTCCATGTCTACCTAGTTTAGGAATAAATCACAAGTGTATATTATTTGTCTTATCATTATTAAAAGAAGTAACAAAAATTAAAATTCTTCCCTTTTTTCTAGCATTGAATTTTTTTCGTAGATACATATATGGTAAAACCTCTATAAAGTAATATAGGTGCGACCATGATATATTATTATTATAGAGATATTATTTAACCGATAAATTAATAATTATTAATTTAAAGAGTGTTTTATGAAAACGTCATTCATGAACTTGAAGTCATGGTTAATGATCTCGATTACCACAAAAAGTTGGCGTGAATAACATTTTGAATTATCCGGATGGAAGTGCTACATGCTCAGAGGTCCATTACTTAGAAGAAATTGTGGATACCATAAGAAAAAAATAATATTAATGATGAAGTTGAAGATGACACAGTACCGTTGCAACTAGTTACGCTTGAGAAAACACTTATTACATCAAGAATTTTTTACAATTTTATGGTGCAGTTTGAAAAGACAACACCAATTTTTTTTGATGGAATAAGAAAAGTTATAGATGAACTTCAACTAGATTCAAATTTTAAAAAATACTACAGAATCATATTTTATTTGTCTTAGATATATTTGTAATTTTAAAGAATTATTAATTTATAATATTAATGAGACCATATATTTATATAGCGATTTTCTGAAAATGTATTATCTTATCATTTTATCGAAATTAGTGATTTTTTCACTAGCCCAAGTCGAGACCGGAAGAAAATGTTAACTTAAAGAGATTATTAATTTATTGAGTATTAATTTAGTGAGGTTTTACTGTAATTTTTACTCAAATATAAGAAGTTTTAACTAGATATATATACACCTGAGATATATTCAATATTGTTGCACTTGGTGTATATTTAATGATGTATTTGTTCTGTTAATTAAAATTTGACATAATTTTTCCATCTTGATTGAGTTGTTCTATATTTAGATCTATTCTTGGTCTGAATGTTGACAGATGAAGAGTCCGTACCTACAAGGAGAAATTCATGAGTGAAATAAACAAATAAAAGTTGTTTAATTTAGTAAACATTGTTAATGCGTAGTACCTTTAACAAGAATCATCCGATTTCGAGAATGTTTAGCCATTAAAGTGTTATGAAACAACAAAATTAAAAAATACAAAACTTAATTTGTTAAACTTTTTAAAATTGCATTTCAAAACATTATGAACTTTTAATTCAAGTACAAAAAAAGATAAATGAAAATAATGAAACAAGGGAAAAATGACAAATATACCTCGAACTATCATAAATGGTTTACGGATAACCTTCGTCATATTTTTGGGACATTGGTGCTCCTGTTGTTCAAAAATTAGAGCGAATATTTCCTTCACTCTAACGAAAGCCTAAATAAGGACACATGACACAATCTTATCCATTAATCTGATGTCGACTCAGTGGATAAGATTATGACACGTGTATATCCGTTAGTATGAAGGGTATATATACTTTAGTTTTTGAATGATAGGGACATTCTAAAGTATATAATTTATGATAGTTTGAAGGTATATTTATCTTTTTTCCCATAAAACAATAAAAGTAAACGTATATTGAGATGATGAAAGATGGAAGATGAAAGGAGTAGATGAAGGAAGAAAGAGGGTTGGGTGGGGGCAATGGCAGATGGAAAGAAAGATAGAAAAGAAAGAGGGGTGGGGGACATCGGCAGATGGAAGAAAGAGGGAGAGAAAGAGTGCTGGTGGACGGTTTTGGGAGGGTTTGACTTGTGAATAAATTATTAATGAGTTTAAATTTAAGATAATTATTTAATATCATATTTAAATTGGATTAAATTAAAATAGTATATATTATTGTAGTTAGATAATTATTCTTATTTTGATGATTAATAGTAGAAGAAAGGGCGGATAAAATATGTGTGTAAAATGAGAATGAAAATTCCAAAATTTAAGAGTGCGCTTGCTTTAAAAAGAAAAAAATGTAAACTTGTTTTCAGCGGTAGTAAATAAAATACTAAAAAAGAGTAGATTTTGATAAAATAAAATAAAATAAAATAAAAAATTGCAAGTAGGATAGGAGAGTAGATCGCTGTTGGAGTTGACCTGTATGTATTGTATCTTCTTCTTCTTCCCATGGAATTCATGTCTTCGTCGCTAGTCTAGTTAGATCTATCTATCAATATCAAGATCAATATTCTTGAAGAAAACAACTACTAGTATTGGATGAGGAAATTTAGCTGAGTGCTGGGGATTTTTATTGTTTGATGGGCAACGCATGCCGTGGATCTTTCGGAGGCAAAACTTTTCAGGGCTACCCTCAGCCTCAAGATCATTCAGAATCCAATTCCGATTCCCCCAACCCAAAAAAAGAACAACAACCCCTCGTCACCATGAATCGTACAAGCACTAACCAGTCCTATTACGTCCTCGGTCATAAGACCCCTAACATTCGTGATCTATACACCCTCGGCCGCAAACTAGGACAAGGCCAGTTTGGCACCACTTACTTATGCACCGAATTGTCTTCCGGTATCGACTACGCCTGTAAATCTATTGCCAAGAGAAAACTCATCTCTAAGGAGGATGTAGAAGATGTCAGGAGGGAAATTCAGATAATGCACCATTTGGCTGGTCACAAAAACATCGTTTCCATCAAGGGTGCTTATGAGGATCCTTTGTATGTTCATATTGTCATGGAACTTTGTGGTGGCGGTGAATTGTTTGACCGCATCATTCAAAGAGGACACTACACCGAGAGAAAGGCTGCCGATTTGACTAAAATTATTGTCGGTGTTGTTGAGGCATGTCATTCACTTGGAGTTATGCATAGAGATCTCAAACCTGAGAATTTCTTGTTGGTTAACAAGGATGATGATTTCTCTCTCAAGGCCATTGACTTTGGACTCTCTGTATTCTTTAAGCCAGGTAAATCTCCTACTTTCACTTTCTATTTTTTTAAATTCTAGCTTCGAGTGCAGCTAGACGGACATATTAAGGCTCTGTGTATCTGTGTAGTTGTTCATGTCCATGTCCATGCTGGTAGGCTACTACTAATGAAGTATGATCTTGGAGATGCGTTTATGCACCAACTCTCTATCTAGATGAATAGTTAGCTACTTTTAACATTGATTTTGGCGGCAGTTCCTTTAAATTGGTATGTTGGTTTGATGGATTTTGTTGCTTGCTTCTCCAGGCCAAATTTTCACAGATGTTGTTGGGAGTCCATACTACGTTGCTCCTGAGGTGCTTTTGAAGCATTATGGTCCAGAAGCAGATGTTTGGACAGCAGGGGTCATACTCTATATCCTGCTAAGTGGAGTTCCACCATTCTGGGCTGGTATGTTTATAATCCTATGCAGTGTAGGTGTAACTTTTCTGATTTTTGTCTTTTTAACTTACCATCTAAATTCTTCAGAAACACAGCAGGGGATATTTGATGCAGTTCTGAAAGGGCACATTGATTTTGACTCAGATCCTTGGCCTTTAATATCAGAGAGTGCAAAAGATCTCATCCGGAAGATGTTATGCATGCGACCCCCAGAGCGGTTAACTGCTCATGAAGTATTATGTAAGTTTATTTACCTTATAAGTTATATTGACCTTACATTTTTACTGGTTACTGAATGGATCATTATTTTCTCCCATGAGATAAATATGGTTTTGCTTGTTTAATAGTTGTTATATCAAGAGATACTGTGTTGTAACAGTGTTGATGTTCCGTCAGAGTTATAAGAACCCTTTTAACTTTCTTCTGGACTGTGCTTCTGGTGGCAGAACATTGATACCCTTATTGACTACTAATTTATGTAAAACACTGTTAGTTTAACAGTAGAGAGGAGTTTCTCATACCTGAACTATAACTTGTTAGGTTATCTATGATCCCTTTGGAAATATCAGGTTTATTTTCTGTATTTCTGATTTAAATAATAAATTTGGATTGACTACAAGCCGTAATAGATCAATTTGCACTGCATAAAGTGGATCAAGTCATTTTATTTCTCAAATTTCAGTTGTATTGTCTGTCTATCTATGCCTGCTTGTACGGTGTCTTTCATGTAACCAGCTGCTGATCTGGTGTTATGGTTTCCTCTAAAATTCTGCAGGTCATCCTTGGATTTGTGAAAATGGTGTTGCTCCTGATAGAGCACTTGATCCTGCAGTACTTTCTCGCCTCAAACACTTTTCTGCAATGAACAAATTAAAAAAGATGGCTCTGCGGGTATGTATATATATATCTAGGCATAACTTTTTTGCCCAAGTCTGTTAATTATGGTTCTTCAGTGTCCATAAACCTCATTATTGAAGTTATACAAGAAAATGCTGATTATATCCTTTGGGCTAAGTTGTGTGGACTCTTCACTTTCGATGCCGCACCCGTGTCGGATTCTCCAAAAATACACTCCTTATGGAGAAGCCGACACACCCCCATTGACATTTTTGAAGTGTCCAAGCAACATAGCTTCTTGGAGGTGTGTAACCAAATAATGCAATTATTGATGTTTTCATACTTAATATGCATTTAGGTGATTGCTGAAAGCTTGTCAGAGGAGGAGATTGCCGGTCTTAAGGAGATGTTTAAGGCCATGGATACTGATAACAGTGGTGCAATTACATTCGATGAACTAAAAGCTGGTTTGAGAAAATATGGCTCTACTCTGAAGGATATAGAGATACGGGAACTTATGGATGCGGTAAGAAAACCTAGACTGCAAACTAATTGTATTTATTTTGTGCATCTGGTGATGTGACTGTACACAAAGGTTCGTAGGAGTAGAAAAATGTAAAATGACATAAGATCACGAACTAATGGTCAAATCTCAAGGTTACTCGATGTGCAAATACTAGAGTCAGATTGGGATTTGGCACTTTACTTTGTTTAATTAATTATGTACATTCATGAAGGAGCACTTAAAACTCATTGTAGTTGCTAAAGCTACACTGGAAAGGTGCCCAACTTTCTTTTTTTTGTTGTGTATGTGTATGATAAGTTTCTGATAAATGAGGAGG
Source organism: Solanum sitiens (assembly GCA_016801875.1). Classification (NCBI taxonomy): domain Eukaryota; kingdom Viridiplantae; phylum Streptophyta; class Magnoliopsida; order Solanales; family Solanaceae; genus Solanum; species Solanum sitiens. The sequence continues at coordinate 859,476 of JABWTJ010000064.1, read as the reverse complement.
TTGTGCAGGCTTACCAAGTAGTTGGCACCACATGTATGCTTCATCAGAAACAACTTTCTGTTAATTAGGCCCGTGATAATCTTTGTATTTCTCCCTAAACATGTTTGTCTATGAGGTTCATGCGGCAGTGCTTATCTAACTCTTTAAGGCCATTGATGTAATATTTACTGTTTTCAGGCTGATGTGGACAATAGTGGAACTATTGACTATGGAGAATTCATAGCAGCAACAATTCACCTTAACAAATTGGACCGCGAGGAACATCTCATGGCAGCATTTCAGTATTTTGACAAGGATGGAAGTGGTTATATTACAGTAGATGAGCTCCAGCAGGCTTGTGCAGATCATAACATTACAGATGTATTCTTTGAGGATATTATCAGAGAAGTTGATCAGGATAACGTAAGTTAATATATATTGAGGATAAAGTTGAAGTATTCTTGGAACTTATCAATAAAAAAGTGGACACAAATTAGTAGATTAAATTTCTTCATGTTACTACTCATAATTTTGTGCAACAAAAACAAAAATTAAAAAAAATATAGCACTTTAAGATTTCATATGAAGCTTTTCCTTAAGATAAATGTTATTGACAATGTAGTGTATGTATCGAAAATACGGATATTACTGAATGCTCATATGTGAGCTTAATAATATAGTTAATTTACCTATATATATATATATATATATATATATATATATATATATATATATATATATAAAAGAGAACCCTAGACCCGCCTATGTGGCGCCACCACAAATCAGGATTGTCTTTTAATTTATTTATTTCCAAAATTAGCCTTCCCTTTCATCAAAAGTTGTTACTTTGATGAAATGTTGCGACTTTTACGAAGAGTTGCAACTTTTATGAAGAGTTGTAACTTTTATGAAAAGTTGTGACTTTTTCAAAGGATTATGACATTTTTGATAAGACACAATAAACATTTATTCACACTATCCTTTGTTGTCTATAAATAGAGGAATTTCCTTTCATTTTAAAACAACGAAAATTCTGAACTTTTTCTTCTGCTTCGGCACGATTAAATATTTGTGTACTTTGCTCCTGTTGAGTGGTTCACTGACATCACTGTTTTTGTATCAATACAATGGTGAATATAATCGTTCTATCCTGAAAGTATCTATTCCTTTAAACCTCGAGTAATATAGGGGAATCATTTCTTAAGGGGATAATGTGCATTCAGTGAGTTCGATTTTTCCTTTCTATTTCATTCTTTTGTTACAAATCGTGGTATGTTTTTTACGGTCATTAATTTATGCTTATGTTATTAATTGTTGTTTTTGAGTACATGTTTTAAACTTTGTTGTTTATGTTTATGCTTTTGATCATTATGTTCACGTAAAGATATGTTAATCAAGAGTTTGATGTAATGATGTCATGTAGATTAAAATTCTTGAACTTATAAAATAAATGACCTTGATCTTTATAGGGTTTTAGTGGTTAAAAGATTCATGGGATGTCCAAGAAGGGACTTTTGAGTGTTCAAAAGTTATGGTGGTTCCACTCTACCATGGAGTTTTAGTTATTCAACTTTCTATCTTATCGAGGCATTCAATCGATTAGTGACATCCAAAAAATAAAGGAATGTAGTGGGATGGTAAGTATTGTACTGAACCTTAATTAAAAGTTTGGGGTTCAAATGTTGGATTGGAGTCAATGAATTACCCCTTAAAGTAGGATGAATCTATATTGATCAATTATTAAAGAAATAATTATCTCCTTATAAACATTAGATTAAAAGTTGCAAAAAAATAAAGTTTTAACCATATTGATCGAAACATAAACAACAAAATATGCCTTTTGGATATCAAAATAGTGTCATAATGATTTTGAATAAGGGACTTGCCAAAACATCATTTAATCCAAAATTATTTGTGTGACTTACGTTATTTCATTGAATTCCAAGAGATGTTTTTTAAATTTTTAATTAACTTATCAAGCACAAAACTAATTATATAAAATGTATAATATTTAGATTTTGTATGTAGAGGCCTTGAATAGGAGAAAAACTCTCGCAATTGATGAATATAATGTTTGTACCACTTTTGGAAAATACAAATATAAACAATGAAACAATTATCTATCTTTTCTAAAGACTTTAGTGATGAATAACTACAGTAAAATGAAGAATTACTAATAAAATCCATAAACACTTAGAATCAAATCTTTGTAGTTTTAAGATTAAAAAAATATTTCATTTCGTCTTTGGATAAAATGTTCTTGACAATTTATCGTTGGGTTGTACCCATTCGAAAACACTTATATTATCAAATGTTCAGAAGTAGATTATTACCGTAGTTCACCACCGCGCAAAGTGCAGGCAATTTACCTAGTTTAATTACAATTGTTCAGATGCAATGATATGCTTTGAAAATTATTTTTGAAGAACTTCTTGTAGTTCTGTTTGGTCTGACTGCATTCGTGCCAGCTACTCACTTTTTGGCGTCACTTCATCCAAGTAGTTTTGTGTATTCAAAGGCATAATGAGAAGACAAAGCTGACATAGTTGTCCAAAAGAAAAGAAAAAAGACAGAAATTGTAGCATAATAAATATGAGTGGGTACCGTTATAAACATTTCTGTCTTTCTTTAAATCAAACAAATCTTTGTTGTATTTTGATTAGTTTTCTGGAGCCTCAGATTTGGATTAGGGCCTCAGCTGCAGCCGTGATACAGGCAAATTGTTATGCTTTAGGAAATCTGTATTTTAAATGGATGGAATGATTCTTTTGGCATCTCTACATCTCTTGTTGCTTCATTTGACTAGCTATTTAGTTGATCTTCTGGTGGATTCCCTTTTCAGGATGGACGTATTGATTATGGAGAATTTGTTGCTATGATGCAAAAAGGAAATCCATGCATAGGAAGACGAACAATGCGAAATAGTCTGAATTTCAGCATGAGAGATGCGCCCGGAGCTCATTAGCTTTTTGAATGGACACATGATGTAGGTATTTCCCCTTTTTTTTTCGTAACCGTTTCTTTGGCGATGAATTTGAAGAAATCTTTCCTTGTTCTATCCTTGAGAAATTGGATTGGGTTGGAGTATATTTGTTTCACATTCAGAGCTTTTTTCCCTCTTGAGGATAATAAAACTTTATAAATAACAGCACGAGTGTTTGCTGTAAAACTGTACAGGTGCAGCAAAAAAAATTACATTCAGCAAAACTATATCCCATCTTATCCTGTTGTGACTCTAGCATGTCACAGATAGATTCAGCTTCCTCCGCAATGCTCCATTTTACACCATTAACAAAAATAAATTTCAGATACAGAGTTCTCTTGCATTCCCATCTTTTTTATACTGCTGGTTTCTTTCCTTTTAGTAAAAGTTTGATGTATCAAATTTGACGATTGTCCTACATGGCTATGTGAGGAACGTTCCTAAGGGAGCACTAAGGGTGTCAAATGTGTGGGTGGGGGCGGTGGGGGAGTGAAATTGAAGAGGTTAAATGGGCTGAGCTAAAAGTCATGTTGGATCATAACCCACCCAAACTTACTTTGGGCTAACAGGGGCTAGAATCTTGAATGGGTCATGACCTGTCCAATTTGACCCGCTTAATCTAAACTATATTAAACACTTGCTATAATTTATGACAGATGTCATTCAACCCATAGAATCGCCCAGATCTGTACTTAACTTTTCATTTAGGAGCATCTGCTTGTAGAGTAAATTGATATAGACTTTATAGTATGGGACCAACTTCATAATTTTGCAACTCATTTAATAGTGTATTTATGAGAAATATTGAAAAGAATATTATTGAATTGTGTGTCTACATTATTACATTGAGACTTTATTTATAGACACTACGGGTGTGTTTGGTATGGAGGAAAATGTTTTCCATGGAAAATGTTTTCTTGAAAAATAAGTAGATTTTGGACTTATTTTCTCATGTTTGGTTGGTGAGTCGAAAATATTTTCCGGAAATGATTTTTAGTGTTTGATTTATAATGAAAAATGTTTTTGATAGACATCTTTTATTTTTACTAGAGTAAAAAATAATTTATGAAATTGAAAATATTTTTTTAAAACAAAATTATTACTTTTTTTGGGGTGGGGGTGGGGGTAGTGGGTGGGGGCAGGGGGTAGGGGGTAGGAGTGAAAAAATAATAATTTGAAGTTGATAGTATTTTTAGAAAACAAAATTATTTTTTTGGGGGGTTGGGGTTGGGTGGGGGAAACAAAATTAATTTTTTTGGGGGTTGGGATTGGGGGGGGGGGGTAGGAGTAGGAGCTTAAAAATAAAAATTTGAAGTTGAAAATATTTTTAAAAAGCAAAATTAATTTTTTGGGGAGGGGTTGGGTTGGGTTGGGGGCTGGCCTGGGGGGGGGGGGTCAGGGATCTGATGAAAAAATAAAATTTTGAAATTGAAAATATTTTTTTAATATTTTTTCAAAAAAAATATGTAATTTGAAATTGGGAAGAGTTTTGGAAAATGTTTTCCTTAATTTTTGAAGGGAAGTCATTTTCCTTAATTTTGAGGAAAATGAGTTGATTTGGAAAACATTTTCCAAAACTTTTGTCCCAACCAACTAGGACACTACAATACTATCCTTTTCTAAGTAGGATTCTATATACTATTTATATTCCTATTCCTATTCTAAGTAGAATGGTATATATTATTCTTGTTCCTATTTTTATTCTAACACTCCCCTCACTCTGGTGCATACAAGCTATATATACTTGCTTCTTACAAATGTAATTAATATGAGGACCAATGAGGGGCTTGATGAAGATATCTGCAAGTTGATCATTTGACTCACAAATTTTGTAACAATATCTCCCGACTTCCCAAACCAAGCTTGAGAAGAACGTTTCATACCATAGAGTGACTTGCACAATTAACATATAAGGCTGCTAGACTCCCTCGGAGCAACAAAACCAAGTGGTTGCTCCATATATACTTCTTCGTCGAGATCCCAACCCAAATATCTAAGTATATCCTTTTGGATAAAGTGAATCTAAAACAAAGAGAATATTGCTTGAAAACTTGGATTTTTTCGAAAACTCGGATATGTTGGATTTCGCACAACATTGACAAAGTTGAAACTATGTAAATCAGATCTATGGAGTCACCGAAAAGACGCACAGTGCTATGAAAATTAGATATGAGAAAGTAGTCACCAAAAAGATGCATGATGCTGTGCAAATTAGATATGAGAAAGTAGTCACCGAAAAGATGACAGAGTTCTACATAAATTAAATATGAAAAAGTAGTCACTGACTAGATGGCACGGTGCTACATAAATTAAATATGAAAAAGTAGTCAACGAAAAGATGGTGCTATGCTACACAAAAGTAAATAGTCACCGGAATGATGACATGATGCTACAAAAATGAAATATAAGAGTAGTCACCTGAAGGATGCACATTGCCACGTTAATTAAACATGAAAAAATAGTCACCGGAAAGATGATGCGGTGCTACACAAATTAAATATATAAAATATAGTCACCGGAAGATGACACACTGCTACACAAATCAAATTTAAGAAAGTAGTCACCGAAATGGTGGCACGGTGCTACACAAATCAGATATGAAAAAGTAATCGCCATGACACGCTGCTACACAAACATTGACTGATACGGGGATTGACAGGACAACCCTAGAAAGTCGTGCATATATCACTGGCCCTACTTTGGTTAGCATTACCAATGGCAAGAGGGGCGACAAATATGAGTCATAGCCGCCCGACAACGACAATCTTTTTTTGATTTTCTACCAAGATCGTAGGAGCTTTGATACCATGTGAGAAATATTGAAAAAGAATACTCCCTCCGTTTCAAAAAGAATGACCCTATTTCCTTTTTAGTTTGTTTAAAAAAGAATGACCCCTTTCCTTTTTTGGCAACACCTTAACTTTAATTTTCCACGTGGCATGTTTAAGACCACAAGATTAAAGGGCATTTTAGTACATTTGACATAACTTTAATTTAGAACCACAAGATTAAAAATCTTATTTCTTTTCTTAAACTACGTTTCAAGTCAAACTAGGCCATTCTTTTTTAAACGGAAGGAGTATTATTGAATTGGTCTCTAGATTATTACATTGAGACTATTAATAGATACTACATTAGACTCAAATTCCAACTAGGACACTACCATACAATCCTTTTCTAAGTAGTATTTTATATACTATTTTTATTCCTATTACTATTCTAAGTATGATGGTATATATTATTCTTGTTCATATTCCTATTCGAACAGTAATAATTTGGCAGATGGAATGTAGGCAATTATTTTTTAATATGACATGGCATGCAAAATAATGTGTTTTTTTAGAATCAAATAACAATAATCGAGTGACTATAGTATTCCAAAAAAAAAAGACCTTGATAGATCATTTCCATATTAGGTAATAAAAAATAAGGATTCGGTAACAAAATGCAAGAAGGTGAAATGAATTTTTAAGATATTTCAGTTTGCCAAAAATAAGCATATTAGGGTAGTATATGAGAAAAAAAAAACAGTTTTATTCGAATTGGTTAAACTCAGTTCTCATTCCAATTTCATATCAAGTGAAAAGGTCAATAGAAGCTAAAGAGATAATGATTGTCCCATCTTTGCACACATATAGTCAGGTTAGAAAGGGGGTTGAATTGGCATAGAACCTGGCTAAGTGGGTTATAATTATACGGGTTAAGACGTAGCACATTATTAAATTATCATGAGCTCAACCCATAAATTTTGGGCTCCTAATATCTGAGCTTCATTTGACACCCCATTAAGGAGTGCCACGCACAAGCATAGCAAAAAGCAAGGGGAACTTCTCTTCTTATGGGGAGAAATCATTTGATTGCATATTGAATACATTAAGCACATTCCAACAAATTCAAATTTTAGAAGTTTCATATGGTGACTACATTTTAGCTTGCCGTTTATTACCCCAACCTTCTTCCTTTATCCATATGTGGGACGGACACGATGAAGCTCACATAGACCGAGTTAGGTAAAATATTTATCTGTGGAGAAAAATATTACCCGTTGTTCATTTTTTGTGTGACATGTTGAAAAATACCTGTGGTTAAATTGACTAATTTTCTGAGTGAATTTGAACATTGATATTCATTTTTTAAAAATAAAGTTTTACATCTTTAAAAACTATATAAAAAGTATTGTAAGTCACAATAGTTTACAATTCAAAATATTAAAAAAGTATTTAAAAAAACATGGTCAAAGAAAAACTTATTTTACACTCCAGATAGTTATAGGGTTACATAAAGTGGAGCAAAGTACTCTTGTAAAATACTCTTTCATCCTTAACCAAAAGTCTTGAATTTGAGTACCCATAGAATAGAGTTCCTTTTGTTAGGGAGCGGGTGAGAACCAAAAAAAAAGTGGAACAAAGGGAGTACTAAAGTATATCTATGGAAGTTAATTAAAAATTTGAAGATAAGCGTTAAAAACATACCTAAACTATCCCTTTTTTTTTGAGTTTCATACTTGAAGTATTGAGTGTGAGTTTTCTACCTAAACTATCCACTTATTAGTTTGAGAAACACACATCTTTCTTTTATTACACTCTATCATGGTGTGTAATACACTCCTTTTATTTAATAAAATTGTTATTACACTCCACATGGACAAAACGTTTCACCTTGACAAAATTAAATAATTAGTATTAGTTAAAGTTAAATATTAAAGTATTGCTATCCCCCCCCCTCCCCCCCCAAAAAAAAAAATTATAAAATAAAATGTAAAATATTTTTCTTACTTAACTCCACCCCTTCCTCTCACTGTACTCCCCCATCCCAAATTTTTAGTTAATTTTTTTCAAAATAAAATAAAATCCATTCGAATAATAATTTAGATATTAGTTAAATTTATTTATTTTTTGAAAAAAAATTCTACCCTAACATAACTCCCCTCTTCCATTTTTTTTCTCGTTTTGTATTAGATATGTATTTTCTTTCTAAAAAAGTACTTTTTTACTTGCCGCAAGACTTTTCATAAAATAAAACTTTTATTTCTGTTATATTTGGTATGCAAGTAGAAAAGAACGTTTTCCTAAAAATATATGTACACATCTAACACAAAACGAGAAAAATGTAAAAAAATAAATTAGGAGCAGAGGGTTAGATGGGGTGGGGTAGAATATTATTTTATTTTACTTTTTTTAAAAAAGTAATATCAAAATTATTTTTAGGAAGGAGTGTGGGGGAGGGGGTGACGTCTAAATTTTAAAAACTAATAGGAGGTGGGGTTGTCCGGGGGGGGGGGGGGGGGATTAGATGATGGAGTGGGGTAAGAAATATTTTAATTCAAATTTTTTAAAATATAATTATTTTTTAAAAAATGGAAATACTTTAAGCTTTAGTTTTTAGCTAATATTAATAGTTTATTTATTTTTGTCAAGTTGGAATATTTTATCCATGTGCAATGCCATGAGACAAGGTTTTTGCAAATAAAGGAGAAAGTGTATACCACTAGGTGTGTTTCTCAAACTAATAAGTCATAGTTTAGGTATGAAAATTCAAAAAAAAAAATAAAAAATGGTTTAGGTGTGTTTTGACACTTATGTCTAATCTGAAAGATATTATTAGTCGTACAAGTGTGAAAAAACACCCCAGGATGTTCCCAAGTGACACAAATAGAAAGTGGGGTTGAAATGGGAAATATACCATCAGTTGTCAATGAAGTTGAAATTAAATCATGAGAGAGTTCCAATCCTAGTAGAAGCAAAAAGAAATTAGCCGATTTCTTCCAATTTTTCTAAGTTTCAGCTGACAAGATTACTACCTGGTACCTTTGGGTGGAGGATACATGCACCTAGTTGAATAGTCAAGATACATGCAAGTTGGGTTGAAGGCACCTTAGTCTTGTTGAAGTGTCAAATCAGAATATTTAGTATGATGTATCATCTGAGCACTTCCTGGGGTGTTTTGAACACTCGTAGAACTAATTCTGTTTTCCAACCATTAGTTAACTCTATCAAAAGAATATCAAGTTGAAGCTAGTTGAGATGTAGGTAGAATATCTATTAACCAACTTATCTCCATGTAGTTCTATTCAGTTCCATTTCACCCAATATTGTATAATTTACCTTAAAACTACGAGTCCGATGTGTTCCACTTCCTGCGGTGCTTTTTTTTTTTTTTAAATCAGAAAAAAAGGTCTAGCTCTGAGCCTATTATCAGCTAACAAGTAACAACTCTCTATTTCAAATAGTTGGCATTGCCTACATGGATCATCTATTTATGTTAGGTTACGTTCTTAGTTAAGTTCTACTAGAGATGTTGCACGTCCTTTAGGATAACTCATCTCCTTGTGATTTTAGGTGTACTTTGCCTATTTGAAATGATGCTAGGTTGTATTACTTTTTTTTTTCTCTAAGAGATTTTCATTGTATATGTATCCACCAAAAGAATAATATGAAGGAAAAAAAATGAGAGGGGAAGAAACAGATCTGCTTCCCAGTTGTGACATAATTTTATCGAAAAGAAAAAGAATATTCAGAGGCCCAGGTGGCACTGAGTTAACTCGCCATTCTTCTCTTCTTTAGACAAGCCTGATAAGGAAAGCTGATTCTTAACAATGTGTTGGGCATCAAAGGTTTTCTTTTGTTCTCCTTCAAAATGCAGCTTTACCACATTATCATAGGTAAGGTACTTATTCATAGTACAACTATTTGGCATATATTGTAGTTACACACGTGCTTGTGTACTTGTTCTACTAAAATGTTGCTATGACTTTGTAGGCTAGGTTAAATATCACAGAACATGGTGCATCTTTTATTTGGAGCATGAAATTGTGTTTCACTCTTGGTCATGTTATGTGTAAAAGGTATTCTGACATTCATATCAGCTAGTTTGCAGGTTTTTACAGAAAATAGAGGCAATGAAACTGCCATAACGATGTCTGGTGCGCCGTTCTAAAAGTAGTATGCCATGCTCTTAAGTATAAGTAGAAGAGCTTGTAGACTGCTATCTTGTTGCTATGTGTCTCAACAAAATGTGAAATCTCCGTCGTGTGTGAAATCGTTTCAGCTACCTAGTGTTCTTTTAGTTGAGGCTTCATGCTTGCTTCAATTAGAAGGTGGTTCACCTTGAGGTGTATCCTTGTCAATTACATAATTATGTATTTTACCCATGGGTTTTTCTCTATCGGGAGATTGTTTTTAAGGAAAAGCACACGATTTGTTGTAACAATTTACGAAAGCTATATTTGCAGAACATGGTCAGTCATTTATGTGACGTGCTTAATTAATCTCGACATATTCTGACTCTCTCCTTTTCAGCTTAAGTTGATGGCTTCTGTTATGTCAAAACATGATTGCAGGACATTTCTTCCTATAGCCCAAAATTTTGAGATTTGGGAGCAATAATATTATCTGTTAGGCTAATTCACATAAGTGGCCTTCGAATTCAGTTTTTGGGAATTCGATTTTGAAGAAAAGTTGCATGTTCCAATTACTTTTTGAGAAACCTAGTTTATGTTTTTTGTTAAAAAAACAAACCAACTTTGCTGGATTTTACTTTTTAGAAAGAAAAACTTGGTTTGATATTTGAGAGAGAGCGCGCGTATTTTCTTGCTAGTGCAATAGTAATAATAATAACTAATAAGAAAGAGAGATACGAGTGAGTGTAGAAAGTAAAAAAATTCCAATTAGGCAAGGGAATTGCATTTTGCAAAGAAGAAAAAGATGGAGAAATAAATAGTGGTTAAAAGACAAAAACGCATTTTCGGCCACCGACTGCAGCAAAATAGCTGTCGGTGAGCGAGTTCCAGTTGGTCACCCCATGTGCCGACATCTTCAATTTTGTTATGGTCATAACTCATACATACAACACGTTTAAACCACAATAATTAGGCAAATTTATAGCAGTAGTGTTTATGCATAAAAATCAAATACACTCGAGAATGGTAAAAAGAATTACACGAGGGGAAAAATAATAATACAACGTAATGGACTGACTGAATGACTATATTATGATGAAGATAAAAATAATTCACTTTATACATTTACGTACGTACTCAATGTGGACTCCGATCTATTATTATTATAATAAAATAAAATAAAAACCACTCGAATCAATCAATGAATTAACCAAACCAACATCACAAAAGGAGTAATCCAATCCATCAGTTGTTCCTGATTAAGTTGTCATCGAAGTTCCTAGAGTAGTTGAAGGAGTCATACCGGAAGGTTTGAGGTAGACCTACATTGTTGCCGGAGCCGATGAACCTCCGCAGCTCCGACCTTATCTTGAAAAATACGTGCCTCCAGCTGCCCTTGCTGTTGCATCCCAATACGGCTTTCTCCTCTTCATTCATTTCCAGATCGTTGGCAAAGGTGGGCTTCTTGGACATGATCCAGCCCAATCCCCAATCCCACCATTTCCTAATGGAATTGCCAGTGTATTCGGACAAGGATTTGGATCGGCGAAATGCCCATGAGGAGGAGGAGGTGGTAGAGGAGTAGAATGAGAGGATGGGTTGTTGTTGTTGACAAGTAGACCTCATGCGCATGTTCATCCTTAGAGAGAGAGAAGACAGCCTTTTGCGTACGCCAAGTCCTTCTCCTCTTTCTTCTTCTGTAGGTTGCGACATGGGCAGAGCTTCTTTGCTCTGAAAACTTTGAAGAAGAGAGCTCATATTCGTGTAGGTGAAGAGGAAATCAATTCGTCGGTGAAGAGAAAGAACTAAAAACTTTGGGGCATATAGTATTGTATAGGTAATAGGTAATTACTAATAAACAAGGTGAGTGGTCATCACTCATTCATTCACCGTCACCCGCACATTCCTACGTTTCCATCGACAGCCTGTTATATTCTCCTATTGTTTGTGAGACTGACTCTTTTGCCCCTCCCTGGCCCCAGGCTGTTTAAGGGAATAATTGGTATATTCATTCACCAAAGCTACCTATTTACCATGAGTATTTAACTTCCAACACAAAGACTGTCTTACACCCAAATAACTAAGCTATTTTCCTTCATTTATTATCTCTCCTGCTGTTATTGTCTCAAATTGACACTCTAACAAATGCTAGTAGCCAATAACACCATACTATCTTGTAGCTTACCAGTTACCACTAAGCGCTACAACAACTATTAGGTCAAGTTGGCAAGCCCTTCACCACATGTGTGCAATACCAATAGATAACAACAGCAAACTAACAATATTAAACCAGCTTCTGCAGTATTCTTACTATACACTAAAATTTCTTCAATAATTTTTGTTTGTACCTTGATCCTGCAAGTGATATCAACCAAATAGTTTTACAACATTTTTTTTGTTGTTGAATGTTCCTATTGTAGGATAGAACTAGTCAATAACTACATCTATTCCAAGACCTCGTTATATTTTAACACGCAATCATAAAGCTTTCCTCCAAGAAACTCAACAACCTCTGGGTGCTTCACCTGAAAACACCAGAAAAAAAAGGACCAAGAAGCATGAATATTATAATCATCAGATGAGATATACCCACCCTCCAACCGGATTATAGTGACAAGGCCCCTCAAAAAGGGAGTTCATCCCTTCTTTGTTCCCTGTAGAAGCCAGAAGGTGAAGAGGGCCAGGGTTGGGTGGATGGGTTTGGCATGCACATCTATTAATAAGGCATTACCATTCCAATCTTCAGGGAATCACATCTGAATTGAGCATAAAGGTTTGTCTCTATACCACGGCCCTGGCAAAAGAAAACAATGTGATACCAAAACAAGAGACTTTATGAAAATTACAATTACTTAAATATGCACTTGAAGAATTTTGCACGTACAAAGTTGAACAGAAATATTATTCATTTTTTATATTGTCAAATGCCTATATGAAAGCAGCCCAGAAGAAAGGTAATTTACAAGTTCCAAGGTACCTGAGGAAGAACTACCACCTCAGTCTTAATCCATGTGAAACAATCTGGTTGTTAAGTAAAATCAGTTGCTAGTCAGGTAATAATTATCTTTTTGAAACCTGAAAATACAGGAAAACTATATGCTACATACACAATACTGCTCCAATCAGAAACTCCAAATTAGGAAGGTAATAAGGGTATGTCAAGTGAAAACCCTTTTGCACTTGCCTAGAGCAAGGATACTTTCACCTGAAAACATATGCATTCACTGAAACATGAGACAGACTGTTATAATTTCAGACTGGAGAAACATCAAGTAAGAGAGTGACTGGGTTTTTTGAGAAAAGGTAACTTGTATTATTAACAAAGGAATACTCAGGACGTATTCAAGTAATACTTACAATTGGAGATACAGAACTGTTGTTTTCCTATGAACTCATTAAGAATTCTAAGATACTAGGGATATCCTCATCTTCATGAGGGTATTCATGTTTACACCAAAAATGGAAAAGATCTAAACAACTCAGCTTCATCTTCTCCATAGAGCAGCTCTTATTCTCAAAACATCTCTGATTCCTTTCCAGCCAAATAGTCCACCAAATGCAGGCTGGGACAATTTTCCATCTCTCCCTGTGCACCGACTAATTTCCTTCCCGATTCCACATGCCAAAACTTCCTTTATGTTTCCTGACATAGACCAACTGATGCCCCTTATATTGATGAAAATCTGCCAAAGTTTCATCATCTCCTTACAGTGTAAAAAGAGATCATTTACTGTCTCTGCCTCACATTCACAAAAAAACATCTAGAGCACAAATGGAGGCCCTTCTTCATATGGTTAGCCTGTGTGAGAACAACCTGTTTTGCTAATAGCCAAGTAAAACAGGCCACCTTAATTTTCCAGATCATTTTTCATGGCCAGTAGCTTGGTTGAGTGTGTGTCCTCTGGGAGTTTCTGTAAGCTGCTCCAACTGACTCCCATGTTTATCTAGAGCCCATAATAGTTTGTTTTCACTGTTATTGAGTTCCTTGCATCATTCCAGGATATTCTGCTATTCACCTCCCAATCATTTAAAGGTCTCCTGAACCTTAAGTTCCAACCCTGAGCATCTCTCATTTCTTTGACAGTGGCCACTTTACTTAAGCTGAATAGGTCAAGGAAACTAGCTTTGAGTGAAGCCTGCCCCACCCAAACTTCCTCCCAAAACAGAGTTTTTCCACCATATCGTATCTTAATTATGCACTTGTTTATAAGTTGTGGCCATAAATTGTCCTCCACACTCCGGTGCCATATGGTTGTGTTGCTATGTTGTTGACCACCTTGTATCCATTCCATACCTGACCTTAATGGTATCTTTCCACAGCGTTTGTTCTTGTGATGAAAATCTCCACAGCCATTTCATTAGCAAGTTGTGGTTTTGTAATTTCAGATTCCTTGTTCCTAGTCCTCCTTTTTTTGTTGACAAACTTCATCCCACTTGACCAAGTGAAACTTGTGCTTATTAGGATTACAGTTTCCTTGCCAAAGAAAATTTCTTTTAATGCCATCTAATCTGTCTCTTACACTTGCTGGCATAGGGTACACAGACATCATGTAGGTAGGCAAAGCATTAAGAACACTGTTGATGAGAGTAACTCTACCACCCATGGATAAATAGTTGGCGAGCTTCTTCTTTCATTTTCTCTAGTACATTATTCTATATGCCTTTTGATTTGCTCTCATCTCCCAGAGGCATTCCCAAATATATTGTGGGCAGCTCCCATATCTTTCATCCCAAAATATTTGCCAGACTGTCAATCCCAGGTACCTCATTCACTGGATAGATGAAACTTTTGCCCCAATTGATGTGAGACTTGAGGTTGCTTCAAACAATTTCAGTATTGTTCTTAAAAACTTCAGTTGGCTGATGTCTGCATCACACAATATTAGAGTGTCATCTACATATTGGAGATGTGAGATGGCTAGACACTGTCTATACTCCATGTGTTTGTTTGGGCTGTTCTTAGCATATCATTGAGAACCTCCATTGCCCAGATAAAAGAGAGAAAGAGATAATGGATCCCCCTTGTCTCAGGCCTCTCTCAGAGGAGAAGAAACTTGTTGGAGAGTCATTAATCAAAACTGAAAATTTCACTATACTGGTGCAAGATTTGATCCAGTTTATCCATCTTTCCCCAAAACCCATGTTTTCCAAAGTCTTCCATAGGAAACCCCAATTTAAGTGGTCATAGTTTCTCTATATCCATCTTACAAAGAATGTCTAGGACCTTGCTAATTTGCCTCACATCTACACATTCGTTGGCAATCACAATAGCATCCATGATCTCCCTACCCTTAATAAATTCCATCGGATGTGTATCTACTAGTTTTGAAACGACTTTTTTCAGCCTCTCAGTAAACACTTTTGAGATGATCTTATATATTCTACCTATTAAGCTATGAAGGTGGCATTGAAGCTTCTTTCAAAAATGTTCTGATTATGTAAGTTCTGAACTGCTGCCACTACTTTGCTTACTATTTCCCAGCAATTGGTGAAAAATGTCATGGTGAATCCATCTGGTCCAGGTGCCTTGTCCTTCGCACATGCCATCACATATTCTTTGATCTCAGCCTCACTAAATTAACATTGTATCATTAAATTGTCTTCTTCACTGATAACCGCACCTCATCTATGGTCAGGGGAGGATCTAGGAAGGCTCGTGGGGGTGCCACGCCACCGACAAGCTATGACGGAAACACACACACTCTCTCTCTCTCTGTCTCTCTCTATCTATCTATCTATATATATATATATATATATATATATAACATATAAATAACTAACCTGCCACCTAGACATATAAATTACTAACATGCCACCTAGTGAAAAAAAACACTATGTGGTGCCAGTGGCATAGGATCAAACATTGTACGCGGAGGTCGCGGGATCAAATCCTGCTAGCTGCTCTCTTTTCGTCAACACATCCACTCTATCCCTTTGATTCCTAACTCAAGACCACCCAACATCCGTTCGAATCGTTGTCCGTATTTCCAAAAATCAGAAATTGAAATGTAAGTTGCTGAATTACTCAAAAAGGGTTTTATAAGGTCAAGTACGAGTCCGTTTGCTAGCCCTATCCTTCTCGTCAAGAAAAAGGACGATACATAGCGTATGTGCATTGATTATAGAGGTCTCAACTAAATCACTATTCCAGATAAGAACCCAATTCCAAATATTGATGAGCTTCTTGACAAATTGCATGGAGCAACTATTTTTTCGAAGATTGATTTGCATTCTGGTTACCACTAGATACGTGTCGATCCAGCTGACATTCATAAAATTGCTTTTCGTACTCACTCTGGTCATTATGAGTTCATTGTTGTGCCCTTTGGCCTCACAAATGCTCCTTCGACTTTCCAATGTGCTATGAATGATTTGTTCAGACCACACCTACATTAACTCATTCTTGTATTCTTTGACGACATCTTGGTATATAGTCAGACTGTTGAGCAACATATGGAACTTGCTCTCCAACTTCTGAGAGATAACTATTTCTATGCCAAAACTTCTAAATGCTCATTTGGGCAAATCCACTTTTTTTTGGGTCATGTGATTTCAAAAATAAAGGGTTGGTGTTGATCAGGATGAAGTTCAAGTTGTCTTGGAGTGGCCAATACCAATTAATGTAAAGGCTTATGGAATGATGGCTCGACCACTCATGAAACTACCAAGAAAAATGATTTTCAATGGTCGAGCTCAACTGAGAATGCTTTCCAACATCTAAAGCAAGCCCAAACAATTGTTCCAGTGCTACAACTTTCAGATTTCACTCAACCAACCATTTGTGGTAGAATGTGATGCTTGTTAAGAAGGAAAAGCTGTTATTCTTTTTCAGGATGACCATCCTATTGCTTATTTTAGTAAGGGACTTTCTTTTCCAGTCGTTTGAAGTCTACTTATGACTGCAAATTGCTTGCTCTTGCTTTAGCTTTGCAGAAATGGAAACACTACCTCCTGGACCATCATTTTTATGTTCGAACAGATCATTGCAGCCTCAAGTATCTTCTTTCCCGGCGTATTACTACTAATGAGCAGCAAAGATTATTAATCAAAGTGCTTCCTTTCGACTTCACAATTGTTTACGAAGCTGGAAAAGACAATTTGGGAGCTCAAAGAGGCCATTAAATGTTAAATTTTTGGCTCTTGCTATTCCTGTGCCAATGGATTTTTCCAATTGGCAAAATGCTCTCCAAGCAGATACATATACTCATGAGAATTGAGATTATTCAAGCCATTCACCATGATCCTTCCTAACAAGCAGATTTTCATCTTGTGGATTAGAAATTTTATTTCAAGGAAAGGTTGGTTGTTCTGGATCAACCTTCTATTCGACAAAAGCTTCTCTTTTGTAGGGCATGGAGGATATTTGAAAACCTTGAAGCGCCTTTCCTCCAACTTTTCCTGGCCAAGGATGTAGCATGATGTTAAGATGTTTGTTCAGAACTGTTTGGTTTGTCAACAAGCCAAATACCAAGCTCTAGCACCTGCTGGACTTCTACGAACCTTGCCTATACCTGATAGAATTTGGGAAGATGTCTCACTTGACTTCATTGTAGGAATTCCCAAATCGGGTGGTTTTGATACAATTTTGTTTGTCGTTCAGCAAGTATTCTCATTTCATCCCACTTTCTCACACATATATTGCTAAGATTGTTGCTAAGGTTTCCTGCAAAGAAATTGTGCGTCTTCACAGCATTCCTCGGTCAATCCTATCTAATCGGGATGTTATCTTTCTCGGTGCTTTTTGGCAGGAGCTTTTTCAACTTAGCCAGACAAGGCTAAGAATGGGTAAATCTTACCATTGACAATCTGATGGACAAGCAGAGGTTGTTAACAGATGCTTGGAATTGTATTTACGATGCTTTGTTATGGAGCAACCTCGTACATGGAGTCAATTTCTACCATTGGCAAAGTTTTCTTTTAACACATGCTTTCACTCATCCACAGAAACTACCCCATTCAAGGATGTTCATGGTAGGGACCCTCCATCCATTTCTCCTTTTGTTCATGGAGAAACACGCATTGTTGAACTTGAAGAACGACTTTTGAATCGTGATGCCATGCTAAACCTTTTAAAGGCTCAAACTCGAATGAAACAACAAGCTAATTCTCATCGTCGAGATGTTACCTTTCAAGTAGGAGATTCTGTCTTTCTACGTGTTCAGCGTTACTGTCAACGTTCTTTGGCTCATGAAGGTGCGAAAAATTGTCACCTCAATTTTTTGGACCATATAAAAAAATTGTACAATGTGTTGGCTCAAATAAAATTGCACGATGTAGCTCATGAACTGGAGCTTCCTACTTCCTCCAACGTACATCCGATTTTTCATTATCTTTGCTCTGTCCAGCTCATGGTCAACAATTTGTTATACAACCAGCCCCTCCTACACTGAATGAAGATTGGGAACTCACAATATCTCTTGCCAAGATTCCTGCACATCGATAGGTCAAGGAAACTGGTTCTTCTTTTTTGGAACTGCTCGTTCACTGGGTTGACCGTCCGCTTGAAGAAGCTAGTTGGGAAAACTATGATTTTATTGCAGATCAGTTTCCTACTTTTCAGGGAGGATGCACTGATACAAATGCTCCTTTAAGGACTTACTCTAGAAGAAAGTATAGGCGAGCAGCATGTGGAGATAATCTTAGTTTATCTGTCTTAAGTTTCTTTGTTTAAATAGGATAAAATAATAAGCAGTAATTATCTATAGTAGTTATAAGTAGAAGTTACTATCAATGGCAATTCTGTATCTTTACAGCAGTGACTGCTTCTATCTCTATCTATTAGGAGTTATCTTTATGTTTATTATAAATATGTGTATTTTAGGAGAATTCTGCAGAAATATATTATTATTGTCTTTAAATATGGAGATTCGTCCACTCCATACGGACATTGTTATTGCTTAATGCAGTATTTAAGATTCTTGCACTTTATTTAACCAGTAAAGTTTCATTTTCATCTCAATTCATTTTAGTTTCTATCAGATTCCCACCAACATAAGCATCATCGCCAATCCTATGCCTAATTTTTTTTTTGAGTATTGGTAACAAAGTGCTATGCCTAAATCTTACAGCATGCCCTCAATAAATAGCCACTTGCAACCAATATTTTCTTCCATTTGAACTGATATTAATAATCCTTCTAGTTGCTTTAATTGGTGCAATTGTTGTAGCTCGTCCATAAAAAAAATTCTATTAAAACATGGAAGCTGGTGCAACAGCAAACACCAGTTTAACTTGGGAGGTGGTGATTTAGTAGGGATATTATCTCAATTCCAATAAAAATGCAATTGGGTAAAGTATGACTTGGTGATCAGAACATATGTGGATAGAACTTATGACGTATATTACTTATGGTATTAAGAAATGAAACAAAAGCTGTGGTTACAATGACACAGCATTGACAGCAAAAGACTCACCATGCCTTCCAGAATGACAAGGTCAGCATCGCTTGCCAAGTAGGCAAGCTCTTGTGATATTCCTGTAAGATCAATAACCTGTCATCACAATGAAGTAAGACTGTCAATTATGGTGGAGCATCCAGATATATTCATAAGTTCTGGAGATAGTACTATTTTTTGGCAAATTAGCAACTCTACTTTTATTTTGTTGACTTATGATGCATTGAATATTCGTGAAATATAATTTTGGGGATTTAACTAATTGTTAAAAATGCTGGCATCAGACTTCAATTTACTTCATAAGAATTTTTTAAAGGGATAGCTGCTCAAATAATAGCTTGAGCGAAGATTAACAAGCTAGAAAGTAGAAGTTTTGTGAGGCCACTCTCATCAAAAACCTCAATTTAGAGGGGCTATCTAAAGATTAGAAGTCACAGGATTCCACCCTTTATAAGAAAATTTAAGTGGAGGTAATGGGTGGGGGTACTGGGGACAGTGCATTATGCAAATGAAGTAGACAAGTGACTGCCCCTTACTGGTAAATCATTTCCAGAATTCGCAACTAAAAGGTTGGATATGTCCACACCTACAAGCTTCCCCTGCTCATCTTTCAACTGTTAATAAGCAAAAATACATGTTCATTGAACCTGAAGTAGGTAAAATTGAAAGCATCAAAAATTGAATAACATTTCTACCACCTTAGATATTATCTCTACCAACTCAGGGTAAGTAACATCGTTAATAGAAGGCAAGTCATTAGCTGCCAAAATAACCTGCAAAGACGGGAAAAAAACTGCCAACGTCATTACAAGAGAGCTTAATTGAGTTGTGAGCACTCAAATACACCTAATGTCTAATCCAATCTGACGCACCTTCATAAAATTATTAAGTCTATGAATATGAAAACTGCTAACTTATGATGAAGCTTTATTCATACTTAAAATCTGGTTTATTGAATTTTTAACTATATGGCTATAGCCTCAGAGTTTGTGTCCTGTAACTTCTTAGCCTCATCGGATTGAGGGAATAGAAATAAGACAATAATGATAGCCTCAAGGCGCCAAATTTCTTTTTTCTTTATAAACATTTGGAATACGAAACACCTATGAGATTATTATAGATAATTGGATACTCTATTACTCTTCGTAGGTAATTGCATTTTTATGTAGATTCTCTACTTTATGATGAACCACTTGTACGAGGCACTCCCTAAATTTATCAATACAAATTATTACCTTATGAAGAAGAAAAGAATTGCCACAAGTACAATTCAGGCATAAGAGTATCACAGAACACCTATTCACCTAATGTTGTACTGAAAAATAAACCACATCCATTTGACTGAATGCAGCTAAGAAAAGAGCATTAGAAGAGGATAAATTAACTCTCTTAGAGAGACAGAAAACAGCATGTTAAAATATTTAGTGTTGTTAACTATAATTAATATCTACAGAACTGAGGATATTAAAGATGCCTGTAAAATGGCAACTTTACTACTATTAAAAAAATGCCTATAAAATGGCGTTTTAAATTTGCAATGTAGTTAAAATAGATTATGTAATCTATCTTTTCTTATTCAGTTTAGTGAACAGTGAACTCTAGAAAAATTCCATTTTATGTGCAAGAGAGAAACAAGACTCCCAAGTAACCTGTGTCCCATGACGAAGTAATTCTCTCGTAAATGGCAGAATGCCCAGAATAATATCTGCACCAGAATTATCCACAAAGATTACAGCCTGTGTAGGAGTAAGCAAGTCAGTGAACCAGCATACATCAGACACATGGGCGGAGCCAGAAATTTCACAAAGGGTGTTCAGAAATAGCACAATATAAGTACTTTTCAAAAAATAGAACTAGTGAGATTCGAACACACAGGCACTTCCTCTTTCCAAGAAGGTGAAACCACTGGGTTATAACAGTATAGCCTTGTTATGTTAAGTTAAGGGTGTCTAAAATATGTTATTTACACATTTTGTGTATCATTATACTTGTATATACGATATTTTTTTCCGACGAAGGGTGTCCAACCACCATGTGGCTACGCCACTGAATTCAAACGCATCGGATATTTGTCATAAATAAGTAAAACATAAAGCTCAGTGGAAAAGATAAGTTCCACATATGGTTAACTACTAACTAGCCTTTTTCATGATTTTCTGCTCCATTTTGTTATGAAAGAATATTTGTCATAAACAAATAAAAACATAAAGCCCAGTGGAAAAGATAAGTTTCACATATGGTTTTAGCTACTAACCTTTTTCCATGATCCTCTGCTACATTTTGTTATGAAAGTATCCAAGTCATCAATAACCCAAGGTCGAGGAACGAGGTTTTGGCAACTAGCTAAAAAAGAAATGCCATCCCTTGAGAATAGCTCCGCAAGCTTCAAAAAAATATTAATTAAGAACAATTGATTCAACCTTGAAAATGTTCATTTTCTAAATGCTAGTTGTGATTTAAGCAAGATTAAGGGTATCAATCTATCAACTTGGAAAGATTTTTAGCACGTGGAAGAGTCTGAATAGATTCTATTAACTCCGGAATTAAAACTCTTTACAGACTTGGATTAAGTATGCATTTGTGTGCATCAACTTCTACTTTTTCAAGGAGTGCATTTTAAAATCAATTTGAATTATCAGTTTGCGATGGTTTCTTTGGTCCTGTGATTAATTGTTTGCTTGTGTAGCTAACAATTAAGTTCTATCTACTATCTACTAAACATACTTGGGAGTTGGGAAAGGTGTTGTCTTAGAGAAAGGATAACGAGAGTGAGATCTAATTCCCTAGAGGTAGGACAAGGATTTGCGACTAGGATAGGAATACACCTAGCTACCGCATTCAATTAAATGTCTTAAACATTATGCATTCTTGAGAGATCAATTCTGTAGGAATAAAGGCGATGATCTATTTTGAATAGGCGAGTAGTAATTCAGGAGAATCTACGAGTATTAACGATCCGGTAATTAGCAATCATCAATATTTCAGACTAGGAGGAAGTATTTTGCTACCTCAATAGGATTGGTGACCCAACCACAACCCTGGAATGCTCATCTCTCTAAGTACATTCTAAAGTGTGAAATCACGTCATAGATTACTTGTTAGCATAAATAATCTAGTTTTACATTTTTGCAGTAGTTTATAATCAAATCAACTTTGGGAAAAAATACTTGTTTAATTAATTAGTAATAGTGAAGTCTAATCGAGTCACTATATTACTAGGCAACCATGTGCGCCTGCGTATGCCTTTGGGAGCAACACAAGTGGTCACCATAATACTCAAAATATTTAGAAAGGCCCCAAATTGGCTAATGGAAATAGTACTATATTTAGTTTTTTAATCAAGAATAGCATTATATTTAGTTTACATAACTCGGTTCACTGTCATTGCATATAATACAAATATACAACATGGCCGAACTCGTGATGAAGATGAACTGACTCTTTGTGATAGTGATGAATAAATCAGTGATCACTTGCTCTTGCCACATTCCTATTGAGGTTAAATTACTTTAAAGAGCTTAAAAGTGTCTTCTTTCAAGATGCACCCAATGACAAAGCACATGTTATAATAAACACAAATTTAGTTCTTAAATTACACGCTTTTGAGAAGCTCTTGCCACATAATTCTTTAGTTCATTTTTATCCAGACCCTCCTTCAAACACCACGCACAGCAGAAACTTAGTGCACCGAGCTCACCGCACCACCACACACAACAATGGTATATGAGTACTTTTGCCATATAAACAAAGGCACAAATGTTATATGTAAACATTTCTTTGTTGAGGGAGGAGTCACCAAATAAAGGGCATGGTATACCTCAGCATAGTCATGGCAAGTCAGAGGTACAATTTAATGTTAAGTACATATAAATTTCTTTATATATGAGTCATCTATGAAACATTGCCTACCTGTGCCGAGCCAAGATCAAATAGGTTACCAGCAAAAATCCCTTTGACCAAGTTCTCCATACGCTTAGCTTCATCCTCAATAGCATTATTTAGATGTACTACATCCTCAAATAAGGATATAGCCTTTGCATTTTCTTCGTCCTAGTTGATTTACATAAGCCCAACAACAAAAAACAGTCAAATCTTCTACAATTTGGTTCATGTGGGTTAACAGGTTAAAAAACAACAAAATGATTTTCAAATGAGCAATGAACTTATTGATTTGACCTAAAAGTTGATCCGCAAAAATTCTCACAGGAAAATTGGGATTGCTTATTTGAACAATAAGGGATGCTCACATCAACAACAGAGACCAAAGTGTGTGTTGCATAGTCATGCATGAAGTACTGGTTTATGGACAGAGATACTTTCCTTGAAAAAATATCTAAATAATGTTTGGTTATAAATTGGAACAATTTTTCGGTTAGTTTTTGAAGATGCGTTTGTGTGTTTGGAAAACTGATTTGACCTCTTTTTCAGTGATTTTTTTTTTATTCCCACTCACAAAAACTCCAAACTCTTCTTCAAGTGAAAACATGTTCAAACAAAACTTCAACTTCCAGATACCATTTTTCAACTTCAAAACGTCTTCTTTTTTTTCTTAAAGTTTCAATCGTAGATGATACATGTTTTTTTTATGATTGAAATAGATTTCATCTTTATTTAAGTTCTTTATATCTTTGTTGTTCATCGAGAACTCCAATTCTAAGAAATGATGAATAAGTCAACCTGAGCACTCACCTTAACCTTTTTAAATATATCTCTGAATCCCAATTCCCTAAGAACTTGCTCCCTAAGGCGACAAAGAAGCTAAAAAGTACATAGAAGGAAACAGGTTATCAAGAATAGAGAAAGGACACATATATGATGGATCCATTTTATATTAAAATGTTTAAGACTTACAATGCCATCAGGCGGCCCTCCGTGACTTTTAGGATCTTTCTTCAAATCCTCGAGTATTTCAGTGTACCTATAAACATCTTACTAAAATCTCCTTAAATACACAAACAGCCTATTCCATAAGGAAGGTTATGCTTTA
Organism: Solanum sitiens; assembly: GCA_016801875.1. Taxonomy (NCBI): domain Eukaryota; kingdom Viridiplantae; phylum Streptophyta; class Magnoliopsida; order Solanales; family Solanaceae; genus Solanum; species Solanum sitiens. The sequence goes on along the minus strand of JABWTJ010000064.1, from coordinate 835,234 downwards.
GTTTGATGAAAAAAACATGGATGGGTGAGGCCGTGAGGGTTAATTCTCTTATTACTGAATAGAGTAAAGAGAAAACAGGAACAAAAATGTTACCTGTGAGCAAACTTTTCGGCTCGAGAAAGAGCATCCGAAACAGTGTCATCGCTCTCGGCCCTCTTCCTGTGGTTAATTTAAAATATTTCCACAAACCAACCCAAAAAAAAAAAAGTGAAGGAGAGAAGCAGAGAATTGACGAAGCACCTAAAAGAAGGGATGGAATTCATGAAGACGTGGATCCAGGAAAGCTCAGTGGGCGTTGGTTTAGTGGAATTGTTGGAAGGAAACCTGTAAGGGATGGTACATGCCCGGTAATTGCAAGTCATCAGCAACGGAAAAGGCACCAATTCCCCGGAGCTCTCCATTCTCTGCTGCTACCAAATAACTTTTTCTTTTCTTTTTCTTTTCTTTTCTTTTTTTTTTTTTTTTTTTTTTGGTTCAAATCTACCAAATAACTCCCAACTTACTTTAACATTTCCAACCAACTCTAATAGAGAATGGATTCTGCGGCCCCTCTTTAATTACTCTATCAATTCTAATTTATACTACATGTTTTGAGAATCAAATCATGTAAGTTTGATCAAAAATTTGCTTATAAAATTTTTAATTTTTTTAAAATGAAATTTTATGAAATTTTTATACTTATTTGACTTTTAAAATTTAAAAGGTAACATATAAAATGAGATGGAAGGAGTAACTTTTTAATTCTGGTCATACTCTCAATTTCACTTTTTAATTATTTTATTTTTATTTATTTTTAATTAACGTATTATTTTTAATATAAGGTCATTAATTAAATCTCTAATATTTATAATTCTTTTTAATATAATAAAATATATTATTTGCTATATATTACTTTCATCCCGAATTAATAATATTTCAGTTTTTTTAATTTTCACCATTTTGATATTACTATTAATTTTCACTATGAAGAATGGTACAAAAGGAAGATGATAAGATGGAAATTTTAAAATTTTAAAATATAATACATAACATAATAATTCACATACAAGATAACAATACAATACATAACATAATAATTTTATCACAACAATAATTTAATAATTCGGTAGGTCATTTTCAGATTTAACAATATTCGGAAAAAAATTATGTTTGATCTAGAGAATTGTTGTGGTTGTGATTGCGGTTGTACTTGTTGATTTTATGCAGTGTTAATGTAATTCATTCATGATTTCACTTTTATTTGAACTGTCCATTAATTTGTATACTATGGTTCTGTTTGGAAAGCCAGGTGGTAACTGTAATTGGTGTAATTATCAGACTCGTAATTATACAGTCTAGTAATTACACTGTAATTACACATGTCATGTTTGGACGCATAGTGTAATTACACATGTTCTGTTTGGATGTACAATTGCAATCATAAAATTAAATTAAATTTTAAAAATAAAAATTAATTATTTAAAATTTATTTTAGATAAATAAGAAACTTTATAAATTATATTAAATTAAATATTTAAGTTATATATTATTTTTGATGAAAAAAAATAATTGATTTATATTTTTCAAATATATATATTTCAATTGAATTGATCATAAAACCTAAAAGTATGAAGTTTCTACGAACATTTGAAATGCATGTTTGATAAAAAGATTAATATGTAAATAAAATGTCATAAATTATTAAAATGTTTGACAAAAAGATAATCTATCAAATCTAACTGAAAATGACTTGCAATGTGAATTCAATATTACTAAAACAAATGAAACTGAAAATATAGCATAAGTTATATATTCAAAACAAAAAAGTTAACATAATGCTCTTATCGCAAATTTCAACATAGTATACATAAATATGATTTTATTTTATTTTATTTAAAAAAAATAAGCTTATAACATTACTCAACAATAAATTATATTTAAATTTTAAAATTAGAATAGTAATAAAATTATGCTATTGAGAAAATAAGCATGGCATAAGTAAATTATTAATAATGCAAAAAAATTGCATTGAATCACGTGAAGTAAGGGTGAGAATGATCAGAAGAAAATGAAATATAATAATATAAAATAAAGGGTATATATGCTCTAGTTTTTTGACGGCAGGAGCACTAATGTCCCAAAAGTATGAAGGAGGGTATCTGCATACCATTTACGATAGTTTTGGGGGTATATTTGTTATTTTTCTCTTAAAAAAAGAATTTGGCTGGGTGGAGTAAAAATGAAATTTAAATATTTTGCAAACATGTTTTTTTTAAAAAAAATTGACGGGGGATGGCTAGGGTTAGGGGTATTTGTGGTTTGATTTGGATCGGTTATTGGTTAAAATCAAAATCGAACCAATCTTGTCGACTTTAAATTTCTAAACCAAACCACACCAACGGAAAAAAATAATCGTTAGTTTGATTATTATCGGTTTGGTTCATTTTTTTCAGTTTGAAAGTAATAGTTTTTTGAGAAAAAGGACAAAAATATTCACAAACAATCGTAAATGTTATGCAAATACCATCGGTTATACTTTTGGGACATTGGTACCCCTCCTATCTAAAAGTTAGAATATATATACCCTTTATACTAACAGACAAACACGTGTCATAATCTTATCTATCCATTCGACATTTATTAAATATCAGATTGACGGATAAGATTGTGTCACGTGTCCCTATTTAGTCTTCTGTTAGAGTGAAGGGCATATATGCTCTAATTTTTGGACAGTTGGAGCACTAATGTCCCAAAAGTAAAACGGCTGATATTTGCATACCATTTACGATAGTTCGGGGGTATATTTGTCCGTTTTCTCTAAAAAAAAATTGAGAACATGCATATCTCGGTAGATACAAAAACCTAGTACATGAACAATTAACAGGAAAACTATTGTCAGTTAAACTAAGCAAATAAACAATACTAGAGTTATTATCACATGAACAAAGTGATTCAGTTAAGAAGAGAGTGACTATCTTATGTGAGGTAGGGTAGGTAAAAACTAAAGTAATGGATTTTAATGGACTTAAACTTAGGTTTGTAATACTTGAGCTAAAATTGAAGTGTTGGGCTTGAGAAAATGGTAAAGTTAAAGTAAGTTGATTAAAATTTAACAAAATATTTATATTTTATTTATGAATAATATATAAATATTATAAAATTTATATATCTAATTTATCAGTTCGGTTTGGTTATTTTTGCGATTGTTTTTTAGTAAAATCAAAACCAAACCAAATAGTATCGTTTTCAAAATATAAAATCAAACCAAATATCAATTTTTTTAATCGGTTTGATTCGAATTGCGGTTTGATTCGATTTTTTAACCATAACCATGAACAACCTAAGCTAGGGTAAGGGTGGACTAAAAATTGAATTTTTTTTCAATTTCTTAAAAAGAAAACATAAAATGACTGGAGGTTTGGGGGGGGGGGGTAGCGGGGGTAGGGGACATAAAAACCGAATACTTTTAAAATTTGTAATATTTTTTAAAAATATTTTTTTAAAAAAAATAATTTGTCAGGGTTTGGGGGTGGGTGGCATAAAATGAGTTTTTTTTAAAATTAAAATATTTTTCAAAAATACTTTTTTTAAAAAAATAAAAATAGATAGGTACATGGGGAGGGAGGGAGGGGATAGAGGTGATAGGAGTTGAGTGAGGTAAAAAAAATCTTTACAAACTTGAAATATTTTCTGTAAATAATTATAAATTTTTATTTTTTTATTTGGGTAAGATCCTGTACTTTTTCTCTATTCTTGCATAATATGTGTGGCATAGTTTGTCATGGTTGCATGAGGTGTATATGATTTGGTATCGTCCATTGAAGAATAAGATTGCAAGTGGGTGGCAATATCAAGGAACTAAACTAAAGTTTTAGATCAAAGGGACCCCTTAGAAAAAGTTCTAGATTAAAGAAATGATTTGGGTAGAACTTCGTCTGTTTAAAAGGTTCAAATTAGCTCATACCTTGGGGTAAGCCTATGAGTGTCTAACTAACAAGATAAGAATAGTTTGTTATGAGGTATTATAATTGCACAATGTTTGTATGTCAAGTTTTGAAGTCAAAAAATTAGCGAAACTAAGGTTAACAAAAGTTATCGAAGTTTCTCTAATAATATTTTCGTAACTTTAGTCAAATGTCTTGGATGTTTTATCTCATAATATAAAGATATAAAGAGTTAGAAGACAAATGACCTATCAAATCGAAGGCCTACGAATTTAGTTTGCAACACACAAAGCCCCGTATCCAACTGACATCAGAGTAAAAATTATGAGGGTTTTACTCCGGACTGACGGGGCAGAATCTGGGTTGGATAAAAAATGTGGTATGTCGGCTTACTCGACATTTTAAGCCATGAAAACATTTCTTTTCACTCACTAACCAGAAAGAAAGCTTAAGAGAGGGTTCTAATGGAGTTCTTGCATGATTAAGATTAGTTTTTGACGTTTTCTACCATTAAAAGTTGCCCTCGTGCCTAGAAACATGATCTCTATACGTTGAAATCGTTTTCCCCTTCTATTAGATGTGTTTGGAGCTAGTTTATGAAGATATAAATTGGTAGTTATTGGTGTTTCTTCAAGGTTAACACTTGGTTAACTAAGGTAATCATCTCGGGACTCCTCTATGATTGTTTTTATGAAGTTCTACGGGCATTTCGTCAAGTTGAGGCCATATGACAAATCTATCGACTTAAACTCAATTTTGAATTATTTATAGGTGCGTACCAACTGTGTATATATAGTGTTTGCAAAGCTTAGGACATAAGGAACAACTTTCGTGAAGAAACTACAGTTACTCGAGCGTTCATTGGAAAGGTATGTTAAGGTTGAGCTTTGTCCCTCATTTTAGCACCACTCATGGGATATTCCTAAAACGTCGAATGTGATATTTTGCTATTCTCTTGCTAGAAAGATCTTCAGTGAAAGGTTTCGGGATCTCAGCTGAAATATTTTTATGATTCTATTCTTTTGATATTTCACTCATTTGGATAAATAGTGTATTCGACATCTACATATTTTATGAGTTTTCTTGCTTATATGTATGCTTGTATGAATTCTTATTCTTCTTTGGGTGATGTGACTTTAAATATCACTGGAGACCCCTATTACTTGTAACTAACCCTCTTTCCCACTAAACTTATTATTAAAATCTTTAAAGTAACTCTTGATCTTCAAAACTCTCAAATATAACTTAAATGTTTTAACTATTAGAACATTTGATTTTTGAAATACTTCTGTTATAAATTATCTAGGAACCACGTTAGGAACTAAGTAAATCACCTTAAACTTGTTATGAATATCTGCAAAGTTAGGTTATCTTTCTAAAATTTGAGCTAACTTTTCAAGCTTATTTGGAAGAACATATGAGGTTCCATAAGATGATTATATGTTATACGAAAGTGATTATGGAGTTATGAGAACAAAACTACAAACGGACCAAGATTGGCAACATGACAACGGTAACATATAGGTATTATAAATCCATGACATGTCATTCTTTGCATTCTACTCCCGAGCTATAATCGGGAGGTATGTGGCCTATAACCCATTTTACATCCCACAAAATGAGACAACGATGACCACATGTTGACGTTTATGATGCCGGTTAGCTACCAGGAAGCACCACCACCTGAAACTTAAACTGAAACAATTTCCCTGGCTAACATTTGACCTCCTACTATTTAAATATGCCTGGTATGCTCATATTTATATGTCGTGAATACATATATATATATATATATATATATATATATATATATATATATATATATATATATATTTCACGTTATATTTTCAACATGATTATATCCATCTCATTGTACTTCTAGCACAAACATGACGAGCCCAGATTCAAATGAATTTTAAATATGCAGTTCCCTTAAGAATCCACCCTTTAACCCATTTTACATCCCACAAAATGACGAATTTAACAACACTTCTGGTTGATTGCTACTTAAGACTTCAATAGCTGCATCTCTCGATGTAAATTAGCACTTAGCACTAATGACATTTGCACGGAATATATATTGGAAGAAAAGAAAATAAGCTTGATATTTAGTCGTTTTGATAATTGCACTGTTCTTCTATTTCCTCTCAGTTTTTATTCATTCATTCATTTCAAACCCGGGCAAAGCTTTGACATTGTGTTTGCCTACCCAATGTTTTTTCTCGTCATTGCTTGCATATTACATGACACTGTTCTTCAATGATTATGAAATATCCATGTTGTTTATTCGTACAGCAGAAAGATGTTGCAGAGATTTCCAACTGCTCTGCGGCCTTCACTTATACAATACTACAAGACAAGACGAGCTCAAGGTCGCTTCAATACAACTTGCTTACAATTCCTCTCTCGAAGCATCATCTCTTTGATACTGAATATAAGATGCATATGTTCTGATTATTGACTCATAAACATCAATACCTTTCAAATACTCATCCTTGTTCAAGAACTGCAGTAAAAGAGAATGCATATTAACCATAGGCCAAAGTCAGGATTTCCACCACATAAAACAAAACTATTTAAACAAGTGAACACAATTCACAAGTCGAATCTAATTTACATCATTTCTATGGTCAAGCAAGAATTTAGCCTCCTCTAAGTGTTTGCTTACATTCACCAAACAGTTGATCTGGTAAACAGTAACCATAGCTGTAGCATTACACTCTGCTTCCTTTCTTTTGGAGTTCTCAACTTATTCTTTTGATTTTCTCATATTAAGAGTATATTTAATAGGATCAGAAGACTGTGTGTGTATGCACATACAAAACTACGATGTGCCACCAAATAAGCAAATATTAAGTAATGCTCACCTCGTTGTGGTCGTGAAGAAGAATGGGAGTGTTTGCCATCGGAGAAAATCCTATTGCTGGCAGGCCTCGCTCCCGAAAATAGCGTGCATCTGTTGATGCAGGAAATATTTCTGGTTTTCCAAGTCTGGCATTAGCTTTGATGATAGCTTCTTCAAACAGTGCCCACCAAATATTGGAACTGTCAACAGCTGTAACAGCTGGCCTTCCTAACTTGTCGTTCACACTCACCTTTTGCTTGAACTGTCCAAGAGCAAGGGCATTGTACAATCTCTTAAATTAGTAACATATTGCACTTCAAAATATTGTTCAAATAGACTGCTGATACGAAGTCAAACAATAACCAGCGGGAATTCTATCAACTAGTACAACTAAAGACGACTTGGGAGCTATTATTATTCACCTACAGAATTCAAAGCGTTCGATAAAAAAAACATATAGAAAAGAAGATACTTACAGAGATCTTAATAAATCTACAAACTGATCTATATCCTCGAAACCTACTTCTTACACCAAAAGTAGAAAGATATTTTACAATTCCATTTAACTTTCTAGATGGAATTGGATCTATCTTCATAATACCTCCTGAGACTCTCTCTCCAAACTGTCCACCAGATGCATTAAATATGTGAAAGGTTCTGAGTCTAGGATGATAAAGTTTGTCGATTGTATCAAGAATCTTGGATTAAAGTTGACTAGGAAAGTGCATCAAGACATGCCTACCTAGATGGAACTACACTTTTCTTATGCTTGAGAGCGCTATTCCATATCATTGGGCTTTTTTTGACTTCAAGTTAATTGATGCAGATTTTAAATGTTGTCCTTCATAAATGGATTGGAACAAGGCAAAAACAATAGCCAAATTACTAAAGCCTTTTGATGAAATCACTACTCTATTTTCAGGAAATCAATATCCAACAGCCAACTTGTTTTTCCATTGTGGAAAATTCACTTGTTGATAATGGAAAACAAAAATAGTCAACACTCTGATATTAAAGAAATGGCAGAGGAAGTGGAAAAGAAATTTACAAAGTATTGGGAAGAGTATACTCAAGTTTTGTCTTGGGCAGTCGTTCTTGACACTCGATATAAGTTAAAGTTCGTGAAATTTTGCTTTTCAAAACTTGACTCTTTGACTTGCAAATGATAAGGTGAAGGTTGTTGAAGATAACTTGCATCGACTGTTTGAGGAGTACATGAAATCTTCAGCATCTAATAGTGCATCGGTGGGAAGTACTCTTGATGAATCTGATGCTGAGATGAGAAATGAAATGGATGAATTTGATTTGTTTGCAAGTCGGCCAGAATCTAATTCGGATGGAAGACAGACTCAATCAAAGATTCAGTAAACTGCCGGTCAATATGCTACTATGCAAACACTTCATGCCAAATTGGAAGAGGAAAAGGAAGGCGTGAGACAATTTTCTTTGGCGTATACACCCCTTCTCCTCACCCAACAAGAAGAGAACAGTTAAATGTAATTATTGTTCTAGGCCATTTTCTCTTTGGAAAAGGACTGAGGTATAGCAAACAGGATTACAGGTTCTTTATCTCTAAAAGAAGAAACGATGGATTATTATTATTTCTAGTACCTCAAAAGTCATGTTACGTGAAGCAGGTGCCCATTCATCAGCTATTCGCCTCTCCAAGGATGCCTGATCTGCAGTTGGTGGTACTCTGATGTCAAATCCTGCTTGGGCTTCAGATGGCTGCAGGTTCATGACAAAACCCTGCCACAGAAATAAAGAAGTCTGCATTTTAAACTTAACTCAATTCTGATTCTAAGTGTAGGGAAACGGGCCATTGTTTTACAAGAAAGGATTGTTCGGTAAAACACCCTATATCTGCTATGCATCACTTCAAATTAAGCTCTTCTTATACTTAATTTAGAAGAAACATTTAACCTCTAATCTCAATAAATGGTAAACACCATCAAATAGTGTTTAAGGTTACAACCCAGCACACGATGACATTGGATGAATAAGCTCAATCCTAGAATTCCTCTGAAGAAAAATGGTCACAATATTCACGAAGCAGTGGTCAGAGTCAAATAGCTATACTGACTTACAGAGGGTGAAGGGGTGCCAGCTTTCAAGAAGACCATATTAACAGAAATGACTTCGCCTTCAGCTTTCTGTCCTGCCTTAACTAGATCAAACTGCGCTGCCCTGAATCTCCTTATAATTTCGATGCTTTTAAGTAAATTCTCCATGGCAGTATTATCGTAGAGCTTAGCCCCATGTCCAGGAGCACCTACAGCCTTAACGACCAGCCACCAGGGGGACCTCTCTCCATAGAATACACGATAATTGTCAGTGGGAGAGGCCAAGCCCTCGTCAAGAACAATCCCAACATTCATCTTGGCAAAGACATCTGAATCGACAAACTTTCTGGCACCATCATTTCCACCGATCTCCTCGTCGGGGAGGAAGGAGAGGTAGAGAGTGCGCAGGGGGCGGAAGCCATAAGCTTTGAGTTTGCGAATGGCCTCGAGGTACTGCAAGCCGACGCATTTCATATCCTGAGAACCTCGGGCGAAGATGTTGCCGGTAGTGGAATCTAAGTGGGCAGAGAAAGGTGGGTGAGTCCACTTGTGATGCTCGGAAGGGACAACATCGGTATGTGAGTTGAGGAGGATGGAAGGGAGGGTAGGGTCGTTGCCTGGCCATTTGAGGAGAATCAGAGGTTTGCCCTTGACGAACTCTAGGGTCTGGGACTCGAGGGATAGTAACTTGGCCTGTGATATTATAAATTCGGCAGCTTCATAGTAGTTGGGGTGAGGTTGGGCTGTATTGATCTGAAGGTACTGCTGGAATCTTGATAGGATTGTAGACGGATCTTCCGCGGCCGTCCTAGTTGTGACTATGAGTATTAGTGTGACCAAAAACACACACAAATCATGATAATAGCCGTCCTTGCTCATCACTGCTTTTCACTCCAGATGACTTATAATCAATACTGAGGTTATCAATTTTCGTTTGGAGCCGATCAAACTTAACACAATGTTCAAATTCCACTATATTTTGAGTTATCTCAATTTAAATTTTCTATTTATTAAAAAAAAATCCAAATTTATTTGAAAGGGTATAAGTGTAACTGTGTAATATTTCTGCGTTTGTTAATCAAACGTCCGTATATCAATAATTTTATTTATTAAATTAAATAAACATACATAAAAGAGGTGTGCCAGCTATAATTGATTTCATAAGAAATTTTTTGGTTAGTGGTCACTATAATTTCAACAAAGTCAGACGTTACTATTTTGAACTAATAGAAATTATAAATTTAAGACATTTAGATATTCATATAAAATAAATAGAAATTATAAAAAACACATAAAATAAAATAATGCAATATCATTCTCACGACCTTAACCATTGAAAAATAGAAGAAGAAAAACTACGAAATCAATGCACATTCCTATGAGTTTTTGTTCACATCCATTCAAATAAACCGATCACCATTCAATAGTTGTTATCTTATTTTTTAAGTCAAATTAATGCATGAATATAATAAATATAAAAAATATAATAACTTAAAAGATTAATTTAATTATTTCTATAAAGTCTAATATTTATAGGACTAAAATATCAAATAATGTCATGAGTATGAGTATTGTTAAATTAATTTAGAGGTTATGATGATAAAAACTTGTGGGGGTATTAAAATTAACGGGAAAAGGATCTTAAATATCCTTAAATTATCGGATATCATACAAAAACTATAATGCATTTGACGTCAACCTATTGGCCTTGAATACACCCTTATATTGGACATCTACATTTGACAATAGAATTAAATTTCTCATTGGTGTATTTTACAATTAAATTAAACTAAATAAAAAATTCAACCAAAACTCAAATCCATCTAATAACTCGATACCCGACCCGCCTACAACCCCATAAGGGAAAAAAATGATTTTCATTTTATTTCTTAATATTATCATTCATTTATTCATCTTTAATTGTGCATTTCATTTGGCCAATCATATATCTGTCCACACTATATGACAGATTTGAATTTAAGATCATCATCACCATCTGTAGCTTTGAGCGCTACTTCATATCAAAGATATGATTGATGGTGTTTTGACTTGATTCCAACACAACATAAATTATCGTGATCTCTTCATATTTCATCATTTCAAGTACATGAATCTTTGTCAAGGTTTTATGAAGTGTATTATGTCATTGTGCTACTTTTAAAGTACTTGCCTTGTTATCATGACCATCTGATCATTTTCCCTTCTCCTTTCTTAAGAATTTTTTCATTTTAGGAATCGATTGGTCTATCACACTTCAGGTGTATCATAGTCCTTTAAGGACTTCTTGTTTGAGCATTTACAAATGAACTATAATCTCTTGAACTTCAAATTTACATTTTTTATCAAGATCTAGATAATTCATCTCATAATTTTGAGTTGTCAATCATCTCTCCCCTAATGGTAGAAAATCTAACATCACCCCAACCTCACTTGGGGTCCATCTTTATGCATTGTGGAGCAATTTAATCACATATCACACACTCAAACTTCAGATAGAAATTATTTGATTATTTACCCTCAACCAATTCTGATGGAAAAACCTTATTGGCTTGATGCATACATGTGTTGCAACATGTTGAATAAATTCATCTCATACCAAGTTTTATTTGAGAGTTTTGTTCTCATATCCATGATTTAACTATAATTGGAGGCATACAATTTCTGTTAAACCAACCAACATTATCAATATAATTTCATAGTTTGAAAATGTTCTCTTAATTTAACAATTCGAGCAAATAACCTTACAAAAACCAATATGTAAGTTAACTACAAAGCACATGTGACCATCCCTTACATGCATCGATCATATAATTGCAAACGATCCACATGGCAGGTGAATGAACCAATATTCACCTATTTATTTGTTTCAAAAATATTAGGAAATACAAATCCAACCTTAATTGTATTAAAGATGAATTAAAAATTTAATTTCACGAATATTTCTCTTAATATAAGCCTAAACTATTTGTATTAAATAAATGGACAAAGACCAAACTTGATACATTTTTGAATACTTAAAAGACTAAATTTGGTAACTTTATAGTGAAGGGACTAAAATCGGTAAGTGTATAGTTAAGAGACCAAAACTGACAATTTTTTGAATAGTTAAAGGACTATATATGTTAAGTGTTTAGTTAAGGGATTATTTTAGACCTACTCCTATATTTAAGAGATTATTATGTCATTTTATCATTCATTTTACAACACAAAGAAAATACTCTAAAAAAAATTTCAAAAGTTAAAATACGTAGTTAATTTCTCTTGCAAAAATTTATAAGTAAAAATTAGGCAAATCACATCGTCTAAGGGACAAATTACTTTTTATCTCTACTCTTTCACTATTTACCAAAAATTCCTTTTTTTATATTAATTCGGATACTTAATATTGCAGAACGATACTTAAATTAAAGAGGACGGATACTTTAATATTTAAATTGTTGTTATCAGTTACAGCATAAAAAAAGGGATTACATTTACCCCACGAATCACGCGAACATTTAACAAATTTAGCATCCAATCTGCATAAACCTCTAACTAATTTGGGCATTCTTGAATTTCAAATTGTGAAACCTTCACATTATTCTTCGAAAACACACACAAAGTTTGTTTCAAAAAATTATGGAACGCAATTTGTGAAGATTCAAAAATGAATATTTCGATCTTGTTAAGACATTCTGAATAACGGGAAAGTGATGTTATATACGAGCGATACAAAAGTGATTAGATAGTGGTTAGAAAAAATATTTTGTTCATGAGTCTTATTTCAGCAATTGCGGCTAAGTTGGGTATTGATGAATCGAAAAAAAATATCGAGATCAGATACGTTGTTGAAGGTAATTCGTCTCCATTGTGTATTCAGACTGATATGGAGTTGAAATTGTACATAGAAATTAAGAAATATGAGGTGGAATTCGGAATGTATCCTCTATGCATTGATACATCAGTTAAAGATGTTGAAGAGATACAAAATTTCGATACAACAACAGGTGCAATCGCGTATGTTGAGGGTGGAAAAAGCGACGTAAAGACTCTAAGCATTGTTGAATCAAAAATTGGTGATGCATATTACATACCAGAAATGGAGGTGAAAAATTATATATCAGATACCAATATTTCTGTTGTGGAAGTGAAGCATCAAGGATAAGACAACTCTAAAGGTTGTAATGAAAAATTACAAAACAAAGAATAACTTCAATTTTAAAGTTAAAAGATCTGATAACAAAAGGTATGTGATACAATTATATGATAATGTTCTTCATATTATATATTGTTTTTTTTAATATGCTTACCATGATACACTAATAATATATGTTACATGTAGTCGTATGTATAATGTATTTTGTTCGTTTTGATGTTATTCTGGTTATTAATGTATAGTTTAAGAATGGTAGATGGATAATGTTTAAGAGTAAATTTGTGATGACTGTACAGAATAGAGTATCATAATGTGATACATTTATTTATGAAAGTATCAGTTCGATATTGTAATTGAAATAAGGTATCATAATATACTTTTATTTTTATTTATGTGTTAGTACAGTCAACCTGATTTAATAACAAATATATGTTATGCTATTGCAGCTACGTATTAGTTTGTTATTCAGATGATTGTTGTTGGAAATTAAAGGCCTCCATTAGAAAAATTCAGAGACATTCATAGTGAGATACTTTAATAGTGAACATACATGTCCATTGAGGGATAGGGTATTAAGTAAGGTACAAGCTATTGTTGGGTTTGTTAGTGGTGTGACAACTCCAAAATTTGAGAATCATAAAAGGAAACATACTCCCAACGATATAATTAAGGATACTAGAATAAAGCAACAAAACTTTATCCAAGATGATTTCCAATAATGCATAAATGGAACAAGAACCAGTGAATAAGGCCATCAACAATTAATAAATAAATAAGATAATAAGCTTATTAAATAATGAGAGAATGAGTCAAAAAATAAAATAGATAAACCAGTCCAATAGAATAAATAAAAAAAATAAAAAAAAAATTAAAACAATATGCATCACTTAACTCACTGGAAAATGTGGAAAAGAAAAACTCAATTCACTCAACAATATATTCTAAAGCAAGAAGACAGAGTATAAAGAAATCACCAGATTTATCAAAAAAAGAAGAAAGCAGCGAGGTAGGTTGGAATTTGGTTCAATGGTTCTTCGCCGAAGACGGTGGCATTGGTCGGATCTTGTTTTTTGCTACGTCAACGGATATGGAGTTGTGCCGGACGACGAGATACCTGCAAAATAAGGAAAAAATCGTGAAAGGGGAGAGGGGAAGGGACTGGCGGTGATCTGGTGGTGGGTTTTGGGTGGTTTCAAATGGTGAGCTCGTTTGGAGCTTGTTTAGCCAGAAAAAATGGTGAATGGAGATGGGGTTTTGGGGTCTATTTGGTTGTTGGAAAATGGGGAAATGAGGTGGTTGTTTGATTGTTGTTTGGCAGCGGTTTGGGTCGGAGAAGAAGACTAAAATGGGTCTGGTTTGGTTGGTTTTTTTTTATGGAGGAAAAGGGAGGAGGAAAGGTCTGATTTGATTGGCTTTCCATGGAGGAAAAGAGAGGAGGAAGGGTCTGATTTGGTAGGATCTGGCAGTGAAGAGGAGAACGGAAAAAATGGGGTCTTGGTGGTGGACTGTCGGAATAACTCCGGAGACTCGCCGGAAAAATAATGAAGAATAAAACAATAATAAATCTAAAAAAAATACCCCTAAAATCTTATTCACTCCCCAAAAATCTAATAGACCAACTAGTTCATATATAGGGAGTTGAAAATTATGGGCCCAAGTTATGGGCTTGAGGTTGTGACCCAAAATTTGTCGATTGATAAAAATTTGTGTACGTAAATTGTATTCGAATTTGAATGAATTTTTAGACTGCGCAGAATAACAAAATGAATATTAACAATGTAACAGAGAAAAATGAATATGAAAAATGTAATAAACGTAATCAATTACATGTAAAAAAATATAATTTAACAGAAGTAATGATTTTATAAAAAATGAACAAATAGTTGAATGTCTGGCTATGACAAAATAATATAAACATAAAAACCGATAAAAATCCTAATACTTTGAGAAAAAGAATGATTATCTACAAATTGTATTAAAATGACAAAATATGTATTTTGAACTATTTAAAATAAAATATTCAAAATGTATTAATTTTAAAACTATCAGACCGAAATTTGGTGTCAACAACTTGCCCCTCTGTTTGATTAGAATCGATGAAAGAGATCCTTGTCAAACAAAGTTGACGAATCCAAATTTGGTTTTATAAACTTTGAACAAAATAATTGAGACGCTATTAGAGCTTTTGAGCAAGACTCTACGTTTGTCGACTGGGCTGAAAATAATAAACAAAAGATAGAGATTGATTGTAAACTGAGAAAATTCACATACCTTTGATGTTACTTAAAAAATTGCACAATGAAGGTGGTGTACCTTTTTGAAAGGAGGAGGATGTGAATAACATGTCACTTTGAATGAGGTGACAACCCAACACGTCTTTTTGAAAGGAGGACAACCCAATTTGAACATAACATGTCACTTTGAACGAGGTGACAACTCAACGTGTCTCTTTGAAAATTGGACGATCCAAGGTTGAACTTAACATGTCATTTGAAGGGATATGACAACCCAATCTTGAATATAACATGTCACTTTGAACGAGGTGACAACCCAACGTGTCTCGTTGAAAGGCGGACGATCCAAATTGAATTTAACATGTCATTTGAAGGGAGATGATAACCCAATCTTGAACTTAACGTGTCATTTGAATGGAGATGACAACCCGTGTCTCTTTGAAAGGCGGACGACCCATCTTGAACTTAACATGTCACTTTGAACGAGGTGACAACCCAACGTGTCTCTTTGAAGGGCGGACGACCCAACTTGAACTTAACATGTCACTTGAAGGGAGATGACAACCCAATCTTGAATATAACATGTCACTTTGAACGAGGTGATAACCCAACGTGTCTCGTTGAAAGGCGGACGACCCAACTTGAATTTAACATGCCATTTGAAGGGAGATGACAACCCAATCTTGAACTTAACGTATCATTTGAAGGGAGATGACAACCCAACGTGTCTCTTTGAAAGGCGGATGACCCAACTTGAACTTAACATGCCATTTGAAGGGAGATGACAACCCAATCTTGTCTCTTTGAAAGGCGGACGACCCAATTTGAACTTAACATGTCACTTTGAACGAGGTGATAACCCAACGTGTCTCTTTGAAGGGCGGACGACCCAACTTGAACTTAACATGTCACTTGAAGGGAGATGACAACCCAATCTTGAATATAACATGTCACTTTGAATGAGGTGACAACCCAACGTGTCTCGTTGAAAGGCGGACAACCCAAATTAAATTTAGCATGTCATTTGAAGGGAGATGACAACCCAGTCTTGAACTTAACGTGTCATTTGAAGGAGATGACAACCCAACGTGTCTCTTTGAAAGGCGGACGACCCAACTTGAACATAACATGTCATTTGAAGGAATATGACAACCCAACGTGTCTCTTTGAAAGGCGGACGACCCAACTTGAACTTAACATTAATGACGTATCACAAAATCTGCAATATCAATGTTAGTAGGAAATATAACATAAATTATTCAAACATGACCATATGAACAAGGTATTAACCAATGCAACGACTCAAACTTAATAACATCATGAATTAAATAAAATGTCAATTGAAAATGGAATAACAAAATAAAAAGTGTCATATTGGACGGCATGACAAACCAATTTGAAAAGAATTAGTTTTTTGAGATAATAAATTAATTTCTAAAAGATATCATTTTGGAAGGTATGACGACCTAAATAATAAAAAAAATGTCATTTTGAAGGGTATGACTACCAAAAATTTAAAAAAATGGCATTTTGAAGGGTATGACTACTAAAAATGCAATTTAAACTTTGAAACGGTCCAAAAAGTTATTTGGACAAATATGGGGCATAAAATTAAAAGATGTCATTTTGAAAGGTATGACTACCGAAAAATAAAAAGATGTTTGAAGGGTATGACTACCAAAAAATGCAATTTAAACTTTGAAACGGTTCACAAAGTTATTTGGACAAATATGATGATAAAAAATTTAAAATGATGTCATTTTGAAGGATATGACGACCCAAAAATGAAAAGATGTCATTTTGAAAGTATGACGACCTAAATTTAAAAAGATGTCATTTTGAAGGATATGACGACCCAAAAATAAAAAGATGTCATTTTGAAGGGTATGACTGCCCAAAAAAATACGATTTGAACTTTGAAATGGTCCACAAAGTTATTTGGACAAATATCAACAATGAAACGGTCCATAAAGTTGTTTGGACAAAAATTGAAAAGTAGATTTTAACCCATTTTTATTTTATGAATAATGAAACATATTTTTACTTGGTTAGCACCAACAAAAGTATTGTACAAAAAATTCTCACAATTCTTTATCTTTCAACTGAGATTGATTTCGAGGTAAATCATATGGATTCAAGTGGTACCTCAAATGTACTTAAGTAACAACAAGATTTGTCCATCTTGCTATAAACAAAGACTTTGAACTAGACCTAAAATCATGTTTCAAGTGCCCTCACTATAAAGAAAGTCCCAATTTCCACACATTTAAAATATTTTAATTTGAGAACATCTTGAAAAGCACACTCGCACTCAGAAAAATGTTCAACGCATGCAATTGTGATACCATAGGCTTGGCCTTCATGTAAATCTCCACTAATATGAGGACAAATGAATTGAAATCATGTAGGGCTTGTTAATTGCTTGTAATGTAGGCTTAGAGACGGGTAGCATAGTCATTTGCGATAAAAGTGACTTATTCCCTTCTTGAGCATTGCACTAAATAGATGCTTTCAACATTTGTCACACTTTTGGCGTTTGATTCTCTTTGTTGTCCCTTTCTTTTGCACTTTTGACTTCTTTGAAACTTTGTTTGTCTGTGTTTTTCCCCTTTTGAGTTTTCTCCTTTTTGTTTGGAGTGTTTTTCTTCTTTTCTTGAAATTCTGCTTTCTTAAACTTGTGGAGAATTTTGAATTTTTTTTTCTTTCTTTTGAAGTCATTTTTGTCTTCTTGACTTTCAAGGACTTTGATAACTTTTGTCTTTGACAAATTTGAACTTTGAATATTCTTTAGTAACTTGCACGTCTTCAGTGCGCTCAAGAAAGTCTGGTCAAAAGAGTGTTAGTGCATATAAACACTTAAAAAAGATATAGGCTAAAATGTGGTTGTCCAAAGAAAAGGCTTAAGGCTCAAAGTGGGACATACTAAGGGTTAACGTCATTTGGTAGGCTTTGAAAGGCTCAAACGGGTCAAAGGAGGCCTACAATCATTTTTCAAATCAAACAATACTCAGAATTTCGCCTCAATAACATTTAGGCCAAGTTCTAGATCAACAATGCAAAACAATTGAATTTAATTCAAAACTCATCACACAATGCACATGAAACAATGAATCTGGTTTTGTTCTAATCTTGAATGTACACAAGAGAACATTTACAAGTGTAACAAAAGTATGAATGAGAGGTACCAAAAAGAATCTATGGTTTAACTAGAAGTCAATCTTTTTTATTGTACAAATTATTTTTCATATGCACACTTGAACTGTGTTGGCACCAACCAAGTCAAAAAATGATTTCAAATATATAAATCTTAAAAGAATAAAAAAATAAAGATCTTTTGAATAAAGAATACCGAACCCAATAAGGACTGCCTACGTATCTCAATGTGAGAATCAGGTTTGCGTAGTTCTTTCAGATATGACATAAAGCCTATAATTTGAACAACAAATGAATTTTTCAAAGGAAAAATAATGAAAAAAAAAATTAATAAAAAACCAATGAGCCACATTGAAAGGTGGGCAAACAAAAACGAAGAAATCAGTGAATCACATTGAAGGGCGGACCTCCCAAATTTAACAAAAGTAACAAAAATAAAATAAGAAATTAATAAGTCACATTGAAGGTCGGACTTAACAAAAAATATTATTTATTAATTAAAAAAAATAACAGAAGTAAAAAAAAATGAATGAGTCACACTGAAGTGCGGACTACCCAAACTTAACAAAAAATATTATTTAATAATTAAAAAAAAATAACAGAAGTAAAAAAATGAATGAGTCACATTGAAGGGCGGACAACCCAACTTAACAAAAAGACAATTAAAACAATATTTTTAATGGAATGTAAGATAAATAAAATCAAAGATATATAATGAATGTGACATTATGTACAAAAAATTATTGCAAAACATACAAACCAACTCGGAGTGAAGCTTCATAAATTCAAAAGTCTGTGTACAACCCTGGTGAAAACTTTTAGGGCATTTCTAAAAATTTTGCCCATGTCAGCTTCAACAACCTCCGGTATTTAATCTTGTAACAACTATCTCCTTTGTAAAATTTTTGGAGACCTCAAAAAAATTTTGCCCCAGTTTCCTTTTGAAAAATTTGGAAAACTTGCGGGGAACATGACCGAGCTCTTATGGCGCCTACGTATCCCGTTGAAACAGGAATCAGGTCAAACGTAGTTCCAACATATTGTAACTTGAATTAAAAATAGCCTTGAATTATGAATATTCTAAAATTAGGTTAGCAAGAGTGATTTTAAAATAATGGGCTTTGTTTATTGTGGATAGGTGACCCAAGCGGACAACTCGAGTTGAGACAGTTAACGACCGTTGACTATCCAGTAGCCAACTACATTCGTCAGGGTGCCTCGAAAAAAGTTTGATTAACGAACGATTGCGAACCCGCATAATCGTCCTTTAAGTAAAAAAGCAAAATTATGTGTCGTTTAACGGAATAAATATTGTGCATGCAATGACAATATACAATAAATAATAAATCAATACCGAGTACAATATGCAAATAATCAACAAAATATACAAGATATAATGAATAACACAATGAAAGAATAGTATCCTCAATTTGAAAAAATGAACCCATAATGGTTAGAACCTTTATGTCCCCAGCAGAGTCGCCACTCTGTTGACATCCTTTGAATAGGAGCAACGTCGCGGTTACTCAATTAATAAAAGAATTTAATTCAAAAGAATTTAAAATGGGGAAAAGGGAGTCGCCACCTAATTTTTTTGGAAAACTAGGAAACCGATTAATTAATTAACTTGAAAGAAATGTCTACGAAACCAAATTGATTCTAGATAAGGGGTTTAAATTATTCCGAAGGGAAGGGATTAGACATCCTTCGGAATCCACAAATATGGTTCCCGACTGAGTTTATTTTTCAAATTGAGGAAGAAAGAGAAAAAAAAATGTATAAATATAATAAACATGCAATATACACAAATAAATAAAAATAAGAAAATATAAGAGACGGCCTAAAGTTTGCCTAACGTAATATATACAAAATATTGAATAAAGAGTATAATTCGAACTTAATTCGAATAACTTCAATGGGAAGCAACTCCGGGGTACCTGTAAATACACTTAGTAAAAGTGTTAGTAATAAATAAATATGAATAAAATTGAATATAAGAAATAATAACTTAAAAATAAAAACCCGTCTTATTAACATTGGAGGCCTTGAAAATCGACGGTAATTTCTTCATCGGCCAATTTAACAAATAAACATATATGAACTTAAATTAGATTTTCGTCTTTTAAAATGGAAAGGCCTCTAAACTCGACGGATAGATTTTTCATTGGCCATTTTAACAAGTAAATGTGAGGATATAATGTGTCAGAGAAAGACCAAACTAACCAAAACAAACTAACCAACCACAAAAATATAAAAGCAACAAGAAGTTAACAATAAATCAATACATAAAAGTGCTATAGGTAAAGCATAAATTATCAGAGGAGTGACGTAACCCAAGAAAACTAATTAGAATTAAATGAATTGTTCATGAAATAACTAAAAAAAATTGAAGTAAAGAAACTTAAACTATGATTTCCAATCAAAATGCAACAATATTAAAATGAATGGATAAGCAACATAGAAACAACATAAAACAATAACCAAAATAAATTAAATAGGCAAAACACAACATTAATAAATAATAGAAAGTAACAACAACATATTATAAATTGCTAAAATACTAAAATAAAGCAACAAAACTTTATCCAAGATGATTTCCAATAATGCATAAATGGAACAAGAACCAGTGAATAAGGCCATCAACAATTAATAAATAAATAAGATAATAAGCTTATTAAATAATGAGAGAATGAGTCAAAAAATAAAATAGATAAACCAGTCCAATAGAATAAATAAAAAAAATAAAAAAAAAATTAAAACAATATGCATCACTTAACTCACTGGAAAATGTGGAAAAGAAAAACTCAATTCACTCAACAATATATTCTAAAGCAAGAAGACAGAGTATAAAGAAATCACCAGATTTATCAAAAAAAAAAAAAAGCAGCGAGGTAGGTTGGAATTTGGTTCAATGGTTCTTCGCTGAAGACGGTGGCATTGGTCGGATCTTGTTTTTTGCTACGTCAACGGATATGGAGTTGTGCCGGACGACGAGATACCTGCAAAATAAGGAAAAAATCGTGAAAGGGGAGAGGGGAAGGGACTGGCGGTGATCTGGTGGTGGGTTTTGGGTGGTTTCAAATGGTGAGCTCGTTTGGAGCTTGTTTAGCCGAAAAAAATGGTGAATGGAGATGGGGTTTTGGGGTCTATTTGGTTGTTGGAAAATGGGTAAATGAGGTGGTTGTTTGATTGTTGTTTGGCAGCGGTTTGGGTCGGAGAAGAAGACTAAAATGGGTCTGGTTTGGTTGGTTTTTTTTTTATGGAGGAAAAGGGAGGAGGAAAGGTCTGATTTGGTTGGCTTTCCATGGAGGAAAAGAGAGGAGGAAGGGTCTGATTTGGTAGGAGCTGGCAGTGAAGAGGAGAACGGAAAAAATGGGGTCTTGGTGGTGGACTGTCGGAATAACTCCGGAGACTCGCCGGAAAAATAATGAAGAATAAAACAATAATAAATCTAAAAAAATACCCCTAAAATCTTATCCACCCCCAAAAATCCAATAGACCAACTAGTTCATATATAGGGAGTTGAAAATTATGGGCCCAAGTTATGGGCTTGAGGTTGTGACCCAAAATTTGTCGATTGATAAAAAATTTGTGTACGTAAATTGTATTCGAATTTGAATGAATTTTTAGACTGCGCAGAATAACAAATGAATATTAACAATGTAACAGAGAAAAATGAATATGAAAAATGTAATAAACGTAATCAATTACATGTAAAAAAATATAATTTAACAGAAGTAATGATTTAAAAAATGAACAAATAGTTGAATGTCTGGCTGTGACAAAATAATATAAACATAAAAACCGATAAAAATCCTAATACTTTGAGAAAAAGAATGATTATCTACAAATTGTATTAAAATGACAAAATATGTATTTTGAACTATTTAAAATAAAATATTCAAAATGTATTAATTTTAAAACTATCAGACCGAAATTTGGTGTCAACACCAATAGAATCAATGCCAGACAAAAATGATTGGACAGTCCCGGACTGTGTTTCGGAAGAAGTTGTCTTGCCACCTAGATACAAAAAGATGTCTGGTAGACCAAGAAAAAAGAGAAAGAAAAATTTAGATGAAAAGTTAACAACAAAAACTAATTGTTGTGGATGTTGTGGACACGAAGATCACAATATAAGAACATGTACGTTCTTTCCAAAAGATTCGTGATGATTTTTTTTTTGTTTTATGCTTCATGCGTAATAATAAACCTGACGATATTTTGAATTTGATAATAAGATTTGAACTTTATAACTTGGTGTGATTTTAACTTTATATGAATGTTACAAAATACAAAATGTGTAATGATACTAAATATATCAAAATTGATTGTTTTATATCAAGTGTAATGATATTGATAACTTATTTAGTCTCATTTACATTAAACGGTAAAAATATTATGTATATGATAATAAATTTTTGTTAGTTATTATAATTTTAATCAAAGTTATATGATTCAACCTGGTAAACGATACTAAATATATAAAGTAAATTATTTTGTATCAATTCTTATAGATGCACAAATTTATTTTTGATAATAAGATGTGTATCATATACTTAATAATTTAATGAATATTTTGTATCTGATGATAATATAGTATCAGAAGTTGTGATTTACTGCAAGACTACGACATGTTAATTAAATTATTTTATATCAGTTTGTGTAACAATTGTATAAAATATAGTATCAGGTATACTGTGTACAAATTTTATAGTGTATCAGCAGTAATTGTGTAGACCATACTTTAAAAAATAATTTATAACGAGTTACTGTAAATTAAATTATATATTTGGAGACAAAATTAAAATTGAAATACATTTATTGACAAAAAAACATTCTTCAAATTAATAATTACTTAGTAAGATTGTGTTGGAAGGAGAAGTGATAATACAAAATACTAATTAACGTAACTTCAACACAATAAAAACCTAACTATTCTACATTAATAAATTCACCTTCTGCATGTGTAGTGTAACCACTCTTTGGCCTTGTAAGATCGTTGGTATCGCTAACATATCCAGCCTTGACTTTGTTCATACCATACTTTCATAACAATGTTCCGTATCTGTTGTGAAGATAGTCACTCCGAAAACTAACAGATGGAATGTTGATTTCATCACTCAAGTATTCTGCAAAAACAACTACATACATTCCACAATCACTGCAAACAAATGTAGATACATTGAAAAATGAATTGAATGTGTAAGTAAAACAATTGATTTACAATACTAACAAGCTATCGCTTCGTTCTTGCATGATGTCTTGAGCATATTCCACCGCAAAGGACTGTTGTGGACCCAACAGTTCACCAGTTTCGTTGTCTTGATACGCCTCGAATGATGACCAATTAATTCTCTCCGTTTTATCAAAGAAACCACTATCATGTAGATAGTTTGGAAGCATTACAGACAATTGCTTTATCTCTTTGGAATGAACTTTTTTCCTTGATCTTATAGACGAGTCATTCACTCGTATTAACCTTTTCTTTAAAACAATCACAATTAATACCCAATGAAAATCTTTGTCACAATTAACAAGAATATAAACCTCATAGACTAGATGCCACGGTAAAGCAGCAGGGACATTTATGATGTCTTTTATAGACCTTTCATAATCAGATATAGCAACACCAAGGCCAACATATTGTTGTGTACTAAGAGTTTCATCTGTGGGAGCACAATAATACCTCTTGTATACAATGTTGATATATGACTTAAACAAACAATTGATTGTAGTGTATCTGTATTGATCCAAGCATCTTGATTTTGACTTCTTGCGTAGATAGTAAAAAATTACATATATGTAAAATAGGTAATAAAAAAAACATAATATATAATCTACACACTCTGAAAGAAAGCGATACATTGAAGAAAAATAATAATCAATTAGTAAGTTCATGTCTATATTATATGACTAATTTTAATTTTGTATCATATACATAATTTGAATGCATAATGTACCTGATCACTCCAACATTTCATTGGATGTGACATGGTATAAAATCAGTTCTTGTCAACAGGAAATGCGACAACAAAATCCAGATAGTCAAACCAAAATGAGCAGATTTGCCTCTATATTTATCCTCATCAGGTTTCCTATAAGAATTATTAAAGTCAAAATGAAAGTACTTTAATAAAAAACTGATTTTATTAAGATACTTGCAGCAATTGTATATTATCTACCAAATCAGTTCGTGATCTTCTTGACCCTCCCAATAGCTCGAAGTACCGTTTTTCTTGGATATGGGAACTCAACACTTTACCCAAAATTAAATTTTTCTTATGGTTCTGCTCTCATAGTAGATTACCGACAAACTCGTATCTACATCATCTAGGAATAATCTCAAACCCCTCTTGCCCACTTTGTCATAGTGCTATAGAAACCATTGAACATACTTTCCTGGAATGTTATATGATTAGACATTTTTGGTATGAAATGGGTCTAAATATGCACTACCTTGCTAATACTCCTACTCATTGGCTGCAAAATGTTTATGACCTTAAGATTCTCATCCAGCATTCTTTTCTTCGTTGGATAGATTTGTTTTCGTTCGCCCTGTGACATATTTGAAAACGACGAAATCAGCAAGTTTTTCAAAATAATGTAAATTCTTCTTATATTTTATCATTTTCCTCTACTCTTATGCGAGCCATCGAATTTAAATACATAACTGATTCCCCAAGAAACTCTTCTAACAAAATAGATATTAAAATTCGGTGGTTCCCCCCAACTCATAATGCTTATAAGCTAAACATTGATGGAGCTTTCCATAAGGAAAACCAGTTGGGAGGGATGGGAGGTAATTAGAGACTCTCACGATAATTGGGTAGTTGGTTATAGAAATAAAATTTATGCTCTTACTCATGTTATGGCGAAATTGAATGCTCTCGAAACAGGTCTACAATTTGCTCTTGATATGAGCATCATCCCCATCGAAGTGGAAACCACTAAATATAGGTAAATCAATCTTTATAGAATACGCAATCTATTTATCAAACTGTTGTGGATTCATGCAGGTTTCTATTGAGGAGGTTGGGGAATCCAGTACTGCGCCATAACTTCCGACAAGAGAATAAGTTAGCAGACTTTTTGTCTAAGGAAGGTAGCAAGTTAAATAATACTACTGATATTGCTATCCTTGAAATCACTCCACCAGGTGCTATATCTATTTTGCAAGCTGATAAAGACGAAGTGGTAACTAATAGGCAAATATCTACTTCTACCTCTACAAAACTAGCAATGTTTGGGAATCAAAACGTTCTTAGTAACAATGTAATTAGTATTGACGCTACTACTACTATTGTTGTAACTTCTGCTCTAGAAGACAGGGATGCTACCACATCTCCTACTAATGCTGTAATGTTCTAATCATATATATATATATATATATATATATATATATATATATGTATATATATATATATATATATACATATATATATATATATATATATATATATTATCTCCGTTTCTATAAAAAAAAATTTACTTATTCGCATATGTTTTGAAGAGTCCCTTTTGAATTCACCCTAAGAACTCTTGCATTAAACCTGACGATAGTTGAGATGTGATGCGATAATCGTCAAATGGAGTGTATGGGCGGATATGATCGTCTATTTTTTCCTTACCCTTATCAGTTGATCCAAAAGAATTCACATAGGGAGACTGCAAAACCTTTGAAGGCATCCTATTATGCTGAGCGAGAGTTTTAATATCAATATTTGATGCTGGATCATTGACAGCAAGATGGGTGGGTAGATAACTGTCCGATAAAATGTCGTCACTCCAGGTAAGCTGGAGTGGAATGATTACACTCAATGGATTGACATTAATTAGCTGGTTTGGAAGTCCATGTGCAAGTGCATCTATCACTGCTTCGATTTCGAATGAGATGAAGACCGATGTGGTAGAATCTTGTGTGATGTGATAATAACAAAAATATTACAATTTATATAAAGAATTTATGCAACATCAAAAACTTAAATAATTTGGGATGAAAATGGAGGCAATTGTTGTCAAAATGCAATAATTTATAACCCTACCGATATATCAACAACTACTGGATTTGAAGGATGTTTTTTGACTTCTTGTTGAATTTTAGGCACTATGATCCTAATAAAGAGAATATCAGATGCTATACTATTTTTTTACTAAAATAATTGATGTATAATAATTTAAAAACTTATTATTTACCACCTTAATATCATGAATAATCACATTTATCGAAGAATCGTTATGTTGTGCTGTGGATAGAAGCACAGTGAAATGTTACATAGCATATTCCTTACTGGATGTATCGTCATTCATTGTTTGTAGTAAAATTAAAGTATATGTTAGTATATTAATGTATACTGTGCAATCAGTGATACTTAAAATATCAGCATTTATTTTACAAAAATTAAAGTATAAAAAACAGTCAAGATTAAAAGTATCATATATAGTTTTAATGTAGAAAGTGCAATCAGTGATACACAAAAATTGCAGAAGTGAATTCATAAATTAAAGTATCAACCATAAAAAAAGATACTTTCATAAATTAAAGTATCAACCATCAAAAACATAATAATGCATGTGATAATAATTTAAGTATCAGATACTTACGTACCTTTGGGACATCT
This sequence comes from Solanum sitiens, assembly GCA_016801875.1. Taxonomy (NCBI): domain Eukaryota; kingdom Viridiplantae; phylum Streptophyta; class Magnoliopsida; order Solanales; family Solanaceae; genus Solanum; species Solanum sitiens. Next base: position 808,260 of record JABWTJ010000064.1, on the reverse strand, counting down.
TCAACAGAAATATTTTATTTCTCAACCTCCACGGTATGTTCATCAACAGTTGCAAAATCAATTTGCATGGGTGAAATGGTTTGTTGATCGAACTTATCAGAATTGAATTGTGGACCAACATTGTCTTTCAGCACAGAATCATCCATCATGTGTGGCGATGAAACGCCTACCGTATCCTTCATTTTTTGAAAAATAGTCAATATCACATAAAAATCATAAAGCATTCAAAAAATTAAAATAGCACCTCTTCAGATTTGTTATCTCTCGCACCAACAACTTTCAACAATTCAGAATTATTTCTCTTTATTAACGCCTCAAAAGCTTCAACTTTATTATCAACAGCTTCAAATTTGTTGTCAACCTAGAATCAAATCAAACATATAAAAAAGAATTAGTAGTGAACATATAAATGTTTGAATGAATTATTTACTTACATAAGACTTCATGAAAGTCTTCAGATCTTCAATTTTTGCACTGCCCATATTTGTTTTTCCAGTGAATGTATTAGAAGAAACACCAACTCCAGTAATTGTAATCTGGTAAATTAAGTGATGCTATTTTCTCGGGAGTTGGGTGAATGTTAGAATAATTGATACGCTCAAACTTACTTCTCAAATAAGAAGTAAAGCGGTCGTATCAAGTAAAGAACCCAACTAATGAGGTTGGGATCGATCCCACAAGGAAAATAGTTCAGACTTAACTTTATTTTATTATTACTATTATTTAGCCAACTGTTTTCCAATAAACCAAAAGACAAAAAGGGGGGTTTTATTTCTGAATTAATGAAAATAATTAACTAAATTTTAGTAATAAATTAAAGTTAATCTAAAAGCTACTTTCCCCGGCAGCGGCGCCAAAATTTGATAACGCTCAAACTTACTTCTCAAATAAGAAGTAAAGCGGTCGTATCAAGTAAAGAACCCAACTAATGAGGTTGGGATCGATCCCACAAGGAAAATAGTTCAGACTTAACTTTATTTTATTATTACTATTATTTAGCCAACTGTTTTCCAATAAACCAAAAGACAAAAAGGGGGGTTTTAAAACGTTTTAAACTTTTAAAATTCTGAAGCCGGGTCGGGTCGGGTAGCCGGGTAATGGCGTGACGAAACCCCGATGACGGTTCGTCGCAGTTGTGACGGTCCGTCACATGGTCCGTCGCCTGTGCCCTAGTTTTTCAAAATTACAAGAGAGCGTACCTGGCACGACGGAGGCATGCGACGGTCCGTCACAGTAGTGACGGTCCGTCGATGTATCCGTCAGTGACTGATGTAGAGTAACTTGTCTGCAGTACTTCCTGTAGATGTGCTACCTGAAAATTTACAACCCATAAATAGAAAATGCTACTGTTACTAGAAAGAGAAAAACACAAAAAACTATAAACGTGATTAGATGATAACTATTGGGTTGCCTCCCAACCAGCGCCTGATTTAACGTCGCGGCACGACTGAGGACACTTGATTACTCAGACTTCATCAAGATAATATGCCTCAACCAGAGCTGGGTTGTTCAGGTTTGGATCATCATCATTTATACCCAAGTTTCGATTCATTCTTCGTAGTGTACGCTCTAACTCGTGATCGTAGGGAAACAAGGGCTCTCTTCCGCTCCGTGTATTTGGCATACAAGGACGTCAAACCTAAAAAAAATCAAAAACAACAGAAAAAGTAAAATCAGGAAAATATTAACTAAATTTTAGTAATAAATTAAAGTTAATCTAAAAGCTACTTTCCCCGGCAGCGGCGCCAAAATTTGATACGCTCAAACTTACTTCTCAAATAAGAAGTAAAGCGGTCGTATCAAGTAAAGAACCCAACTAATGAGGTTGGGATCGATCCCACAAGGAAAATAGTTCAGACTTAACTTTATTTTATTATTACTATTATTTAGCCAACTGTTTTCCAATAAACCAAAAGACAAAAAGGGGGGTTTTATTTCTGAATTAATGAAAATAATTAACTAAATTTTAGTAATAAATTAAAGTTAATCTAAAAGCTACTTTCCCCGGCAGCGGCGCCAAAATTTGATAACGCTCAAACTTACTTCTCAAATAAGAAGTAAAGCGGTCGTATCAAGTAAAGAACCCAACTAATGAGATTGGGATCGATCCCACAAGGAAAATAGTTCAGACTTAACTTTATTTTATTATTACTATTATTTAGCCAACTGTTTTCCAATAAACCAAAAGACAAAAAAAAGGGGTTTTATTTCTAAATTAATGAAAATAATTAACTAAATAAGAATGAACAACTAACAATTTTAACTTTCGGAGTTTTAATCAAATTGTAAAATTAACTAGGGCTTTAGTGTTCCCCAAAGGTTCCTAACTTGGTAAATCTAACTATAACATCTCTATCCTGATATCTTGCATGTAAAGTGATAAGTTATGTATCTCTAAATCCTTGGTCCGGCATCTAGAGAATTTCACTCCGCACCTTGGTCCGGCTACGTGTGTTGCTATACTAACCCTTATCTTTACCTCATATTAAACATCGTATTCGGTATTTGACTAAGCTATTAACTCGTACCAACCAATACTAGTCTATTAGATAGTCTACACTAAATCTATGTTGATAATTCTTTTCCTATTATCTACCTCCTTGGTCCGGCAAGTAGCATTAAGGCGAGTTCTAACGTTGGCCACCGTTAAAAAGAATTCTAAACGAAAGAATTATCAATACATGCAAGACACCACTCTAGAAATTGTTATTGAAGTTAGATTTCTACCTTGTTATTCACCCATGGTTCCCACAACCCTAGCTATGAGGTTTAGTTACCCATGTTCGTAATTACACAATTCATATCGTTAATGGAAAAGTTCATGCACTTACTTTTATGAAAACGAATAATTTCCCAGAATTCAACTTGATTAATCACCGAAATCCACAACAATCAATTCCCGGAAAATATCTTAATTTCCAAAATCAAGAGTTTACTAATATAATCGAAGAACTATAAACTAAAAATTATCCAGAAAGTCTAACCTCAAAAACGAGGTTTTTCCAACTATTTATAAGAAAAATAAAAACCTAATCAAATAAGGATTCTATTTACTAAAAATCTGTCCAAACGCGTCTGGGTCGACGGACCACGTGACGGACCGTCATGGACACGACGGACCGTCATAGCCTCCGTCGTCCCATACTTCACATCTTCTCACGTTGCTTTCTTCATTCCCCCCACGGACAGGTATGACGGACCGTCGCAAGCATGACGGCCCGTCGAGGGTCTTCGTTCCAATACACTTGAACTTTGGAATTTTGGGTACTGGGATTACTCTCTGATAATTACGACGAACATGCAGGACGGACCGTCGTATATGTGACGGTCCGTCACGAACTTCTGTAATCCCACACTTGGTCAGACTTCCCCAAATTTCCTTCAGCAACTTCTTCCTTCACTACGATGCCACCTACGGACCGTCACAGCCGCGACGGACCGTCATAGGCTCCGTAGGTGGTCTCTTCTGCAATTCTTTCTCAAAAACTCCCGCGTTCTTCCTTAGACAGATTTTCTGCAAACAAAGATAAACTTATATCAAAATCAACACAAAAAGGCTCTCGACACACACTAAACTTAAGGAAAAAGTATTAGAAATACCGTGAAACCACGGTACATCAATAATCAATCTAAACAAACAAAAAATGCAATAATAATAATAACGAAATTAATAATGTATCGCATACTTAAAGAAATGAAGTAAAAATGTTGTATTGTAGTAATTACCTCAGTAAAAATAAATTTCATAAGCATCTTAAATTTGGGCTTTAAATTCACAACTTGCCAGTTGCACATCCTCGGTATACCGTTTCCTTCTTTGACAACAATATCGTTATTTATTATAGACGCACATTCATAAATCCAGACATTAAGAGTGTATGGGAGTCTATTCTAACGATACATTTTTTGGTGAGTTTGTACTTTTTTCTAAAAGATTTCATTAACTTTTCAAAAGCAACTTGTCCCCGAGGGGACTGTTCATAACTACCATCTTCCACCATGAAGAAATATTCAATAGGAATTGGTGCATCACCAAGCTAGTAATACACAAATGTATGAATAAAAAACAAGATAGCCATCTGAAGAGCATCATCGTTGTTGTCTCAATCACCTAGCATAAAACGGTCAATCAGGCGTTGTGTATTTACATCATAGGTAGTATCAGGAAAATATCTTTGCACTAACCTACTGTTTTTGAAATCGGATAAGTAAAATCCTTGACATTATTTTTACATCTCAAACCAGTAATAATAGCAAACTCAAGGATACTAAATTTCAACATATTCCCTTTGGCATGACGAATGCGAATTTCTTTATCTAAATTTCCCTGTTCAATCTCTAACAAATATAAACACTTTGTAATCTGACCTTGATAGTTGCATCTGGGGATATTTAGGTATGGGGCAAATATGGTCTCCTTGAATAATTTCATACCTTGATCCTTTATTGATAATACTAAATGTTCAGCATAATTGGTGTTGCAGATTGGACCAAACTTTAGAGCGTTCCTTGGAATATGTTTAATTACATAAATCATATTATGCAATTAAATAAATAATTTTTATCAATTTCTAACAAATATAAAGAATTATTATACTATTACCGACATATAATAATGTTTTGTTTTAATTGATATTAAATAACAAGAAGAATGGTGCACAACATCAATTATACTGCATCAAAAGTGACGAATATAATATTACCTAAATATAAATTCTCATAACCATTTTTATTTTTATAAGTATCATATATATATAAACATCATTGAATATGACGTACAGTACTTAAACAAAATTACATGCCAACATGAAATTTAAACAGTTATCTTATATACATTAAAGTTCAGCTTATTTGATACTAAATAATAATAGACATCATACAAAATTTCATTACTCGTAATATAAAATGACAAAAAACAGAAATAGGCCAAAATGATTTTAGACAGATATATTAGATACATTAATGTTCATGTGCAACCAATAAAAGATCCAAAACTACACAGATTGCATTAGTCGTTATATAAAGTGACAAAAATATAAACACGTCAAACTGATACTTAAAAAAGTATCTAAGATACATTAATGTTCATGTGTAAAACATAAAAGTATCACAAAAATCAATATTCCTTGTGTGAAGTGAAATAGTTAATACTTTACGAGTTCTGTTCACTTTTAGATACATTAATGTTCATGAATATTGATACAAAATAACACCTACATGCCAATATGATGTTTAAACAATAATATTAGATACATTAATGTTCATGCAATTTAATACTAAATAACAACAAAATATTAAACTTACACATATATATTAGATACATTAATGTTAATGTGCAAAAAATTTTTTTTACACAAATACACAAATTTCATTAGTCATTATATAAAGTGACAAAAAAATAAACAGTAAATTGATATTTAAAAAATTATCTAAGATACATTAATATTCATGTGCAAAACATAAAAGTATCACATAAATCAATGTTCCATGTGTGCAATGAAAAGTTGAAATAAACGATACTTAAATGAAAAAGAAGAATCATCAAACTAAAGAAAAAAGATACAAATATGATTGAAAAGTACTACCATGGGTAGTGTTGATCGAATAATTGGAGGTGTTGCCTTTCTACCTCTTTTCTTGGGGTTTTCAATTCTTTCGAAGTTGATGCATGTTTGTTCTTTGCAGATGTTCTCTTGCTAGAACTTGGATTTGTCATGACTATCGGGTCATGCGACGTTTTAAAACTCAATTCTTCGATGTTTTCGATTCTGAAACAAAAACTATAGATTGTTAGAATTTAGATTGATATTGTAAACACAAACAGTAGATACGCAAAAAAGGAAAAAAAATTGAAGAAATCAGAATGGAAAAGATGATAAATCTATTTTGGATTCTAATCCGGATGAATAGGGATAGATTTCTTTTGAATTTCAAATTTACTTGAAATTGTTAACTGAAAATTTTAGGCGGAAATTTTGGGCGAAAATTTGGGGAATGAGAAAGATCTAATTATGAATACCAAGGTAAAAAGTCAGTTAAGTATTATTGGGTGTCAAAAAGGGATTTTTGAATTTTAATAAAAAAATAGAAAAATATTGAAAATATATAAAGTTAAGTTGTATAGTTAAGTAATTTGTCCAATTTATTATCGGGTTTGGAGCCTTATACGGACTGGCCGGGCCAATTAGTCGGGTTAAAGGTTGACGAGACCCAAAAAGGCAGTGCACAAGGATTCGTACTCCCAAACTTCTCGAAAGCGTTATCCTGACATCGAATTGAAGATTGAATAGAAAGCTGGGCTTGAAATCTGTCTTTTGACGGCTGCATCGAAGTTGAGCGAAGAATGGCGACGGTGGCGGCGGCACCGTGGTTTAGAGCAAGGTTGATCCCGGAGTTAAAGAATCGCCAGTCACTACTATATTGTCGCAACGGCCACCGCAGGTACCGGCAAAGTCTCTGTTTCCGGAGAAGAAGTTTCTCAATTTATGCTTCAGCAGGAGATGAAGGGGCTGTCCGAGTTCGTTTTGCGCCGTCTCCTACCGGTAATCTCCATGTGGGAGGCGCTAGAACTGCACTCTTTAACTACTTATATGCGCGGTCCGTCCCGGTTCTTTGTCTTGTCATCCAATTTACTTATTTCTTCATCATAGTTGACGGCTATACTTGATTAATACCATTGACACGGCGGGTAATGACGTTTTTGTTTAGTTGTTTTTCTCTGTTAACAGTTATGTTACTATGACAGGTCGAAAGGTGGGAAATTTATACTCCGGATTGAAGACACAGACCTGGAAAGATCCACAAGGGAGTCCGAGGAGGCCGTGCTTCGCGACCTTTCTTGGCTTGGTCTTGCTTGGGACGAAGGTTCCATCAATCACCACCATTTCTTTATTATAGCTAAATTGCAAAATTCTAATGTTAATTTCTTGTTTTATGTGCTAATTGAATATGCTAAAGTTGACATAATTGAACGCATGCAAGTCTTGTTCAAAACTGAATACAAGCTTATAAACCTCCAAAAGCATGGACAAGTTTATTTTGCTCCGCAGAACTAAAGGTTTGACCTGAGCTTACATCTAATATAAGCCATACTAGATACAAAAATATTATTATTAATCCCCAAATCAGCAGCAATATTATGTAAACAACAGCTATGTCTTTGTCTTGAACAAGTTGGGATCAATAAGATCAACATCAATATTATTAAAGAAAAAAGGAGATGTTTTAGTCATTCGTTTTTGTCAGAAAGAGACTTTATAGCTTCCTTCTTGAATTTGCTTTTATTTAGAAGAGTTCCGTGTTTTTATCTGATGGGATCTTTTTATCAACTAATAGAAGTTTAGTTCATCAGAAAGTTAAATAGTTATTGCTTTCACTTCTGGACCAATTGAGTGCGGTTCTTACATTTACTATCATATACATACAAAGTAGGACACATGCTAAACCCACATTTGATCAATAAAGGGGACAAAACTAGGATGACCAAAGAAGACAGCGATTCATTAATTGATTTTGTTGGTGAAAATTTCATCATTTAGCCTTGCTTGTTCAGCCATATTTATTTTAATTTTGGAAGAGCGTCGACAATGTGAGTGGCTCACTGGCTTGCATAATACCATTTTAGGATGTCTAGAATACCCATAGGTCTGTAAAATAGTCCCGTTGTATAAGAACAAGGTGATATTTAAAATTGTACTCCCTCCGTTCCATTTTATGTGGCACCATTTAGTTTGACACGGTGTTTAAGAAAAAAAGATTTTTGAAACTTATTGTCTAAAAATAGTTCTTAGATATTTGTTTGGTTCTAAATCATTTTATAAGGGTAAAAGAGGAATTTTAAAGTTATTTTTTCTAATTATATTAAAGTGACGTTCTTTTTTGGGACAAATTAAAAAGGAAAAGGTGCCACATAAAATAGGATGGAATAGGATGGAGGGTCTAACAACTATAAGGGTATTAAGTTGCTAAGCCATGCTTGAAGATTTGGAAGAGGGTGATGAGGGGTGTGTCTATTACCGAGGACCCATTTGGATTCATGCCAGGGCCTTCAAGTAGAAAGACCTTCAAGTATGGGGATATGAAGTGGCACTTAGATATGCTACACATTGTATTGGAGTGGGGTGGATGAAATGGAGCTTGCATCTGGCGTCTCATATGATAAGAATGTTCCACCAAGATTTAAAGGTAAATTCTATAAAGTGGTGGTTAGACTAGCTATATTATATGAGGCACAGTGTTGGCCAGTCAAGAGTTTGTATGTCTAAAATATGAAAGTAGCGGAAATAAGAATGCTGCGAGTGTGGGCATACTAAAGAGATGGGGTTAGGAACGAGGTGTATTCTAGACAATGTGTGATTGAACCCTGTAGTGGACAAGACGAAGAAGACAGACAAGATGAATAAATGTGTAAAGAAGATGCTTAGAGGTCCCAGTAACAAGATAACAAGATGTGAGAGGTAGGATATAGTGGGCTTGGTAAAGGTAGAGTAGGGGTGTGCAAAAATCAAACCGACCGATAAGTTGAACCAAAAAAAGTGTTATTGGTTTATTGTTATTGGGTTATTAGATTAACAGTTTTTAATGGCTGTGTAAAGAAAAATATAAGGTTATCGGTTCTGTATTGGTTTTTAATATTGAGTTATTGGTAAACCGATAACTCATTAAGACTAGTAATATTCTACATTTACTTGTACATAAATATTACTCCCTCTGTCCCATTCTATGTGACATTTTTCGTTTTTCGAGAGTCAAACAAATTGACTTTGACCGGACATTTGCGTATGGAATTTTCAAATTTTTTGAAATGAAATTTATATATTTGTAAACTACGTAAAAAGTACTATAAATTACAATATTTGATAATTCAAAATGTTAAAAGGATCTATGAAAAACTTACGGTCAAAGATAGACTTGTTTGAATCTCGAAATGCGAAAAGTGTTGCATAAAATGGGACGGAGGGAGTATATATTTATCTCAATACCTTAGTAGTTACTAACTTTATCCTTTAGCCTTCAAATTCACACTTCAAAGTGATTTTTAGTTCATAACTTCATATTATACAAAATGTCAAAATCTAAAGTAAGAACCGTATTCCTCTTAATTTCTCTGTGTTACACTTTGTATAGTTTTTCATTACATTATTGTGTTGTTGCATCAAATTTATTAGAGAAGTCATATATCTATTTTATAAGTATTTTCTTATTGGTTAAACCGAAAGGACCAAAACCGATGAACTGAAAATCGATCATTTTTTTCTTATTTGTTTGGTTATTGGTTCAACGTATTTAAAAATAAAAAATCCATAAACCAGACCGATAATACATAAAATCGAACCAAAACCATCGATGCACACCTCTAAGGTAGAGATAGTCAGTAGTAGTATTGGAGAGAGGTGATTAAGCATCGCATGACATGACATGACATACATGCAACTTAATGAGTACATGACCTTCAATGAGAGGATATGGGTTCAAGGATTAGAATAAAGGTTGGTAGGTAGTTGATCATTGTCTAGTTTTCTCTATCAATAGTATTATTATTACTCTCTTACTATCTTATTCTTCAATTTTTTATTACGTGTTGTTTTTATTACCTTTGCTTAGTGTATTGTATTTTTGTTATTGCTTTTGTTCGTTTTCCATCATTTTCAACATAGCTTCTTCACTATTGTATTTTCTTTTTAATTCTTTTTTATATGTGGTTACTTGAGCCGAGGGTCCTTCGGAAACAACCTCTCTATTTTCACGAGATAGGGGTAGGGTTGCGTAGACACTACCCTCCCCAAACCCGACTTGTGGGAGTCCACTAGGTATGTTGTTGTTGTAGTGGGATGAAAAGCTCATGGTTTATTTTCTCAATGAAGATTTGACAGAAAGCTTTATCCAATAGGTAAGCAACCAACTCCATTACAATGTGATTCTACTCGAACCCCATTTAAAGTATTTCTTCTTATACTAGGCTTGTGAAGTAGTCGAGCCTAAGCTGAGTAAGCTCAGGTAGGTGCAATTTTGCTCGTCTTTTAGCACCCCTTAGAATGGAACATTTAGATGGGTCTTTTGATCGTTATGCAATAAATTCTTGTTTGTGCTAGAATTCACCTAGTGTCAAATGCCAATGCAAGTGGAATTTAATATTCTGCGTATACAAAACTGTCAAAGTTCAGGAGCTAAATCAGTGTCATAAGTTGATCTAATGATGATGAAACATTTTCTGGCTTATTAAATGCTGAAGTCAAAAGGCCAAATTAGGGCTAGTTAGCATTAAGGGACTGTTTGGAAAGTCACCTAGTAATTGTAATTGGTGTAATTACTAGGATAGTAAGTACAAGCCTAACACACCTTGTAATTATGCTGCCTGTTTGTTTGCCACCGTGTATGTACTTTTGGATGCACAATTGCAATTATAAGATTATATTAAGTCTTAAAATAAAAGTTAATTATTTAAGTTTATATTAGAAAAATAAGAAACTTTATTAATGATATTAAATTAAATATTTAAGATGTATAGTCTTTTGAAAATGTATTAATTAATAAGCATATGTTCTTTAACTAATATTATGAAAAAATGATTGGTTCATATTTTTCAAATTTAGTGTATTTTCAGTTGTATTGATCATAAAAACTGAAAGTACAACCCTTCGGGTGGCCTACTGTTTTGAACTTGGGACTTCCATGTTAGAGGTCTCAAGTTCAAAACCCCTTGCCAGCGAAAGCAAGGGGTTTGCCTTCTGGGCATAGCTCGTCGCCCCAGGCTTGCCTAGTGTGGGTTACCTCTCTTATGTGGTTTGCGAGCTATTGCATAGGAGCGGGGGTTTTACCCTGTGCGCACCCAAAGGGTAGCGGTTGCGGGTTACCCTTGTCATAAAAAAGAAAAACTGAAAGTACAAGATTTCTATGAACATCGTTTGACAAAAAGATTACTATTATAAATAAAATGTCATAAATTATTAAAATATTTGATAAAAAGATAATTTATCAAGTCTAACAAAAAGATAAATGACTTGCAATGTGAAGTCTCAAGTCAATACTACTAAAACAAATGAAACTGGAAATATAACATAAGTTCTAAATTCAAAACAAACATAAATATGATTTAAAAGAAAAGGAAGACGTAAGTCTATAACGTTACTCAACAATGAATTCTACTTTAATTTGAACGTTAGAATACTATCAGAATTATGCCAATAAAAAAATAAGCATGACATAAAAAATAGATAATATGAAGAATTGCAAGGAGCTACATGAAGTAAAGGTTGAGAATAAGAAGGAAATGAAATATAAAAAATATAAAATGAACTTCTAATTTTTTTTAGTATAATAAAAAGAAAAAACGAATTTAAAATAATAGAAATAAAAAAAAATTAAAACAAGCAAATAAAAATAGAAATGAAAAGTAATCAACTTGTATTTACATGGACCAACAATTCACCGCCCCTCCCTGGGAATTGAAGAGTGTAATGACCCCGTCAATTACACGCAATTATTGGTTGACCAAGTAATTACATGGCCAACCTAACAGGCCAGACAGTGTATTAGTGGCTTTCTAAACAGGCCCTAATTGAATGTGCTTCTCTTTTCAATAAGTAAGAGAATTTTGTTAACAAAAGTCAGCTCCAAGGAGGCAGTGGAAAGTACAAAAGCACGCCAAAATTTGGGAATTCCTTCACATAGTGCCCTGACCATCTATTTATTTCAGCATTGACTCTATGGCATATATGATATCATTTTGCCAACACTTAATATTATATAAACATCTATACATTACGAGAGATATGTTCTCTAAATTCCTTTAAAAAATTTATTTCTTCCTAGACATACTGTCCAAAAATTGCTCAAGGAATAAAATGCCATAGTTTTCTGATTTTTTCCCCCTCATCTGTCAGCCCCATCGAGAAGCTAATGCTTGTTTATATACCCTGTCTCCCTGGCATCACCCAATCGATGCTATATACGTTCAAAAACATACTCCAGATCTGTCCTGTGAATCAAGTAATGTTTAAAAAAAAGGTTTTACAGTTTCTATGTCTTCTTCACGAAAAAATCCTGCTGCACAAATGAAAACCGCTTTAATTTTTGCAGTTTGGTTTGTGTGAGACATGCTTCACCTGTAGCAATCCACCCAAAGATAGCCAACTTTTGTTTTCCGAAGCTTCTTCGAAGGCTCCTCCTCATTTTATTAGTCCCATTCTCTTGACTTAAGAGTTAAGACTAAAGCTGCCATCATTCTTATCTTTCAGCCATGTAGTTAGTATCTTTTCGATTATCAATCACTTTAGTTTGATTCAGAACTTGTAGTAACTCTGTAACTCTCTCTAGTTCCCAGTCGCTATTCTTCTAACTTCTAACTTCCAACCATCATTAGTCCAGCTCTGTGCAACAGTGATTTCCTTATCAATCACACCAGATTGAATATGTGACTTTTGATTCAAACTGATCTTCTTATTTTACTTTATGACCTATTAAGTGCTTGTTGCCTTTATAATAACCTGTTTGTAAGTTTTCAATCAGGAGAATCTTACAACTTGCTAGTAGAAAATACTATCTCACGTGACCTATAATGAAGTCGAGGAATCATATTTTGTCACTTGTCATTGTGAAGTGAGTCAGTATTTAAAATCTGTGTTAGCTTTCAATTTTTTTCCTTAGGACGCAGCTCTAAGTGATAACCTGTACTGGTGACATTCTTTTACCTATCAAAAAAATAAATATAAAATGATGTCATTTTTTGTTTTTTATCAAGGTCCTGGAATTGGTGGGAACTATGGCCCATACAGGCAGTCTGAGAGGAATGCCCTTTACAAGGAATTTGCTGAAAAACTTTTACAATCCGGTCATGTTTATCGATGTTTTTGCTCAAATGAGGTGATTGTACTGAATTTTGATTTCTCTCCTTTGGTAGTGCTCTCCGAGTTTTGCAGTGAGAATTTTGAGAGTAAAAATCTGTACATCTAGGATGTAATTTGACAGAAGCAGATATCGTGCTGCAGAATTCTTTTAGATTCCACCTATTAGACTAGTTTCAGAAGTATGATGCTCTGAAGTTTGATGCCATCTTAAACTGCTCCATTGCTATTTGCTTGATGAGTCAATACGTTTGTCCACTTTGTGGTTTTAGTATATTTTTTTGAATGATTGTGTAATGCAGTAACCATTTTCTGTTGTTTAGGAATTAGAAAAGATGAAAGAGATGGCAAAATTGAAGCAGTTGCCTCCCGTATACACTGGGAGGTGGGCCAGTGCTACAGAGCAGGAAGTGCTAGAAGAGCTGGCAAAGGGGACCCCATACACATATCGGTTTCGAGTACCGAAAGAAGGGAGTTTAAAAATTGATGACCTCATTCGTGGTGAAGTTAGTGATATTTCTCTTCTGTTTTTTACCAGTAAATTTATATACCCATCTAGGCTGGTGGTTTTCCTCTTTTTATTGTCATAATTGCAGTCTAGACTTATAATGTTGAACTGCCAACTGGTGAATAAATTGAAGAAGTTTTTTTTCGATGTTGTCCAACCTAACAATGACAAGTTTATTGCTTAAAACATTGTGTTTGATGTTATGTTTTGTTCTTCTAGAAGATTAGAAATAAAAGAATAAAAAGAGGGAAGGGGGGGGGGGGGGTTACCTTCTCAAGGAAAAATGAAGGAAGAAGGGTGGTGGTTCTGAGTAGTTTCTTGGCAGGGAACAATTATCTTAGGATGGATTTAATATGATTTTAAGTTGGAGGCTGACTATCTATTTCTCAAAAGTAAGAGCTATGATTACACAATTTTATTGCCTTGTTTAGATAGGAGGACTAACTTCTCTAGGTTATCAATTGGTAGCTTCAAACTCAGTAAATGCTGTGTAGTAATATGGTGATTATAATGCTTTGGTGATTGGGTTTAAGCTACTGTTGCTTGGGGGTTTGAACCTTATCAACCGTATATAGTTTGTTTTCATATCATAAAATGTTGTATTTTTACAATAATATAATTGAATTTCACAGTAAAACTGAAAGGTGGTTCTTTACTATGTCTTTTGAAACTCTCTTCATGTCATGTCAATATCTTTTGATACTATTCATCTACTATTAAACATCATACTCATGTTATGGTTCTCTCAATTTTCATGAAATGGAACCTTTGCTGTTGACATACTTTCGAACACTTTCAAATATCTATTATGGGAAATCACTGGTGGGCCACTTTTATAGTAGAGATGGTTCAAACTTTTCAAAAGTTAGCTTTAGCCTCACTTTTGTGCTTACTCTCATTTAAATAATTTCAACTTCTTGCTTTCTCATGTATGCTTGGTTAGAGAGATTTAAATTGAAAAAATGGAGTAGAACTTAAGAGATTGTAGAAATATTTTTAGATAAAAAAGTACTAAAGGATACTAATGGTTTAAATTGAGAAATAGGGAACCTAGATATATTAGAAACTGATAAAAAAAGGTACTACAATATACTATATAATACATATTAACCCCTTTGCATATTTTTTCAACTTTTTTGCCCCTTCTCTCAATGTTTCAAGTAGGCAAAAGTGGTAGTGATAAGAAGTTTTCTAAAATTAATTTTGCTATCTTAATCAGATGGAACGAACAGTGCACGAAGAAGCTGAAGAAATTATGGAGAAATATCCCTTTGTGTATTTTCTAGAAAGCGTGGAAAAGAACCATAGATGCTTTGAGAATAGTTTCTTTTTAACCTTTTGTAAAGCTTGAAGGCTTACAAGAGAAGCCAAAAGAAAATGGATGTCAGAGAGACAAATAGTCCTACTTCTATGTAGAAGCAAAAAAATCAATTTTCACTCTTACAAGGATATTTGACTATGCGAACACGAAATTTAGATGAATGGTGTAGAAATATGGCTCATCAAAATGAACCAGATACTGTACAACAACAATACCCGGTGAAATCCCACAAGTTGGGTCTAGAAAAGTTGTGTGTCGTGAGAGAGGCTTGAACTCTTGACCTTGGGATAACTCAGAAGCTACAAGATTTACGCGCTAGCCAACTGCGCCACCATTCATTTGGTCGGAAACATGTGTTGCAAAGGAAATAATTTCTCTTCACATGTTTGGTTGGAAGTTTGAGAATAGCGTTATTGGGGACATGGTTGTGTAGATTTGTAGTAGAAGTGAATGCTCTTTGGAGGGAGGTGATTGGAAGTATGGAGTTTTGGAAGGGGATGAAGGACAAACAATTGTCTCACTCCCCTATGGATGTGGGCTATGGAGGAAATTTTAGAAGTGTTGGAAGTGTGTAATGGGAACATATCATTTAGGCTGGGTTTTGGAACATAAGTGGTGCTTGAACAATATTTTGAGAATCTCTTGTAAAATGTGATGTCGGTCCAACAATTATGGAGTATATAAGGGGGAGAAGTGCATTGGTATTTCAGATTGAGGAGGAAGTGCATTGGTGTTTCAGATTGAGGACGAACTTACAAGTTTGAGGTTGAAAAATTTCAATACTAGATTCCACACAAAGTGTCCTGTTTTATGTGGTTACTGGCTTAGGAAACTGCGTTGACACAGGAGAATTTGATGAAGAGGGGGATTACAATGTACTTTAGATATGTATATTTTTTTTGTGGGAACTGTAGAAACAGTCCATCACTTGTTTATCCAGTGCATGGTCACTTATGCACTGGCCAATTGTGGAGTATTCCAAAGTGTCATGTCCCGCCAATTCTCAGTAAGATTTTGCATCCGGATAGGAGCGGAAAAGTCTAGAGTTTTGGAGAGGTTTATAGAAAACTCTTGAAGCCCCTAGATATTTCAAGAAGGCTTTGGAAAGTTCTAGAAGGACTAAATATTTTCTAGGAAATCCTTAGAATTTCCTAGAAAGTGTAGAGATTTCTAGAGAAGGGACCAAAGTGTAAATAAGTAGGGACTTGTAAAGTAATTTTAAATTACACTTTAGCCCCCTAGAAGTAGTAGAATTAATAGGGGGGCTCTCATTTGTAAATCATCCAACAAGTTGTAAACAATCTTCCAAGCAATATAAAGCTTTCTTCCAAATCTTTGTAAGTCTTTCCTTTCATTCTCTTAGCAATCTTAGTTTTAAAGGCTTACTTGAGCTTAGAAGATCGTGAAAGATTCGTGAGTAAATTATCAAGTGCCGCACGGAGCTTTAGTAAGACTCTAAATTCGTGACATAAGGCTACTAAACATTTCATGGGCCATGCCTGGTAAAATTGCAGAGGCCTTATACATTTGGGAAGAAGCAGGATCACAAGTGAAACTGAATTGTATTCTAACTTTGTGTTTTTGGTGTATGTTAGAATAGGAAGAAGAATACGAATAGGAATCCTAGTTAGAAAAGGATTTTAATGTATTGTCTATAAATAGGGTCTCAATGTAATAATTTAGATACACAATTCAATAAAAAAAATTCAGATAATTCTCACATGGTATTAGAGTATTGGTGAGAACTTCAAGTCACCGTGTCAAATTTCGGCGACAACAGTGAGACTAATTTGTGTCATCTTTCGTTTTGAAGGTGTTGTGCAAAAGACAACACCGTCACGAGGCTCGGGAAGCTTAGGCGACTGAACCCCAGCCAGATCAAAAAATAACCCCCTACGCGCCCCCACGCGCCGATCGGAGGTGGAAGTTTTTTGGCAAGATCTGTTCACGAGCTGGCGCGTGAGTGCTGCTCCGGTCACTTTTTTTCGTGGGGTCGCCCAATATATCCGACCAAAACCCATTCAATTTTCTCTCGTTCCGATCATCGAAATTAGGGTTCCTGTTATTTTCAGGCAGTTTTCGGCAAGTTCCCCGTGAAATCAAATTTTTTAGGCCACTATAGGTAGATTTCGGCGGTTTCCAGCAAGTTTCTTACTCTATTCAAGTCAAATTTCGAAAAATGTCTTTCGGGTGTGATGTTTTTGGCTCCAAAAATACAGGGATTGGAAGTTCAAGCCTTACAATCACTTCACAACCATTAATGGGAAGTTCAAACTATTTAGCTTGGGCTTTTTCAGTTGAGTTGTGGTGCAAGGGTCAAGGTGTTCAAGATCACTTAACAAACAATGTTGTGTTGTAGATGAAAAGACAGTCTAGTGACGAAGGTGCAAAAGCCAAAGCACAATGGGAGAAAGTGGATGCCCAATTATGTAGTCTCCTTTGGCGCTCTATTGATTCTAAGTTGATACCTTTGTTTCGCCCATTCCAAACATGTTATTTAGTCTGGGAAAAGGCATGTGCTTTATACACTAATGACATATCTCGATTCTATGATGTGATATCTCGGATGACCAACTTAAGGAAACATGAATCCGATATGTCTACTTACTTGGGACAAGTACAGGCAGTCATGGAGGAATTTGAAACATTGATGCCTATCACTACAAACGTGGAAAAGCAATAAGAGCAGTGGAAAAGCAATAAGAGCAAAGGCAGACATTGGTTTTAGTTCTTACACTTGTTTGACTTCCTACTAACCAATTCCCTCAATTGATGAATTATTCTCTCGTGTGCTTTGTCTTGTTGCACCTCCTAGTCACAAAGAAGTTTCATTACCCATTGTTGACTCATCTATTCTCGCATCTCAAACCACTGAAAAGCGTACATACCAGTCTATGGAGAATCGTCGAGGGGAGGGCATTTTGGGAAACCTCGATCCAAGTGTAGTCATTGTCATAAACCTGGACACACTCGTGATATTATTATATTTTGCATGGTCCACCACCCAATTATGATCCTATTGTTCTTAAGGATATAATGAGTTATTTCGAAATCGCGCAAGTAAACAGACATCTCCACCAGTAGCATATTGCTCAGATTGAATATGATGAGTTCCTTCGGTATCGTGCAAATAAACAAACGTCTCCACAGGTAGTTTCAGTTGCACAACCTGATGTTTCTGTTGCGGGTAATTCCTTTGCTTGTGTGTCACAATCTAGTACTCTTGGATCATGGGTCATGGACTCAGGGGCATCGGATGATCATATCTGGTAATAAATCACTTTTGACCGATATTGTTTATTCATAGTCTCTTCTAGCTATTACTTTAGCCAATGGGATCCAAACAAAACTAAAAGGGGTTGGAAAAGCCAAACCCCTATCTTCTGTCACCCTGGTCTCTGTTCTTTATGTCTCTGGTTCTCTTTTTAATCAAGTATCTGTCCGTCTTTTTCTATCTATGGCTATCGTTCGTCATTGACCTCTTCATCAGTTGGACATTGAGAATGCTTTTTTGCCTGAAGATTTTGAGGTTGAAGTCTATATGGAGCAACCACATGGTTTTGTTGCTTGGGGGCAACCACATGGTTTTGTTGCTCGGGGGAGTCTAGTGGCCTTGTATGTCAATTGCGTGGGTCACTTTATGGTCTGAAGTAGTCTCCTAGTGCTTGGTTTGGGAAGTTCAGCACATTTATTCGACAGTTTGGCATGACTCGTAGTGGAGCTGATCATTTTGTGTTTTATCGACATTCTGCACCAAATCAGTGTATCTATTTGGTTGTGTACGTTGATATTGTTATCACTGCCACACTAGTATGATCAATATGGTATCACTAAACTGAAGCAACATATCTTTAAGCACTTCCAGTCTAAAGACCTTGGCAGATTGAAGTATTTTCTAGGTATTGAGGTTGCTCAGTCTAGATCAGGTATTGTTATTTCTCAACGCAAGTATGCCTTAGACATTATTGAGGGGACGGGAATGATGGGATGTAGACCTATTGACACTCCTATGGATCCAAATGTTAAACTCCTTTCGGGACGGGGGAGCCACTTAGTTATCCTGAAAGGTATAGACGGCTCGTTGGAAAATTGAATTATCTCACAGTAACTAAAGTTACTTGACATATCTTTTCCGGTGAGTGTTGTAAGTCAGTTTATGACTTTCCCTTGTAATAGTTATTGGGAAACAATTGTTTGTATCCTGCGATAGATAAAGTAGATAAAGTCATACTCTATGAGGATCATGGCCATGAGCATATCACTGGATATACAAACGCTGATTGGGCAGGATCACCCTCTGATAGACGTTGACATCCGAATATTGTGTTTTAGTAGGAGGTAATTTGGTGTCGTGGAAGAGTAAGAAACAAAGTGTGGTTGCTCGATTTAGTGCAGAATCAGAATATCGAGCAATGGCGGCAACAACTTGTGAGCTAGTTTGGATCAAACTGTTGTTGGGAGAACTAAAATTTGGCAAAATTGATCAGATGGAACTTGTGTGTGACAATCAAGCAGCTCTTCATATCGCATCAAATCCAGTGTATCATGAAAGGACTAAGCACATTGAGATTGACTATCACTTTGTCAGGGAAAAGATACTCTCAAAAGATACTCTCAGGAGATATTGTTATGAAATTTGTGTTACGAAATTTGTGAAGTCAAATGATCAGCTTGCAGATATCTTCACCAAGTCCCAAGTCCCAAGTCCCTCACAAGTCCTCCTATTAATTACATTTGTAACAAGCTAGGTACATATGATTTTTATCACCAGCTCGAGGGGGAGTGTTAGTATAGACATATGTGTATATATTCCTACTTAGAATAGGAAGAAGAATAGGAATAGGAATCCTAGTTAGAAAAGGATTTCAATGTATTGTCTATAAATATGCCCTCAATGTAACAATTTAGATACACAATTTAATAATATTTTTCTCATAAGTCTCACAGTTACTCTAATGACTCTGTCTCTATCATTGATGCTTTAGACTCATTATAGGAATAGGACAGGACAGTGCCTTTAGAGTTCATTTTGTGAATATGGTTTTCAGTACAACCCACGTACTGATTTACAGAAATAGAAACAGTTAGTAATCTCAAAAAATTATAATTTCAATAATATTGTTACACCAACAAAAATCTACTATGGGTATAGAGTGGAGATGCCGCGCACTATGAAATAATCAATGGTTACTTGAGTATTTAAAAGGCAGAAGAGAAGACTTACAGCATGGGATATTGCTTTTAAGGACTCATGTGGACCATACAGATAGAGAAGTAGGAGAGCTTCCAAGGGCGTAGTGGATGATTTTGTACACTTGATGAATAGCCTCTTTTTCTCTTATTTACAGTTGGTGCACCCTCTAGGTTCCTATTTGTAAAATAATTGTGTTGTTCGTAGAAAATCATGTCTTGTTGTGAGTTTTCTATTTTTATTTACTGCTTGTATACATGCACTTTTTTGCAATAAAATTTATTACTTTATGAAAAAACACTTTCATAGTCTATATTTTTGGGTTAGGAAGAACCAAGTAGAAGGAGTAGAATATCTGGTAGAACATGTACTCATTTAATTGAGAAGTCCTATAATTTCTGCAAAACAGTAGTGTAATAGTAGCTGCTTGGTACTTGGCAATGGACTAAAATTTCACATATCTTTGAAAAAGAGTAAATGATTGAAATGATATAACTGTAGGTTTTCTATCTTTGACAAGAAAGTAACTAAATGCTAGGAATCTCCTGTGCAATGCACGGGCAAAATGCTAGTACATCTTGGTAATTATGGGGGACTGACTCTGTTACATTTTCATGAAGGTCAGTTGGAACTTCGACACGCTTGGAGACTTTGTGATCATGAGAAGTAATGGACAACCCGTTTACAATTTTTGTGTCACAGTTGATGATGCTACTATGGCTATCTCCCATGTCATAAGGTAATAGATTAATCTAATTATAATACTGTATGACCCCCCAAAAAATACTGTATGATGGAACTGATGCTCTAGAGGCCAAGGACATTGTGAGAAGTTGAGGTGACAGTGAAGAGGGTAATATAGTTATATGATCTATTACTTATTAAAATGAAACATCAGTAATGATGTAACTATGTGTTTAAAATATAGTTCTCACTGTTGTGGCGTTTACTAGATGATGATTATCAAAATTTATTCCACTTGAAAATGGATTCAGATTGGTGGTAGTGAGGCCCTGAAATGTCAAGGAATGACTATTATAGATTTTCTTTTGATATAGAAACATGTGCAAGAACAATTTTGTTTCCTTTTCAGTTGTCTCTATCTTACACGGACTCATCCATTTGTCTTGATATACCATTGTCAAATGGGTATGACACGGTTACCTTGAAAATGTACTGAAAACTTGCCAAAAATCGAGCTTACCCATGCCATAATTTGTACCTGAGGGATGAGACTATGACTCCATGTAACATAGGTTATATCATTTTGTTTTCTGCACATGGACACTGCCACCTTTTACATATGTAGCATGTATTTTTGAATTGATTATTTGGTACTCAAGTACTGATGAAATGTTGATGCTTCAGAGCGGAGGAACATTTGCCGAATACTCTAAGGCAAGCATTAATATACAAGGTACTGCTTTCCCTGTAACCCCCCCACCCCCCCCCCCCCCCCCCCCCGAAAAAAAATAAGGGAAAAAAGCTTAAGGGGAAAATAGAGTAGATAAAACGGAAAAAGAAGAAAAGAATCACGAGGTAGTTTTGTATATGATTTCTCTCTTAGAAGCTCATGGGGAAAAATCTTTGTTACCTTGCTGCAGGCACTAGGTTTTCCAATGCCTCACTTTGCGCATGTTTCTTTAATTCTTGCCCCTGATAGAAGCAAGCTCTCTAAACGGCATGGTGCAACTTCAGTTGGTCAGGTAAATGACAGACACACGATTGCATGCTTTCCTTGTGAAACAGTTTTAGGGGTATACTTGTCAGGTAGACATGTGTTATTCCTTTGCTTCGATGTTATCTACCCTTTCCTTTTGAGCTGGTAAAGTGAGAAATCTTAGTGTTTTCCTTTTGCTGACAGTTCAGGGATATGGGCTATTTGCCTCAGGCAATGGTGAACTATCTAGCTCTCTTGGGATGGGGTGATGGTACAGAAAATGAGTTTTTCTCCCTTGAGCAGCTTGGTACTTGATTGCCTCTATGCTGATGTTGACATGTCTGATGCTAGCTTGCAGTCATTACTATTTATTCACAATTCAACAGTGATAGCTTCTCATTTCATTTGCAGTTGAAAAGTTCACAATTGAACGTGTAAACAAAAGTGGTGCCATATTTGATTCGACCAAGTTAAGGTATTGTATGTATATATATATATATATCAATTTCTTTTTGATTGGTGAGAGAGTAGCTTCTATTGATATATGCACAGCCAAAAGATAATGTTGGAGGGTAACAACCAAAAACAATAACCATCACAGGTTGTGTAAATTGTAAATCACTAATCAAGTCAATCATGACATCAGAAACATTTACATCTGCCATGCTACAGCAAAAACTAAGTAAAAAAATACATCTGCGTTTAACTTGTATAACAGAACATTTTGTCTTCAAACATCCTGATGTTTCCTTCATTCCATAAGCTCCACCAAACGGTGGAGATGCAGCAAGAAACCCAAAAACAATTCCAATGTACATATGATTGATAGCTTTCTCATTTTCCAATTTGCAAAGAATCCCCGGAATACTTCGTCTCCTCCTCGAATCAATACATTGCTATATTTTCTTCTGCTACATGGATAGGCTTGGTTACCAAGACATTATGAAATTTAATTACATTTCTTGATTGTTGTTTAAAATATGGTTATGAACTTCAGGTGGATGAATGGTCAGCATTTGAGATCACTTCCATCTGAAGAGTTGAACCAAATCATTGGTGAAAGGTGGAAGGATGCAGACATCGTTACAGAGTCACAAGGAGTTTTTATACAGGTATAAATTTTCCACTCTTTCATTTCTCAACCACATTGTTACTACAAGATTTTTCCTAATCATCTTTGTGGAGATCTAACGATGAGATTTTGGAGGATTTTTCTTAATAATCTTTCCCCAATGGCTGTTGCATAGATGCTAGTCATTAAATACCAATTCAAAAAATTGTTGCTCAATGTACTTTGGAGGAGTTTTTGGCCAAAAACATCCTTTAACTATACCCAAACTTAAACTACATCCTTAAAGTATCATTTCTAGCAGAAAACATCTTTTAACTATATCCCAAACTTCAACTACATCCTCAAAATATCATTTTTAGCAAAAAACATCCTTTAAGTATTTGCAAATGAACAACTTTCATCCTTTTGTTAGCTATTGTCAAAAAACTAATGGATCTTACGAAAACATGAGCTATCAACAAAAGTTATTCTGCATGATTTCATTACTAGCTACAAGAAGTTCTTGAAAAATCTAAAAAATCTTAAACATTGTTGCTTATGAAAACTAAAAATGATTGAAAGGTGTGAGCGTACATAATTTGCCTTTTTCGTAACGGAAAGAAGTTGGAGATTAATTATTTTTATCTTTTTCTTAATCAATTAAATCAATAGATTTTTAGGTCAATCTAATATTGAAGTGACCAAAATATTGATTATGTTTCGTATTTGTGTTTCATTCTACATCATTAGAAGCGGAAGTCTCCAACAAATGTCGCCTTCTAGCATATTCATTGAGAGGAAACATATTTAAACTAATAATATTTTTAATTAAAATTACATGAAAAATGAATGGAAAAAACGGTCAAATTAAAAGTTATGCATAATTCTTAACTCAATTACGAAAAAGTTCACGATAATATTCTTGGCATATCTAAGAATAATAATTAGGAAGGGACGACTTAATTTTTGTGGGATATATCGGGTAGTTTAACGAGAAATTCAAGTAGAAGGATGAAAATTGCTCACTTTAAAATATTAATTGAAGGATGTTTTATGGTAAGAATGATACTTTAAGGATGTAGTTTAAGTTTGGGGTATAGTTAAAGGATGTTTTCTGCTAGAAATGATACTTTAAGGATGTACTTTAAATTTGGGGTATAGTTAAAGGATGTTTTTGGTC
This sequence comes from Solanum sitiens, assembly GCA_016801875.1. NCBI lineage: Eukaryota > Viridiplantae > Streptophyta > Magnoliopsida > Solanales > Solanaceae > Solanum > Solanum sitiens. The sequence goes on along the minus strand of JABWTJ010000064.1, from coordinate 784,507 downwards.
AAAAGCTCTACTTTGGAGTTATGGTTCTTATACCTGTTAAATTTTCTGTATATATAGGATGCTGTTCTACTACTCAAAGATGGGATTGACTTGATACCAGATTCAGAGAAAGCACTTTCAAGTTTGCTATCTTATCCTTTATATGAAACTTTGGCAAGGTGATCCATGAAATTATGTTTTAAAACTATACCTATGTGACGCTAAAAGATGAAAACATGGAGGTTTCAATTTGGTCTATTCATTAAGGCGGTAATGAGAATATTTGTTGATTAATGAGCTCAATTTTGTTAGAATAAATAAATAGCAAAATGGAGAGTTATTCCCGTTTACTCCATTACCAAGTGAACACAAAAGACGAGTTCCACAAAAAACATTGGTTCTTTGTAAAGGCAACCAATTATCTATGGAAAAGGGTCGTATTTGCCCCTCTACTATAAAAAATAAGCTATATTTACCCTCCGTTATACCTTTTCAACAAATATCCTCCTATAGTCATACTACAGAGCTATGTTTCTCACCCGTTAAAACTTCATTTTCAGCTTTAAAAAGCCATGTGTTATTCTCTTATTGAACCAAATAATCAGCCTCACTTTTGCCCGCACCCAAATCACTCTCATTTCTCTCTATCCGGAAGGTGTAGTTGAGCCTGCAAAATCAATTGTTGGTCCAAAGCTCCCTAATCTTTCTTCTCCCCAATTCCTTCATCTCATTCTTATGCAACAAAACCAAGTCTTATTAGTTATAATTTACTTAATAAATACAAGGTATAATTTAAAAAATTGTTCCTATTTATTAATTGCTTTTTGAGAATTGAGTAGTACTAAAAAGAACTACTTTAATGTTAAGGATGTGGTTGAAAACAATTGTCAACTTTAATCTTGAATCCCTAAAGCGACAATTGTTTTGAGCTAAAATGATAGCTGAAAATGATGAAGTACTATATTTGTTGTGAGGGGGTGATATATATGTTGAACTTTGTATTTTTTTGTAAATTAAATAAAAAAGGTTATATTAAAAAGAGAGAAATTAAATCTCATGTAATGTTCAGTTATATAATTACCACTTGGGCAGGATTTAAAATAGAATATAGTGGAGTGCTTTACTTCTAATTCTGGATTTTGTCCAAAAAGCATGGTAGTTTTAACATTACTAGTTTTTTTCAAAAAAGCATGCCATTTTCCCAGAAAGAAAATTAATTTCTGGTAACAATTTTTTCCATTTTCAATGTTCTATTATAAATCAATTTACATTTTAGAGTGGGGGGTAAATATAGCCTGGTGTTTTAAAGTGAACTCTAAAAATGGGGCTGATTTTTTCGTTCAATAAGAGCATGCCATGTGACTGTCTAAAGCTGAAATGAAGTTTTAACGGGTGGGGTAAATATAGCTAGGTTGAACGGGTGAGGGGTAAATATAACTAGTTTTAACAGGCGAGGGGTAAAATTGTAGGGGTATATTCATTGAAAATGTAGAATATAGGGCAAATATAGCTTATTTTTAATAGTACAGGGGCAAATTATCCCTTTTCCGAATTAACTATTCCAACTGGAGCATCATTTATGCTGCAGCTGTTATTAAAATGTTCTCTAGCTGAAACAATATAGCTAGCATTGAATATTAACAGGAGGTGGAAAGCTAATTCAACACTTTGCTCTTGCATATCAGCAACTGTTTATAAGCCAAATAATTTTATTTAAGTGGGAAAAATCTTGTATGCAAGCCATGCATAAAAAGCTAAAGAACCTACATTCAATATGCTTATTCTAGAGAAATTTATTTTTTTGTCAATAAAAAAAAACAGTTCTCTAGAGAAGATACATAATCTCCTATACAAACAGGGACCTCATGGGTGCTTGAAAAATTTAACGACGAACAATAGGCCATTCCTTAAATGTGCATAATCTATCTCCTCAAAACCCCTTTTTGTTCTTCTCTCCACAAGACCCACATGAGGGCTAAGGGGTAACATTCCGTGCATTATGCTGCGCCATGAGAATTATGGCATCATTTAATTTAACCCAAGCCAATTCAATACCACTCAAAATCTTGTTGATATACACCATTTTTCTCTTTTTCTTTTCAAATTTTTGTCATCGTCCTTGCTGCCCATTAAAAATAACACATTTCTGGGTACTTTGGGTAAGTGTTGAAAGTCCAACTCGTCCTTCAATATAAGCCTGTGATAGTATGACTTTACGGAGAACGCTCCCTCTCTCTTCACTCTTTACCTCTATAAGTCCTTGCTAGCATGTGTTGTGTTCTATTAGAGTATATCAATCAAACTTGAATTCAACAATCTTCCAGTCTTGTAAATTCTTTCCTGTCCCAGGAGGATAGCCTCGAATGACATCTCTGCCTATTTGCCCCAGCGTTTTTATTTCCATAATGTACAACATACGAGATAACAAGTTTCCTTGTTACAAATCCCTCAAGCTACCAAAAAATCTGCATGTGTTCGACTTACTAGGATCGAGTACTTGACCGTGAGATGTAGAACTTGATCCACTTCCTCAACTTATTCCAAATCCTATGTTCTTTATGATAAAATGCAGCAACTTTTAATTGACATGGTTGTAACTTCCAGAGGGCCAATTTGCATAAGATCCCTCTCCCTTTTTTTCTTGTTGGGTCGGCAACTTTATTTGCCACCAAAACCATGTCTAGAATCTCTCCTCCTTTCATGAACTCTTTCGGGGAGACGATGTCTTGTATAACACCTTTGTAATTTATAAGGTCTTGGTCATTGATATTCACTAATTCCGCTGGAGGCAAAAGCACTAGGTGCCAGGTGGTATCTTCCCTCCACCTATGCTGATGGGAGGTAGAAGGTACCCCGTGAAATTAGTCGAGGTGCGTGCAGCTGGCCCTGATACCACAATTATAAAAAAGAAGTACTTAATATTCAATTACTCGTTGCCTAATCAGCGAAATCACAATAAAATATGTGTCAAAGGCTTGTCTCAAACTTCCTATTTCTTGAAATGCAACTGTACTCCATCACCGCCCCTTGATCTGCTCCAGCATTGTTGAAAGAAAGTCAACATGAAATTGTCCAAACTAGGGGCCTTGTCTACTACAAGTCTCCAGGGAAAAGAGATGCATGCCAAATAATTTTCAGACTCCTAGAAAGAGAAAGGGATGCACAAGAGAGAAGAGTGGGTGTACAGAAATGGTGGTTTTTGAAACTATTTGTTACATCATAAGCTAAAATCTTGAAGGATTATGTTAAGCACAGATTCTAATTTCCTCGAAGGATCATTAAGCCAAACAGTATAAGAAGTGCAAGCAGTTGGGAAAATATTCCTTGTGTAATATCTCCAAACAGTGTTAGGAGTGGAAGCTTAGATGGATTGCCAATTAGAAACACCCTGAAATGATGCTAAAAGAAGAAAAGCTTATAGTATGTGTGACACTATTTATGGTATGCCATTTGCAGCACGGAAGGAAAACTGATCTTAGAAGATGGAGTCTCTGAAGTTGCTAAGAGCTTGTTAGCGGCCTATGACAGTGGCGAGCTCTGTGGTGCACTTGCAGAAGGCCAACCTGGATGGAAAAACTGGGTGAAGAAGTTCGGTAAATTGCTGAAGCGCAAGGTTCGATCTGAGTATTTTCTTTTTCCCTGAAGTTTCTTTTTCAGTATTTAATGAGGTTGCTTTATGTACCAGGGAAAATCTCTCTTCATGCCCCTTCGGGTTTTGCTAACAGGAAAGCTTCATGGACCTGATATTGGGGCCACCACAGTGTTACTCTATAAAGCTGGAACATCTGGCTCTGTAGCACCCCAAGCTGGGTTTGTTACATTTGATGAAAGATTTAAGATATTGAGAGAAGTTCAATGGGAGTCGTTCAGCTCAAATGTGCCTTTGTCTGCTGGTGTTGTAACGCATTGAGATTGTGGCGATATCCTGTTTTGATTATCCATTGTATGACTTCTATCTCCACCATTCCCAGTAGAAACAAAGAGAAGCTGCGAGCACAAGGGGGATTTTCTTGTGTTTGCATCTCCTCGTCTGGAATCAAAGAGGGCTACCATCTCTAGCGGGATTTCTTTTCTGTATCTTCCCCCTCCCCCTCCACGGGGTAAGGCTGTGCTGTTTGTGACACTACGTTTATTTTTCACGGAACAATGGTAGAATAGTTAAAAGGGCATTGCAGCTCCAACCTGGGTTTCATTGCATAAACAATGGCCATGTATTGCATATTTTGTTCTACATGTATAGACTTTCAGTCATCGACTAACAAAGATACACGTATATTTTTGAAGTGACAACTCATCGGGAAAGTCATAATCATTCGGACAAGTTGCAACCTGAAAAAGAGTCTGCTTTTAATATAATAGAAATAAATAGAAAATATAGAAGATATACTAAATTGAATGAATTTAATTTGAGGTATTATAATACAGTAATAATTTTACATTCAAATTATGAGTTGTTTTTAGTTGTGGTAATTTAACATTCAAAGAGGAGGTAATTTTAGTTGGGGCATTATAGTAATTTAATATTTAAGTTAGAAAATTTATTTTTATGGTTTCGAGAGCTTGATTTTCATACCTAAACTATTATTTTTTAGTTTGACAAATACACCTGAGTTGTGTGTAGTACACGTTATTCTACATGGATAAAATTTTTCACCTTGACAAAATTAAATAATAAACTATTAATATTAATTAAGAATAAAATATTTTTTTTTAATAATAAAATTTAATTTATTTTTCTTACCTCCATGTAATTCCCCCACCCCCCGACAATCCCACATCCCTTTCTTTTAGAAAATCTTTTATAAATTTTTTTAAAAAAATTCATACTTCACCCTCCCCCTCCCAAAAAAAATTAAATTCTTTTATAAAAAAGATTTAAACAGAAAAAAAAAAATTGGCCGGGGTGGGGGTGTTTGGGGGTGAGTGGAAGTGAAGGAGTGGGGTAAAAGAAATATTATTTTTTTGGATAATAATTTTTTAATTTTTAATTTTAACTAATACGAATAATTTATTTAATTTTTGTCAAGGTTGAATGTTTTGTTTATGTGGAGTGTGTTGTGACAATTTTTTTTATTTTAAAAAAGAGTGTATTATATATACCATGATGAAAGTTATATAAAAGAGAGATAAAAGTTTGTCAAACTAAAAAGTAATAATTTAGGTATGAGATTCACGCTCTCAATAGTTTATATGTGAAACTAAAAAAAATTATATACTTATATATATGTGTTTTTGAAACTTATCTCTATCTAATAACTTAGATATGAGACTCATGCTCTTAATAGTTTATATGTGAAACTAAAAAAATAATATACTTCTATATATGTGTTTTTGAAATTTATCTCTATCTAATATCGGAGATAGATAGATTAATGGAAAACCTAGGATTTGAGTATTTTACTTTTGAAAAATAAAAGTCGTCCACAAAAGAAAATATTAAAAGATAAGAAATGAAAGTGGGATTTAAAAAAAAGTTGGAACTTGTGATGCAGCAATATTATAAATAAATAAAATAAATAAATAATGTGGTAGATTTATTATTGGTTTCACAAAGTTATTGAGACATGAAATAATGATGGTGGCATTGTCGACGACTAGTTGCAGTCCTAATTCGTGGTTGAATTCCATATCCCGTCGTTGTAACAACGATAAAGCTCCATTCTGGCAGTCTGGTCCTCGATTTGGTCGTCATCAATCACGAATACGTTGTTCAAGTTGCTGGCGTTGGGTTCGACCGTCTCTTCCTCCTGGACACGGACGAATACGTTGTTCAAATTGCTGGCGTTGGGCTCGACCGTCTCTTCCTCCCGGACACGGACGCTCCTCTGCTGAAAAGTGCGACGATAGTGATAGTGGTATCCAGATAAATGCACAAGGCAACACGGCAATAATCTCCGCTTGCTTTGTTGGCCTCTTCACCGGTATCAGTGTCGTGCTTTTCAACGCCGCGGTGCGTCATAGGTTTTCTATTTCTTTTTTTGGTCTTATTCTCCGAATATTCATATAATAACTGACATCTCCTTTGGTTAGGTTCATGAAATACGCGATTTTTGTTGGGATGGGATTCCGTCTCGAGGTGCCTCGTGGTTAAGGGAGGAGCCCATTGGAGTAATTTGGCAACGTGTAATCTTAGTACCAGCTTCTGGCGGTTTGCTAGTCAGTTTTTTGAACACTTTCCGAGCCTCACTGGACGTCTCAACGCAAGGAAATTGGACATCATCTGTTAAATCTGTCTTGAGACCAGTTTTGAAGACAATCGCTGCTTGTATCACTTTAGGAACTGGAAATTCCTTAGGACCAGAAGGCCCAAGTGTTGAAATTGGTACTTCAGTTGCCAAGGGAATTGGAGCTTTGCTCGATAAAGGTGCTCATAGAAAGCTATCTCTCAAGGCTGCTGGATCAGCTGCTGGAATATCTTCTGGTTTGTTCCCACATTATTCTTGGTTCTGATTTAAATATGGTACATTTTTCTTATACTTACGTGTAGCCTGTAAATGCGAACGTGTTTGCATCTCGCAAACCAAATAAACTGTACAAAGGATGAACCCCTTGAGCAAGCAGAAGCACTACAAAACCAACTATAAGTTAGCTTGCTTCTTGATTTCGAGGGGAGATGCAATATCAGCTATAATTTTTTTTAATGACAAGGGAAACCCGCAGCCGCTACCCTTTGTGTGCGCATTGGGTAAATTACAACATCAATTTCCAGTGCCTACATTCTGCTTAGTATTATGATATATTTCTGAAGGTTTGTTTAACCAGTTCCTTGCTCTATATGTTCAAACTGTTGGCTTTCAATAAGGTTGAGCCAGACAACTTCTTGGTTCCTGCAACCTAATACTTTTTCCAGGCTTATTATATAGTAAAAGTAAAACTTTCCCCCCAAATCATTGACCTTGAGCTGGAAATGAAAATGAACTCAAAGTGTCATATTAGGCAACTGTCAAAAGCATAATACTCAAACTGAAGTTTAGTTAAGGAAGGTGAATGTACATTGATTGATGTATTCTTCCTTAGGACCTAAACTTGCCATTGAACTTTTCACATCGTATCAAAAGTTCAGCAAACAGAAAAAACTGACATGTCCTAAAATGTTATTTCATGTCTATATGCACAAGGTTCAATCTTACCATACGTGTGCTATTTGGTCTTTGTCTTTCAAATTCATCAGATATAATCGATCATGTTGTGAGTTCTTATAATGTCTATGATTATCTTTATCTCTACTGATAAATGACATTTACCCCAACCACATACTGTAGTTATGTTGCTTGAGGTCTCTTTCAGTTATGTAGTAGTAGAGTATTGAGATTGGATGATTTAATAGATGACTTTTGTCTCCCTTCAAGTTGAATTAGCAAAAGCAATGCTTCTTGCTAGCTGTTGATAGCTAGACAAGGAAAACTCCAATTTACTTTTATGTATAGCAATCTTAAGCTCGAGTAGCAAGTTGGAATGGAATTACATAAAAAAAAACTTGGAATTATTTGGTTTGAGCCTTCTACTTGTTTTTCCCAATATTCTCAGTATCTAATTGAACGCGTGTAAAACAATTCTTGGGGAGCCTCAATACAAGGCATGTGCAATATAAAATAACAAAACCATTATACCCAATGTGATCCCACAAGTGGGTCTGGGAGGGTGGGTGTATGCAGACCTTACCCCTATCTTTGTGGGTCGTTTTTTCCGATAAATCCTCGGCTCAAGAAAAATATTACAAAGAATAGGTTTGGAAAGTACAAGAATGAAAAAGCTATGATGAAAATATTGAAGATAAGAAAAATATTGACAAGAAATAGTAAAGATAATCGAAGTAAAAGAAACAACATCGGCACTACAATTAACGAATAAGATAATGATGGAATAACAATAACAATACTAGTAAGGAGAAGAGAGAGCAAATAAGGTGCTTTAAACTAGGACTATGCCCCCCAACCAAAAAGAGAGAAAATCGCTCGACTGTCTACTAACGTTCTATCCTAATCCTCGATTTTCATGCTTTCATAGGGTCATGTACTCGGTGAGCTGAATGTATGTCTTGTCTAATCATCTTTCTCCAAATCTTCCTCGGTCTACCTCTACCTTTACCTCTCATTAGCTTGTCACTTCCAACTTTTTTGCACCTCCTCACTCGGGCATTTGCGCTCCTCCTCTCCGTATGCTTGAATCATCTCAGCTTTAGTTTCACCTCCCCCATCTTGTACACCGCGGAGGCCAGTCCCGCCTTGCCTAGTATATTCTTGTTCGTAATCTTGTCTCTCCTAGTATGCATGCACATCGTCTTAGCAACCTCATTTTCGCTAGTTTCTTCTCCTGGACGTGTGAGTTCTCGATTGGTTCACAGTGTACCTTGTACAACGTAGTTGTTTTAACCACCATTCTATAAAATTTATCTTTAAGTCTTGGTGAATGTTCTTATCACTAAGGACACTGAAAATGAGTCTCCATTTCATCTACCCGCTCCAATACAATATGTAACATCATCATCAATCTCCTCATTCCTTTAGATTTTTTTTTGAAATCGGTAACTTTCCCATTCCTTTGGATTATTGATCCAAGATACTTGAAATTCCTTATCTTACGGAGAACTTGTGTATCAATCATCATTTCCACATCAGGTTTCTGTGATGCATCATTGAACTTGCACTGTGATGCATCATTGAACTTGCACTCTGTATTTGTCTTGCTCAATCCGAAACCTTTAGACTCTCTAGAGTCTATCTCCGAATCTTCGATCTATTGTTAACTCTTTCGCTTGTCAATCAATATCATGTCATTTGGAAATAATACACACCATGGTACCACTCCTTGAATATGCCATCTTTATGCATTATGGAGCAATTTAATCACATATCACACACTCAAACTTCAGATAGAAATTATTTGATTCTTTACCCTCAACCAATTCTGATGGGAAAAACTTGTTAGCTTGATGCATACATGTGTTGCAACATGTTGAATAAACTCATCTCATACCAAATTTTATTTGAGAGTTTTGTTCTCATATCCATGGTTTAACTATAATTGGGGGCATACAATTTATGTTAAACCAACCAACATTATCAATATAATTTCATAGTTTGAAAATGTTCTCTTAATTTAACAATTCGAGCAAACAACCTTACAAAAATCAATTTGTAAGTTAATAACAAAGCACATGTGACCATCCCTTACATGCATCAATCATATAATTGCAAACGGTCCACATGGCAGGTGAATGGACCCATATTACCTATTTATTTCTTTCAAAAACCTTAGGAAATACAAACCCAACCTTAATTGTATTAAAGACGAATTAAAGATCTAATTTCACGAATATTTCTCTTAATATAAACCTAAGCTATTTGTATTAAAGAAATGGACAAAGACTAAACTTGATACGTTTTCTGTGATGCATCATTGAACTTGCACTTTGTATTTGTCTTGCTCAATCCGAAACCTTTAGACTCTCTAGAGACTATCTCCGAATCTTCGGTCTATCGTTAACTCTTTCGCCTCTTTCGCTTGTCAATCAATATCATGTCATTTGGAAATAACACACACCATGGTACCGCTCCTTGAATATGCCATGTCAATTCATCCATCACCTATGCTATAAACGGGCTAAAAGTTGATCCCTAATGCAACCCATCTTAACTATGAAGTGTTTGAAGTCTCCTCCCATTGTAAATCTCTAACATATGCCACATGTATCCTCTAGACTCCAAGCATATCCATTAGACCTCCCTTAAGACTTTGACGTATGCCTTTTCTAAGTCGATTAACATCGTATTCAAGTCTCTTTTCCTATCCCTAAATTGTTCCAACCATCTCCTTAAAAGACAAATGATTCCGTAGTCGATGGCTTTAACATGAATCTAAATTGATTCTTAGAAATAGACACATCCCTCCTTATCCTTATTTCTACCACCCTCTCCCTAACTTTAGTAGTTTAGCTTAGTAGTTTGATTTTTTTATTGTATAACAAGATCTTTATACTCCACATCCGTTCTTCAAGCATTTTAGTCGTCCCAAAAATGGCATTAAACAACCCAGTTAGCTATTATACACCTACTTTGCTTGTACTCTTCAAAATTCCACCGGAATCTCATTTAGTTAGGTCGCTTTCTCATGTCATCTTACGAATTGATTTTTGTAAATGTAACAAGATCTTTATACTCCACCTCCATTCTTCAAGCATTTTAGTCGTCCCAAAAGTGGCATTAAACAACCCAGTTAGCTATTATAAACCTACTTTGCATGTACTCTTCAAAATTTCACAGGAATCTCATTTAGTTAGGTCGCTTTCTCATGTCATCTTACGAATTGGTCTCTTAACCTCCCCAAACTTTATAACCTACAATATCCAAACTCTCGAAGGCTTTCGGAATGCTCTAAAGAACCCAACACAACATTCATGTCTCCTCTTTATTTAAGAGTTTATGGAAGTTTGCCTGCCATTTTCATTTTATGTGTTTTTCTTCTACCAATACTTTGCCATCCTTGTCTTTAATGCATCTTAATTGGTCTAGGTCGCGAGTCCTCCTTTTTCGTGCCTTCTTTTCCCGACCTTTGTCCTCTAGTTCTTCATACAAGGGTTCTAATGTTGTCATTTTAGCCGCCGTGACCACTGTCCTTACTTCGTTCTTCATAGTCTTATACGTCTCCCTATTTTGGCCTATTCTTTTCCTCATTTTTTCTCTGTGGTAACTGGTAACTTCATGGAAGCAACCTTTTTTGTCTAAAGCTTTCCTTTGGACCTCTCTATTCCACCACCAGTCCCCCTATGTCCACCAAAATTACCCTTTGAGAGCCCTAACACCTCTTTAGTTGCTTCCCTAATACACTTAGTTGTCCTAATCCACATACTTTTGCGTCCTTGTTACTCTCTTAGGCCCCGATATGGAGTGGCGGACCTAGAATTTTCACAAAATGGGTTCAAGATATAAAAAATAAAACGAGAATGTAGCTGCTGGGATTCAAACTCGGGTTGGCTGGGAAAATTGAACCCTCTTGACCACTCGACCACTCGACCAAGGGTCACACTTGTGTTAGTGGGGTCAAAAGTTAATATATACATATATATATTTTTAAAACTGATTAAATATAAATATATATATATATATATATATATATATATATATATATATATATGTATACAATGTTATTTTTCAACGAAGTGGGTTCATATATATATGAACCCACTTGACCCACTGTAGGTCTGCCCCTGCCGATACCCATCAACTTCTTCCCCAACTCCTGAATTTAATTATTAGTCAAGCCCCCAGCTTAATCCTTGGTTGGTCAGACAAAGCCCTCTTTTTCCTCTTTTAATCACTAGATCCATTACTAAGAGCTTGTGTTGGGTTGGGTTGCAAGGTTCTCACTTGGGATAACCTTATAATCCTTGCATAAACCTTTATCACTCTTTGTAAGGAGTAGGTAATTGCTTGGAGCCTTTGCCACCGAACTACAAAAGGCTACCAAATGCTCCTCATTCTGAAATCGCGAGTTAGCTATCACCAAATCAAAGACTCTTGCAATATAGAAAATGCATCTCCTCATTCATTTGACAACTGAGTAAAAAAAAACTAGGCATTTGCAGAGTTCTTTCTGAAAGTCCATGAAGGGGCACATATTCTATAGAGATAGTCTTGTCATTATTTTCAGGGTTGGACTAGTTTTTAGAGGATTTCCCAGGTTTTCTTATTTCCAAAATTCTGCCAGTTCCTTCTTTTTTTGTTGAAGTACTTGAAGTTAAATAAAATCAAAATTTAATTTGTTAAGTATCTTCGGGAAGTCATTTACAAAATGTAAGTCTATGTTTGAATTATGGACTGTGACTTCTACTGCAGAAACATATGCAACTGCTTTTGGGTTCATATGTTGCTGAAATTGTACTGCTGACATAGATTGGCTTTGTATGGTTCCTGCAATTTAATTGCTAACATGGATCAGTTTGTATGGTTTTATGTGGAATGGTAAATAGAGTCGAAGAGACAAGAAGGGGCTAGAAAGAATAGATGGTTCATTTGTAAGTTGACTACTCTATTTGCTACAGGATATGATGTCCATCTTCCACTTCTTTGTAGTTTCCCCTTATTGTACAGAGTTCAACGCATCAAGGGAAATTCACTTACTTTTGACTGAATAATGCTAGTTTCAGTAGTACCGTTTATTATATGAACCATTTAATTTCATTGACTAGATAGAATAGACTGCTCATCGACTAGTTGCTAATGTAATGATAACTCCACCATCTTTGCAAAGTCACCTAATGAACTTGTTCCTCAATTAATAGAAAACTTCTTGAATGTTTCTACAGTATGCTCCATGCCTACATGGTTATATCACTTCTACTTTGCACTGTGAGAACTTGAACTTGGTGAGCGGGGATTCTGTATGAATGACATCTTGATGGAAGACGACCATTCTGTCACTGTATTAGATAATGCTTCTTGCATTGCCATTAAGATATTATCCTTTAATAAAATATTTGCCATTTTTCTGGAACAATACAGGGATGTATCTAGCTGGTGATTTCACATCAATAGTCCAAATTAAATGAAATGGTTCGCAATTGTCGATTCCTAAAGGATGATTTGTGGAATATGATCTCAAACGATTTGTTACAAGGAAGATAAATACCAAATGTCTTCTGTGTTTATTGGAAGACAAAAAATCCTTTAACAGGCAAAGATTTTATGAACTTAATTCAGAATTTTGCGGCCATTGCTGAGAAAGAGAAAAAAGAATGGAAGTTGATTGAGTTTAGTATCCAAAAAAAAAAAAAAGGGAACAGAATGTCACCCAATGCAGTTTCATCTTAGGAAACTTTGCAGGGAAAGAGCAAGAGTGATAATAATTGTGAACTATTTTGTTTTTCTGGATCAGTTATTGTGACCTATTTCTTTGTCATTCTTCATTGCTAACAAGCTAATGTAGCTCCTCTTCTATAGTTGTTTTGATTTGTCGGTGGATGTTCAATGAACATTTTCTTCTTTCTATCTGCTGTCAGCATCTTCTGCCTTGTAGGAGTTCATTTTCTGGAAATATTTTACTTCTTGTTTTGCTAATAATTTCCTGTAATATCTTTTCAGTGACTTTCTCTCCATGATTAATCTGTTTGTCACTTTGAAACTCTTCTTGTTTTCTACTTAAAGGATTTAATGCTGCTGTTGCGGGTTGTTTCTTTGCTGTGGAATCTGTGTTATGGCCATCACTTGCAGAGTCTTTGTCCTTGACAAATACAACTTCAATGGTTATTCTGAGTGCTGTTATAGCTTCTGTAGTCTCAGAAATTGGTCTTGGCTCAGAACCTGCATTTGCAGTCCCTGCATATGATTTTCGTACACCTACGGGTAATTTTGAACTTGTTCCCTCAAGTTTGCATCTTAAATATATTTGAATAACTTACAGCAACATCAATCAGTGTTGGTAAAAACCATATTCGCTGCATAAGGGAGATGCAAAGAGTGGGGTGATCACTTCATAGGTGAAACCGTGTGCTTCAAAGAAATCTGTGCCTCAAACAATGACACACACACTGATCCAAACAAGAAGCGGTTGAAATTTTTTAAATATAAACTTTGAGGACTTGTACTTATGTCTGCATTATTGTATATTATATGCTGGAATTAGTTTTCCCAATTGCAATTCGATTCCTATAGTTCTAAATTCATATATGTTTGGCATTTATGTGTTCACTTCGAAGAAGTATGTGCTTACTTCTTGTTTTATGCCTCACGGACCTTGTCACTTTTTTGTGCCTTATTTTCTCTTAAAAACACTGACAACAGAATAACAATCTAGTTATGAGTGGCTATACAAATCATCACTATTCATTTTACTCCATTTAGTGGTAGCCCTATTTAATTCGAATATTAATACTTGGTAGTATGCCGAGGTTCTCTGCATTTTCTACTTAGATATAAACAACATACCCAGTGTAATCCACATTTGGGGTTTGGGAAGAGTGGTGTTTATGTAGCCTTAATCCTACCTTGTGAAGGTAGTGTCACGACCCTCAAGTACCCCCTAGAAGTTAGGGAGAACCCTTGGGTCATGACCGGGCGTACTTGACCCTTTGTGATCTTGTACAAGCCCTTTAACTATCGTCCATTACATAAGACATGAAAAGTAGTGCGGAATTAAAACTTTTCACGACATTTAATATAAAAAGAGAGAATCTCATCGTCACAAGCCAAACTTAAAGACACGACATAAATAATCTTAGGGACACGACCCTTTACATTGAAAGAAATACATAATAAGTCTTAATAACAAAACTAAGAAAACATAGACCATGTCCTCGAATATATGAGGACATACCAAATCTTGAGAGAGTAGATTTCCCAAGCTTCGCTTTCTAGACTTCTTCTTGCTTCCATACCTATACTTATAGAGTATAGAAAAGTATGGGGTTAGTACAAAACAATGTACTAAGTATAACATATGCAAAAACATGCGAAAAGGGACATTTTAGTAAAATAGGCTTTCATGCCAAATAAGTAAAACATTCATGAATTTAGAAGCAAAACAACATAAGAAACATCATTTAACACTTTGAGAAGGGTTTCCTTAATTTTTGCAAAATGAGACACTTTACAGCAAACCTTCCAAATTTTACAGTGAACTGTTGTGACCTTACAGGGAACCAAACTAACTCCAAAACAGTGAACTTCCAAGGTAATTGCCAAGAGGAAGTGAACTCATTTCCGTAGGAGTTTCCCTAACCGAGGTTATCCTAAGACTCTCTAAGGTAAGACATGAAGGAAACACCCATACACCTCCTTCAATACACACCAAGGAGATCCTTAAGACTACCCACCATAGGCTTACTCCACTCGGGAAAACAAGTCACCACTCAATAACAAGACATTAGGAGAACACTCAATAACATACCAAGACTTCCCTTTCGGAATGCCCACTTAGTGCAATGAGTAGATGGCGTCCTATTCCACCATCTACCCTAAGTAGTACACACTTTTAGAAGGATTGACACCAAGACTCCCCTTTCGGAAGGTCTTACTTAGTGCAATGGATAGATAGCGTCCCATACCACCACCTACCCTAAGTAGTACGTTCTTTTAGAAGACTTAGTTCATTCAATTCATATAAGACTCACCAAGACTCTACTTTCGGAATGCCTATCTAGTGCAATGGATAAATAGCGTCCCATTTCACTACCTACCCTAAGTAGTACACTCTTTTAGAAGACTTAGCACTTTCATTACTTTTGTGAGGGTTAGCTTAACCGACATAGACCATGAGAGCTAAACATGGAATCCCGATACTTCCCTTATCGGAGAAGGGTCCCCTCACTTGCCTAGAGTGAGGTCTTACTTTAGCTTTTACATGGCTTTCCCGATAGCTACACCTATGCGGGCGCATAATTAAGGATAAGGAGATTGCTACTAAGTAACTCATTCTCTACTAACGAGGAGTACTCATCTCAAGAGGTACATTGGAATACAACATCTCAACTCACGAAGTGTAACTACCCCTTCTTCATATCCTCTCGGTGCTAGGCATAACTCCCCACGGATTCTCAGCATTATAAACTATAGGTTAAGAATAACTAGTGAACACCACATCTCAACTCACGAAGGGCATTCATCCTCCAACCTATCTTAGAAAGCTCTTAGGATGTAATGAGGTTGCCACTAAACACTTCATCTCAACTCACGAAGAGTTTTCACCCCAAAACTCCCCTTTTTACTTAACAAAGCTTCATTCATTCATTCAAGTGTGAGTGTGTGTACATGTGAACACACCTTGCACATAAGCATCATTTCATTTACATTTCATTCTATACATGCTTAGACCTTCATTCATCACATCACACACTTTAACATGCTTCACATAATTATATAAGTCATTTAGGCATACTCTCTAGCAGTGTTGTGAAAGGCGCTCGCCATAGCGCCTTTGGCGAATGGCGAGGCGAGGCGAGGCTGTGTCGCCATTATCCACTGACGCGAGGCGATCTCAAATAGGCGAGCCGAGGCGACCCAATGGCGACGTAAATGGCGTCGCCATTTTGATTTTTTTTTTAAAAAAGTTTTAACTTAATAATATTAGTTTTTTTTTTTCTATTTTCAAACTAGAATCAGACTTTCGCGTATTCCTCTTCTTCTCTTCCTCGAGTCGCTGCTTCTTCTTCTCTTCCTCAGTCGCTGCTCTCTTCTTCGTCTCTTTCCCTCGAGTTGCTGCTCCATTCGTCTCTTTCTCTTTCACTCTTCACTGCTCCCTGTCTTCACAACTCTTTTTTTTCCTCTGTTTTCTTCACTCTCTGTTTTGTCCCAGATTACTGTAAAATGCTGCTTTCTGCTTTCACTGTGTTGTGACTGCTGTCCATTATTTTTTTGATAAAAAAATAATTCTTCTATAGTAATTATTATAGTATTTGTAATATATGTAATTGCTATTGAAATTTTGAATATTATATGTGCAATTAAATATTTTTAATTTTTGGTATTAATTGGCGCCTCAATTCAAAAAGGCGAGCGCCTCGCCGCGTGGCGAGGCAGGCCCTTGTCGCCTTTTGTCGCCTCTCGCCGTCCAAAACACTGCTCTCTAGCCTACAAGAATGACATCATTTTCATCTTACTTTACTTAACAAGCCTTCATGGCCTCATTCACAATACACAAGTAGCTTCACATTGATATAGTCATTTAGACATAATCTCTAGCATACTTCTCATAATAAGCTCCATAAGCCACATTAACAAGACTAACATCAAAATCATCTTCATTCACATAATAAGCCATCATGGCCTCATCCACAATAAACAAGTAACTTCACATTCTTACAATTCAAGTAAACACCGCCACCAAGAAGGTGGACCATACCACTCAAGAGCATTTTGAAATTAAAGCTAAACAATATAACCAACTTACCCTTTTCTCTAAGCTTCCATCACCTATAACATTTTACTCCATATTTCATCATAATATAGCCCTTACGGCAGTAGCTAAACAACAATGTCAATCATAGTAAAGCAAATTTCAAAGACTACAAAACCAAGCTCATTTAACCCATTTCTTAAGCCACAACTAGATAAAAAGCTTTAACATGATTTCATTGAAGTTTTAGCATTAAAATCATCAACTAACATTCGAAACATCATTTTTGAATCATTCAAAACGTTTTCATGCAGGACTCATATTTAGAGTTGAAGATTAAAGAAACTAGGGTTGGAAAACTCTTTTTGAAATCTATTAAAAAGGGGCTCCTTGAATGGAAGGGAGTTCAAGGATGACTACCATACCTCAAAATAGAAGAAACCCACTGATTTTGATGAAGCACACGACCACCAACAACCCTTTCTAGCTCTTTCTTGAATTCTAGCTTCTATGGAGTTTGAGAGAGTCTTTTAAAAGAGAGGGGTTTCGGGTTTTAGGAAATGAGGTCTTTAATTAGTCATAGGGTTTGAAATACTTTAATATACCTAAATAACCCTAAAAATGACTTCCTAGGTTCATAAAAGACTTGGGTGAATTTACCAGACACCCCAAGCCAAGGCAGCCTGCTAGAAGCTTTTTGGACAACACCATCGACGAATGCAACCAACGGACCGTCTGTCCATCAACGGTCCGTTGGTGGGGTTTCGTGGGTTGACACTTAGCTCTATTTGGGGCCTGGCTAGACCACCTTGTAGGTCCAATCGACGGGGTAAGTCGACGGGCCGTTGGTTGGACCACTGGCCGTCGTTTTGCCCTCGTTGGTGGACACTGCCAAGGCAGTTTTGGGTCCTTGTCTTGGGCTCTTCTCTAGAGCCCCTTGTGGGTCCTAGGTGGGGTCGTACCCGAACGTTAAACCCCTAAACATATTCGTCTAGGTCTTAGGAACATCTTACACCAATTTCAAGCAAAACGAACACGTAAAACTCACTCAAACACATGAGAACACACAAGCACTATCTAAGGCATATCTTCCGAAGGTCATGGACGTTCTTGGTCGATTGACCTCCAAACTTAACCAAACTTCACACACTGCCTAAGGACACTAATGTAACTCATTTTAACTTAAAATTAACTCAAGAAACAATCACGAAGCTCTAGTTTTAGTTCGTTTTAGGGTGTTACAAGTAGAGAAGTTGTTTTCAATGGACCTACGAATCTTTAAATAGACTAAAGCATAATGTAAATGTACCTTCATGAGTAAACCTTTGTCCAGATAGTTGGGTTTGTTTATAAGGAGCTTTACCTTTTAGTTGTGTTCTATTTTTCCGCTAAGTCTATTGATTCCAAGAATTTATAGGATAAAATTATTTAACGCCTATAGGATAAAAACATTTAACGCCTTAATGCAATTTGACCTTTATACATACCTAGAACTTCCATTGCTTTTTTAATGCAATTTTACTTTTCTAAAAAAGTAGAATCATGTAATGCTTCAAGAACTGCATTTCCATAAGTGTGGTAGCCTGAGATGAATGGCTACGGTACATCTATTTAATAGAATACACACCCTCCTATTACTATCATTTTATCCTATTATTTCAAGAAAAATACTAAAGGAAATGATGGAAATTGGAAAAAATAAAGAATAGTTTCCTTAGAGTTCAAAAAGGAGTCGAGTGCACTACTATCTTGGAATTCAACAATAGTATCCATCAAATTAGTTTTGACTGTGGAGAAATGGAGAAAAGAATCAGTTATTGCATCTCTTCTGTGAGTATTTTGGTGAATAGAAATCCATGCGGTTTCTTCGGTAGTTCGAGGGGATCGAGGCAGGGAGATCCCTTATCACCTATGCTCTTTATTTTGGTGACAGTGGCTTTGAGCAGAATAATGGATAGAACTGTTTTAGGCGGACATATCAAGGGTTTCAAGGCCACAGTTAGTGGTGACAATTCTGTATTGGTTACACATCTTTTATTTACAAAAGATTCTTTGGTGTTTTGTGATGCAGATGGGATCTAGTTGAACTACATTGGACAAGTGTTGACTTGATTCTAGGTGGTATTAGGACTAAAAATGAACCTCGAAATAGTGTGAGATCGCATTGACTGGGAAAGTTGGTAACATTGATTTGTTGGCTCAAGTGTTGCATTGTAGGTGAAGATACCTATTACCTATCTTGGGCTTCCTCAGGCGCATCAAGTCACAACGTTTGAAATCCGGTCATCCAGATGGTAGAGAAATGGCTGGCAGACTGACAGAAAAGGTACTTGTCCAAAAGAGGGGGAAGGAAATGCTGATGAATAACACTTTGTCCAGTATCCCCTACTTATTTTTTTTTATTTTTTTTATGACAAGGGAAACCCGCAGCCGCTATCCTTTGGATGCGCACAGGGTAAAACCCCCGCTCCTATGCAATAGCTTGCAAACCACATAGGAGAGGTAACCCACACTAGGCAAGCCTGGTGCGACGAGCTCGACCCAGAAGGCAAACCCCTTGCTTTTGCTGGCAAGGGGTTTCGAACTTGAGACCTCCAACATGAAAGTCTCAAGATCAAACCACTGGGCCACCCCGAAGGGTTATCCCCTACTTATTTATGTCCTTGTTAAATGCTCTTACCAGTGTGATAGGTAAGATAAAAGGTTGGAAAGAATTTTCTTTGGGGTGCAATGGCTAGGGAAAAGATGTTTCAGTTTTCACTTAGTGCGGTGGGAGATTGTGACATATCCTAAATGGTGGGGACGACTTGAAGGTCTTCAACTAAGCATTTTTGGGCAAATGGTTATGGAGATTTAAGGTCTTGGAGAAATATAGAGGGGTAGTAGCGGGTAAATATGGTGTTATTGAAGGGGGATGGAGAACATATGTGATTACTATGTCGTTCGGGTGTTGTGTGTGGACGAATATTACGAAGGGATGAGAAGTTTTATGATAATATTTTTTTTAGATTAGGGTTGGGGGTAAAGTTAGTTTGTGGGAGTAAAAGTGGTGTGGAGGTTTGGCACTCCAAGAGTATTTCCCAATTTTTTTTTGAGAAAAAGATAACTTGTATTATAAACACAGGAAGACTCAAGAGTATTCCAATAATACTTAACAATCAGAAATACATAAGTGTTGTTGTTTCCTATGAACTCATTAAGAATTCTAAGATACCAGGGATACCCTCATCTTCTTGAGGATATTCATGTTTACACCCAAAATAGAAAAGAGCTAAACAATTCAGCTTCATCTTCTCTATAGAGAAGCTCTTGTTCTCAAAACATCTCTGATTCCTTTCCAGCCAATTAGTCCACCAAATGTAGGCTGGGACAATCTTCCATCTCTCCCTGTGCCCTCGCTGTGCCTTCACTGATTTCCATACCAATTCCAACATGCCAAATCTCCCTTTATGTTTCCAGGCATAGACCAACTGATGCCCCTTATATTGATGAAAATTTGCCGAAGTTTCACCGTCTCCTTACAGTGTAAAAAGAGTTGATTTATTGTCTCTGACTCTCTCTCTCACATTCACAAAAAAATATCTGGATCACAAATCAAGGCCCTTGTTCATACGGTTATCCTGTGTGAGAACAACCTGTTTTGCTTAGAGCCAAGTAAAACAGGACACCTTAACTTTCCAGATCATTTTCCATGGGCAGTAGCTTGGTTGAGTGTGTGTCCTCTGTGAGTTTTTTGTAAGCTGCTCCAACTGAGAATCTCCACTGTGTATCTGAAGCCCATAACAGTTTGTTATCACTGTTACTAGGTTCCTTGCATCGTTTCAGATATTTAGAAATTCAACCATTTGATTCACCTCCGAATCATTTAAAAGTCAACTGAACCTTAAATTCCAACCCTGAGCATCTCTCATTTCTTTGACAGTGGCCACTTTCGGTAGACTCTGTTAGCATGATGGAAATCTAAATAATTGTATATATTAATGTAATTAGATAGTGATATAAATTAGTATGATCATATAAATTTGTTGTAGAATCAAAGGAATAAATATTGTGATAAAATAGCGGATTTGGAGGGATTGAATAGCAGATTTGTAGAGATAGAATAGCTGATCTTTAGGGATAGGAATGATGGATCTTTAGGGATTTGTAATATTTATTCTCTCTATCTAATGGAGAACTCTCACTTTGAGAGGCATTCAGCAAAACTGACATGGTATCAGAGCCTTTTTCAGTGCTTTGATTCTTAGTGTCTTTTATCTGTGGTTCCTTCCAAAAATATTTTTTTGGAAGTTTTGGTTCTGCTTAGTGTTAGTCAACAATTAGTCCTAAGTATCTTGGAAGTTAAGGCATCTTGGAATCTTAGTCTTGGCCATTCTGGTTATTTTGCATCATTGCATTTCTATCTTCCTTAGCTTGTCAAGAACATGTCGTCATATCAGTTTGAGTCCTTCCATGTTCGTTTCACGGGAAAAAATTACTCATCCTGGGAATTTCAATTCCAACTATTTGTCACCGAAAAAGAATTATGGGGACATATAGATGGAAGCGATCTTATTCCTACTGATCCTAAAAATCTCGGTCAATGAAAGGTTAAAGATGCTCGGGTGATGACATGGATTTTAAGGTCAATTGTCCCTCTTATTGTTCTTAATCTCAGGCCATACAAGATAGCAAAGGCCATGTGGAATTATTAAAGGTTTACAACCAAGACCATAGCGCAAGGCGCTTTCAGTTAGAGCATGAAATTGCTATATATTCACAAGGAGGTCTCTCTATTCAAGATTATTTCTCTGAATTTCAGAACTTATGGGTTGAATTTACTGATATCGTTTATGCTAAAATACCTTCTGAATCTCTCTCCATCATTCAAGGAGTTCATGAACAAAGCAAGCGAGATCAATTTTTGATGAACTTACGATTTGACTGAGATTTGGCCCCAAAGGCATCCCAAGATATGATGTAGGCAGTGCTCCATTTCCCCTCCCAGAACAACATTTGAAGCTTCCATGTTGTGTGCTTTATTAATTGGATAAAAGTGGCTTTTCCTCCAATTAATGTGTAGAACAGTGAACCCTTCAAACAACACCAGGATCACCCTCAACATCTTAGTTGGCCTTCATCGGCATCACATAATATCAATGTGTCATCCGCATATTGTAGATGGGTAATTTCCACATTATCAACTTCAGGTCTGCTGACCTCAAAACCTCGGAGTCATCCCCTCACTTTAGCTAATTTGATCATATTGTTTAGCCCCCTTCCATAGTAAGTAGGAAAAGGAAAGGAGACAAAGGCTCTCCTGCCTCAGTCCCCTTAAGAAACCAACAGTTGATCCATTCATTAGTACTAAGAATCTCATAGTGGTGAAACAACGTGATCCATTGGATCCACTTCATCCCAAATCCAAATCTCCCCATTGTGGTCAAAAGATATTCCCAATTAACATGGTCATAGGCTTTCTCTTTGTCTAGCTTATAAAGTATTCCTGGTTTCTTTTGCTTTTGTCTGGAATCCACTGCCTCATTAGCTATCAACACTGAATCCATGATTTGTCTTCTTTGGATAAAAGCCATTTGTCTGGAATCCGCAAGTTTAGCCATTACTCCTTTCACTCTCTCTGTTAGAACTTTAGCAAAAAGCTTGTAGATGCTACCTTTTAAGCTGATGGGTCTGAAATCTCTCAATTCTTTAGCACCCTTCTTTGGGATGAGAGTAATAAATGTTGCATTCGAACTTCTTTCAAACACTTCCTGCTCATAGAAGTTTTGGAAAGTTTTCATGATGTCCTCCTTTACCACCTCCTAACAGGCCCAGGTGCTTTATCAATTGCACACATTTTCAGACAGTTTAGAACTTCACTCTCCTTAAAGTTCCTTTGCAGATTCTCCTTTTCCTCCTCTGTTAACCCGGGGCAATTAGCATCAGTATCGGTAGGTCTCCATTTAGTAGCTAAGTTGCTCGGACTTGGGTGCGGGTATTCAAGACGGATGCAAATCCGAGAGTCCACTTCAGTAAAATTTAAATTTTAAGATTCGGGGGTGCGAATCCGAGTATGGATACAGATGCGGGAATTCATCTAAAATTATTCATTCAATATTATAAAATATAGTTATAATAATTAATAATATTAAGTATCTTGTAAAACGCTATACTTAAAAGCATATAAATTATAGATGTACAAATTTAAAAGCATAAATTAATTATGACTAGTTACTACAATCATTAATTTAAAAAAATTATAGTTCTTTTGATTTATTATAAAAAAAGAAATAATCATTATAGCCTAACAGTTAGATGGTACAATTAATTAAAGTGCTGGTGTTGCCCTTTTTTCTTCCAAGAAAACCCTCCCTTCTCCCAAGAAACCCTTAGCCAACCCTTAGCCTTCTTTGTTCCTTTTCAAGAAAAAAAAGTTTACTCTTTTCTTTTTCAAGAACAAGACTTCAAATTTTTTCTTCTCTCCCATGGAGCCTTCACCTCCTCTCTATTCTTGTACAAGAATTCTTTTCTGTGGAGAATCAGACCTTGTGACAACTTCCTTGGAGAAAAGTCGTGTAACTTTCGGCGGCCATGAAATTAATCTTTCTTCCCTATTTTTTTGGGCTTTGGTCAAAGTATCTGGATCTGATTGACCAAATTCGACACGCACCCCGCACCTACACCCGCACCAGTCTCGCGTCGAGACGAATTCGGCTCCAAAACTGAAGAATCCGCACAACATAGGTTAGTAGTCTCAGTATATAGCTTCTTGTAGAAGTCTAATATCTCTCCTTCAATTCTTGCAGGATCTTGGGTTAGTTCTCCTTGGATTACTAGTTCATCAATGTTGTTTAGGATATGCCGGAGACCTCCAAAAATTGGTTTCCAACAAAAGAAAATACAAAAAGGCTTATAGATTACAAACTGCCTATAAAATCCAAAATTTGTCCTCTTTACACCAAAAATAAAAAGTAGTCAAACAGCTCCATTTGACTTCCTATTGAATTAGCTTTGTTATCTATTTCTTTCTTTCCAAATACATGATGGTATTATACTCCACTTTTTTCGTAGATTTTCTCCCCATCTACTGATCCAACAATTAAGTAGATCTGATGTATGCTCAGGCCTGATCTAAGTAGAAACATACAGAATGGATCTGCTGTATGCTCAGGCATAATCCATTCTGTATGTTATTATTACTCCCCCACTTTTGACTAATCTGCTGAATCCAACTAAGTAGATCTGATGTATGCTTCCCATAACACTTTTGACTAATCTTCTCTTATCCTTATTATTCAGTCCCCTTACATTCAATGAAACCAATTAAACTTCATCTATCACTAATGAGCAAGTTTCTCCCCATACCCCTGTTTCCACTATTTTAAAATTTCACATCAGAAGCTTACTAGACTTTCTAACTCTTGAGAACCTCTACATCTTGTTTTCTTGCATACATCCTCTACTTCCATTCTTCTGGCTTGTCTTAAACTGCCTACTTGAAGTAATAACTCCAAAGCCTCCTCTTCATGGCACTGGAAATCAATACCCAAAATTTTACCTAGTTTGATCAAGTTTTGTTGTACCCAGTTTGAAGTCTCCCTCTCCTTATTCCCTTTTTTCTTCTTACTGTTGAATTTGCAGCCGTTTTGGTTCCTCAATTTCCCGGTCCTTCATGAGAGTGATCGAACCATTATCCTCCTTTTCTGAAATCTCCCTCCTTAGTTCATTATCATCTATCTCTATTAATTGGCGTTGAGATTTGATAATTGATTCCCCGATTATGTTTACCATCTCCTCCGCATGGGCAATTTGATTCAAGTTCTCTGTGGCTGTTTTTTTTTGTTTCGTGATTGTATTGCAGCCCTGGGAGTTCTGGAAAATTACCACAGTTAAGTGGTATTGGGCTTTTACAAGTCATGTCGTTAAAAATGACTTGACTTTAAAAGTCAGGACCATTCTTGTGAAGTTTCCTCTTTCTATTGGGCTGCTGATGGCCCAAAGCTGCTCCCTCAATTATATGAGATGTGTGCCTCATGTGTGATCCCCCCTCTCTTCCTTTTACAGCTGAATGCAAAATCCGTTAACTGATGGGATTGTACTTTTCCA
Source organism: Solanum sitiens (assembly GCA_016801875.1). Lineage (NCBI taxonomy): Eukaryota > Viridiplantae > Streptophyta > Magnoliopsida > Solanales > Solanaceae > Solanum > Solanum sitiens. The sequence goes on along the minus strand of JABWTJ010000064.1, from coordinate 759,616 downwards.
CAGGCTTTACTGCTGACTTTACCACAGGCTGCTGTGTAAAGGCATGTACTGGGTATTTATGTGTTCTATCTTCTCCAATGACTCTATTTTCAGTTTGCAAAGATTTCGGTTGTAACTCTGCTTTGACTTGGCAGTCAACCCATATCGGAAAGTGGAATATTACTCCAATTCTGGAGATTGAAACATTTTTGGGAATGTTTCTTCCATCATTTGCAACTAGAATTCTTGCCCATTTCATATGATTTCTTAGTTCTGTTTCCTCCTGTATGGCCACCCAACCTTCGCATAAGTTTTCAATTTCTTGAAAGACTCTCTATGACCAGAGATGAAGGGGGATTGTGTAACATCTCGCAAATTGAAAGAACTAGTAAGGAGTTAATAATTGGAAATAGTCGTTTTTGGAAAGAATGAAAATCTGAAAATTTTGTTAAGTTAGAATAAGTTGAGTTTTTGGTCAACTTCAAACGACCATAACTACTAGCTCAGGATGAGTTAGACTTGTTTCCAGATATCATAGGGAAGATCTTGGAATAATCTTTCCAACGTTATCGAGTTTGCGCGATTGTGAGTTTGTATGAGTGAGTTATGTCCATTGAAAGTTGGGCCGTTCAAATAAGGAGAGTCCAATCCGGATTTTGGAAGGGTATTATGATCTTTTCCATACCCTATTATTTTGTTTTGATGTTTTTGGAGTTAATTAGGGTCAAATCAGAATTAGATCAATTTAGTCAATTGGAATTTCACGCTAGGGCTTCGAGAAAAGAGAATAAAGGAGAAAGGAGAAGAAAGCTCAAGATTTGCCAAGATTGTGCGATTGGATTGTTGATTTCGCCAAGGATTTAATCCTACAAGGTATGTGAGACTTTCATAGCGTTGGGTTCGTTCACCCACGCGCCAAACATGTTTAGTTCAGGGAAATTCGTTCCAAAAAGGTTGAAGGTTGACGTTCTTGAATTTGATGTCATTCTTGAATTGGGCTGAATTGAGAAATTTCTGAGATCTTTACATCGAGTTTTAGAGTTGTTTTGAGTTAGGCTCTTGGGTACGTTCTAAATCTAAAGAAAATTTGAGAAAATAGTCAGGTTTAGGCAAATTGGGACTGAATACGAAAAAGGAAAAAGTCGGGCGAATTTGCGCAATGGGGTCGCATCGGGGACTTGCTTCTCAGATTTGAGAAGAAGTTTTGCGCAAAGTGGAGCGGTCACATACCATTCTGCCTCAAAAGTTATTTGTGCGATCAAAAATTTAAATGCACCTCCCCATCACGGACCAACTACCAGGAGTGATTTCTTAATCTTTTCTCATGTTTAGCTATCTAGTAACACTCCTAAACATCATGAGATCTTTCCTATCACAAATCACAATTTTTGAACCCATAATTCAATTCAAGGAAAGTTAAGAATCAAGTCAAGAGAAGTTCATAAACTTTTCAAAAGTCTTTAACAAATGGTTTTAACTTTGTTTTGAGACTTAAGTTTGAGTTCAACAAAGAGTAAGAGTAAGAATTCATTTCTTCAAAGTGAATTCTTCAAAGTTATAAGGGAATTAAGTATTTCTCAAAGAGTTAAAATGTTTTCAACATTTGAGCAAGAAAGGGAAACACTGATTCCAAGAGAGCTTTTAAGCTAAGTTTTGAGTAATTATCTCAAATCAAAGAAAAAGTTTTGTTTTAAAAACATATGAGCTAAGTTCATTTTGGAATTAGCATTGAGCACCGATATGGGGATGCGAGTTCAGATAACTCAAGTCTTCATAAACCATGTAGTCATCATGGGTAGTAAAGGATCATACTTTTTAGATGAATCCTAAGTGTTTTTAGCATAGAGTAGTAGATCCACTTAGTTAAGGCGTTCTATATGACGACAAAATATAAGATAGTTCTGGCAGCGTGGGCAAGACGTTGTATGTGTAAAGTTGAGTTTGTTTTGCATTTTCTTTAACAAACTAAGTTGTTTTCTACTGTTTTTACAAGCTTTCTATATATTGCATATGCTTTATTGTTTAATATTGAGTTAAGTTATTTAGGAGTTGAGTAAAGCGAAGGTAAGTGTTCCGTTTAAAATTTTTTCAAGCCTATGTTGTGTTTAGCGTTCCAACTCGCATACTCATACATTTAATGTACTGATACCAGTTGGCCTGCATCGTCTTATGATGCATACACAGGTAACCTGAATCAGCACCTAGCGCCTCGTTGATCCAATTGAGCACTCAGTGTCAGTTGGTGAGCCTCCTTATATTCCGAAGGACCCCTTTTATTTTGCTTTCAGTATTTCATTGATCGGGGGTTTGTCCCTACATCTCTCTTTATTTTAGAGGCTTACGGTTAGTAGTTTAGTTGTCTTTACATTATCATTTCCTATGTTAAGACTTGAGTTGTCATTTTGGCCAAGTTGAATGTTGACTTTTAAACATTCTAAGATATTTTATTAAACAGTTGAGTAAAGTGCATTTGATCATTGTAATAATGCATAGAGTCTTCCGCTGAGTAAGTAAGTAAGTAAGCCAGACCAAGGGTTCGCTTGGGGCCAACAATGGTTCTCAAGTGCCTGCCGCGTCCAGAGTGTAGGCTCGGGCTTGACAGATTCCAACAATTCTGATCCATGTGTCCTTCTTCAGAGTATTATTGGGGAGACAACCCACCATTGAATTCCACCATTCTAGATTGAATCTGTGATTCTTCCGGTTCCACTGCCCTTGGAGGGTTCGTTCTGCCATGTTTATGTTAGGGAACTCGAACAGAAACATACCTCCATACATTTCATTGATGTTAACTCCAAATGCCTTTTTCCAAAGTGTTGACGACCATCTTCATATCTCAAGCAAAGTTGGCTTTTCCTTCATCTGTCCTTCCAGATGACCTACTAGGCATCTCTCTAGAAGCCCATTCTCTTGGTCTTCAACATGTGTGAGGACTTCAATAATGCTAGCATTGTTCGTAATCTCTGCCTCCTTTATAGTCTCTGATTGCCATTTACTATCCTTAACTGCTTTTGCACAAGGGTAGTTGGCTTTGGTTATTCTAGGAGGTCCTGGCACTTCCATTATTTTAGAGCATTTAATGAATCTTTCAATTTTAAATGCTATATCATGTCATCCCGCATTCGACGCTAATTCTGGGATGACCAGTATGGACCTACCCCCATTATAATACTTATGAATCTTCCATGTTCATTATGTTTCCTAGTACAGAAATGCTCCAGCTATCTTTCTGCAGTTTTCCATCTTCTGATCGCTGGAAGCTTCTCTAAGAGTGAAACAGATTAATTCCATGGTTTTGCTGCTCATGGAAGATCTTCTCATCATTTTTGATCTTTCTACTCCTCTCAACCCATTCGAACCACACAGAGCTACCAGTGCTCCATTTAGTGATGTCGAAAGACTTAAAACCCACATTGAAATAAATCCTATTGTCACCCATTGCAAAGTCTGAAAGAAGGATCTGAATCTCGAAAAACTATCACGTATAGGTAATAGTTAAGAAAGGTAATGAAAGGGAAGGAATGGAAATAAAGGTTCATGCGCGAGAGTGCCGGAAAGAGAGACCCTCCCCCCAAGTAGTAGGGAAGAGAGTTACCTCGGGACAGGTGCCTGGGAGCATTTGTAATTACGATCCTTAATTTATCATATAGGTAGAACCCGTTAATAAATGTCACATATTTGCATTTTTGGCTCTTTGGTATGAAATGTTGTATATATTCGAGAATTTGTGGACTAAAAATGACCTAAAAGAAGATAGGAATGAAAACATGCTTTTTTATTCCTGTCACGGGAAAATTTTGATAACCCTTGTGATAGAATTTGTTTATCCAATCTAAAACTTTTAAGGCAATGGGTGGATTAGCCATGTCCATTTGAACTCCACTGGAGACCTTACACAACTGATGAGCGACAAGTCTAGCATTCTCCAACACCCTTCGACTCATGTAACCCAGTTCTAGGGTTTACAGGTGGATTTGATTTATCTTTTTTTTTTGTCGTTTTGTTTGAAGTAGAGAAAGAGGAGGCTCAACAAAATTGTGTCTGACATAAAGGGAGATAGATTAGGCTCAATAGGCTACTGATTGAACTTACATGCTACAACAATGTTAGTGGCTCAATAGGCTTAATTGAGAGAGAGACAAACCTAGAGCAGTTCCCAAGTTTATTTGATAAAGAGAAGCCTAGAGTAGGGGTGTCAAAAATGAACCCAAACATATGTGACCCGTCCAATCCGCCCAGAATTTTAAGGGTTGGGCTCAAGATTATTTGAATTGGGTTCAATCTCAACCCATTCGAGCTTAACCCATTTGAAGAGAATTCTCAATTGAGCCCAATTCAATCTCCAATTTCAACCCGTTTTAAATTTTTTTATTAAGATATGTTCCTATATTGAAGGTATGAATTATTATTTATTTAACATCTTTTAGGATTTATCTATCAATTTGTTACTTGTTTAACAAATAATTCTTGAGCGAAAATTCAAATTGTGATTATAAAAGTTAATTATCAATATGTTAAATTATTGAGATTAATCGGGTCAAATTGGGCGGGTCAAAACCCAATCCGTTTTTAGCTCATTTGAGCCCAACCCATTTGAGCCAAAGTAAACTTGGGCGGGTCAAGACCCAACTCGATTTCTATTCAACCCATTATAATATTTCCAATTTTAACCCAACCCGCCCATTTGACACCCCTAGCCTAGAACGATAAAACGTGAGGGGAGAAAGTAGTTGCACTAACGATTTCGCCAAAGTTTGGCTCTGATACCATGTAAACGAATTTAAGTATCTAACCCAAAACCTTAAAGCAAAGGATGGAGTAGCCCAAGACCATTTAAACTACTTTGGAAACCCTTACAAACCAATACAGTAACTTTCTCTAACAAGCCTATCTTCTTATAAGTCGGTGCTTATAACTTGACTATGGCTTGTTCCACTAATTTAGCTTAAATCAAAGTGAAGTGATCTATGAAGAAATCCATAGGAAGCCTCTGCTGAAGTAAATAACTGACAATATATAAGGAACATTAATTCTCCCAAATATCTGGAATGTTCCCGAAACACAATAAATTAGTCTCAGGACTTATCATTAACATGTTTCTCTCTTATTTTGGGTGATTTGGAAGGTCAATCAAGGTATAATTTATTTTTTTATTTTTTGAAGTGGTTAAAACTTCAGCTGAACATATAACTCTTTCTAAGTACTTATTCAGAATTATTTTATCTAATGAATTATCAGATCACTGGTGAACAAAACAGGAAAATATTTTGGCTACAGCATTACCATACCTTACTAGAGGGAGATGAGCATTTTTTTTCCTTTTATTATTGTCCCTGGGGTTCTGCAGGCTTCTTCCCTGTGATATCACCTTAGACTCACATTTCTGTCATTGGTATTACTTACTGTGGTAAGTTCAAATGTGTTTTGAACTCTTTTTTGGCACGTACAATTGTGTTAATTGTTCGTCTCCGTTTCAGAATTGCCGCTTTATCTTCTGCTGGGCATCTTTTGCGGGTTAGTTTCAGTGGCATTATCAAGCTGTACATCATTTATGCTGCAAATAGTGGAAAATATCCAAACAGCCAGCGGCGTGCCAAAATCAGCTTTCCCTGTGCTGGGTGGTCTTCTAGTTGGGCTGGTAGCTTTAGCATATCCTGAAATCCTTTACTGGGGTTTTGAGAATGTTGATATTTTGCTAGAATCTCGGCCACTAGTGAAAGGCCTCTCTGCTGATCTGTTGCTCCAGCTTGTAGCTGTCAAAATAGTAACAACCTCATTATGCCGAGCCTCTGGATTGGTTGGAGGCTACTATGCTCCATCTCTATTTATTGGTGCTGCTACTGGAACTGCATATGGGAAAATTGTTAGCTACATTATCTCTCATGCTGATCCAATCTTTCATCTCTCCATCTTGGCAGTTGCATCCCCACAAGCATATGGTCTGGTATGAATTTGCCTTTTGTTCGAAGTAGTACTACATGTCTGGATAAGTGAGTGTTTATTATTAAAAAGTAATTAGAGAAGTGCAAGGGAATCTAGCACCCAATTCTACTTATTTCCCTCGTCCATCTTTTCTTCTGAGATTCGAGGTCACTTTATCTCTACCTTGCATCACCATCTCGAACATATTTCATACCTCTCAGAGTTATTGGAAACTGTCCTGACTTTTCCTTGCCGGAAGTGTCATATTTCACCGATCACCCCCCACCTCGCGCGCCTGCATTCCTTACCATTACATCCACAATTACACCCCCATTCTTTCATACCCACCTAGATGATGGCAGTTTAACTCAGGTGTTTCATCCCCCTTACATTCCATGATATGATCTTGCTATAGATTCATGATTCAAGAGGATGCTTTAAAGGTAGATGACCATGTGAGCCTTTTGATATGACTCAATTCAAAGTTAATGTTCAAAAAATATTTGAACGACAACATTGCATAAAATTCCAAGAAAACATCCATTTGAAACAAGATTCAATGGGTTCATCTCCAATCAGGAAAGCATCTAAAATCTATCGCCCTTGAATTAATACATCGAATCTGAATTAGAGCACTCTGGAAAAAAAATTCTAATGTTACCAACTAAAGTAATTAATTTGAACTGCCTTCTTATCAGAATAATGTATGAAGAGTTTAAGTTCTACCAAAGGTGGCAGGGGCATAAAATTACATTGTATATATAGGTCGAAATTTGGTTTAATAAATATATATACAAGTGTTGACACCTTTTGATACATGTTGAAGGTTTAGTGTAGTGGTTAAGGAGTTGCACATATTGCTTAAGGTTGTGTGTTGTGTCCCTGATAGCAGCGCTTATACATTTTTACTTTATATTTTGACACTCCTTAATAAAAATTCTGGCTCGGCCACTGGGTGGCAGAACCTTAAGTCACTTCACCATGATATCTTTTTCAAATAGTACTCTAGCATCCATAGAAGAATGCCGCCATAAAGCCATCCGAACCTAGTGGTTTATCATTTATTTCCACAAGAATTAAGTACATAGGAACTAGATGGTTTAAAGTTGTTGTGGATTGAGGTTATGTTATCTTTCTCCTCTCTTGGGTTAGTCAAACTAGGAAATTCTTGACTCTATCACTTATAAAATAAACATGAGTAATAATAGCTAGGAATCATCTCTATAGGACACTCATAGAGGTCAGCTTGTTTAGAAAAGTTTTGGTATGCGTCTTAGGTGAACTCAATATAATATGCTACCTACATGGGCATGCTCAACACCCATCAACGTTCTTCTGTCATGTTATTCGTTTTCATGTTCTTCGTTTTCATGTTTTGTTTGGAAGACCATTTACATACACCAATCTTGCCCTACTGTTACACCTCAGATTTTTCAGTTTATGATGGAAATTATGAGTAAATGAGCAAGGGTGGAGCTAAGTTGGGGCAAGGATGGTCAGTCGAATACCCTTTGTCAGGAAATTACACTTCACATATAGGTCAAATATTACTTAATATGGCTATATATTGCATTTTGAACACCCTTGACTCAACAAAGAGATGTAGCTTAGTGGCCAATGTTGTTTAGAAAATCGTAAGATGCCAGGTTCGATTCCCCCTAGTTGCATTTTGTTATATAATTTTGTGCTCCTACTTTTTTCTTTAAAACTGGCCTAAGCCTAACTATTTTTCTAAAACAAATAGGGGAAAAACGGCCATGTTTAATTATTTTTTAAATAAAAGAGTCATGTTATTGAATTATTTTTTAAATAAAGAGTCATGTTATCGACGATGATATCGCACATCGTATTGGTGTGGTGTGTATGAAGTGGAGGCTTGCATCTGGAGTCTTGTGTGATAAAAAGGTACCACTGAAACTCAGGAGTATGTTTTATAGAGTGGTGATTAGACCAACATCGTTGTATGGCGCGAAGTGTTGGCCAATCAAAAACTCCTATGTCCAGAAGATGCATGTTCTGGAGATCAGGATATTGAGGTGGATGTGTGCCCATACTAAAAGCAATAAGATTAAGAATGAGTATATTCAGGATAAGGTGGGAGTGGCCTCTATGATGGATAAGTTGAGGGAATCACAACTGAGATGGTTTGGACATGGTAAGAGGAGAAGCATAGACGCACCAATGAGAAGTGTGAGAGGTTGGTTATAGAGGGTACGAGGAGGGGGAGAGCTAGGTCGAAGAAGTATTGGCGAGAGGTGGTAATACAAGATATGATGCAGCTTCAGGTTACTGAGGACCTGACCTTAGATAGAAAGGTGTGGAGGACACATATTAGAATAACAGGTTAGTAGGTAGTGTAGGGTTGTCTTGGTTAGGATAGTTGGTGTTTGCCATTTTAATAGTTGTTTTATTATAGTTCTTGTTTTTTCCATATAACATTGCTTATTCTTGTTTTCCGTAATCTTTCCTAGTATGTTGTTTATTAATTATCGCACTATTTTGTTGTTGTCTTTGCTCCCTTGTGGTAGACTTTGCACCATTTTCTTGTTGCTTACTATCTTTTCTTCACTGTCGCCTTTTTATTCACTTGAGCCGAGGATCTTTCAGAAACAGTCTCTACCTCCACGGGAAATGAGCCTATCTTCAAGTTATGGTTTAGCAATAGTGGACCTTCCAGTAACAAAGAGCATTGGTTAAAGATTAGGGGCTAAAGAAATGTTTTGGAAAAGATCTGAGAAGAATTTGTCTAGATGGAAGACCGGTATTTGTCTCTGGTAGTCAGTCTCTCCTTTATTAATGCAGTTCTTGATGCTCTTCCAATATACATGTTATCTCTATTCCCCATTCCCTCTCGTGTAGTCCAAAGATGGGACAAACTCAGAAGGTCCTTCTTTTGGCAAGGTTTTCATTTTGTCAAATGAAAATCTGATACTAGTAAAAACAAGGTGGTCTTGGCATCAAAAAAGTTGAAGAATCAAAGTAGGGCCTTAAAACTGAAGTGCTTGTGGTGGTATGCTCAGGAATCATAGTCATAATGGGAAAAGGTAATCAAATTGAAGTACGGGGAGATGGATTTTTGGGCTACCTAGGTTGGTCCACACCCCCTATGGTGTAACTGTTTGGAGATCTATTAGAACATGGTGGCCTTTTTTAAAGAGCCAATCTGTCATCAGAGTTTATAGTGGTAACTAAACAAGTGAGGATAAATGGTTAGCAATAGAAGTTTGGAGGAGATATTCCCTGACATGCTTGTTATAGCTCAACATCAAAACAAAATTGTGGTTGAAATGTGGTCATTGAGAGTTGATGTTCAAGAAAATGTTGAATGACTGGAAATTCCTAGACTAGTTGATCTCTATAAACTTCTTGAATCATTCCAAGGGCTGAAGGATGTGATGGACTGCTTGTGGTGGACTGGGCATAATAAGGGCACTACAAAGTGACCTCAGGATATAAGATCATGAACATGACTGAGCCACAGTCCACAGAACTCTAACTGGCCATGGAAACAAATCTGGAAAGCTAAGATACCTCATAAGTTGGCTTGCTTTACATGGTTGCTAGCAAAGCAGGTTGTGGTGACACATGAAAAATTGAGAAAGAGAGAAATTATAATGGTTACACTCTTGTGTGGGGATGCAGCTGAGACTGTTGGACATCTACTTTTACATTGCACAATCACTGACCATCTATGGAAGATTTTTATCTATCTTAGAGGCATATATTGGACAATGCCTAGCAAGATTATTGACACTCTTTCAAGCTGGGAAGAGGCTGGGATTGGGGCAAGAAATTGAAGTGACTAGAGGATCATCCCAGCTTGCATATGATGGACTATCTGGAAAGGAATTCCAGATGTTTTGAGGATAGAAGTAGTAGCTTACATAAATTTATCATTCTCAAAAAAAAAAAGTAGCAGCTTACACAAGATCAAATCAGCCTGTATTTTGCTATTTGATTTTTGGTGTACAAAGAGCTTCGAGCTTCCATGTAGATGCAGAATCAATCCTAGAAGTTTTAGACTCTTGTTAGGATTGTTTTTTTTTTTAGCCTTTTAGTGTTCATGCTTTTTTTTGTCAAGGGGGGGAGTTTAGTACTACCCAAGTACTGGTCTATAATACAAAGTTGTTACCTATTCGGAAAAAAAGAACTTGAGATTGCTATAGGAACCACTTCAACTCTTGGATTCGCCTCTATCTATACTTCAAATTTAGGAGCATAAAAACTTAAGCAGCTTCCTACCTAAAGAGGTGCATGGGCACATAAGAGATAATAGACTTTACCTGACATATTTGCCATACCTTAGGTATGTAGAGTTGTATCCCGATAATGATCTGTTTTGTGGATCTAGGCTGAATCGAGATTCAATCACTTTTGTTTGAAAGGTGCTGCTAGAGTTCCTTAGTTTACATCATTGTGGTTCTTATTCCATAAGTTCTTCCCCTCTCAACCACTTTCTTCTTTCTTCCTAGGTTATTTGCCTCTAGCCCTCATATAAATTTCTCAGAATATCACTTACCTTGAGTTGGTCAAAGCATTACCAAACCATGGGCACATCAGCCTTTGCGTGAAATTTCATGGATGTATCTTACCTTTATCCTCTTGTGCTTATGTAGCGTCTGTCTTGGTTAATCTTTCCTAATGTCGATTGTGTATTTCTTTGTTTCAACATGAATTGTATCATTAATATTACTGTTTGACCTCAATTTTGGGTTCTTTTTAATTTTGGAAGACATTAATTCACAGGTTGGCATGGCTGCTACTCTTGCTGGTGTCTGTCAGGTGCCTCTCAGTGCGGTTCTGCTTCTCTTTGAACTGACACAGGATTATCGGATAGTTCTGCCCCTCTTGGGAGCTGTGGGGATGTCATCATGGGTTACATCTGGACAAACAAGCAAAGGGGTGGTACAGGATAGGAAGAAATTAAAAGATGCAAGAGCCCAGATGACGCAGTGGCAAGGAACTTCTTCCTCCAACATTGGACTTCCTAGCTTAACTTATTCTTCAGGTGTGGAACCTTCACAAAAAGAGAGTAACCTCTGCAAACTTGAGAGTTCACTCTGTCTTTATGAATCTGATGATGAAGAAAATGATTTCGCTAGGAAAGTTCTAGTTGCACAGGCAATGAGAACGCTATATGTGACAGTCCTAATGAGCACCTTGCTAATGGAAACCGTATCTCTCATGCTAGCTGAGAAGCAATCTTGTGCTATAATAGTTGATGAAAATAATTTTCTCATTGGTTTGCTGACACTTAGTGATATCCAGAATTACAGCAAGTGGCCAAGAGCTGAAGGAAAATGCCAGGAGGTATCTTCTTAGCACATTTAGATATCTTAACTAATAAAAAATGAGGAAAACAGGGTTGGCTTTTGTTGACTTTTTAGGATTTTATATATATATTGCTTTAAGTTGTGTAGGTTGTTTTCTGATGTGAGTTTTGACTTGGCAGAATCATAAGATGAAATGGAAGGTTGTATAGTCAAATATTATATAAAGGAATATGTGACTTTCAAAGTCAATTTGGGAGTTTTGGAGTCAATAGTTACTTACGGAATCTTATAGGATGGTGTTATCACTCCTTAGTTATCCAATAGTTACTGCAGTAATTTCTCTCTAGTAGCAGTTATTTCCTGTAAAAATGCAGTTATTTTCCTATAATAGTGCAGTCTTGTAATGGTGCAGTCTTTCTTTCCAGTTAAGTTAGGAAGTCATGTCTTAGTTTCTAGGGGTAGTTATTTTATAAGTATTGTATTTAAACTATCTGGTGACTAAGAAAATATAAGCAGAAAATTATTCAAGCCTTTGAGTACTTGAAGAGATCGCAGGTTCTCTCTTAACGAACCAACACCATAGGTCGTAGGAAGAAACCATCAGATTTAGTAATACAGCGCCCCATAACCAGATCCATAACCGGGAACCATAACAACTTGATATCAGAGCCGGATGTAATGGGAGATCAAATTCAACATCAACTGGCACAATTGGTGAACTTATTTCAAGAAGAACGTGCAGCCAATATAGTGAGACAGGAAGCAATAAATGCTTGCTTAGATGCACTCACAAAGGATCTAGCGAATTCGAAGGTTGATTCTGAATCAACTAATCATAACAGTCAGAATCGGGGCTCGAAGGGTAAAAGTGGAGTGGCTGAAGGGTCAAAATCAGATGCAGGAGGAAGTTCCTTCATTCCTAGGTATACAAAGTTGGATTTTTCACGGTTTATTGGCCAAGGGGACCCTTTAGGATGGCTGAACAGATGTGATCACTTTTTTCGACACCAATAGACTCCGGATGAAGAAAAAGTTAGTCTTGCTTCTTTTCATTATGAGGGGAATGCACTACTTTGGTTTCTTCAACTAGAGACAAATTTGCTTGAACCGTCTTGAGATGAGTTCAAACGTTATTATAACCTTCGTTTTGGGCCACCAATTAGAAGTCGGAAGTTAGGAGAATTGGCTAAGTTGCGCCAGATCGGGTTCGTGGCAGATTACCAAGAAAAATTTGAGCAATTAATTTCGCGGGCTGGTACACTCACACAATCACAAAAAATTGAACTTTATATCAGTGGTCTTGCTGATTATATAGCAATTGAGGTTGAGTTGAATAATCCTCCTCCAGATTTGGCTACAGCGATGAGTTTATTCCGGCTTTATGAATGCAAGGAACAATTTGTTTGTTCGCAATCGTTAGATGCTTGCAAATCCAAGACAACAAATTTCTTACCTCAACATGCCAGATTTGTGAAGAAACTAACCAGACCTGAAATGGAGGAAAGGCGACTTAAAGGGACTTTGTTTCAATTGTGATGAACCATTCACCCGAGGTCATCAATGCAAGAAATTATTCTGGATTGACTTTGTAGACGATGTGGAAGAGTTTGCTGGAAAGGAGGAAAATACTAATTTTCGCACTTAGCGCTTGAGGACAAGCGCGATTTTAAGGAGGAGAGTAATGTATCACTCCTTAGTTATCCGATAGTTACTGCAGTAAATTTCTCTCTAGTAGCAGTTATATTCCTGTAATAGTGCAGTCTTTCTTTCCAATTAAGTTAGGAAGTCATGTCCTAGTTTCTAGGGGTAGTTATTTTATAAGGATTGTATTTAAACTATCTGGTGACTGAGAAATATAAGCAGAAAATTATTCAAGTCTTTGAGTACTTCAAACTGAAAAGATTGCAGGTTCTCTCTTAACGAACCAGCACCATAGGTCGTAGGAAGAAAACATCAGATTTAATATTACAGCGCCCCATAACCATATCCATATCCATAACCGGGGACCATAACAGATGGAGAGGAGAGTTTTCACAGGAAAAAAGAAATTGGATCTGATTTCAATTATGTATAGTTGATATATATATTTTTGCTATCTAAATTCCCATTACTCAAGCAAACAACCAAAGGAAAGTGTACATTCAACTTGAGTCAGAGGGAGAATATGTAATGATTTTATCTCTATATTTCACTGAAGCCCTGTTGATCTAGAAACTTGAACTTTCTTATGGACAGCTTCATTCAATTGATGCATTTTTGTAGTGCCAATAGAAACTGACCTGGCAGTGAACATAACAGTATTGGCCCCTCCCTTAATTAGTTTCCATAGATCGCCTCCTTGCTGATGATCTTCCACCTGGTAGAACTACTATTAGCCGTCCAAATTCTGTCCCTTTACTATGAATACAAATGTAATGGTCCCCCAAAAGGACTCGTTGGCCATTGGACTAGTTTCAACAACTTTGATAGTTCTTTTAATTATTGAGTATGATTCTATATTATGTTCTTTTGCCAATTTTAGTCTTGATTTTGTTCAGAAGTGAGATAATGGTATAGCAACGCGAAAAGAGTACAACTCACAGGAGATCTTGTTGAAGAGCCCCACATCAGGCTCTTACAAGATGAGTATCTCTTTATATGGCTTGGGTAATCCTCGCCTTTTGGCTAGCTTTTGGTGTTGAGTTGGGTCCAATGTCCATTTCTTTAACATGGTACCAGAGCTACCATGAGAAACATCCAGGACGGAGAAATCAGTCATTGTGCCTTCTTTCCAGTGACTTTCAGATCTGATTGCATCACCTTTCTTTTTCTTCCAGCATTTTCCAGAACTAACACCGCCAAAGGTCCAATAACTCTCGCAACTAAAGTCAATGTCACCGGCAGCAGGCCCTCAAGCATGGCTAAATCTAAGGTTCCTGCGCGCGTCTGTTACACGCGCTAATGCGTGTGAGGTGTTCGACCAGATTCCAACAGCTGTGGTGTTCAGCTCAAGATTCCAACCTGACTACCTCATTTCCAGCCACTTCCGACGATGCCAGCAGCTTTAACCAATTCAGGTGACTAGATTTTCTGAGAAGTCTCGCCCGAAGCTGCTGCATACTCAATGCAGCTCAGCTCCTCTTTTGCACTTTTTGGCAGTCTGAGTGATATTTTGTGATTATTTGCTTAGACTCTCTTCAATCCAATCATGTCTCTCAGGTTTGAGTTGGAAATTCAAGTCCTATTAATTATCATTACTTGAAAACTCTTAATAGGAAGTTCAAACTATTTAACTTGGGCTTTCTTAGTTGAGTTAAGTGCAAGTGCCAAGGTGTTCGAGTTCACTTAACCAAAATGGTTAGTGAGTTAGATGATCAATTGTAGTCTCTTGTGACAATATATTGATTCCAAGTTGATGCCTTTGTTTATCCATTTCACATATGTAAATTCACTTGGGACTTGTATAAGAAGCTTTTGGTTAGGCAGAGGATAGATTTCCATATGTCTCGGTCTGGATACCTAATATGCATAGGAAGGTGTGCTTCTTCACGTGGTTAGCTACTAGAGGAGTGATTTTGATGGCAAAGAATCTTAGGAAAAGAAAGGATGTTTGCATGAGTTGGTGTTACCTTTGTAAGGAGGTGTGTGAGAACGTGGACCATATTTCGTTACATTGCAATTTGGCTACGAGGTTATGGGAGGATATCTTTAGATGGTTTGGATTTTCTTGGATTATGCCAACAATCGTTAAGGAGTTGATGCTCAGCTGGAAGAGTAGAGCTAGGAGAAGAAGGCACAAAACTTGGAGTGTTACTCACATTGCTTTGACGTGGGTCATGTGGATAGATAGGAATGAGAGAGCTTTTGAAGGGGTGGAGATGAGCTTCGCTCAATTGAGTAGTAGTCTCCAATCCCTTATTTTCTTTTGGAGCACCCATGTAATTCTTGTTTGTGTAAGAGGATTGAGTGTCTTTTGGAGAGAACCATATTTTGTAGGTTTCTCCTCTTTTTGGTACATCACTTGTATACAGCCAAGTTGGCCATGTTATTATCAATGAGACCTTTTATTTGATTAAAAAAAGACTTCAAGAAATAAATCTTTCGAGCTGCTGGATGAGGAGGGGGGGAGCAAGACACAAAAAAGATGGTGGTCTATAGTACCTGCTTGTGTCTGGTGGGCTATTTGGAGTGAAAGAAATCTTAGGTGTCATGAGAATATTACTAACACTTTGCAGAAAGTTAAAGAAAATTGCATTAACATGTTTTTTTGGTGTAAAGAAGAGGGTATAGAAGTAGTAGAACAGTTGGTAGATTTCCAAGGATCAATGTAATTATGGTTTTAGCTTGTAACTTTTTGGAGGTAGCCAGCATACCTTTAATGCTGAAGAATACAACTTTAACTTTATCAAAAGAAAAATGCTATTTCAAGTTGTAGGAAGATGCGAAGGATGGTGGTAGATAAAAAAATAAGAAAATGCAAAGGGCAGAGATGATTTTATGATTTTACTACACAATATTAGAATAATGGGCATTAAACTACGTTATATTAAATAAAAGGGTAATTTATACAAAACATCAGCCCATATACTTACCATTTTTTTAACCCAATTTTTAATAATTACTTGTGGTCACATTAATTTCCAAAAAAATGGTCGCTTCTATTTCCTCTGTTGTGTCTTCTTCCTTGTTCTTCATCTTCATTCTTCTTCTTTTGCTGCTACTCCATCCTCCTCCTCCTCCTCCTTCTTCATTCTTCTTCTTCTTCTCCTTCTACTTCTCTTTTTTTTAAAAAAAAAAAGATCGACATACCGCAACATAAAACGTTTTGAGCGAATTATATATCAAAACTGGAACATCGAGAGGATACTCATGTCAAAGTTGGGACTGTTTAGAGGTGATTTCGACTTGATCGAGATTGAATTAATCGGTGTATATTTCATGTATAGTCAGTGTATACTTTATGTATAGTTATACTATATTCGGCTTATTGAGTGTGTCGTAATGTATAGTCAGTGTATAGTTCATAATGTATAGTCAGTGTATAGTTCATGTATATAGTTCATGTATAGATAAGCTATATTGTATAGTCAGTGTACGCTTTCTATGACTTTGGCTATTTTTATGTATATAAAAAATGGATTTATTTATTGTAAATCAATTAGTTTATTGTAAATATTTGAAACTAATCCTAAATAAAATTCTTAAATTGGGCTGCTAGGCAACAGGATAGATTTGAATCACACTATTTATTCACATGGATTTTGTATTGTAATATTAAATTAAAAAGATTGGCTTTGCTATTTTATCATCGTGAATAACAAATACATTTCTTTTAACTGTATGTATGCAGGAATTTGTAGTAGCTGATGTTTGCTCTTCAAATGGCAATAAGTGCCGGGTATCATGCACAGTGACTCCAAATACAGATCTCCTTTCTGCTCTAACTATTATGGAGAAACATGGTTTGAGTCAGCTACCTGTTATACTAAGGCACGTGGAGGATGAAGGCATACATCCTGTGGGCATTTTGGACAGAGAGTGCATCAATGTAGCTTGCAGGTTTTTGATATTCAACTTTTCTTCAAAATATAATGCTTTCTGGAACCATTAATGATAACATATGCAAGAAACCTGTGCAGTAGTCACACTTTACCATTGATGATAAAATATGCAAGAAAACTTGTGCAGAAATCACACTTTACCATTGAATAAAATTTGCAAGAAACTTGTGCATAAGTCACACTTTACGATTGATTACCAGATAATCTATAATTAAGATGTCAAAAGTATTGGACAAAATTCTCTGTTATATGCAAGTCCAAGAAGCGAACAGACCTTTAACACACTTTGACCGGACACTAAGAAGAAAATCACTAAAGTAGGGTGGAGAAATTGGTTTGATAGGTAAATCACCATTTATGCTTAAAAAGAGATGTGAATTTGAAGTCTTAAAGCTTGTGATAGTTGAAAAATTAGGTCTTAGGCCTAACACCCCAAAAGCTAGCTTTAAGGGAGGAGGATTGCCCAAGCCTTATAAGAAGTCCATAATGAGATGGGTGGACTCCTTATAAGGTTTGGGCAATCCTCCTCCCTTTGAGCTAGCTTTTGGGGTGTGAGTTAGGCCTTTTAATGGATGTGTACCCAATAATATTCTAAACATTATCTTGGTGTACAACTTTTCTTAATGACCATCTTTGCAATTGACATTTATTGTTTTTAACCGTCCCAATATGTTGCCAGTATGTGATTGTATTTGGGGAAGATGAAAGATCGACTTTGACACGTAAACTGAATATGTATAAAATACCAAAGTTACCTAGCATCATAAGTCGTGTCAATTCCTAGCTCAGTAAATCATTAAGGCAAAATGGGAATGTAAAGATTAAGCAGTTTCGCATACAAAGGTATTAGTCTTACTGGGGGGCGAAAAAATAAAGAAAGGAAAACCTGTCATACTAGTTTGGGGTGGGTGGTGGTAGCATTCCACTCAGATTTTTCATTTAGTTTTTCAATTAATGCAGGCAAAGCAGAAAAAAGCCTTGATTAGAACTTAATTATCAGCAAACCTTAGTGGCTCTTGAAATAGAACATGAAGCCTTAAGCCAATGAAATGTTGACTTTCTAGGAAGTGGTATTTTGTTCTACTTTTCAAGGACTAAGAACTTAATATGATTACTTTTCTCCATTCCATCCTCTCTCTCTTGTATCATGATATCAGAGCCAATAAGAGTTTGGTAAGCCCTAATTAGCTTTTTACGCTGGTCTAGTTAGTTTTTGTTTTTTTGTGTTTTCTGTCCTTTTACTATTCCATAACTTTTGAGTGACTGTTCTGGAGGGCACCACATCACTATTGTTATCATTTTTGCAGCAATGTTACGCCACTATTATGGCCCATGTTTGTTCCACACCTTTTTTAAAATTTCAGTCAGCTCCTTTTGTTTCACCTTACAAAATCTTCTGGCTAACTCAAAACCGGTTACTAGTCCTCCTTTTCCGATCGTAACTTGCTCTCTATTTTTTCTTGATTTTGTTCTATTAACTCTATAGTTGACTACCAAACCATCAAAATATACGATCTAATCAAGTAGATCTCATTAGTATGTTAGTTTCTGAGACTCCATTCAATATTGAAGGTCTGTAATCTGGTCGAGCAAACTCTTAACAGATAGAGCAAGCAAACTTATGGCCCCTACTGTGTATCAAAGGTTTGCAATCTGGTCAAGTAAAATTATTTACCAAGTGCCTGCAATTCTGTCAGTTTGCTGTCTATGTGATGCTTGAATGTGCCACCTCGGCAAGAGAATAAAGAAGCACACTTTGGTTAGTAGTCTTTATCTGTTTAGACACAACAACAAATCATGTGTAATCCCACAAGTGGGATCTGGGGAGGATAGAATGTAAGCAGACCTTATCTATTAAGACCTTCCATTGAAATAATTAAGAGCAAACGAGAAAGCGGATCCCCTTTTGTAAGGAGAAAAGCCTTCAGTAGAGCCATTAATGAGAATGGAAAACCTGACCGTGCAAAAACAATGAGAGGTTCATTTAATCCATTTCCTCCAAAAAAATCATATCCCTTAGAACTTCAATGAGAAAATTCCATTTAACACGGTCTTGTGCTTTTCCAATATCCAGTTTACATAAAATTCTTTGTGTTTGTCCCCCACTCTAGTATCCCCAGATTCTTTGGTAATCAAGTATGCATTCATTATCTGTCTTTCTCTTATAAATGTCATATGGTGCTTGTCAACTAGCTCGTCACCACCTTTTTGAGTCTGTCAGTCAATAGCTTGGAGATAATCTTGTATACACACCCTATCAGACTAATAGGTCTAAAGTCTCAACTCCTTGGCACCATTATTTTTAGGAATCAACGCCACATTTGCTGCATTTCAGGCTTTTTTAAACTGTTCCTGGGTGTGAGTTTTCCACTGTCTTCATATTGTGCTCTTTCAGAACATCCAAACATAAATGTCATATGGTGCTTGTCAACTAGCTCGTCCACCACCTTTTTGAGTCTGTCAGTCAATAGCTTGGAGATAATCTTGTATACACACCCTATCAGACTAATAGGTCTAAAGTCTCAACTCCTTGGCACCATTATTTTTAGGAATCAACGCCACATATGCTGCATTTCAGGCTTTTTTAAACTGTTCCTGGGTGTGAGTTTTCCACTTCTTCATATTGTGCTCTTTCAGAACATCCAAACATGAACGAAAGAAATCTGTTGTATACCTGGTGCTTTGTTAATTGCACATATTTTAATTGTTTCCAGTACATCTTGCTCCTTAAAGGTCCTTTGTTACCATGCTGCTGCCTCCTCTGTAATTCTAGGTGTTCTGCAGTTAAACCGTGGCTCCAAGCTTCTGCATACAAGTTCTGATAAAAAGAAAGGATTTCTCTCTCCTAATATTCATAGGATCAGTTTCTATTTCTCCATTTGATCTCCAGATTGTCAATGATATTGGACCTCTTGTGTCACACCCCGAGCTACCCCCGAGACGCGGACACGGAACCTAGGACCACAAGTGATCCCAAGCTAACCCTGCTGGCATGATCATGATCATACTAAAGAATAATAAACTGTTGCGGAAGCTAAATCATACTTACAAATGAAAAGATGGGGAATACCCATATGCTAAATCTGAGATATATGAAAAATGATGAGTTTAATACAAAGAAAATATCAACTCAACACTAAGCTGAAACTAACTATGTCTGAAATAAGCCTCTAATCTGGACTAGAAATACTGGGACAAGCCCCAGCTAAATCTAGCAAAACTGAAACTAAATGACTGAAAGACTGAAATGGAACTCATGACTGTTGTCCTCGGAGAATGAGGACTCACCACTGAATTTGCTGAACTGGAGATCGGAAATCGATCTATGCGTGATGTGGATGCTGAGAACCTGAACCTACATCACGAGAAGATGTAGCGCACGTATGTGTCAGTACTTGAAGGTACTGAGCATGTAGGATAGAGTAAAGCTGAAATAAAACATAACTGAACAAGCACAAAAACAAGTATAATAATTTGTACATGATATACTGAATTCTGAGCTAACTGGATGCAATGACCAATTTATAACATGTTGAAACTGAATACTGAATATACTGATAAATGGTCAATGCAAGAGAGTCTGACTGAACTATGGGAGCTACTAATAACCGATAATAAAACCACATGAGCTAAATGTGGAGTCCGATGTATACGCCCCATCGAGAGGACCCAATATACCCTGCCAAAGGTATAAAGGCATGCTGGCGTGATCACTAAACTGATTGCCCACAGAGGGGACTTACAACCTACTTGGCTAGTAGTTCTGGGACTAATTGGGTACGCTGAACCCTAGTCCAACTCGGTATTATGCTACTCCCAATGAATTATGTAATTAACTGATTATGACTGAGTTTCTGTAAATACTGGATAGCTCAAAACTGAACATGCAAACTGAGAATGCAACAATTAATCTGGTAATTATGCATTTATAACTGAGGCATGTATATCTGAAGTAACTGAAATATCTTACCTAGCATGTGTAATTCAAGAACTAAAGAAATACATAGCTAGGGTTTTGAAATTCATGCGATAAACTGAATAATAACATGATAATCTAATTTGGAACATATAACTAATAAATTCATGAAGTTCTGTTGAAGTTCTAGAAATCCTAGGTCTAATCATGATATGGGAATCAAGAATCTGACTGAAAACTAGGGATCCAATGGGTGAAAGGAACCCACTAGTGAAATCCCACATACCTGGTGATGGTGATGAAATTTAGAGGAAAATACTTAGATTTCGTGGCTGGAACTGCTGAAAACTTGATGCGTTCTTGACTAGGGTTCTTGACCTTTTTTCTCCTTTCTTGCTTCTAATTTGCTAACTTTGATCAATGATTTTGACTTAGGGAAGTTTTAGTTATGTTTCTAGGCTTAAACTGACTAAAATCTGATGATTTAGGGTCAAAACGACGTATCTTAAGGTTTAAACGAAGTGGGAAAAGACCAAAAGACCCCTGGGTAAGTTGCTGTCGGACCAAACGACGACCAGGACTGACGGTCCGTCGTTCCATCGACGGTCCGTAGGTTGGGCCTGTTCGACAGGCCTTTACTAAAACGGGCATAACTTTTTGCTCGGAGGTCTGATTTTAGCAAGGTTGGTGGCTATGGAAAGCTAATTCAATTATCTATCTGTTGATATGTCGTGGGACACCTAATTCATTTTGTGCTGAGAGTTATGATCATTTGAAGTTGAACCTACTGCATTTCCCCCCTAACTGGCTGCTAGTTCCCACCTACGGTCAGACCTACGGACCGTGCTGGTCATCCGTGGTTCTTGTCAGAGAGTGGGTGAATGGGATCTCGATCGACGGTCACGGACTACGAACCGTAGGTCCGTCCGTCGACCAAGACTTAACCAATTTTCCTGGGCTGAGATTTTTGGGAGTTTCTGACCCCATCGACGGATGTGCAGGACGGACCGTGGGTCAGGCTACGGTCCGTCGATGCCACCGTTGGTTACACCTGCAGATTTTTTTTCTGAAAAGCTGGTTTTTGGTCTGCTTTGGATACGGGGTGTTACATCTTGTGAGCATTAGCCATCCTCGGGAAGAACTGTGTTTTTGTCTCCTTGCTGTAGCCAAAGCACTCTGGATCTCTGCCTCCAAGTTGTCTCCTCGTATTTTGCAATTTTCTCAAACTACTCCAAATTAGCCTTCAAGTAGATCATCATCATTAAGGCTTCTTTGTTCCTGTATGTTATCTAACTGTGTGAGTTGGTTTAGTAAGTCTGTCTTCTTCTTAAAAAAAAAAGTCATTCTTCTTCTTTTGAAGGCTTCCATAATTGGCTGTGTTCTGTTCCTTCAATTTAGCTTCAACATCTTCAACTTAGTAACAAAAGTGTAATTTGGTCTACCTTGCACCTAAAAGAATCCCACCAGCCTGTCACTTTCTCTGTAAGGCCCTCTAAGTCTAGCCACCAATTTTCAAATTTGAAGTATGACTTTGTATTTTCCTAATCCCAACACAGTAACAATACCAGAGTATAGTCAGAATTCATTCGTGGAAGCAGAAACTGTTTAGTGCTTCTGAAATGGACATCTCCACTCAATGAATAAAAATCTATCAAACCTTGATGCAACTCCCAGATTGTTGGCCTTGTTCCATGTGAAAGTTCCACCAAATAAAGCAGGGTCAACAAATTCCGGATCTTCAATTCCCTCGGAAAAGTCTAACATTTCTCTTGGTGGGTGTATCTGTTACTGCTTCTTTTCTCAGCCACAAATCTAGTTCCTGCCTTTCTATCCTGCAGTTGGAGCCGTAAACTCCTGTGATGTACCAGGAGAAGTTATTTGCCAGTGAATACAATTTACAAGTGATGCTTAGAGTCCCTGATTTGACTATCTCACTCCCCAGATCCTTTTATCGCACATTACAAGTATTCTACCTCGACTTCACTAATAACGAGACAAATCAGCCGACCTGGCTGATTTAATTTCCATGTTGCCTTCCATCTTCGTTTTTTGAATTCAGTATACATCTGCTTGCCATTTGTGAATCAATACTTTAATTTTATTTTTTCCTGTACTGTTAATTCCAAGTAATGATTTTCCCTTTCATTGATGAGCACACATAAATAACTCCCCCTGCTTCTAGAGTCAGTATTTGATATTAAATACCCATCTTTGGACTTCCTTAATTCGCTACTGCTTTGGAGTAGAGCATCTGGATCTTCATTAATCTAGGCTTTTCTTCTTTTATCAATCTTCATAAAAGGGAAATGGTCCAACTGGATAAACCAAGAATTACAATAGGTCTGGCTTTGATTCCGTGCGGAAAAAAAAAAAGAATAAGACTTTGATCCTAACTCAACCTCAAAAGTTAGCTAATGACTAATGAGGTTAGATTGACTAAGACTAGGGATGGCAGAATGGGTAATTTATATGGGTATCCATAACTCATTTAAGATGGGTAAAGAACCAGTCAAACTCATATTATCCATTTAAAAGTGGGTAATTTAATGGGTAAAATGGGTAAAAAAAAAAAGATTTATTTATAAAAGAAAGAAAAATGACATCAATATCTTTTTTGAGGTGTAGCTGATCGGGGTAGGAGGTAGGGATGGGTGGGATAAAGAAAGAAAATTAAATTTGATTATAGATTATGAAAGTTATGGGCTAAACTATGGAAGGAGACAACCATGCAGATTCTCAACCACTATGGGACACTTCATCGTTGAGTGATTTTTTGATGTCATTGAAATGTCTCTAGAAATATTGCCTCTCTTCTGAAAAAGCACGTGTGTTCCATTTGAATCCCCCTTAACATTTTCCATATTTTCTTTCTTTGGCGGAACAGAGCATTAGCAACTAGAGAACAGCTTAGCTGGTTCTCCACGGAGTAAAGGCTAACTGAAGGTTGCATAACCCGATTGCAATAAGTTCTTCCTTGTTAAAGCATGTTGAGGGTTATTATCTCTGAGTAATCTATCCTCGCTCTGTCTTACAACAGGGTTGAACAAGTAAGATGAACAATTGGATTTACAGTGATTTATCCATTAATTACTGCTATGCTGACTTCTTGTTCATATAATAAGATGCTGTAAATATCTTCTCTACATCAGCATATCCAAACAACTGTTTTGGTCTTCCTGAGATATTGGACTACCATCTTCAGTTCAATTGTAAATAATGAGAATGATGCTAGCACCGGCAGAGGAGACCATACAACCAGGAAGCAGGATTTACAGCTGAAGCTGAAGGTTTGTTCAAGCTGCTTCTCAAATTAGGCACTGGAGGAGCGCACTGCCTAACTACACCGACTCGTCATCCAATTCCAATGATTCACTTCTGTGGTATGGAACTTGAACAGGATTGAGTTACACATGCCTCTGTCAAAATTAAGTCAACTCTGCTGTCGTTGCCTGAATAATATTTCTTCATGCTGCTTTAGTCAACTGTTAATGACTTTTCAAAGAACCCCATTCTCTCCACCATTGTTTCCCGAACTGCCCTTTCCTGATGTTTTGTCGTTGCTGCAATGTGCTTGTTCGTAATTAAGTCGTCATACTCTTTCTCGGGCCCATGTTACATGATATGATTTGAGTTGGTAGAATTTGACGAGGTATGACAAAGTATTTTGATAAAATTTGAGTCATTGAAGTGAATTGAAATACTATTATTTTTAAGTGCTAAATATTCTGGAACAACCAAAATAAAACTGCCATACAAATTGAGATAAAGTCTACCCCTCGCAAATGACACTTATCACAAATTTTTAGACTACACTTCTTCTCTGAAACTAGAGTCGTCAATATGGCTAGGTTCGTTGGGCCGGCCTGAATTAACTCCTGATTTGATAGGGTTAAGTTACGATATTTGGAGCCCATTTAAGAAAATGTCATTTTAGTCTAGCTAAATAAGCCGGTCGATTTGTGGGGTTTGAGAAATATCAATAGGGTCGGCTCGTGGGTTAAATAAAAATTAATTAAAAAAAAATAGAGTATTAAAAATAACAACAGGCAAAATTCAAAATTTGTTTAAAGTTTAAAATATTATAATTTAAATATAAATTATGTTTATAAAATATTTACTACATAAAATAAAATTTACTAAAATTTCTAGAAATCACTACATAGGCTACCTATGGAATATTGTCATAAATGATCAACCAATTAGGTTAATTTCTTATTTAGTTATTTATGTTTTTACTTGAAATCAAACTTAATAAATATGGAGTATAAAGACGATTTTATTTGTGAATTTGATTAACAAGTCGGCACACTTTATTTGTGAACTTGATTAACAAGTAGGCACACTAACACCATGCAATATTATCTTGTCAATATTTATGGTAATATTTTTAAATTATAATTTAATTTAAAAAATTATAAAAAATAATTTTTTAAGAAAAGAGGGCTAGCCCGGCAAGCCTGTAACCCACATATGTGTAGGCTGGGCCGATCATTTTCTAGTCCACACCGAAAATGGTCTAGCCCAGTCTGACCCGTTAAATTTCAAAGCATGTATGGGTTAGCCCGAGTGGGGTGGGCTATAGCCCATATTGGCAGCTCTATGTGAAACATACCACTTCTGGTACGGAATAATTATTTTGCATAAAACAGTAAAGGGAGTAAAGGGAAAAAATTGACTGGCTCTTTTGAGGTGAAATTAGAATCTTAATGTTTCAAAATGGGGAATTACGACTTCCTTCATTTCAAGTTGTTTGTCTTGTTATTCTTTTTAGTTCGTTTTAGAAAAAAATGTGTTTCCTTTTTCAACTCTTTAATTTCAACAATCCGTTGGAGCATGTTCAAGATGGAAAGCTTTAAAGAATATTTTAATAAATTTTTCGTTTTTTTATTTAATTTTGTACTTCCTTAAGTTTTGTATCAAATCGATAAACAAATTGAAACTAACGGAGTAGTATCCTCCACTATTATGTCCACGTAAATGCAGTAGCAGTTTAAGTCTTGCAGTTCATATATTTTGTTTTTACTCTTCACTAAAACTTGTATTCTGGAAGTGGTTGAAGATTAGATCCTACTGCCCTGCTTTTTTCCCTTCCTTGACTTCCAACTCCTGCAGACCCTTCGCCTTGTTAGAAGTATGTGAACACCAACTATAGTTGTATAGGCTGAGCACTCTCTTTGATCCATAATAAAGTAGTTGAAAAAATTCAGAAAGCTGCCAATGTAGAGTCCATCCGGATGTTGGACAACATACACATGTCGAGGATTTGCAGCGATTATTTGTAGCTGAATCTTTATATAGATGTGTAAATCGCTGAAGCTAATTCCAGCAAGAAGGACACGGCTGAAAGGAAAGTTGCCATGAATTCTAGATAAGATGTGTTTTGGTATGAAGTTTTTCAATTTTCTCATGTTTGGTTGGAACAAAAATTTTGAAAAATGTTTTTCATATCAACTCATTTCTCAAAATTTAGAAAAATTCAAAAGTTGAAGAAAACATTTTCCAAAACTCTCATCCAACTTCAAACATTTTTTTTATGTAATATTTTATTAGTTTCTTTCCTTATTTACATTATTTGTAACAGCTATTTAATCTCATCAACTTGTAGGAATGATCAATCAATTCAATTTCCAATATATCTTCTTCTTCTTTTCTTCTTTTAATTTTCTCATGATATCAGAGCTATTGATTTTTTAGCGCTCTCTCTGAATTTATTTTTTCTATCAGTAACACACTTAAAAAAATAGAGGGATTGATCAACTGGTTGCTAAATCAACAATATCAGAAAACTGTCAAGTCTCATCTTTCTCTTTCTCAAATACTTCTTTTTGTGACAAAAAAAGGCTCATAATGGATGGATCATCTCAATCTATCACTTTAACTAGAGCATACTATAATGGCTACCTTCAGTATCAAACATCAAGGCAATAATCAGCAACTGCTTGCACAATACAACCTGGTAACTCCTTTGCTTATGTCGCACAGTCTTCATCTCAAGAACAATGGATTGTTGATGCTGGGGTGATTGTGGCCATATTTCTGGTAACAAAACACTTTATCTACTCTTACTATCCCTTCTACTCTCTCTATTGTTACTTTGGCGAATAGATCAAAGACGATTGTAAAAGGGATAGGTATAGCTCATCCTCTGTCTTTCATACCTTCTAAATTAGTCCTTTTTGCACCTGAATGTCCATATAATCTTGTTTCCATTAGCAAATTAACAAAAATTTTGAAATGCGATGTAACCTTCTTTAGTGATTTTGTTCTTGTGCAGGACCGAAGTACTAGAAAGGTGATTGGAAAAGGATATGAGTCCGATGGATTGTACCTACTCTCTATCCCAAAATCACATGTTGCTTTCACTTTTGTTGTTTCTTCTGAATTGCTCCATAGTCAATTGGGTCATCAAAGTCTCCTGAAATTGCAAAAGATGGTCCCAATTTATCTTTGTTAGAATGTGAGTCGTGTCAGTTTGGTAAGCACACACTCGTTCCTCTTTCTGAAAACGCGTCAATAATAGGGCCATCTCTATGTTCGAAATCGTTCATTCGGATATATGGTCCAAGTCGTGTCAGTCCTTCTTTAGGCTTTCATTATTTTGTTACTTTTATAGATGACTATTCTCGATGCACGTGATTATTTTTAATGAAAAATAGATCTGAGTTATTCTCTATCTTTCAGGAACTTTATGTTGTAATTTGCAATCAATTTGGCATTTCCTTTAAGAAGTTAATTAGTGATAATGCCCGAGAATACTTCTAATTGAAACAACTCGAACATTGCTCGTTCACAATCGTGTCCTTTTACGTTTTTGGGGTGATGATGTTATTACTTCTTGTTATTTAATCAATTGCATACCTTCATCTGTTTTGCAGTACCAGTGTCCTCACTCAGTCTTTTATTCGGATTAAAATTTTGTTTCTTCTTCCTCCACCTGTGTTTGGTTGTACTTGTTTTGTTCATAACCTTACCCCGAAAAAAATAAACTTCAGCACAAGGCTTTTGAATGTGTCTTTCTTGGGTATTATCGTCTATAAAAAGGTTACAAATACTTTGATCCCTCTACCAATAAGTACTTTGATCTCTGCAGATGTTACTTTTTTGGAACTTCTTCGTATTTTTCTTCTAATACGGTCACAACAATCCTTCTCATTCCAACTATTCCAACCCCATCTCCACCTCCAACTCTTAAGGTTTGTTCCTGAAGACCTCAACCTCCTATTGAACTTGCTCATCCAGTTGGTATTTCTAACTTTGATACAGGTGCACAAAGCAATCTTGGTGACTCATTACCTGCTCTAACAATGTATTTTACTTCGGTCGAGCACTTATCCAATGATCTTCCCATTGCTCTCGCAAAGGTACTTGAATGACTGTCAATCAAACTTCTGTTTATTCTTATTTAAGTTATTATCGTTTGTCACCTTCATATCATGTCTTCTTTACTAGCTTATCATTGGTCAAAGTTCCTAAGACTATGAGAAGCATTGGTTCATCCAGGTTGGCGTCAAGCTATGATTGAGAGATGACTGCTTTGCATGATAATGGTACTTGGGAGCTTTTTCCCTGAAGGCAAAATCACAGTTGGTTGTCGTTGGGTATTCACAGTTAAGGTAGGTTCGGATAGAGCTATTGAACGTCTCAAAGCAAGACTGGTTACTCAGGGATACACTCAGATTTATGGCATCGATTATGGAGATACTTTCTCACCAATTGTCAAGATGACTTTTGTTCGTCTTTTCATCTCTATGGCACCACCATGGTTTGTTGCTCAGAGAGAGTCTAGACTAGTTTGTAAACTTCGTCGATCCATTTATGATCTCAAGCAGCCTCCCAGAGCATGGTTTGGTCGATTTCGAGCTATTGTCCAACAGTTTGGAATGATTCAAACAGAAGCGAATCACTCTGTATACTATAGGCATTCATCTCATAACAAACATATCTTTTAAATTGTTTATGTTGATGATATTATTATCACAGGAGATGATTATGAGGTATTGCTCAACTCAAACAACACCTCTCAAGTAACTTTCAGACTAAGGATTTAGGCAAGTTGAAATACTTTCTGGGCATTGAAGTGGCACAATCTAGCCATGGTATTGCTATTACTCAAAGAAAATATGTCCTAGATATTTTGAAAGATGTTGGTATGTTGGATTGTAAACATGTGGATAGTCCAATGGATCCCAAATACTAAGATTATTCCAGGACAAGGAATCATAGAAGATACCGGAAACTTGTTGGCAAACTCAACTATCTTAGGATAATACGATCATACATCTCAATTATTGTTAGTGTAGTTAGCCAATTTGTGCAATCACCTTGTGATAGTCTTTGAAATGCAGTGATTCACATGCCGCAATATATCAAAAGCTCTCCAGTACAAGGTTTATTGTATGAAGATAAGGGACACACCAACATTGTTGGATATTCTTATGCAAATTGGGCATGATCTTCTGACAGGCGGTCCACTTCATGTTATTATGTTCTAATTGGAGGCAATCGAATATCTTGAAAAAGTAAAAAGCAAGTTTTCGTAGCTAGATCAAGCGCAAAAATAGAGTATCGAGCTATGACACTAGCTACATGTGAGGCTATATGGTTGAGACAACTTCTCCAAGAATTGAAGATGGGAGGAGTTGAACCAATAACATTGATTTGTGATAACCAAGTTGCATTACATATCGCTTCTAATGCAGTGTTCCGTGAAAGAACGAAACACATTGAGATAATTGTCACTTAATTCGAGAGAAGATTGCTGGATACATCGCCACAAGTTTTGTCAACTCAAAAGATCAACTCGTAGATATTTTCACAAAATCACTCCAAGCATCTAAAATTGATGATATATGTGGCAAACTAGGAGCGTATGACTTATACGCTCCAGTTTGATGGAGGTGTTAATTATGGTATATTTGGATAGTATAGATATGAGAATATTTATTAGATAGTCTAGATAGGAGAATATTTTCCTAATTCCTTTAATTAAGTAATTAGGATATTATGTAATATTTTATTAGTTTCTTTCCTTATTTACATTATCTATAACAGTTATTTAATATAAAAATAACACCCTATACACATTTAAGGCTATATATATCGAATTGTAAACATATTTTTTTTAAAATAAATCACTTATAGCAGATTATTATCAAGTTATAGCATATCAATTAAAAATATATTTAATTAAAAATAAATTATAAGTAATTATTTAAATACTAATTAATATGTTTAAATATTTATTTTTATTTTTACAGTTACCTTTTTTAAAACAAACTCTTTAAATTTTTAAACAGATTATAAGTATTAATAGTTTACATTTACCTTTTTTAAAATAAATAATAAATTAATATTAATAGTACAGTTACCTTTTTGAAATTAAAAACTAAATTTTAGAGATTTGATTTTAATCAACTTCCTACTTTACCGTTGCCCATAATAACCCACCCCCATCACAGCCTATACACGATCACTATTCATCTTCCCCAACACGCCTCACTCATCACCCATCACGCCTCACAGATCACTTTCTTCCCCAA
Source organism: Solanum sitiens (assembly GCA_016801875.1). Taxonomy (NCBI): domain Eukaryota; kingdom Viridiplantae; phylum Streptophyta; class Magnoliopsida; order Solanales; family Solanaceae; genus Solanum; species Solanum sitiens. Next base: position 729,447 of record JABWTJ010000064.1, on the reverse strand, counting down.
ACCCACAACTCAAAGATTCTCAATTATTCTTCCACAACACGATTCAACAATATTGTACGTTTTTAGAACCTTCATAAAGTGTTTCTGTTAAGTTCGTATATAATATCGAAGAAAATTAGTGGAACACCTTGTAAAAGTCGAAGATTGGTTGAGGAGTCATCATTTGATGATTTTCATGTTTCTTCATTTAATATTTTGACTCAAACTCCATCGCACAAATCTACTGAAAAAGAGACGGGTAGTTCTGCTAAATTGAAGCTTCAAAAAAACAAAAAAATGAGGCAAAGGAAAGAGGGTCTCCAAAGAAAGGGAAGAAGAGGAAGGGAAAAGTTATTCGAACATCTTCAGAATCTGATTCTGACTTTGTTGATGAAATAAAAAATCAACAGATGTTGAACTTGGTCGATCAACAAGAACATCATCAAAAAAGGAGTCAGAGATACAAATTACAAAGAAAGCCAAAAAAGTTGTTAAGGTCAGTAAAACGATTAATTTAAAATTTGGTTAAAATGTTATATGTAGGTGAGTTTAATTTTTGATTTTGTTTGACAATCGTATCTTGTATAAAATTTGTATGAGTTACGTATGAATTGATTTTTTAGTATTGTATATGAGTTTAATTTTTTATTTTGTTTGACAATTGTATTTTGTATGAATTTTGTATGAGTATGAATTGATTTTTTAGTTTTTTATGCGAACACTTTATGAGTTTCATCGTCACATTGTAGAATTTTGACAATTATAATATGTATTATTGTATAATTTATGTATGATTTTGATGTATGAATTGATGTATTAGTGTTGTATGAGTATTATTTTGTAGTTTGAAAGTCAATATTTAGTTTTTTAAGAATTGTAATATGTATTATATTATATGAATTCTGTGTGGATTGATATATTAGTTTGTATGACTTATGTATAAATGTTGTATGAATTGGTATATACATTGATGTATTACTGTTATATGATTTGTGTATGAAAGTACCTTAGAATTTCATTTCATGCTTTCTGTATGAATTGATTTGTTTGTCCATTCATATGGCAGTGTATGAATGATGTTTCTATGAAATTATATATTCCGTGAAACGTCTTAATTTAGTTTTACCAATTTTATAAGAGAAGAAGATACACACACATTGATCTTCGTGTGCACTAATTTGTTGACCTTCCCCGGTCAAGATAGGTTCCAACAATTTCTACAAGAAACACCATTTGGTTTTTTTTATGAATTACATAACATAAAAATTCAATGTCAATTGTTGCGTCATATTTTTCTTCTTGAATATGAAAACGGCAGAGATGACATGTTTGTAATCAATGTAAATGGTACATAGTTACACTTTGGATTAAAAAAATTTGTTGCTGTAACCGATCTCAAATCTGGACCACTTTCTGATTTTATTTTGAATTCGTCTATTCCAAATAGACTTATCGAAGAATATTTTGGGGACATGAACAAAGTCCCAAGTCAGATTTCTACTATAAGTTTAAACTGGAAAACAAAAAAACAATAATCATTCATACACATTTAATACAAATGTCAAACAACAATGATCCACAACATTATAAATAATTCTTTCTTGATTAGTTACTAAACACAGTGTAAAATCAATTTTATTTTTTCTATTTTTCATAAAACACATATTAATCGAATCTTCAATTTTAATAAAACTAAGATGTATATACTGTTCTGTGATGTTGCAAATATGGTATATATCAAAACGCGGTGTGAAACAAAAAACGCAAAAATTTGTATATTGAATATAATTATCAAAATCAAACCAACAAACTATAATAAATACCAACCTGTCGAATTCCACCTTTCACCATGTTTAATTAATATAGATAAAATGTTATCCATCACAACAAATTACGTTTTTTCAACAGCAAAACATCTTTGATCACTAAAAAACGAAAATGCAATCTGCAAACAAGAGAGAGAAACACGTAGGGCTGGGCATTCGGTTTGTTCGGTTCGGTTTACGAAATTCAGTTCGGTTTTTCATATTTCGGTTTGAAAAAAATACAAACTGAAACTGAACTGAAATAAATTTGATTCAGTTCTGTTTCTATAATTTCGGTTCGGTTAATTTTTTCGGGTTTTACATATATAAAATGTTGATCTGATCAGTAACACTAACACACTACATATACTATTTTCAAGCTTTAACCAGCCAACAAACTATTTTAAGCTCCAAGAATATGCTTAAGGCAATTGATAAGAATACAACATACTAAGAAACCAAGAGTATTTTACTGGCACAAATCACAATAAGGACTATTTTGCAGCTAAGTGCAACAAGCCAAAATCAAGTGCAGTAGTGCATTGTGACATTGCACACTTGCACTAGTGTTTAGTGTTTACTGCCTGTGGAAACTGGGAAGTTTAACAAAAACTAAGAAACCAAGAGTATTCAAAATGCAACAAAAAACTAAGAAATCAAGAGTATTAGAATTTAGACATCAATAACAGTCAAAACAAGAACCTACAACACAGCAACAACACTGTAGTTCGAAGAAAGTCGACATCCATTGTGTGCATTTTATTACAGTCCAACAACATTACAGCAACAGCAAGTCAGCAACAGTCCAACTCGATCAGTTCACCATAATAACATTCATACAATAAATATACCTGAGAGAAATGAAACTCTTTAGATATATGATAAAAAAGTAAACACAACTCAACGAAAAAAGAGAAAAACAAGTGTTGAATGCTAATAGAAAAAGATTTTAAATTTAAACTTACTTACTGGCTACTGCTTGATAGTTATAACTACACATCCACAATACGAGATTCATTTCCACTATGAGCCATATCTACAAAAATATGAAAGTAGATATAAGCAACATAAATAAGAAACTATTTTTGATATAATGAACACAAGTTCTTACCAAGTTCAAGTAGCTCAAGATACTCTAGATCTTCCTCAATATTAATTGGAATTGGTTCACTTCTATACCAATCTTGAAGAGAAATAAGAGCTTGCACTAGTTTAGGAGTCAATGAACTCCTAAAAGGATCAAGAATACGATCTCCTGTACTAAATGCGCATTCAGATGCAACACTTGAAATAGGAATGACTAATACGTCATGAGCCATCTCAGCAAGAATAGGAAATCTTGGCTCATTAAACTTCCACCACTTTAATATATCAAAATCATCAGTCTCTGGCTCAACGTCTTCAGCAAGATATCTACCCAACTCTGATTTACTACTTGAACTTCCACTAACTGCTTTATGCCTCACAAATTCTTGTTTCGTTCTCATTGATCCTTTTTTTTTAAAGTTGTCATCACCACTCACAGTAGATATGCTCGATGAGTTCCCAGATGAAGTAGATGAAGATGATGAAAATATAGAGACTTTTGATGATTTCTTAACATAATGATCAAACAAAGCTTTCACATATTTATCCACTGCATCAGCAAGTGGCTCCCCAATTTCTTTTCCAAGCATATCACCAATTGCAAAACGAACATAATCAAGCTTGTTTCGAGGATCCAATGCAGCTGATATAAAAATCATTTTGTTCATGTTATCTGGTTCACTCCAATATTTTTTGAATTTGTCTCTCATACTTTCTGCCATATTCTTCAAATTAGAATCTTCATTTTCTGTCATCTCTTTCAAAATAAGGTCAAGCTCAGCAATTTTCAGAAGGTGCACATTATTTGTAACATACTTTGAACCAGAGACCTTCAAAGTAAGTGTATAAAATATTTCAAGAAACTTAGTCGTCGACCTCACATTTTCCCAATCAAAATTAGTGAGGACACCTGCTTTAGTTCCATCTTCACAATCATGGTTACGAAGATAATCAAGAAACCCAATATCATAAAAACTATATCTTTCAAATGCAAGTTCAAAGTGTTGTGCAGTATCAAGCATCAAGTATGTAGAGTTCCACCTAGTAGGAACATCTAACATAATGATTTCTTACAAGTTATCAATTGGGATTCACAGCATTCTTTAAATTTGTTAATTCTTGTCGGAGATTGTCTAATGTATTTCACGGCTTGTCTCACTCGCTTGAATGACTGACCAACTTCCTTCAATCCATCTTGCACAATAAGATTAAGAATAAGCGTCATACACCTCACATGAAGATGTTGACCATCCATTATGTTGGTTCCCCAATTAGTGAGTTGCTTAGATATTCCTTTAACAGTAACACTATTGGAACTAGCATTATCAACGGTTATGGTAAACACATTATTCAAACCCCAGTCAAGCAAACAATTAGTCATGGAAGCTGCCATATCATCACCTTTATGACTAGAAATAGGACAAAAATTTATAATTCTTTTATGCAAATTCCAATTTCTATCTATAAAGTGAGCTGTTAGACACATGTAGTTGATTCTTTGAATCGACGTCCAAGTATCTGTCGTAAGACAAACTTTTGGACGTGCTTCTTTGAAAGACTTCTTCATGAGTTTTTTTTCTTCACTATAAAGTTCATAACAATCTCTTGTCAAAGTTCTACGAGAAGGAATATGAAATTGTGGCACTGTAACTTTCATGAAATTCCTAAAACCTTCCTTCTCAACAATACTAAATGGCAACTCATCAACAATTATCATTTGAACTAAAGCTTTTCTACTTTGTGCTTGATCAAATTTCCAAGTGCTAATCACCCCTTCCTTTTCTCCCTTTGAAGATGGTAAAAAATTTATTAATTTCTAACCATAATCAACAGCAGAGGGAAAGTTAGGACACATTCTTGTTAGTTATATGGTTATTCATAGCCGAAGTACCATTACCTTTTGTAGCAGCAGCATATGTTTTGTCACAGTAATTACATTTTGCTCTAATAGCTCCATCTTTATCGACGTATTTCTCAAAATGCTTTCAACAAGCAGCCCTGGGTTTCATGGCTTTTCTTTTCTTCGAAGCTTCAATGTCAGTTTCAACTTCATTCGGAGATGGAATGTTATCTATGGTTTCATTTAAAGCCCCACTTTCACTTATCTTACATTAGATTTCTGTCATCTGCGAAAAAGAAGAAGAAAAGATGTAACTTGTGAGAACTTAGAAGTTAGAACCCACACAACAATCAGTGAGAATTAAGAAACGAAAATGAGTGATAATCGCAACAAAATCAGTCGGTCTCACGCAGTCACAGATGACAGAACTCAAAAGGGCGAAGAACTTACGCTTCAGGAGACAGGAGTTCCGGTCGTGCTCGTCGGTCTCGACTGTTCTTCAGTCTTCACTCACGTCTCCGGTCTCAAACTCTCACGCAGTCACAACCACAGAACTCAGAACTCTCCCGATGAAGGCAAAGTAGTCACAACTCATAAATTTCAGAAGGCAACGCCGCAACTCGCAAGCCCGCAAGTCGCAACGCCTGAACGCAGTCACAAAAATTCTGATTTCTGAATTAGGTTAGTGGTTAAGGCCTAAGGGATCAAAGATTTAGGGATATTTCATATTGGGCTTTGTTGGGTACTTGGGTAGTTGGGTTGGGCTTAGTTGGGTATTTCATATTAACTCTTAAAACTTAAAAGTTCAATATATAAAATATAATGTAGTAAATACATAGTGTATAAAATTGGTTTTTCGGTTAAATCGAAATAAAAAACTTAAAAACCGAAAACCGAATCGATATACTGAAATTTTAAAATTAAAAATCAATCGATCGATTTAATCAAAAAACCGAAACCGAAATTTAAAAAAAATTAGTTCGATCGGTTTTTTTGGTTTCGACCAAATTATGCCCAGCCCTAGAAACACGATATCAAGAAAAAAATAACAAATTTTAATGTGATTTAATTTTATTAGAGCGTTTTATGAAATCAAATCACAATTTAATTTGATTTCAACTAAATTAAACTTTTTAAGGTAACTAATTAATTTGATTTTTTTTAAAATTTCTCAATAGGCGCTAATAAGTTATTATATTTATTAAATGTAATTATTTTAAATAATGAAACATGATATTTTTCATTTAAAAACTGATCCGTTATTTTTCTTTATTTATTTTTTAAAAAAAATAAATATTTTAAATTATTTAAAATCAACCTTTAACTTATAATAATATGTTATAACTTGATATACTAAATGTTATATATTGAAAGGTAAACTCTAATACTAAAACTTGAAAATATTACTATAAAAAATGCTATATATCTAATTTTCACTTATTTAATTCCATTAACTTGAGGAAATGATCAATCTATTCAATTCTCAATATCTCTTCTTCTTTTCTTCTTCTATATTGGGACCCCCAAAATCAAAATTGTTCACGCACCAGATGCTAAGCACTGGGCATGAGTGGGATGTTAAAGAATGACAAAAGTCTCACATCGGTGGTTAATGAGATGGGTGGACTCCTTATAAGTCTTGGACAATCCTCCTTTCTTTAAGCTAACTTTTGGGGTGTGAGTTAGGCCTAACCTAATTTCACAACATCAATTTCTAAAGAATATTTTTAATTAAAAAATTTTATATTTTCACTCCGCCCTTCCCCGACCCCGATCATCCCTCCACCCCCCTCCTAAAAAAATTAAATTTGTTTTATTTCTAATTTCAAAATTTTAATTTTTCACCCGATCCCAGACCCCCCACCCCCACATCGGCAACCCCACCCCCCAGAAAAATAGATTTTTTTTTTAAAAATATTTTCAACTTCAAAATTTCATTTTTTTTCACCTCTACCCTCGACCCCTCCCCCCTAACAGCCCCGAAAAAAATTAAGTTTGTTTTTAAAAAATATTTTTTGACTTCAAAATTTAATAGTTTCACCCCCACCACACCTCCCAAAAGGGTCAAATTACCCTTTAATTTTGTTTAATTGATTGATTTTACCCCTGCCATTAAATGCAAGTTATTTTTATCCCTACCGTCAGCAAACTTAACAAATATACCCCTTTTGGATGAAAAATCCCAAATCAATTAAAATTATTCAATTTTACCTAAATTGCCCAATTTTAACCCGACCCGACCCACTTAATAATATAACTCATTTCTTTTATCCAAATCAACTTTGTTTTCTTTACCACCACCAATGTCGCCACCCTCTTTAATATCTCTTCACCACCACCTCTGTCACTACTCTATCTCCACCTTAAACAATTCATTGCCTTTTTAGGTAGCCAACCTTGTGAATTACTAGTTCAAAGCCTATGATGTGATTTAGTTTAATTTTTAAGAAGATATGTGCTAATTAGGGGAATCATTTGTTAGTTTCTGCTAAAGGGCAATGTGTATGTGCAAGTTATGGGACGTTCGGAGGGGAGAAAAACTTATGCCAAAAATTTAAGAAAAGCTTGGGAAGAAGTTTCAGCAACACAGCCTTGTAATATCTCTGATAAGCCAACTTGTTCCAAATTTGGAGAAGGGCATGTTGAAGAAGAAGAAAACTGACGATTGGAACATGTCAACGGAACAGGTTCAACGCAGTTGACTGAGTTATCTACAACAAGTGTTGATGAAGAAGGAAGCTGAGGATTGGAACATGTCGAAGGAACAGGTCCAACGAAGCTGACTAGCGAGTTACAACACTGCTGAAGAATTAGAATCGCACTAGGATTAGACTAGTTATGTTAATTAGGATTATATTCGTCTAAGAATTATATTATGATTAAGATTATAGTACGACTAGGATTAGATTACTATCAGAATTATAGTACAATTAGGATTTAATTATTAGTGTTGATGAAGAAGGAAGCTGAGGATTGGAACATGTCGAAGGAACAGGTCCAACGAAGCTGACTGGCGAGTTACAACACTGCTGAAGAATTAGAATCGCACTAGGATTAGACTAGTTATGTTAATTAGGATTATATTCGTCTAAGAATTATATTATGATTAAGATTATAGTACGACTAGGATTAGATTACTATCAGAATTATAGTACAATTAGGATTTAATTATTATTATTATTATTATATTAGTAATAGGTATTGTAGTAGGACTCTAAGTATAGTTAACTTAGGACTCTACAATTCTCTCCTATATTTGGAGTATGTACTTAACATTATTATTCATCAATAAAATCATTATTGATAAATTCATCAATAATTGATCACACATCAGTACAACAATATTGATCAACATATCAATATACCAATATTGATAAACCTATCAATAATATCATGATTGATCAATTCTATCAATACTACAAATATTGATCAACATATCAATACTATCAATATATCAAAATAATCCTTGATTTCTCTACATGAGATTTCTACATGAATTTCTACAGGGCAAAGGAATGTATTTCTTGTCCACCCCAAGAGGATTACCAGCTCGTCCTGTTTTAATAAGTATTTACAAGAGTCCTTATTTCCACGACAGGCATCGTAACTCCTATGCAAACTTACTAGTCCCACTGAAACCATTCTCTGCCAGGCTGGGCAGAAAATACGAGGAGGTAGAGTAGTGGGAGAGGTGATGGTTTCGGCTGTGGTGGTGAAGGAGATCTGGAGAGGTGGTGGCTTTGGTGGTGGTGGGAAAACAAAATTAATTTGGGTAAAAGAATGGGTTATATTATTAATTGTGTCGGGTTGGGTTGGGTTGAAATTGGGTAATTTAGGTTAAATTGGATAATTTTAAGGGAAAAGGTTCAAAATTACCCCTCAACTTTGTTTTATTGGTTGACTTTACCCCTACCATTAAAAGTGAGTTATTTTTACCCCTACCGTCAATAAACTTAACAAATATACCCCTCTTTGGATGGAAAGCCCCAAATCAATTAAAATTATCCAATTTTATTTAAATTATTCAATTTTAATCTGACCCGACCCACTTAATAATATAATTCATTTCTTTTATCCAAATCAACTTTATTTTCCTCTATCACCACCACCACCAAAACCACCACCCTCCGAAATCTCCTTCACCACAGCCGCCGTAACCACCACCAAATAATATATTGTATCCATTTCACTGGGTTATCCGTCGATGGCCATGAACGCGAAATCTAAATCGCTTTCCTACAATCTCTGCAAGGACAACCAAATCCTCCAACATGGCATCATGGACAGAATTAAGGGTCCTGGTGCGGGGCCGCTGAGCAGCAGAGCCTCTCTTTGGGGGCCTCACTATCATCCTGGTGGCAAATAATCCTTTCAACTGAATTTCTTCTCAAGCTCCATTACAAGCTTGACATGGACCTTGCGGAAAGCTTTCCTCAATCTGTAACGAACGTGAATAGGAATAACTTTCCTATTTCCTGACACATCAGTTTGAACTGCTGAGTTGATGTATAGATCATTCAATTCACTTTTAAGCTCTTGGGTGGTGTTTTTCAAATCAAACAAAGTTTGTCCAACAGACACCTCAAATTCAGATGGTTCAGCATCTTCGTCTTTTTGAATCTTTTGCTTCGATAGGTACATCTTAACAAATCGCTCAGCGTTCGGCGACGACGGATAGATGGGTGCCGGAATCACTTGTTCTGACCTTTAGTATCGAATATTTATGTGAATTAGTTTAAGTATGAAGAGGTGGTGGTGTGGAGATCTCGGAGAGGGTGGTGGCTTTGGTGGTAGTGGTGGTGGAGGAGGTGGAGAAACAAAGTTAATTTGGGTAAACGAAATAGGTTATATTATTAACTAGGTCGGATCGGGTTAAAATTGGATAATTTAAATGAATTTAGGGCTTTCCATTCAAGGAGGGGTATATTTGTTAAGTTTATTGACTGCGGGGATAAAAATAACTTGCGTTTAACTATAGGGGTAAAATCAACCAATAAAACAAAGTTGAGGGGTATATTTTGACCCTTTTTTCTAATTTTAATTGATTTGGGGGTTTTCATCCAAAGAGGGGTATCTTTGTTAAATTTATTGACGGCAGGGGCAAAAAAAAAAATTAATGGCAGAGGTAAAATCAACCAATTAAACAAAGTTGAGGGATAATTTTGACCATTTTCCCTAAAAAATATTTGTAACTTCAAATTTTATTTTATTTTCACCCCTAGCTTGGATTGGAGACACATCTAATAATTTAGAATTAATGATTGAGATCTAATTGATTAAAATAAAATCCTAACCATAGTTTTTTACTTTTTAAATATTTTTGCAATCGATTATATTTATTTCCTTAAATATATTAAAAAAAATTATTTACTGCCTGCATACATATTTAAAACTTCACTAAATATTTCCACTTTTTTTGAAAAAAATTATAATACAATTAAACGTTTTTATTAGTATACTTGAGCATTAAGAGCTACAATGTTTATAGAGCAATATGAACTCCATTTGGGGAGTAAGAAATAATTTAAAGTTGAGTGACAATTTATTTTACTCCTAAAATTTAAAAAAAAAAAAAAAAAAGCCAGATCACAATTTAAAAAGGTAAAAAAAATCAATAAAAAATTACTCAATTAATCAAGAAAAGAAATTCTTTTAAATATATTTATGAAAAATATAATGTATCTAGAATTGTTGTATTGCAAAAATATAAGAAATAAATATATGAAAGTAAATAACCATAGTTACGACTTTGTTTTAATCAATTAGATCTCAACCATTAATTCTAAACTATGACATGTGTCTCCAATCTAAACTAGATCTTGAGAAATTAATTCTAAACTATGACATGTGTCTTCAATCTAAACTAGATCTTGAGAAAAATGGATAGAAGAGAAATGGAGAGGAGCCGGATCCATTTTCCTTCCTACCAAACACACCCGAAAAGTCCCTCAATTAATGGGTAACAAAACAACGATGAGTTGAAATAAAAATAAAAAATAAAAAAAAATTATGTTGCGTAAGTTCGAGGCCCAAACCTTGTACTTAAAAAGTCAGGCTTAAACCAATAAGCCAAGCAAGCAGCTCGTGGTTTGAAGATGATGATTTGAAGATTCATTCGACAGAGAAGGGTGTCTTGGTTGCCGATACCGAGGTTGAATGAATCATTCCACCTGGCAACAGCAAAAGTGGAGTTTGGCACAGGTCAAAGGGGAAAGCAAGGAGGATACATGATTTTTGGGTCTTCTCAAATAAATGAAAACAGGGTGATCTGCACACCATCTTCTCAACAATCGAACAGGCATCAAACTATCCTTAGCATGTCGATTTTAACAACAAAACCATTATTTATGTCAAATGATATTGATAAACCGTGTTACCAGGTTAAGAACAAACAGCTGACAACTTTAAGGATATTGAACAGAACACAACAGGCTACACCTGCCAAATGAGCTCATGGCGATTTCCATAAAAAGCAACCTAGGAGATTTTTGTGTACAATAAAAATTGAAGGACCAACTATGTACAGCATTACAGAACATATACCACAACAGGAGAAATTCAGAGACCATCCTTCAAGCTAAGCTTAATACTTTGGACATTAATTGATAGTTGTTGCTTATGGTCATCTATATCCTTCAAAACTGAATAAAGATTTGCACGATAAACTTCACATTTCTGATTGGCACAATCCAGTTGATAAGAAAGCTCCTGGATCTTTGTATCCATGTCATCCTACAGTAATACGCATATAATTTATCAGTCTAAATAACCAAAGATCACAGAAAATAACCAAACCTTCCATCAACAATATCAATTCTGTAACAGACATGCAAAAGTTTCTATTTGGTGCATGGTTTTACATATTCTATTGGTTGTTATAATTTGATCGAACAATGCTGAAACAATTGTTTGCACTCTCCCCAGTTGTAGGCATTGAATTTGGTCTAATGGGGAATCATGACTTCCTGCACTTGGCTATCTGCACTTCTATGTTGTAAGCGGGAGTTCCGACTTTGACTTCTATTTCTACCCAGTTTCTATGGGTGCACCAAAGAAAATTAAGAGATCGGAGAGTACTCCTAAGCTTAGTATAACTCGATTCTACCCCCTTAGAAGTTCTTCTAATTCTCTATCCAAACAACTCACATCAACGCAAGAGGAATCATGTTACGTGCCCTACGTCTTCTCCTGCTCCACCAACAAAACATCAATTTTTTCACCATTTTTGGCATTAACCAAGAGGTTAAACCTCTTAAACATATCCCACCATAACATCATGGTAAAATCACAATGTAGAATAAGATAATTGACATCCTCGCCCTCTTTCGTGCACATGAAACACCAAGTGATGCAAACAATCTTCCGCTTTCTCAAATTTTTCCGTTGTCAAGATCACCCCCTAGTAACTAGCCAAGAGAAAAGGCAAACCTACTCGGCACCTGTGGAGTCCATACTGCATTGTACAAAAATCACCTCCTCCCTAATCAAAAGTTTCTCATAAGAAGTTTTGATAAAGAAAACTCTATTATTCCCAAAATCCCACCACAAAGCATCACGATTATTGACCGGAGTAACTAGCCTGAAGTAGGGCAATCAAACTTTGGAACTCATTTACCTCCCAATCATGGAAATCCCTTCTAAATCTAAAATCCCAAAAGTTTTGTCCTCCTTGTGTCCCCCTATTAGATGTACCATCAAGTTTCATTGACGTGATATTCTGAACAAAATCTAAAAATTATCTTTCAGTAATATCTCCCCACACCACCTTTTATCCCCAGAAACTAACCATCCTTCCATTTCCTGCCTTGAATGATATATTAGCACTAAGTCATATCATCCCTTCAATATATTCCTCCACAAGCCACATCCAATAGGCATATGGACAACTCTAGCTCTCCATCCCACTTCTATAAACCCATATTTATCAACTATCACCTCTCTCCAAAAAGCTTGAACCTACATCCTGAATTGCCAAAGCCATTTGCCCAGCAAAGCTAAACTGATAACTCTTTAATGTCGAGACTTGCCATTAAGTCTTTCACATTGTGCAGCATCACCCACTCAACTCCAAGCCATCTCAGAATCCCCCCACCCCCACAAAGTGGATGCTAACCAACAATGTAATAGGAGGTGATTTACGTCATCTCTAGATTCTTTGAGGAAGTTACAGATAACTTTATCTTTCAGTTTCTTTTTCCTTTTCTTTTGTGAAGGTAAATAAATCTTGTAAATAAAATAGCAATAAGGATGTGTTGTTAATCTGCACAGATGCAGCAAAAAAGTGCATTAGCGAAAGAATATCTCATTTAATGTTGTAGTCTTGTAGGGACTCTTAACATCTCTAGAAAACAAAATCCTACAATTAGATTATCTTCTGGATAGAAGAAGCATTGTCCTCAAAGCATATTGTGTTTCCTTGAGTACAGACAACTTTATCATATTACCTCATTAAATAATTTAAGGTTAAGGAAAAAGTACATAGACATGAGAAATGCAGCCAAAAGAGAGAACCATGTGACTGGTAGTTCCACAAAAATTTAAAGAGGACTAACCTCAGAAAGTGGACATGCGAGACTTCTTTGTTCATCCTCACTGTTGTAATTTGCATGGACCCCATTTCTAGTCAAGTTTTCTCCACAATGTCCATTTACTATAGATATCCTCCCATCATGCTTTACTGCTAGGAAAATCTTCTTTGAAGCCTCCTCCAGAGCAGCCATTGCCACAGTATAAGAATCAACAGTCTCCGCCCCTTCCCCCACAAACTTAAATGCTTCATGTCTCAGCATATTATATCGAACAGTATGTGATTCCAAATAATAATTGATTACATCAGTAACGCGGTCTTCCAATGCAACACTGCTCTTTGCACTTCGGCTCCATCGTTTGAGGATGTAATGAGAAGGAAGAGTCAGAACATTTGTCACTCTGAACACTGCTAAAACGTGTCGACAAAGAAGTCCTGAGAACTCAAACATCTGACAGCTACAAGTAGCTTTCATTTCTAAAACATTAAATCTTACATAGTAAGCACTGTGGTCATCCCCAAATTTAGCAACTTGATAAGTGGTAACTAGTCCATCATCCTCAACTTTGTTCGCCATAAAAGTTAGAGTGGCAACCAACTCCTCCTGAAATCTCATAAATAACTTTTTCGTGTAAACCTCGGATGCTTGCTTCTCCATTGGAGAAGGGGTCTTCAAAACTGGAAATGTATTCATCGTATCATAATCAGCTTTGACTTCTTTCTCAGTACGGCTCTCAACAGCTTTCTCATACAATTTGAAGAACTGATTTAGATTAGTTGACGCGTTCACATAACCATCAAAATACGAGTTCATGCTATCACTACGCTGAGTTATGGACATTTCTGCAAAAAAAGCATCACGGAGATATACTTGCACCCATTGTCTGCGATCTAAGTATATCACTTGAAGCCAGTCATGATCCCTGAGCTCATACTTGTCAACAAGAGAAAGCCAACAGGATTCAAATTCCTCAGTAGACTCTGTCAAATTGACACATTTGTGGAAGTCTGCTTCAAAATTTGGGTGCTCAAGGAAGACATGTGACAACTTTTCCTGGCATTTCTTGAAGATGTGCCATTTGCAGAAACGGTGACGGGTCTCAGGGAAAACCTGCATGATGGCAGACCTAATTACAGCATCATGGTCTGTTGTCATTGACAAGGGGGGTTGACCAGACATAGCTTCAAGCCATGTCTTAAAAAGCCATATGAATGAGGCTTCTGATTCATTTATTAGGAAAGCACATCCAAAGAGAACAGGTTGTCCATGATGATTTACTCCAGTAAAGGGTGCAAAGGGTAACCGGTACCTATTTGACCTATAAGTTGTATCAAATGTAACAGTATCACCAAAATAGTTATAATTTGCTCTTGCCTTAGAGTCAGCCCAGAAGACATTCCCAGTGCACTGGTCCTCATCACCCTGAACTGCATAGAAGAATCCAGCGTTCTGGATATTCATTTGTTTCAGGTAGTCTAAGAGGAGCTGTATGTCTCCTTCCATGCTCCTTTGGCGGTTGTTCCGCATGTAATTACGACAATCTACCTCTGTGAAACCAACTTTGCTGATACCACCATACTCTTTAATGAGGGCAGACATAATCCTGCGGGGACCCATACCAGCAGCCTGCAAGGTATCTATTAGGGTTTTGGCAGGACCAGAAATTTGACGATGGGAGCGGAGACAGTGGACCTGATCAGGGGGAACCAGCTCGTGATTGTGCTCCTTGACAAAGTTAGAGACCACCCACATACCAGAGTCCTGTATCTTGACAGAGAGAGCGGCCTTGCAGCCAACCCGGGTGACAGTACGTGGTCGCTTAATTTCTCTATCCTTGGTACGTTTCTCATTTAAATTGCGGAATCCTTCTTTGGCACAGACAAACGACCTCTGAATGATGGCTCCATCCTTCCTGGACCGACGGGAGGAGCTGACACGGGTGCTGAAGCCAACACGGCGTGCGTACGAGTTATAAAACGCTTTGGCAGCCTCCTCAGATTCAAATTCCATGCCCTCATATGGTTCAAGATCGAGGTCCCCTTGAGGAGAGTAACTTCGAACTGTTGCAACATTTCCATCAATAACAGGGGAACAGTTGGCGACATTCTCCTCGTCAAGAACATCATCTCCATCCCCGTCCTCGCTCCCACCTCCACCTCCACCTCCTAAGCCTATATCAAACTCGATTACCTCATTATCCATGTTCCTTAGGGAGACGAGAAGTTCGCTTTCCACTTACACCTTACATATATGCATAGAATCGCAGGGGTACTGTGTCCTTATGGCCTAAGACATGGAGTATGTGTTAGTAATTAACACAGAGGAAAGAAAAATGGATACCGCAGCTCCGGCTACTATCTTGACGGTGAAAAATTTAGGGTTCGGGCAAAATGTTAGGCGAAGAAAAGGAATCCCTTGAAAATCCGGTGCCGGAGCATAGCAGCAAACCACTAATTTCACTCAAAGAGAGGAGAAGAAAAGAAGAACCCGGAACGAACGAAATTAGCTTTGCGGATGAGTAAGGATCTTCTGTTCCGCTCACTTTCCCAGCTCCTGCTCGACAAAATGACATAAATAGTCGGAGTAGGGCTAAAATTATTTTTTAATCATATACTTTACGTATATAGTTTTACACCCATCTATGTGTTACGTTTGAATCATTGTTACTCATTATATTATATTGTATTGTATTGTTATTATCTATAATGTTTATTTTAATTTTTACTTAAAATGTATTATATTATATTGTTAATTTATTGTTACGTAACAATGAAAATTCTATTTTATTGAACAATCAATTTGATGTGTTCTCATTATTACTTAATTTCTTTTTCCAATTATATATTTACATAATATTTCAAAATACTATTTTACCCTTTACCTTAATTATTTAAATGTAGTCAAACTACTATCCTAGAATAATTAATGATATTTTAGTAAATTTATAAATTACAATACAGTACGATACAATCAAATCAAACAATAAAATGTTATTAAACAATAACAATACAGTCTAACCAAACATTATATCTATCATACAATACAGTATAATACAATACAATACATTATGAAACAATGGGTAACAATGATCCAAACAAAGTGTCTCATGTGTTGCATCTTAGTTACGGAAGTGTTATTACATCTCTCTTTTTTAGAATTGAAACAAAGAAGCATGTTTCACTTTACAAGAGTGATAGTCTTTCACCGTCATTATTGATCTACTTGAAACTTCAGAACAACGTTCGTATTCAGGAGAAGAATATTGTTATAAACGGGCCAGGAGCAATATGCGCAAAGCAGCCCAACACCAAAATATGACTTGTGAGAGCAAATTGGACTTATATAAATCGTTGAGAAAAATGTTTAGTCCTTATTCCCTTTCTTCTACTTGTGTTCTTCAATTTCTCTTTTAATTTTTTAATTCCATTGTAATTCCAATTATGAGTTAGTGAAATATATCTATTGGTTATTTGAGTTTGAATTGTGCTTGTCTATTTATTGGGTTCATTACCTTCTAATAAGTAAACAAAAAAATATTATCCCAATAACATTTATATGTTATCTAACAAAACACTATGTGAAGCGGGATGAAATAAAAAATGCATGTGAGGATGGCAGAGGTTGGAATGGTCAAGGGGTAAGAAGTGGTGGATTGAATGAGTAAGAGGATACATGATAAAAAGTAATTTCGAATTACTAATCTATGCGTAATAATCCTACATTATTAATTTTTGTATCAAACAATCCTATATGTATTTCCTTGATGACAAAATCAAACTCAATCGGTTTAAGTTTGAACAGGTTTATTGACCCACTCATTCATTAGTCCAACCATTTCAACTCATTAAAATTTGGGTAGATATTTAATCCGCATTGACTCGTGAGGAATTTTATTCAAATTATATAAAAAAAAATCAAATATATATATATAGCCATAATTAAAAAATAATTTTGTTAGGTACTAAAATAATTTTAGAGAACCAAAAAAAATTAAGATTAATGAAAATCAAATTGAATTAAATATTAACTCATTATATAACTCATATCCTAATCCATCTAAGTTTCTAACCCATGTAAATTTCAATTGAATTATGGGGAAACTAAGCAAATATCCCATAAAAGCAAAATAATTACAAACATATATCATTTACATCTATACCCCCAACTAATAACTATACTATATATCCTCAACCAATTTAACTTAGTTGATACAAAATGGGCAAAAAATTATGTGATTAAGCAAACTTATACTGCTTAATTACTTATCATAGGTACAGTTTGCAATAATTACCACCCACAGCTAACATTATACATTAATTACGTGGGTCGCCTTCGAGTTTGTATAATTAGTCACGTTTGTATCGCCAGAATATACAAATACATATGTATACAATTATCTAACATATATATAATTCACCTCTCTCGCACTCACTGCCCTCTCTCACTCGCCTCTCTCCTCCCTCTCCCAATCTCGTTTGCGATATATACATATGCATGTGTATAATATACAATTATCTAACCGATATACATATACAATTCACCTTTCTCCCACTCTCTGCCCTCTCCCTCTTGCCTCTCTCCCAATCTCGCTCGCCTATCTCCTTCCTCTCCCAATATCGTTTGTCATATATACAAATACATATGTATAATATATAATTATCTAACCGATATACGTATACAGTTCATCTCTCTCCCACTTTTTGCCCTTTCTCGCTCGCCTCTCTCCTCTCTCTCCTTTCTCGCTCGCCTCTCTCCTTTCAATAATATGTAGCTACGAATTATAATTATCAAACTATTATTATGTAGAGTAATTAAGCTATTTTTAAGTGGCTACATGTGAAAGTTCATGTCCTCTTGTTTTAACACCGTTATAAGAGTTACTATGAAGTACTATTGACATTTCATTGAAGCCATAGACAACTAACACTTTGAAGATCGAAGCTTTAAAAATTTGAAAATTAGATCTCTACAAATAAGTTTTGTTTCAAGTGGGTATTAGCAAAAGATCGCCTATATATTGTGGAGTTGAAATATGAATTTTCAGGGGATTTGGTGTAGTTTTCTTTTGGTATTAATGTTTGGATTCAACGAATAAATTGAACTCAGTTTTTTATAATATTGTATATTATTGTATATGAGTGTATAATTTCAAATAATATTGAGGGTATAATAGCATATATCAAGTTTTTTTTATGAATTTTTTTATATTATTGTATATCGGATGTATAATATTGTATACCAGATTGTATTTTCACCTAAAAATTTGTAATGTAAGTTTTGGGCTATAGTTATGTAATGTAAGTTTACAAAATTATAAATGGAAAACTTTCAAAAACAATAAATATTAGGCCTTAAATAGAACGATCCATAGCCACAGTTTCATTAATTAAAATTTGCAGCTACACTTTTGATTTGCTACGCATTGGTATTCTTGTATTTTTCACGGATTTGAAGGGAAAAAAACAAATAAAAACTAATTTGTATCAAAATGAATACATATTAGGAGGAGAGATGCGAGCGAGATTAAGAGAGACACAAACGAGATTGAGAGAGGGAGGCGAGAAGATTGTCTTTCTTATTTATTTTATCTATTGTAGAGTTGAATTATAAAAAGTTCAATCAATATTTTTTATGTCCATCATTATGCATGATTTGATATAATTAAAAAAACATATTATATTCAAACGAACAATATAAGTAACCATTCAAACAAGTTGTTGATTAAAATTGATTAACTATTTGAATTATTAAGCTTATTAGCCAATGATGATTCACATCTGCAATCCCTCTGTAAATAATTTTTTTTAAAAGGTTAAAATTAGAGAAGAAAAGTTGTCTGTATATTCTCCTCTCCAGATTCTTTCGTGTTCTTGACTCGATCATCGCACTTTCACTTGTTGCCAAAGCTGAATGATTCAACTTGAATCCTTTGTTTGTTCATTCACTGATTATACCGCTGATGATACTTGTTTCTACATTGTTTTATGGATCAGGAGTTGGAAGTTGGGGAAATATTGTAGCCGCTAGGCTGTTACAAATGCACTTTCTAACAAATAAAAAATATTGGGTTCATAGACGAATCTCTGTTCAAAGCTTCAAAGGAAAACCTATGTTGTTGCATCACCATTGCAATGACATGAAGGTTTTCTCGATAATTAATTCTCTGAACAACAAATAGCCGATAGCATTTTGAATTTTAATAACTGTGTAATGTAGGAGTTGGAACGACAACTATCATTTAACAAATGAGGGCAGATGGTTTGAGGTTCAGAAAGAGCTCTCATACTCGAGGTGCTGGCGATGTGACAAGATTTTGTACAAAAATTAACAGATTGTAGGGACTGAAACATCACAGGAGATAGATTAGAAGAAATGGCATGACAACTTCTGCTATCTAAAATACATCACTGTCTTGAGCACACTATGAAACCTACCATTTACCCAACACTATAAAAAAGCACTTGCACTATCAAGCCAAATTCAATATCACAGGTGAATTCAACACTCCATTCCCCAAAACAACTCATCCCAGGGTGCCATATGATAATGTAAGAGGCCCGCTCACCTCAACCTACATATTTGATTGTTCAAATGGTATACGCACAAAGAGTTGCCCATGCAGGGTAACCACAACAGAGGTCTGGTGAGGATCGATTCTTGAAGGTAAGCTGACTACCTGGAAAAAAAAAGTTAATACGTTGGAATAGCAATTTGAAACCAATAAATGTTAAAGACAAACATAACTTTTCCAAAGTGGATTCAGAATAGGTCCAATTATCATTGAAATTAGGAGATTCAAAGTCAATGGGAATAACAATTATTGTAGACAAGGATATATCATAGAGTAGTATAATACTAATTACACAAGGGCTGAGACGCAGTTCTCAACATCTAGTTTTTCTGTCCTATTCTCTTCAATTCACTGAATGAGATGAGAACTATAATTTTTTATAACAAGTTGGCATCATAAATAAAGAAACTTTGGTACCAACATATTCAAGCAGTTTCTTTTGTTTCACTTTCTTTATTGGATAAATAGGTGAGAAGAATGGCATGTCTGTTTGATCGTGAAATCAAAGTTTCTTTCTTCCCTCAACATAAGGAATATTTTAACTAGAAGTGATGCGGCCAGTTAAAAAGGCATACACGTTATCATCAAAAAGCAACACTAAATAGCAGTGGTAAATTTATTATGTAATTCATAGATGATATTGTTTCTTATGGTTCATCAGATAACAACAATGGTTCAAAAGTGTTGAAAATAAACCTTTTTGAATGGAGCAACACCCCAAGGATTATCCAGCTGTTCAGGTTGGCCAGAAATAACCAAGCGTCCAGCAGGATCAGACTACACACGAACCTGACAAAATTTTAAATACACCCAAAGGTGTTATAACAAGGAAATAAAAGACTATTTGGTATTATGCTGTGAATGACAGCTGCAGATAATCAGAACACAACCAAAAAATATATTTTTCCTGCTACCGCAGATGGTAGTATTGCAACTCTCTACTTTTGCATCGGCAATGATGAGAATAACCAATACAAAATAGTATATTAGTAAATCAATCAACTGACCAACACAAAAATATTTTGGAAGGAAAGAAAAGACTATTTGGTATTATGTTGTGAATGACAGGCGCTGATAATCAGGAACACAACCAGAAAAAATATTTTTATCTGCTATTGCAGATGGTAGAATTGCAACTGTCTACTTTTGCATTGGCAATGATAAGAATAACCATTACAAATTAGTAGCTTAGTCAATCAATCAACTGACCAACACAAAAATATTTTGGAGATAGTCCAGTTTAGTGTTGACACAAAGAACACAGGATGCATAACAATCCTAATTGGGCACCACTAAAAGTAAGATACACTTCACATATATGGTATGTGTAGATAAAAAATAATCAATGTTTATGGCCTAACCTTACATATATAATGTTAAAATTATATCCAACAGACATCATATACAGCCTCCCAAGCACAAGAGAAATAACAATGTCAAGATTTACCTCTTCACGCAAAAGACCAGGAACTAAAGCATAGACTTCATAGCAATCCTTCTGCACAAATAATTTAACATTGCAAGTTGATCCCCGTGGAGAAAATTTAACACATTGCATTTAAAATCGAGTCATGCCAGTGGAGAAAGAGAACGTACAGTTTTCTGCACATTGATCTTCACCCAGTCAGCAGGAGGGCCAATATCCACTATCATTGACTCCAAACTGCAAATTCGGGGATGTAAAGGGGTTTATTAGTCTTCCAGAACATAGAAATCAAAATAAATTCCAGGACAGAAGCATAAAGTGCATGTCAATTAGAAATAAGTCTGTACTCAACCAAATATCAACAAATCAAGAAAACGAGGATAATTCCACACCTTAATGTGATTATTCCGCGTCTTTCACAGAAAGAACCAAGAAGTGCTCACAAGATTATTAAAATGAGCATGCAAACTAGTAATCTGCATTTCCTTTACGAAAGTGACCTAGATTTCACGTGTAAGCAACTAGTCCATTAAGAATCTAGGAAAAAAGAACCAGAATCTTAACTGCGGTTTTGATACTTTCACACCAGTTACTTTGACAACATGCTCCATTGGAGATGGCTTTTTCCGCTTCAAACCTTAATTGAGAAAGAGAGGTCAGTTGAAGAAACCAAAGGCCCAACTAAGATTGTTTCTGTAAAAGGATTAGGTAGCAAATGATACCAATGCTTTTAAGTTGCTTTTCACGCTTTGGCAAAGTCACTGAGTTCTTCTCCTGCCAAAAGGAAATGAAAAAGCAAGAAAAAAAAACACCATTTGGAGACGAACCGTTTGCTATTATTTAGGGGAATAAACTAGTAACCATCTTCACAAACCTTAATGAGAGGATCTTCAACCTCACCATTACCAAGAAGACGTTGAGAATGCCAACCCTGCATGGCTCGAGCTACAACATCTCTTCTTGCTCTACCTGATCCAGAGGCTTGATTTCCCTGCAAGAACAAGTTCTAAATTCTAATTGTATATGATGCATGAAGAGATCATGTCCCATAGTTTATATTGTTGAGATTCTAAATGCTATTTCTTTTTCTTTTTATCGCATTCCACTTTAGAGTAGTAATTAATCCAAATATAGGAGTAGGAATTATGACAACTTAGAAGTTCCAATACAATTAGTTTCCTGTTCATGGAAGGCCTTAGCTCCATTATCAGTGATCCAGCAACTAGAGAAAATTAAGCGAAAGGTGTCAAATAAGTCTCGTTATTGTTTTTGGTGACAGATTGATCAAGAGCCGGTCAAATCCTCTTTAAAATATAATTAACTAATTATGGGACCAAATTAACATTTTTAAAACTTTCTAATCTTTTATAAAATACAAAAAAGCACACTTTTATAATTCAAACCAAATCATTTAAAGAAAAATCTTTTCATCTTCCCTCCTCTCTTCTCTCTCTTCTTTTCTTCATCTTCTTCCTTAGAAATTCGGAAATCCGCTTGTTACTCTTCCTCTGCAGACGTTACTCTTCCTCTCCAGTCCTCCATTACTCTCTCATCTTTCTGCTCTGTAATCGTGTTCGACTAGAAATGGGTAAGTTATTTTTTGAAATACTTTACAATTTTCGAAGTTTTTTTCTTGGATTAATGAACAATAAAATGTTCTGTAGGTGTAAAAACTAAATAATCGACTTAATGGTGTGTATTATTTATCATTTTTGAAAGAAAATCATCCAACTCAAAAAATTCTTATTTTGAGGAAATGTATCTGTAATATTATCATTCAGTGAAAAGTCATTTTTTGTTGTTGTTGTTGTTCTTTTTTTTGGCCATTTTATTGATATGATTTTAGAAATATAGTGTTGTTCAGGCGTATATATTTAGCGTATGTTGCCACATTTTAGTGATATGTTGGTCATCTGTTGCTACATATGATTCTAATGTTGCAATAATCTGTACAGATGTGTCAACATATGATTCATCTATTGCTACATAAGATGTATATGTTGCGCAACAGCAGGTACATATGTGGCAACATAATGTTAATTTATCGCAACAGACTATCCATCAGTTGCAACATACTGCTAATATTATTTTATAATGAATTGTAAAATTGATATGTTGGTCATCTGTTGCCACATAAGATTCAAATGTTGCAATAATCTGTACAGATGTATCAACATGTGATGCATCTGTTGCTACATAAGATGTATATGTTGCGCAACAGCAGGTAAATATGTGGCAACATAATGTTAATTTATCGCAACAGACTATCCATCGGTTGCAACATACTGCTATTATTATTTTATAATGAATTGTAAAATCTCAATATTTTTTTATTTACCTTGTAGATGAAATGATACAAGAAGCTTCATCCATGACAACAACGCAATCTTCTAACATGAAATGCTCTTTTTGTCTATGCGAAGAATGTGAGCAGCAACATGATTATTTTATTAGTCGTGTTAAAAAACTAACTGATATTTTTAAGAAAATGTCTCATAATATTGATGTGCAAAGATCCAAGAAGACTTCACAGCCTTTGAAATGTAGGAGGTTGAAAAAATCTATTTCTCAAACACTTTCTATGATTATTGAGAAGAAAGAAAAGGAGAAGAAGGCAAAGGAGGAGAAGGAGAAGGAGGAGAAGGAAAAGGAGAAAAATGCAAAGGAGGAGAAGGAGAAGAAGGAAAAGGAGGAGAAGGAGAGGGAGAAGAAGGCAAATGAAGAGAAGGAGAAGGAGAAGAAGGCAAAACAGGAGAAGGAGAAGAAGGCAAAACAGGAGAAGGAGAAGAAGAAGTAGAATAAGGCAAAGGAGATGGAGAAGGAGAAGGAGAAGGAGAAGCAGAAAGAAAAAGCGAAAGCGAAAAAAAAAGGGAAGAAAGAAGTCGAAGTTGTCAGTTGTGATGTGAAGCGACAATATCCATTTGAAGGTCCATTTGAAGGTTTTAACATTGACGGCGAGGGTCCAACTGAACTAATGCCATCCTTCTCGCAATGGATAAAAGAGGGTCTTTACAAGCATCATGCAAAAAAGTAAGTAAAGTAAAGCCGTTCAACTATTATTAGAATTTTTTCTTGTTGTCCAATATATAATGATTTATAATGATTACACAATTGCAGAGAAAACAAGGAGGATCACTACTTAGCCAATTGCTCAAAACTTGAATTTGACGAACTTGATTTAGTAGTTGCATTTCCAATGAATAAGGACTGTTTCTACGTAATGTCTCAACCCAATAGGTGCTGGAATGATGAGGTAAATCCATGGTCACTTTTATATGTACTGTTTAGTACATGAATATATACAATTAAATTGATACACTTGTTTGATGCATGTGTGCAGTATGTGGATGTCATATTTTACTATTTGCGTAAGAATTCGAAGCAAAAGATTCAGTCTGAATATCAATATACCACCACTAGTTGTTTTTTCAAAACATACATTGACAATTCTAGTGAATATGAGGATAAAATCATTGACATAATGAAAGGGTATGCTATACCTTCTGGAATGCCTTGGCACTTGACGGATGATGTTTGTCCCTGTAAATAGTAATGGGGAACTTCATTGGGTCTTGGCAGTCGTTGCATTGAAGGAACGGTGCATAAAAGTGTACGATTCCATGTCCTCAAATAGGTCTAATAGAAAACTATCCTCCGAGATTCAAAAGATGGCTACAATGTTGCCAAAGTACCTTGAGTTGAGTGGATTTTTTGAGCAAAATGAGCGAACCAACTAGTCAGTTCTTAAATGTTACCAAGGAAAGAACAAATCTCACCCATTCGAAGTCAGTCATGTTACTGGTATTGCCCAACAAGAAAGCAGTAGTCTGTAAGTATCAAAATATTATTTTGTCTTACGACTATCAAAATGTGATGTTATTATATTTTCTGATTGATGATATACCATGCAGAGATTGTGGAATTTTTGTTGCTGCATACGCTGAGTATTTGAGTGATGGATTACAAGTACCATCATGTGAAATTAGTGCTGACACCCTTCGCTTGAGATATGCTTCACACATATGGAATTATGGGATTGTAAAGGCTCGAAATGGTTACGTTAGTAACAATGAAGACCCAGAGATGCGTAGAACTAAAAAAAAAATCTAAGATCGATGAAAATGTTGAGTTTACAACCATTGATTAGATAGGTGGTTATGTATATCATATCATTGTGAATTACCTTTTTGTTGATAAGTTGTATAAAATAATTGGTGAAGTGTTAATTAAAATGTAATTTCTGTAGTATTAAACACGACAAAATTATATTTTGCAACAGTTCGTATATATGTAGCAACATATGTCACAGTTTGAATTGTCAAAATTAAAAAAAAAACGGCTTTATTTTTATTTTCCCTCTCTCCTCTCTCCTCTCTCCTCTCTTCTATAAATGTCGTTTCGTATTCCACAAGATTTATTTATTTATACTAATTTCTCTTGTATATATGTAATTTTTATAGTATTAAACACGAAAAAATTAGCTGTTGCAACAATTCGTGTATATGTAGCAACAGATAGTATATATGTAGCAACATATGTCACAGTTTGAATTGTCAAAATTAAAATTAAAAAAATTAAACGACTTTATTTTCATTTTTTCTCTCTCCTCTCTCCTCTCTTGTATAAATGTCGTTTCGTATTCCACAAGATTTATTTATTTATACTAATTTCTCTTCTATATATGTAATTTCTGTAGTAATAAACACGAAAAAATTAGCTGTTGCGACAGTTCGTATATATGTAGCAACAGATAGTATATATGTAGCAACATATGTCACAGTTTGAATTGTCAAAATAAAAAAAAATTAAACGGCTTTAATTTTCATTTTCCCTCTCTCCTCTCTCCTCTCTCTTCTATAAATGTCGTTTCGTATTCCACAAAATTTATTTATTTCTTCTCTACTTTGCCAACTACTTCTCCTTCTCTCTTCTCTTCTTCTCTTAGTCCTTCCTTCACGGATCATCTTCTACAGCAAGGCTGTGTTGTCCTCATAATTTCTACTTTATCGTTGATATATATCTTCTCACGTAAGGTAACATTTAATTAGGGTTTGAAATGCATGTGCTTATCTGCTTATTGCCCTGTTTTGACTTGTGGTTGTAGCTCATGTGTGTGTGGCTTTCAAATATTTTATTTTTGTGGTTGCAGATACAAATATAATGGCTCCTGTCAAAAGAAAACTTGATATTGATACATCTGACCAAACAAAGATCCAAAAGAAGGCTAGGTCTAAAATTTCTAGGAATAGGAACGAAAATACTACATTTTTAGAAAATCTTGCAACTGAAGCAGATTTTTCTTCTCAAGCAAAAGTAGAATTTTGTCAAAAGGAATATGAACAAAGACAAGTAGTGGAGGAAGAAGATGAAAAACAAGAAGGAGTTGAGGAACAAGGGAAAATAAATGAAGTTCAGGAAGAAGAAGGGAAAATACAGAGGTAGTAGTTGTGGCACAACAAGAAAAAATAAATGAAGTTCATGAAGAAGAACAAGAACTTCATGAAGAGTTCAATACTAATAGTGATGATGGGATTAAAATCATCAATCCAGACACTTTCCCTGTGCATCTGCAGCCTGATGCTAATGGTGACAGCATCATTAGGTCTGTCCTGGGAAGACCTTTTGTCAAATTCAGGGATATCCTCAAGAGAAATCAATTGGAAGATTTTTTCAAAAATAGCTGTTTTGGTCATTTTCTTGATTTACCCATTGATCCACTTCCACGTTTTCAAATGACCATCGTGTATGAACTTCTGAAAAGAAGGTTCATTTTTGAAAATCCCAATAAGAAGGATGAGATTCTAATTAATTATTGTGGCATGCCAGTTTCTTTGGCATAAGAGAGTTTGCCATAGTTACAGGGCTAAAATGTCATCCTCCTGTTGAGCCCATCCCTGAATACATTGTTAAAACAGAACCACGAAGAAAGAAAATAGTTAAAGAAGTAGCAGAAGCAGGACAACAGTCACTGCGAACTGAGGTGCAGGACTTGATGTCCCTTGTTGGCAAAAGCTTTAAAAATTCTGACTTATTAAGTTTGTTGGAACGGGAGGATACACCAAGGAAGCACAAGGAGTCATTGTGCTTACTTTGGTTTACACATAATATTCTTTTGTCGAAGGATCCGGGCAACAACATACTTTTAAAGTATGTCAATTTCTGTCAGGATATTGAAGCTTTCAAGAGCTACCCGTGGGGGTCATGAGAGCTTTTATCTAACTGTCGACTACATGTTGAAGCCTTTAGGAGAAAAGACCAGTTCACTGTTATGTGACAATCTAATTGAAAGGATGCAATTTATTTGGGTTAATGGGATAATATCTCAGAGCAGCCTTGTACTTAAAGACAATGTTTAATTTATCAATTATGTTATTTTATTTTATCTTAAAGACTGTTTATTTCATCAATTTGTCTGTCACATCATTTGGCATATATTGCTACATGTGATTATATGTAGCAACATTTGAGTCATATGTTGGTACAGATGATTATATGTAGCAACATTTGAGTCATATGTTGGCCTTGGTCTACATTATGATCCTCCTCGATAGGAGTTTCTTTCACGTAGACTCTTAATATTGGCGGTTTCACTGTTCCTCCCAAATAAACACTCAAACTAGATTGGTCAGTTATTCTAAAAGGTAAAACCTTCTCATTATGAAAAAAATGGGGAATGTAACTCATGACAAGATCTTGCGGTTTACAATTGTATCTAGACTTTTGCACGACTAAATTGAAGAACTCATCATACAAAATATTTCTTTCGACATACATCCCTACTGAACCGGCTCCTCGATTTTTACTATCCTCTCAATGCCATATGAATTGATTTTTTTTCTCGACCCATTCACCACAACAATCAATCCCTACAAATAATGACATTGTACCTGAAGAAAATAATTAAAAAAATAATTACTAATTATGAAGAATAAGCATATATAGTAACATATGACTATTCTGTTGCGAGATGTAAGCCATATGTTGCTACATATGACTGTTCTATTGTGAAAAATAAGTCACATGTTGCTACATTTTTTAGTTATATCATATGTAGCAACATATGACTATTCTGTTGCGAGATTTAAGTCATATGTTGCTACATATGACTGTTCTGTTGTGAAAATAAATCACATGTTGCTATATTTTTTAGTTATATCATATGTAGCAACATATGACTATTCTGGTGCGAGATGTAAGTCATATGTTGCAACATATATAACAATATGTTGAAAACGCGAATGCAAATTATTGAAAAAATTGCAGGTACCCAGATCAGATGATAATGAATTAATTTTAAATAACTATTAATTGTACTTACCAGAAATAATGGTGTATAACGCTTATGCAGTAATTCCAATTGAACAAAACGAAATTTGGTCCACCAGTTACAGATTAGGTAAAAAAATGATTCAAGAAGAAGAAAGCACAAGCACTACCAACGAAGACCCGCAATGTACGAAAATAAGAAAAAGAAGAAGAGGAAGATGAAGAGAGCAGGAAGAAAGAAAAGCAAGCAAGCAAAGACGAGAGCAAAAGAGGACGAATACAACGGCTGAAGGCGGGGAAAAAAGCTTTTATTTCCTCTTTTGGCTAGAAATTTTCCCACCAAAATTGGTTAAATTAGGTTTCGTATAGTCAATTTACCATTTTACCCCTCATTTAATTCCAACCAAAAGTTGGTTAAATTAGTTATAGTGAAATTACCCTTTTACCATTCATTTAATTCAATGGACCAAACTGTCAACTTATAAACTTGAGGGCAACTACACAATCCTTAATCATTAATCACATAATTGTCACCTACACCCAATACTTAAGACTTATGTCACCACCCATTTGTTTTGAAACTTTAATGTCACCATTTTTTAAAAATCCCCAGCAACTACGACTAATGTACCTACATCTTATGACCAAGTTTTGAGCTTTCTTGCTTCTAGAAAGTATCAAACCTATAGGTTCTATTAAGTTTTAAAGAGGATGGTAACAATATCAACCTAGGTATGGCAATGGGGTGGGGTGGGTCGGGTTTAAGCCTATGCAGGGCACAGCGGGGAAGGTTGAAGTGGGTATTTTTAAAACTAATGTGGAGTGGGGCGGCGGATTGCGGGTATATGTAATTTTATGTGGGTTTAAACTTAATTTTAATTTTTTACATATTATAAGAGTGATAGAGCATTATTTATTAAGATAATTCCTTTAAAGCTACTAAAATATTCAAGATCGTAATGAAAATGGTTCAATAAAAAATAATAAAATTTCACTATCCTAATAATTTAATACAACTTAATAAAAAAATGAGTTTATTTATATGAATTTTATTTTTAGTATCAAACTTAGAGAGGAAACTTTGATTCCAAGAGGAGCTTTTGATTTGAGTTTTTGAGCAATTATCTTAAACCACAAAAAGAAGCTATATTTTTAAACATAAGAGCTAGTATTATATTTTTGGAGTAGTATTGAGCACCGATATGGGAGAGAGTTCAGACAACTCCCAACCCCTATAAATCATGTAGCCATCATGAGTAGAAAATAGTCATACTTTTTAGATAATTCCCTAGTGCTTTTAAGCATTGACTAGTGGATCCACTTAATAGTCAGGTTCTGTACCCTTGGTAAGCTATAGGACGACCCTAATAGCGTGAGGCAAACCGTTGTATCATCATAATAGCTCTTACGTGATGGTTGTCGGTTAGAGAAACCCCCACATAAATATCTTTTTTATTATATACACAGTTTAATTGTATTTTTACATACATTTCAGAGTTGTATTTGTATCTTTGCATACACAAAATATTTTTGTATTTCCAAATACATCGAGTTGACATCTATGTTTTAAAAAGTTTTTCTTTATATTGCACTTGTTTTATACTGCTTTATTTGAAATGAGTTCAGTTAAGTTTGAGTTGAGTTGAGCTAGGTAAGTTCTTCAGTTTCCTTCAAGCTTATGTCTTGTTTTAGAATTCTTGTCGCATACTCGTACATTCAATGTACTGATGTCATTTAGCCGGCATCTTTTAATATGCAGATACATGTAACTAGGATCAGCATTCAACTCTTTGTTGATCCAGTTAAGCATTCAGAGTTTTATTGTGAGCCTTTTTGCTTTCTAGTCGATCTGTTTTATTGCATTCAGTATTAGTTAGTTCATTAGGATGTCGTGGGTCTTGTTCCGACATCCATCTCAGTTGTTTTAGATGCTTTATTGTAACAATCCAAAAAAAAATGAATAGGATCAAGACTTAGGGGTGTCAAGATCTAAGGTTGATAAATTAACTTAATTAATTGATAATTATTAATTTGATTAATAAAAAGGAATCGAACTCGCGACCAGCCCCTGTCGTCGCAAGAAGAGAAGCGAAAAAAAATATGGGGGGAACGGGGGATCGAACTCGTGACCGCTTGGTCACTGGAGTTCGCGAAAAAATAAAAGAAAATAAGGGGGGAGCGGGGGAATCAAACTCGTGACCTCTTGGTCACTGGAGTTCGCGAAAAAAATAAAAGAAAATAAGGGAGGGAGCGAGGGATCGAACTCGTGACCCTTGGGTCCCTGAGTTTCGCGAAAAAGGGACAGAAAATTAAAAGGGAGGCGTGGGATTCGAACCCACGACCTCCCAGTGCGCGCGAGGAGAAGAAAGAAAAGAAAAAAATAATAATTGAGACGGCCTGGGGGGGGGATCGAACTCGCGACCAGCTCCCCCCTCCAGCAAAATTCAATTAAAATAAAGGGGGTTGTGGGGGTTCGAACCCACAACCTCCCCCTTTGAAGTGAACTCTTATTAATTTAAAAATTAAAGAGGTGTGGGGGCTTGAACCCTCAACACTTTGATTAATTAAGAGGGAAATTAAAATAGAAAAAAATTTATCTTTCAATATAAGCGCGAGATTTAATTTAAAGTCTAACGTTATGAATATTAGAAAATAAAATTTATGAAAAATACAAATGATATCCAAGTGATTCAAGATTTGGGGTTTTCCTTGCCCGAATTTCCGTATTGATACATAAGTCATGCGTGAGTAAAATATCCAAGAATAATGCCATCTACTTAGATCAAAAAAATCAAAATCTTGGCATATATATATACAAGATACATAAGTCTTGTACTACATAATGTTAGGAAAATAAGAACACTTAACGAACTATGAATGCAGCCCCATGACTTGTATGTATAGACACATAAGTCTAACATACGTTCAAAAATAAGTGAACCTAAGATGTATATAATGAAATGATGAACCCTAGGAGGGTTAAGTATGAGTGTAAGATACACTAAGTGTTCAAGTGCATTGGAATATGATGAGATGAACTATGAAATGATGAAATGAACATTCACGGAATACGAGGTGAGTAACTATGAAAAGAAAGGTGCTAATGATGAAAAATGTGGTGACAACATGATATGAGGCTAATTTAGATGATGAGAGAAATCTCAAATGAGCCTAAGTAAATGTTACCACTACGTACTAAAAAAATGAGAGTGTAAGATAATGAAGAGACCAATCTCTATGAACATTTTGATGAGAGTATTGATCTTAACACACTCAATAAGAATGATGAGATGAGAAATCATCTAATGGGCTATGATGTCCTCATACTAGAAGCCAGCTTCCATGACGTATGAGAGGAATGCAATGGAACTTTATACTGAGCACCGATAGACTAGCTATGAGCGGTGATGCCTTCTTTCAGGAAGGACGGAGGTTCACGTAACTCTCATGAGATGAGACTGTCCGGCTTGCCGGGTATGGGTCTCCTTATATCTCTTAGTCTTCGAACCTATACAGCCAATATAGGGATCTGGCGGGGTTAAATTCCCATGTACGCTAGCATGTTATTAGGTCACTTTGGCCGGTGATTCCACCTCTTTTCAGTGTGGGGGAGACACTGGATTTCATGATGCTCACATGATCTATGTCGGTTAAAGTTAAAGTTCCCAATGAATGAATGAGGTCAGCCTCAAATGAAGCACATAAAGAATTGAATGATACCGAAGGTGTTAGGGTAGGATAATCAAGAGGTGAGCTAGACTCAGGTAATAACATTAGGTTATTCCTGATCATTGCACAGCAAATTCGATGAAAGTCTTAAACTACACCCTAGGTAAAGCTGGTGTTCTCACTGGCCTATGAATGAAATGCAGTGAAGTACGTATGAATGAATGAAGCAGACTCCGTGTTTGCTAATGAAGACTCCCTAGTTGAGGTCCCATATGTTGAGCCCTCATTTTGGAAGGTCTTAATGTTAAGTCCATGATTCCAAGGTATCATGGCATATGAATGAATGATACGAACGAAGCTATGTGTTATGTGTTATGTGCTATGATATGTGTTGTGTGCAATACGATATTGAATATGATGCATGTTACCCTCATGGCATGACCTTCCTAATCTCAAATTGGCAAGTCCACTGACTTGACTTCCAAAAATCATGTTGTTAGGAAAGAGCTATTCTTTCTCATGCATGTCCGTGGTGTGTGCTTGCATATACCCGTACTTAGTACAAGTGTGTACTAACCCTATACATCTATACTATTTTAGGTGCAGGTACAGGTGGTCGATAGAGTTGCAGGATCATCGTTGCAGCTTTCCGGACGTCAGCATTCATCCGGAGTTGGGTAGGTCCTCATGCTTCGAGGATACTACTGTTTTATATTCTAGCGTAGCTTTAGAGTTGAGCTAGTGGAACATGTTCCACTAGCGTTTCTTTCCTGCTCTTTATTCAGATTTTGTATTTGGGCCATTTTGGCAATTATACAATTAAGACTTATGAACTATTTCTTTCAGTTGTTTATCTCTTTAATGTTAGATGGTTGATGATGAACGATTATAAAATTTTAAGAATGTTTGGCAAGCATGTTTAAAGAACAAAAAGTTTCAAATTTTTCCGCTAAAATTAACCTATGTAAAGTAAGTATGACGTAAGTAGGCTTGTTTGCGACCTCTGAGAGGTCAACGACGCCGGTCTCGTCTGGGGTCTAGATTCCAGTCGTGACAAAGTTGGTATCAGAGCACTAGGTTAAATTCCGAGAATAATGAGTTCACATCAACCACATTGAGTAGTTTCTAAGTCATGGTAGTGAAGTGCACCACTATCCTGAATTAGAGACTGCATGATGCGTAGGAAATTTCCCTTCTTCTGATCTTATCGTGCTTTTCTGAATGTCTGATTTCTTGGTGTTATGAGCGTATCTAACATCAATCTTTGTTGTTTCAGAGAATGGACCCTAGGAGGGCTATTGATCAGAGGAGAGGAAGAGCAGCTACTAGGGGCAACCGAGTTCCACCCCAGGCTCCAGCTGCAGGAGGGGCTGTGCCAGTTAATCCAGCTGGGTTGACTGATGCTGAGGTGAGGGCATCTCTGGCCCAGATGGCACAGGCCATTGCTATGCAGGCCCAGGCCATGACTGCCCAGGTCAACCGGCAGAATGTTCAGAGGGAGAACCCACCGGTTCATAGCATGGCTGACAGGCTGAGGGATTTCACGAGGATGAATCCTCCTATTTTCACAGGGTCTAGGACTGCAGAGGATCCCCAGGAGTTTGTGGATGAGGTGCATAAGATCCTGGTGGCTATGGGGGCCACTGACATTGAGAAGGCTGAGCTGGCTTCCTATCAGCTCAAGGATGTTGCACAGACTTGGTGCAAGATGTGGCAAGATAGTCGTGTCTTAGGTGGAGTGCCAGTCACATGGGAGCTGTTCAAGACAGCATTTCTGGAGAGATTCTTCCCCAGGGAGATGAGGGAGGCCAAGGTTGAGGAATTCATCAACCTTAAACAAGGCTCTATGATAGTCAGGGAGTATTCCCTGAAGTTTGTTAAGCTGTCAAGGTATGTTATCTTCCCTAGTATTACATAGCAAGAATGAGGAGAATACTGAACTTTGTTGAAATCATCCAGGTATGCTACTTCCCTGATTGCTAACAACAGGGATGAGATGAGCAGGTTTCTCACAGGAATCAATGGGGACCTGGAGAAGGAGTGTTGATCTGCGATGCTCCATGATAATATGGATCTTTCCAGGTTGATGGTGCATGCCCAACAGGTAGAGGACAGCCGCAGAAAGAGAGGTGTTCGTGATGCTAGGAGGCCTAGGCCTCAAGATCAGGCAGGACCCAGTCATGGAGGCCACAGGAACAACTTTGGAGTCCGTGAGCAGCCAAGGTTCAAAAGGGGGCAGCAGAGTTCTGGGAATTTTAATCCTCAGAGAGGTGCTACAACTACAGGAGGCAGACCTGAGCCCAAGAGGGGCAATGGAGGTGAGATGCAGCGTCCTAAGAAGAATTGTGCTAAGTGTGGCCGAGCTCACAGTGGAGAGTGCAGACAGGGCACTAATGCCTGCTTCGGTTGTGGTAAGAGTAGACACATGGTTAGAGACTGTCCACAGAACAGAGGTCAGGCTGGAGGTAATGCTCAGCCTAGGCCTAATCCACAGGGTGCAGCAGCAGCCGAGCCTCCTAAGAGAAACCGGTTTTATGCCCTGAAGGGCAGGGAGGAGCAGGAGAAGTCCGCTGATGTGGTCACAGGTATGCTGCAAGTGTTCTCAACTTCTGTTTATGCTTTACTTGATCCAGGGTCTACACTTTCCTTTGTAACTCCTCTGCTTGCTCTTACTTTTGAGATATTGCCTGAAGTTCTACATGATCCTATAGTGGTTAGTACACCTTTAGGAGAGAATGTAAGAACTGATAGAGTATACAAGGATTGCCCAATAGTTGTGAGTGGAAAAACTATGTGTGCAAACCTGGTTGAGTTACCCATGCATGATTTTGATGTTATTCTTGGCATGGATTGGCTTCACAGTTGTTATGCTTGCTTGGACTGTCGTAGTAGAGTGGTGAGATTTCACTTTCCTAATGAAGAAGAGTTAGTCTGGGAGGGGTACAATTCGAGTCGTCCTAACCCCTTGATTTCTAACCTTAAGGCCAATAAAATGATGTCCAAGGGGTTATTGTGTCATCTTGTGAGTGTTAATGATTTAGATCATGACATTTCTTCCATAGACTCAGCACCTGTAGTGAATGAGTTCTTAGATGTGTTTCCTGATGATTTACCTAGAGTCCCTCCCCTTCGAGAGATTGACTTTGGTATCGATTTAGAACCCGATACTAAACCAATCTCAATTCCTCCTTACTTACAGAATGGCTCCAACTGAACTCAAAGAGTTGAAACTGCAGTTAAAAGATCTCACTGACAAGGGTTTCATTCAGCCGAGCATATCCCCTTGTGGCGCTCCAGTGTTTTTTGTAAAGAAGAAAGATGGAACCCTTAGAATGTGTATCGATTATCGGCAGCTCAACAAAGTCACTATAAAGAATAAGTATCCACTCCCCAGAGTAGATGATTTGTTCGATCAACTCCAAGGGTCTAGTTTCTTCTCTAAGATTGATCTTCGTTCAGGGTATCATCAACTTAGGGTTAGGGATGGAGATATCCCAAAGACAGCCTTTCGTACCCGCTATGGTCACTATGAGTTTTTAGTCATGTCATTTGGTCTCACGAATGCACCTGCTGCATTTATGGATCTCATGAACAGGGTCTTCCGTGAATACCTTGACTCTTTCGTCATAGTATTCATTGATGACATTCTCATCTACTCTAAGACCAAGGAAGAGCATGAACAATATTTGAGACTAACCTTGCAGGTACTTAGACAGCATCAGTTATATGCCAAATTCAGCAAATGTGAATTCTGGCTGAGATTAGTGACCTTCCTTGGTCATGTTGTGTCCGATCAGGGCGTGGAAGTGGATCCCAGGAAGACTGAGGCTGTGAAGAACTGGCCAAAGCCTCTTACTCCCACTGACATCCGTAGCTTTTTGGGATTGGATGGTTACTACCGCAGGTTTGTGGAGGGCTTTTCTTCCATTGCTGCCCCATTGACAGCTTTGACTAAGAAGAAAGACAAGTTTGAATGGACGGAGACTTGTGAGAAGAGTTTCCAGGAGCTCAAGGACAGACTCACGTCAGCCCCGGTGCTTACTTTGCCTAAGTGTGGTGAGAATTACACTGTTTATTGTGATGCATCTAGGGTTGGTTTGGGTTGTGTTCTTATGCAGGTTGGTAAGGTGATAGCCTATGCATCCAGACAGCTCAAGGTTCATGAGAAGAATTATCCCACACATGACCTGGAGTTGGCAGCTGTGGTGTTTGCACTGAAGCTGTGGAGGCATTATCTGTATGGAGTGCATGTAGATGTGTTCACAGACCATAAGAGCCTCCAGTACGTGTTCACACAGAGGGAGTTGAATCTACATCAGCGGAGATGGTTGGAGCTGTTGAAGGATTATGACATGAATGTGCACTACCATCCAGGTAAGGCTAATGTTGTAGCTGATGCTTTGAGCAGGATGAGCATGGAAAGTACAGCTCACGTTGAGGATGAGAAGAAGGAGCTGGTGAAAGATGTACACAGACTGGCCAGATTGGGTGTGCGTTTGGTTGACTCCACTAGTGGGGATGTTTCAGTTCATCCTAGTTCTGAATCATCCTTGGTAGTTGAAGTCAAGCAGGGTCAGCATCTAGATCCTGTGTTAATGGAGCTGAAGGACTCAGTGCTGATGAAGATGAATGAGTCTTTCGCTTTGAGAGGTGATGGCATACTTAGATATCAGGACAGGCTGTGTGTGCCAGATGTGGATGATTTGCGGACCAGAATCGTTGCAGAGGCCCATGGTTCCAGATATTCTATACATCCAGGTTCCACTAAGATGTACCATGATCTTAAGCAGATTTATTGGTGGGATGGCATGAAGAAGGACATTGCAGAATATGTGGCCAAGTGTCCTAATTGTCAGCAGGTTAAGGCAGAGCATCTTAAACCTGGTGGTCTGACTCAGATTATTGAGGTTCCGACTTGGAAATGGGAGGCCATTAATATAGACTTCGTAGTTGGGCTTCCAAGGACTAGGAGGCAGCATGACTCTATATGGGTTATTGTGGACAAATTGACTAAGTCTGCCCACTTTATCCCTGTGAAGTCTACTTACAGAGCCGAGGATTATGCGAGACTCTACATTTATGAGATTCTGAGATGGCATGGGATTCCCTTGTCTATTATTTCAGACAGAGGAGCTCAGTTTACTTCTCATTTCTGGAGATCTTTCCAGAAGAGCTTGGGCACGCAGGTGAAGCTTAGCACTGCCTTTCATCCTCAGACAGATGGGTAGGCCGAGCGCACCATACAGACATTGGAGGATATGTTGAGAGCGTGTGTGATTGACTTCAGAGGTAACTGGGATGACCATCTGCCTTTGATAGAGTTCTCGTATAATAATAGCTATCACTCCAGCATTGGGATAGCACCGTTTGAGGCACTGTATGGTAGGAGGTGTAGATCTCCAGTTGGGTGGTTCGAGGTTGGAGAGTCATTCATTTTGGGTCCGGAGATCATTCAGGAGGCCTTAGAGAAGGTCAGAATGATTAGGGACAGGTTGACTACTGCTTACAGTTGGCATAAATCCTATGCTGATAACAGAAAACGGCCCTTAGAGTTTGATGTTGGTGACCAGGTTTACTTGAAAATATCGCCTATGAAAGGGGTAATGAGATTTGGTAGAAAAGGGAAGCTGAGTCCGAGGTATGTTGGGCCATATGAGATCCTACAGCGTGTGGGTGAGGTGGCCTATGAGTTAGCATTGCCTGCAGAGCTAGCTTCTGTTCATCCAGTCTTTCATGTCTCTATGTTGAAGAAGTACTTAGGTGATCCAGCATCAATTTTACCTGTTGAAGGTTTGGGAGTTGGTGAGGACTTGTCTTATGAGGAGGTACCTGTTGAGATCTTAGACAGACAGGTCAAGCGGCTGAGGAACAAGGAGATTGCCACAGTGAAAGTATTGTGGAGAAATCATCTTGTTGAGGGTGCTACGTGGGAGGCTGAGGCCGACATGAGAGCCCGCTACCCTCACCTGTTCAGCTCTTGAGGTTAGACTTCCTACTCTTAAACCAATGTTTCCTTATCTCTCCGTATTTTGCTGCTATTGATTGACTATGTATAGTGATTGTGTTATGATCTGACGGGAATTACAATGTGAAGTGGTAGTGTCATTCGGGGACGAATGTTCCTAAGGGGGGGGTAATGTAACAATCCAAAAAAAAAAAAAAGTGAATAGGATCAAGACTTAGGGGTGTCAAGATCTAAGGTTGATAAACTAACTTAATTAATTGATAATTATGAATTTGATTAATAAAAAGGAAAATCAGATTTTCTTTATTTATTTTTAGTTAATTAAAATCCTAACTTTTGACTAAGTCTTAAATTTAGTCTCCTAATCCTAAGACAACTCTCTTCCTCACGTTTCTCAACTCTCTCACATTCTCAACCTCTTTCTCACGTTAGTTCTGCCAAGAACAACTAGAAAAGCAGAAAAAAATACATCAAGAGTTCTTCAGACTTGAAGAACTCACTAGAATTTTTTTAAGTAAAGACAAAGGAATCAAAACGACAAGGCTAAGAGAGGTTCATCGAGTAGGGTGTGCGTTGAAGTAAATTTGGCGTGGTTTGGAGTTTCCGGGCAGCAGCTTCAAGCTTGAATAACGTCAAAAGGTATGGGTTTCTCTCATGGAATTCTTTCTCCAAGAGTACTTTCTTTCGAACGCTTCTTAAACTCTTGAAACTAAGGTTGTTCCCCTTCGTATGTCCTTGTCCTTAGCTCCCTAACGAATTTGTAGGATGGGTATGTTGTGCTGCTAGATTTTTGCATGAATGATGTGTTTAAATTAAATACGAATGTGTTTATATGCGATAAATCACGATAATGATCATCAAAATATGACCAGAGAAGTTGATGTAGAGGCATGTATAGGGCAGTGTTTTAGTCACTGTTTTTGGGTGTATAAGTTGTGTATTTATTGTGTATTTTATGTATGTAATGGGTGTACAATGTGATGTTCATTATGATGAAGGATAGTGAATTGAATAACCCTCTTATAGCTATTTAAACTTATGAAAAAAATGCATCTAAAAATGGTTGGAGAAGGACAAAAATTTCTAGATTTTTGTACCCTTCAAAAGTGTCAAATTCTGAGTTTTTAAAATAAAATAAATTAAGTGAGGTCAATGGGAATCGAACCCAAGACCTCACCTGTGAAAGAAACGAAAAGAAAAAAATATATATATGGGGAGCTGGGGGTTCGAACTCGCGACCAGCTCCCCTCGCGAAAAAAATAAATAAATAAATAAAAAATATGGGGAGCTGGAGGTTCGAACTCGCGACCAACTCCCCATCGCGAAAAGAAAAGAAAACTTAAAGGGGAGGCGTGGGATTCGAACCCACGACCTCCCAGTGCGCGCGAAGAGGAAAACAATAAAAAAAATAAGAGGGGGCTGGGGGAGTCGAACTCGCGACCAGCTCCCCCTTTCAGCGATTTTAAAACAAACAAAAATTAAAGGGGGCTGTGGGGGTTCGAACCCACCACCTCACAGTCCCCCTTCAGCGAAAATTGAAAAAAAATAAAAATAAAGGGGGCTGTGGGGGTTCGAACCCACAACCTCCCCATAGTATTGAATTTTTATTAAGTTAAAAATTTAAGAGGTTGTGGGGGCTTGAACCCTCAACCCTTTGATTAATTAAGAGGGAAATTAAACTAGAAAATTTATCCTTTTCTACAAATGTTGAGATTTAATTTAAAGTTTAATGTTATGAATATTAGAAATAAAATTAATAAAAAAATATATATAAATGATATACAAGTGATGCAAGATTTGGGTTTCCTTGTCCAAAATTCCGTATTGATGCATAAGTCATACGTGAGTAAATTATCCAAAAATAATGACATCTACTTAGATAAAAAAATAATAATAATTAAGATCTTGGCATATATACAAGATACGTAAGTATTGTACTACATAATTTTAGGAAAGTAAGAATCACTTAACGAATTATGAATGAAGCCCATGGCTTGTATGTATAGACACATAAGTCTAACATACGTTCAAAAGTAAGTGAACCTAAGAGGTATGTAATGAAATGACGAACCCAAGAAGGGTTAAGTATGAGTGTAAGATACACTAAAAGGCCAAGTGCATTGGCATATGATGAAATAAATATTCGTAATAAGAGGTGAGTAGCTATGAAAAGTAAGGTGCTAATAATGAAGAATGTGGTGACAACATGATGTGAGGCTAATGTAAATGATGAGAGCAATCTCAAACGAGTCTAAGTAAATGTTATTAAAGCGGACTCACCTATGAGAGTGTAAGCTAATGAAGAGACCAGTCTCTATGAACACTCTAATGAAAGTATTGAGCTTAACACACTTAATACTAATTATGAGATGAGGAATCATCTAATGAGCTATAATGTCCTTATACTAGAAGCCAGCTTCCATGACGTATGAGATGAATGAAATGGAACTTTATACTGAGCACCGATAGACTAGCTATGAGCGGTGATGCCTTCTTTCGGGAAGGGCGAAGGTTCACGTAACTCTCATGAGATGAGACTGTCCGGCCTGCCGGGTATGGGTCTCCATATATCTCCTAGTCTTTGAACCTATACTGCCAACATAGGGATCTGGCGGGGTTAAATTCCCATGTACGCTAGCATGTTATTGGGTCACTTTGGCCGGTGATTCCACCTCTTTTCGGTGTGGGGGAGACACTGGATTTCATGATGCTCACATGATCTATGTCGGTTAAAGTTAAAGTTCCCAATGAATGAATGAGGTCAGCCTCAAATGAAGCACATAAAGAATTGAATGGTACCGAAGGTGTTAGGATAGGATAATTAAGAGGTGAGCTAGACACAGGTAATGACATTAGGTTATTCCTGATCATTGCACAGCAAACCCGACGAAAGTCTTAAACTACACCCTAGGTATAACTGGTGTTCATACTGGCCTATGAATGAAATGCAATGAAGTACGTATGAATGAGTGAAACAGACTCTGTGTTTGCTAATGAAGACTCCCTAGTTGAGGTCCCATATGTTGAGCCCTCATTTTGGAAAGTCTTAATATTAAGTCCATGATATGTGTTATGATATGCACTATATGAAGATGATATGTGTTGTGCGCAATGCGATATTTAATATGATGCAGGTTACTCTCATGGCATGACCTTCCTAATCTCAAATTGGCAAGTCCACTGACTTGACTTCCAAAAATCATGTTGTTAGGAAAGAGCTATCCTTTCTCATCATGTCCGTGGTGTGTGCTTGCATGTACCCGTACTTAGTACAAGTGTGTACTAACCCTATACATCTATACTATTTTAGGTGCAGGTACAGGTGGACGATAGAGTTGCAGGATCATCGTTGCAGCTTTCCGGACGTCAGCATTCATCCGGAGTTGGGTAGGTCCTCATGCTTCGAGGATGCTACTGTTTTATATTCTAGCGTAGCTTTAGAGTTGAGCTAGTGGAACATGTTCCACTAGCGTTTCTTTCCTGCTCTTTATTCAGATTTTGTATTTGGGCCATTTTGGCAATTATACAATTAAGACTTATGAACCATTTCTTTCAGTTGTTTATCTCTTTAATGTTAGATGGTTGATGATGAAGGATTATAAAGTTTCAAGAATGTTTAGCAAGCATGTTTAAAGAACAAAAAGTTTCAAATTTTCCGCTAAAATTAACCTATGTAAAGTAAGTATGATGTAAGTAGGCTTGTTTGCGACCTCTGAGAGGTCAACAACGCCGGTCTCGTCTGGGGTCTAGATTCCAGTCGTGACAAATCATGTTCGTCCTCGAACATAAGGAAGAAGAACAAATTATAACCAATTTTACCAACAGTCAGAGGTATGTTCATTTAGAGTAGGTGTCAATCTCTCCAAGTAATTTCCTCCTCAAAACAATTCCATCAAGATCAACTACTAATAACTCAACTTTTGAATTAAACTTTGGAAAATCCATAAATCAAGAGTGATTATGAAGTCACATACTAACTCATGAACTCAATTTAAACGCAAACCCGCAGGACCTTAACACAATCATCATGAAAAATCATTTCTTACATAACCAAGATAGACTTCTAAACCAATATACCGGATACAACCAACAGTGAACTTCAATCAACCGTCACATACTCATAATGCACAAAATATCACAAATCTTATCAAGACTTCCTTTTCATAACACAATCTTTTCACGAGCTTAAATTATAAAAATATAATATTTAGACATCGGATACTCACCAAGAGAGAATCAAACTTATCTAACCCAACAAGTGATACACTCAAGTATAAAGAACCTTTAACAACACTATCAAAACTCACTCTTCACGGTAGCTCTTCTATGGGTTCTCATAAGTAAGGTTGTGCGTGTAGAATCACTAGTATACTTCAACTATTCCCCAAACAACACCAAATCTTCCATAATTGAAATGAACAAGTCTAATCAAGGTTGTCATCATACCAAGAGGACAATCACAGGATCGATACATCCAATCCACCACTAGGGATTCACCATAGATATGAAAACACGTGTGGGTATAGGTAGCGAACCGCACTCCAAACCATATCCAAAACGAAGTAGATGGCCAAATAAGAATATACAAAACCAAAATCGAATAACACTAGATACGTTTTCTATAGTGCCCACATCAAACATTTTCATTCATATGACTCTATCTCTTGATTCTTTTAGCTACCTTCAATCCGACGGTAGGGTCGCTATTACAATTGTACCTATATTCTTCACATTATTTCATTGAAGTTCACTCTCTTAATACTAACAAAACATCACCACCGCTTCGGTCATTTACCTTACTCTAAAAAAACTGTCACTAGCATTAAAGTCTTCTTAACAACACTTTATTGCCTCCAAAAATTTTAAACTATGGCTCCCTCTCTTTTCATTTAAGTATTTCATGACAAATACAGGTCACCCCCAAGACTGATAATACTAATTTTAAATCTAAAAGCACATTACCATCAAAATACAACAATTGAATCACCCTCAATTCAACTTCACGTAATTTTTCATATACCAATTTTTAACTATCATTCACACCAT
This sequence comes from Solanum sitiens, assembly GCA_016801875.1. Taxonomy (NCBI): domain Eukaryota; kingdom Viridiplantae; phylum Streptophyta; class Magnoliopsida; order Solanales; family Solanaceae; genus Solanum; species Solanum sitiens. Next base: position 686,266 of record JABWTJ010000064.1, on the reverse strand, counting down.
CATATGCGTCATACCAACACTTAAGAAATTCTTGGTCACTCCAATAATTCGAATACCATAAGCTCATAACCTCTACTCACTATCAAATGCTTATGTAACACATTATAACAGTCTGTATTGTCCCATCAACAAAGTAGTTTTGATCTCCTCAAATTCTCATTAATTATGTAAAACTATAGGTCCACATTGTTGAACATAAATAAGTTACCTATCATAATTTTAACAAATTAGCTCTACATAAAACACATAATATTACACACCTCACTTTTTTCATACAAATCAAAATTCAATCTTCATAAAAATTGTTGATAAATTCCTAATGAGTCTATACCGAATAATTCACATCCTTAGTCATATTAGAACTTATAAATAAAATTTTTATACATCCTTCAACTTCTAACCAAGACTTATGAGAAGTCTTATTCTTCACATCTCTTAAATTCTTACCATGACACATAATTCTAAATATCTTAAACTCTTTAATACACCAAACTCTTATTCATTTGGTTGACTCGCTTACCAATCTTATCATTTGACCAACAATCCATGATATTCTTACCTTATCCTCTAAACCAAAATATTATGTGAAATCCCCCTTAGGTATAATAATCAAAAGTAATCAAATTTACTACTCAAATTATATTTAAGTCCTTCCAAATGCTTCATACTCAATGTGATCGACATTTCTTACCTTACCAATTCATACCTTGACAAAACACACTACCACAATTCTAAATTCACCATGAAAATGTTGAATTTTTTTTTCCAACCATGTAACACAATCCCATTATCTATTAACATTAGCTCATACCTTGAAGATTTTTTTTTTAATTCATGTATCTTACCTTTTTATTGATCGTCTTTCTATCGATCTTATCATATCCTTCGCTAAAAATTGAACCATACTCATTATAAAACTCAAAATCACAATAGAATTTATAATCACACTCGATTTGAACGTACATACATTCCTTTCTCAAGTCTTATCCAATAGTTCTTAACCAATATGATGAAGCTGTGACATTATTATCATAACCAAAGAAAATTGAATAAAATCACATGTCTCTAAATTCAGTTCTCAATACCTTTGAAGATATCTTTTTAGCCTTTGCAATAAGAAAAAATATACTTACTCTCACCTCTTTTTGAATGCTCCACTACATTCCACACTTTTTCATTAAGACTGTAGATACTTTAAATTTTATTCGAGCAATGTCTCTACATATTCTTAGACTTTCCATACAACCACATTACTCACCAAATAGTGAAAAACCACCACATCAGATACTTGCTAGTCGTTATTACAATACAAAATTTGTTTAGCCAACAATCATTATCATATAGTTGCATCTTAATTACGATTTCACCACAAATTCTTATTATCGTTATGCTCGTTAGACATTTTTCTCATCTCAAAGTCAACTTTTTCATCTACATGACATTTCAAACTCATCTATACCAATCTAATTCAAAATACTAACTCAACTTACACGTTTCCTTACTAAAATTCTCAGTTACCTTCACACAAATATCTTCATTTAGACTTTCTTTACCTTTAAGCTTCTCAGCCTAATATCGATCCACTTTCATGGAGCTTATGATGGAATACCACTCATTTAAAATCATTGGGATATACTTCACAATCTAAACACATCAATATCGTACCAAGGATCCACCACTAAAAGCTTCCTTATAAATAATGCTTAACTCATTCTGTCGTAGTAACAAGCTAATTGGATTCTCAAATATGAATGCAACATCAAATCTTATTATATGAGCATGTGATACAATTGATAAATCCTTAAATAGTTAGTATTCACACTTGGCAATTGACGTATTCGTTTTCATATACCACTAGTGCCACATCCTCAATCTCTGTTAGATCCACCACTAGAACACATCATACCTATCTAGAAGATTGTACCCAAATAATCCATACATTTTTGCCCATTAAGTAACTATATTACACTACCAAATTCGTTTGGTCTCTCATCCAACGTGATATGCATTCCTTTGTAGATCAGGTCCATAGCAAGAGTGACAAAATACATAACTCTAAAAAAATAAGAATTTGTACCATTGTAATATTCATATCATAACCATCTTCGGTATACGCTCAATCGATGAAACCACAAAAGAGAATCTGACCTCAATTGGTGCAACAATATTCATATCATTCGCTAAGCAACTCATACATACTATAACAATTGTTCTTACTGCGTTTTTTTTTTCCTTCAAGTTGTATTGTTCATTATCTTGCCATCAATTTAATTTGTCCACTTTCAATTATCGAACCACACATGTACTATTCCTTTCACTAAGGTAACTAACCTTACACAAACCTTTTAAATTGTTGAACATGCTAAATCTAACCACACATATTTTCCATAAGTGCATTACTTCCGCCTTAATATCAGATTTAAGATTAAAATCATACAGGACATCAACTACTCACATTAGGAACCACACACGAGTCATCAAATAATATCGAGAGAGTATAATGAAGCAATAAGAACAAAATTGAACCAAAGACGCACTATTGAGATTCAAAAAGCGAAGATTTTTCCTAAAAGTCACTATAGCCTCTCGAAGATAAGTACAGACGTCTCTGTACCGATCCTTGAGACTCTACTTAGACTCGGCTTGTACACGTGAGACCTATGAACCTGGGGCTCTGATACCATGTTTGTCACGACCCAAAATCGGACGTGATGGCACTCGTCTTATCCCACCAAGACAAGTCAGCCTAAAACTCGACCATTACAAATAAATATGAAAATTTCATAAGTTAATCAAAAGTACCCCCAAAATCTGGTTGTCACATGTACAAGCCTCTAAAGTATTACAATTGATTCAAGAAAAAATGTCACGACCCAAAATCGAGCCGCGAGTGGCACCCATACTTATCCTACTATGTGAGCGAACCAACCAATCTAAAACCCCAACATATTGAACAAAAATACAAAGCGGAAGACTTAAAACTCATTAACGAAATCAATTAAATAACTTCTAAAATTTATAACTCATTATCCCCAAAATCTGGAAGTCATCATCACAAGAACATCTATCCTCAAGTTACTAATCTAAAAGTATCTAAGAAGCTAAAATAAATAAAAGGCTAGTCCATGCCGGAAGTTCAAGGCATCAAGACATTGAAGAGAAGATCCAGTCCAAGCTAGAAGCATTAGCTCACCCTGAAATCCGGTGTAGTGAAGACTGGCTAGAATTACTGTTGAGTTGAAGACGACGGTACGTTTGCTGCATTCCCCAAATAACAAAGAAAGAAACAACAAGTAGGGGGTCAGTACAAAACACAAGTACTGAGTAGGTATCATCGGCCAACTCAAAATAGAAAACAGTATATATCAGTTCATATCATAAATCAACTACAATACTCAACATGTAGCAACAAGTACTATAATCATCAATAAGTACTACCAAGTTCATCCATGAGGACTCAAGCCTCAATACCACACTCATTTGGGAAATTAGGTTCATTACATTGAGTATATTAACATCTCTCAAGATTCATTATCTGTTCTTCCTCTTTGTTGGTACGTGACACTCCGATCCCCTACTACTTGTGTCGCGTACGTGACACTCCAACCCTAATTATAATGTCGTTTCGTGGACACCCAATCCTAATCTTGTGCGGTACGTTGACCCACTCCGATCCCTAATTCTACGTTTGGTTATGACACCCGATCCCCTAAACATGTGTCGGTACGTGACACTCCGATCCCCTACTTCTACGTGTCGGTTCGTGACACCCGATCCCTTAATACTATATGTCGGAACGTGACACTCCGATCCACTAACATCATTCTATCAATTCATCAAGCGTTCTCTTATACCAAGGCATCATCAATAACAAGGTGAAATAGGGTTTCTTCAAGATTTTGGATTCAATAGCTTCATTATGCTTATTTTATCACAATCACATAATCACATTCATGCAAGCATACAATTAAGCATATAGAAGGGTTTACAATACTACCAATACATATCATTCGCTATTAAGAGTTTACTACGAATAGTATCAAAAACCATAACCTACCTCCACCGTGGATTCGTGATCAAGCAAGCAATCTCTCAAAGCTTTTTGTTTCCTCTTCGTTTGTCTCTCTCTATCGATCGTTCCTCTCTCTCTCCTTGTTCTTTCTATTTTTCTTATTCAAAACCCTCTTTCTTTTACCCTAATTAGCATATAATTAAGTATAAAAGATGAGGAATTAACCCACTAATTAACTCAAGGTTATCTCCTTTACACCCCCAAGAATTTGAGTTATTAATATTAACCCACGAAATTCATAATTATAGCAGGAATAGTCCAAAACGCCCCTTTAAAACTTACCCAGAAATCCGACCCAGACTGGGATTACGCAACCTGTGACGGCCCGTCGTGCCTGCGACGGTCCGTCCTGCAGGTTCGTCACAACCTTCAGAGACTCAATTTCCTTGATGAGTCTGAGACGGTCCGTCGTGCCTACGACGGTCCGTCCTGCACTTCCGTCACGACGGACAGAGAATTGCTCCCAGTACCCAATTCTCAAGAGTTGAAGTGTTTTGAAACGGAACCTCACAACGGTCCGTCGTGTCTGTGACGGTCCATCCTGCAGGTCCGTCACAGAGTTCAGAGAGTCGATTTCAGCACTCAAATATAAGAATTCCAAGTGTTTTGGAACGAGACACCCTCGACGGTCCGTCGTGCCCATGACGGTCCGTCGTGGGATCCGTCGTCTCAGACAGTTTTTCCAGAAATAAAATCTGCTGCTCAAAACGACTAAGCAGGTCATTACAATAGATACCAATTTACCCATCGTTCGTCCTCGAACGATCAAAAGAAGAAAAACAAGGACGAGAAGGAGTACCTGAATCTGTGAACAGATGCGGATATTTTTCTTGCATATCAGCCTCCTTCTCCCAAGTGCCTCTTCAACTGGTCGATTCTTCCATTGAACTTTGATGGATGCAATCTCCCTTGATCTCAACTTGCGAATTTCTCTATCTAAAATAGCAACAGGTTCCTCCTCATAAGACAAATTTTCATCAAGCAGAACCGAATCCCAACGAATGATGTAGTTTCCATCCCCATGGTATCTTTTCAACATAGACACATGAAATACCGGATGCACTCCTGACAGCCCTGGAGGCAAGGCTAATTCATAAGCCACCTCCCCTACTCGCTTAAGTACTTCAAATGGTCCAATATACCTTGGACTTAGCTTACCCCTTTTTCCAAACCGCATCACCCCTTTCATGGGTGAAACCTTCAGCAAGACTTGTTCACCCTCCATGAACTCCAAGTCTCTAACCTTTCGATCTGCATATTCCTTTTGCCTACTTTGAGCTGCTAAAAGCTTTTCTTGAATAGATTTCACCTTCTCCAATGAATCCCTCAACAGATCAGTACCCCAAGGTCTAACTTCAAATGCGTCAAACCAACCAATGGGAGACCTACATCTCCTCCCATACAATGCTTCAAATGGGGCCATGTCAATACTGGAGTGATAGCTATTATTGTATGAAAACTCCGCTAAGGGTAAGAAGTTATCCCAATGACCACCAAATTCAATCACACATGCGCGAAGCATATCCTCCAACACTTGAATCGTTCGCTCAGACTGACCATCGGTCTGAGGGTGAAATGCAGTACTAAGGTCCAACCTAGTACCTAATTCCGCGTGCAATGTTCTCCAAAACTTAGAAGTAAACTGCGTACCTCTATCTGATATAATGGAGAGTGGAACTCCATGCAATCGAACAATTTCTGAGATGTAGATTTTGGCTAACTTCTCTGCATTGTAGGTCACCTTGACCGGAATGAAGTGAGCAGACTTAGTTAATCTGTCCACAATTACCCAAATAGAGTCAAACTTACCCAATGTCTTTGGAAGACCAACCACGAAGTCCATTGCAATTCTCTCCCACTTCCATTCAGGAATGGGCATTCTCTGAAGTGTTCCTCCGGGCCTCTGGTGTTCATACTTTACTTGTTGACAATTTGGACATTTGGCAACAAGATCAACAATGTCTCGCTTCATTCTACTCCACCAAAAGTGTTGCTTTAGGTCACGGTACATTTTGGTTGCACCAGGGTGTATAGAATATCCGGAACTATGAGCCTCTGTAAGAATAGTGTGGATCAAGTCATCAACACGGGGCACACATACCCTTCCCTTAATCCTTAAAACACCTTCCTCATCAATTATTGCCTCTTTAGCCTCTCCTCGCAACACCATATCCCGAATTCGGCTTAGTTTCTCATCCTCAAACTGTTTTCCCTTGATCTTGTCAAGAAAAGAAGATCTCGCCTCCACACGGGCCAAAAATCCTCCCTTCACATTTACTTCTAGCCTCATAAAGTCATTAGCCAAGCTTTGGATTTCTCTAGCCAATGGGCGTCTAGAAACTTGCAAATGAGCTAGACTTCCCATGCTTCCTGCCTTTCTACTTAAAGCATCGGCCACAACATTAGCTTTTCCCGGATGATACAGAATAGTGATATCGTAGTCCTTCAGTAGTTCCATCCATCTCCTCTGTCTCAAATTCAAATCTTTCTGAGTAAAGACATACTGTAGGCTACGATGATCCGTATAGACTTCGCACTTAACCCCATACAGATAGTGCCTCCATTGCTTTAATGCAAACACTACCGCAGCCAACTCCAAATCATGGGTCGGATAGTTACGTTCATGCACCTTTAATTGCCTCGAAGCATAAGCAATCACATTCTTCTCTTGCATTAGCACTGCACCCAAACCAGAATAGGATGCATCACAATAAACGATGAAGTTCTTACCCTCTACTGGCAAGGTAAGAATTGGTGCAGTAGTTAACAAGGTCTTGAGTTTCTGAAAGCTTTCCTCACATTCATCCGACCACACAAATGGAACATTCTGCTTAGTCAAATTCGTTAATTGGGAAGCAATGGAAGAGAATCCCTTGACAAATCGACGGTAATAGCTAGCTAACCCAACAAAGCTCCTTATTTCTGACCCATTAGTAGGTCTTACCCAATTCTTCACTGTTTCAATCTTAGAAGGATCCACCATCACTCCATCCTTAGAAACCACGTGCCCTAAGAAGGACACTGAATCTAGCCAAAACTCACACTTGGAGAATTTGGCATAAAGCTTCTTCTCCCTCAATACTTCCAACACCATTCTCAAATGCTCCTCATGTTCCTTCTTACTCTTTGAGTATATCAGTATATCATCGATAAATACGATCACAAAGAGATCCAGATATGGCTTAAAAATCCCGTTCATCAAGCTCATGAACGCAGCAGGGGCATTCGTAAGACCAAAAGACATCACTACAAATTCGTAATGCCCATACCTAGTTCGAAAAGCAGTCTTTGGTACATCTGTTGCTCGTATTTTCAATTGATGATAACCGGATCTCAAGTCAATCTTAGAGAAGACACAAGCACCTTGTAACTGATCGAACAAGTCATCAATGCGAGGAATGGGATACTTGTTCTTAATAGTTACCTTATTCAACTGTCGGTAGTCTATGCACATCCGAAAACTCCCATCCTTCTTCTTCACAAATAACACCGGAGCACCCCAAGGGGATGCACTTGGTCTAATGAAACCTTTATTTAACAACTCTTGAAGTTGGGCCTTTAACTCCCTTAACTCCGCTGGGGCCATCCTATAAGGGGGTATAGAAATGGGGCGAGTACCCGGTTCCAGATCAATGCAGAAATCAATATCTCTATCCGGTGGCATACCAGGAAGATCTGCAGGGAACACATCCAGAAACTCACGGACTACCGAAACCGACTCAATTGAAGGTACTTGGGTAGTGTCATCCTTGAGATGTGCCAAGAAAGCTAAGCACCCCTTACTAATCATTCTTTTAGCACGAAGAAAGGAGATGATACGAACCGGAGTGGAAGTGTAGTCCCCCTCCCACACTAACGGATCTGTCCCAGGCTTGGCTAACGTCACAGTTTTAGCATTACAATCCAAGATCGCAAAATTCGGAGAAAGCCAAGTCATACCAAGAATTACATCAAAATCAACCATTTCTAAGATGACCAAGTCTACATAAGTATTGCTCCCCACAAAAGTCACCAAGCATGACCTATATACCTTTTCAACTATCACAGACTCACCCACCGGAGTAGAAACACGAATAGGCATGTCAAGCGATTCACAATGTAAATTTAGACCAGTAGCAAATGAGGAAGATACATATGAAAATGTGGAGCCAGGATCAAATAATACAGAAGCCATGTAATCACAAACCAAAAGATTACCTGTGATAACAGCATCAGACGCCTCCGCTTCAGATCTCCCAGGGAAAGCGTAACAATGGGCCCTATCTCCAGTCTGCCCGTTGCCCCTACCATGTGGCGTTGTAGTAGCTCCAGTTTGTCCATCACCTCGGCCGTTTTGGTGACCACCATTACCTCGGCCACCACGTCCTCCAGAATAACGGCCTCTACCATGACCACCTCTACCTCTAGCTATTGGGGGTCTATAACTCTGTTTTGGACAATTCCTCCTAATATGTCCAGTCTCCCCACATCCATAACACTCTCTGGATTCAAGCATAGGTCTCTCCGAGAAGTGTTGACCGGTCTGAGGTGGACCCCCAACTACAGTCTGTAGTGAAGACTGAATTGGTCGGACTGAGTAGCCTCCTGAACCCTGTCCTCTAGAGTAAGAACCATTAAACTCACCTCCCTTTCGAAACCTTTTTGATGTCGATGCCATGGTGAAGTCATCTGGCTTCACTCCTTCCACCTCTATCACGAAGTCTACCACTTCTTGAAAGGATTTTGCCGTAGCCGCTACCTGTAAGGCTAAAACCCGCAACTCTGACCTCAACCCTTCACAAAACGGCGAATCCGTTCTTGTGGACTGAAACAAAGTTGGGTGGCATACCTGGATAATGCACGAAACTTAGCCTCATATGCAGTAACCGACATCCTACCTTGCTCTAGGCTCAAGAACTCATCCCTTTTTCTATCCCTCAAAGTCTGGGGAATATACTTCTCCATAAACAAACTAGAGAATGATGCCCAAGTCATAGGTGGTGCCTCTGTTGGTTGACACTCAACTTGTGACCGCCACCACATTTTGGCGTTCCCTTGAAACTGATAACTCACGAACTCAACACCAAACCGTTCTACTATACCCATCTTGTGTAGTAGCTCATGACAGTCAACCAGAAAATCGTAAGCATCCTCAGATTCAGCACCCTTGAAGACTGGAGGTTTCAATTTCAAGAACTTACTGAAAAGTTCATGCTGATCATTTGTCATTATAGGCCCTGTAGTCAGACGAGGAAACGTGCCTATTTCCAATGAAGTATTCCATGCGGGGAGCCATAGTGGCCGCATGTTGTTTACCTCCGGAACCTGAGAGTGGTGCTGGTGCAGAAAACACTGGAGTGTCTTGACCCTGATCAGATAACCCCGCTAAGATAAGCAAGACCTGATTGAGTCATCTCTGGGGTAGGTTGGCGGTGGCAATTCCTCATCTGTGCTTCGTTCATTCTCCTCTTCCTCACCCTCTCTTACCATTTTCCTCCATTCGTGGAGGAGTCACACCAGAACGCTCTAAGACCGGGTGAGCTTAGTTGCTTGTCCTCTTCCTCTAGAAGGACGCCCTCCCACGACCTCTTCCACGGCCTCTCGCCAGCTGTTCCTCTCCGAGCTACAAGCCCATAGTGGCTGCTCAGACGTTTCTTGTCTTGCCGGTTGTTGTGTTGGTGCAGTCGTTGCCTAGTTCTAACCATCTGTGAAATAGATGAAGATGGTCAGATTACCAATTTGTATCACCTAAGATACCAATTAGATCCAACAAGATAATAGCACGGAAAGAAAGAAAGAAAGAATGAATTTTCTAAACGCTTTATAGCCTCTCAAAAGAAAGTAAAGGCGTTCCCCCACCGTCCTTAAGACTCTACTAGACTGTTCTTGTTGTTGATGAGACCACCGAACCTTAGATATGCTCTGATACAAAGTTTGTCATGACCCAAAATCGAGCCGCGAGTGGCACCCACACTTATCCTACTATAGTGAGCGAACCAACCAATCTAAAACCCTAACATATTTGAACAAAAATACAAAGCGGAAGACTTAAACCTCATTAACGAAATCAATTAAATAACTTCTAAAATTTATAACTCATTATCCCCAAAATCTGGAAGTCATCATCACAAGAACATCTATCCTCAAGTTACTAATCTAAAAGTATCTAAGAAGCTAAAATAAAAGGCTAGTCCATGCCGGAAGTTCAAGGCATCAAGACTTGAAGAGAAGATCCAGTCCAAGCTAGAAGCATTAGCTCACCCTGAAATACGGTGTAGTGAAGACTGGCTAGAATTGCTGTTGAGTTGAAGACGACGGTACGTTTGCTGCATTCCCCAAATAACAAAGAAAGAAATAACAAGTAGGGGGTCAGTACAAAACACAAGTACTGAGTAGGTATCATCGGCCAACTCAAAATAAAAAATAGTATATATCAGTTCATATCATAAATCAACTACAATACTCAACATGTAGCAACAAGTACTATAATCATCAATAAGTACTACCAAGTTCATCCATGAGGACTCAAGCCTCAATACCACACTCATTTGGGAAATTAGGTTCATTACATTGAGTATATAAACATCTCTCAAGATTCATTATCTTTCTTCCTCTTGTGTCGGTACGTGACACTCCGATCCCCTACTACTATGTGTCGGAACGTGACACTCCGATCCCCTAATTCTATGTGTCGGAACGTGACACTCCGATCCCCTACTTCTACGTGTCGGTTCGTGACACCCGATCCCCTAATACTATGTGTCGGAACGTGACACTCTGATCCCCTATTCTAGTGTCGGTCTGACACCCGATCCCCCTACTATGTGTCGGAACGTGACACTCCGATCCCCTAATTCTACGTGTCGGTTCGTGACACCCGATCCACTAATACTATGTGTCGGAACGTGACACTCCGATCCCCTAATTCTACGTGTCGGTTCGTGACACCCGATCCACTAATACTATGTGTCGGAACGTGACACTCCGATCCACTAACCTCATTCTATCAATTCATCAAGCCTTCTTTTATACCAAGGCATCATCAATCTCATTACTTTAGTTCATCAAGCCTTCTTTTATACCAAGGCATCATCAATAACAAGGTGAATTAGGGTTTCTTCAAGATTTTGGATTCAAAGCTTCATTAAGCTTATTTTATCACAATCACATAATCACATTCATGCAAGCATACAATTAAGCATATAGAAGGGTTTACAATACTACCAATACATATCATTCACTATTAAGAGTTTACTACGAATAGTATCAAACCATAACCTACCTTCACCAAGGATTCTTGATCAAGCAAGCAATCTCTCAAGCTTTTTGTTTCCTCTTGGTTGTCTCTCTCTATAGATCGTTTCTTTCTCTCCTTCTTCTCTCTATTTTTTCTTCTTCCAAACTCTCTCTCTTTTCCCTAATTTAGCATATAATTAGGTATAAAAGATGAGGAGATAACCCAATAAGTAACTCAAGGTTATCTCCTTCACACCCCCAAGAAATTGAGTTTTTAACATTGACCCACGAAATTTATAATGTTAGCAAGAATAGTCCAAAACTCCCCTTTAAAACTTACCCAGAAATTTGACCCAGACTGGGATTACGCAACCTGTGACGGTCCGTCGTGCCTACGACGGTCCGTCCTGCACTTCCGTCACGACGGACAGAGAATTGCTCTCAGTACCCAATTCTCAAGAGTTGAAGTGTTTTGAAACGGAAACTCACAACGGTCCGTCGTGTCTGTGACGGTCCGTCCTGCACTTCCATCACGACGGACAGAGAATTGCTCTCAGTACCCAATTCTCAAGAGTTGAAGTGTTTTGAAACGGAAACTCACAACGGTCCGTCGTGTCTGTGATGGTCCGTCCTGCAGGTCCGTCACAGAGTTCAGAGAGTCGATTTCAGCACTCAAATATAAGAATTCCAAGTGTTTGGAACGAGACACCCTCGACGGTCCGTCGTGCCCATGACGGTCCGTCGTTGGATACGTCGTCTCAGACAGTTTTCCAGAAATAAAATCTGCTGCTCAAAACGACTAAGCAGGTCGTTACACATGAAAAAGAGACATTTAGTATATAACATGATTTCATGACAGTTTGATACAAACCTTCATAAAATAGTTTAAGAGACATAATACAAGTCAATAATCACATATATAACATAATCCATATAATATCAATTACATGACCATATTCACACAGACCCCCTACTAAAGGTTATCCTAAGACTCACCTAAGTAATATATGAAGCGGTTGCCCATACAACCCCTTCACACACACCTAGATGGTCCTCAAGACTACCTAAAGTAAAATTATTCCATTTTATCACATATCACGTAATCCATGTTCAATAAGATAAGCCTTAGATAATTTAGACTCCCTAACTAAGGTTACTTTAAGACTCATCTAAGTAAAACATGAACAGACCATCAATACAGCCTTTTCAAGCCTACCTAAGCAATCCTCAAAGCTACCCTATATAAGACCCTTTCTATTCAACATACTTCATAAAGAGAACCTACTTTCATTAAACTCAATTTAAGAGACAATCATTCATTTAGAGGACTTCACATAATGGTCTTTAAAATACCTAGGGAACCCACATCTTAGAATCTTCAAAGCCTACTCGTGCCATGTCTAGATAGATACCATTCCGCTACCTAAACATTGTAGAACTTCTGCAACACTAGAATGCATCCCACATGATGAGAATAGGCATTAACCGACATAGATCATACTAGCTAGGCATGGAATTCGGATTCTACCCTACTCCGAGGGAGGGTGTTCTACTTGCCAAGGGTAGAACTAGGACACATCCCATGTAGGCACATGGTAAAGAAATATCAAGGTTTTCTTCGTACTCTAGTCTAAACTCAAGTAGATATACTCCCCAATCATATTCACTCGGTGCTTAGCATTGTTTCTTATAGAGTAATTTCAATCACAATAAAGCATATAAAAAGGCAACACTTGTTAGTCTTATAGACCATTGAGTGGCATACCTAGTGGACTCATATTTGGTAGGTGCATTATGACTAGGTAATGACTAAGAGATGGTACCTTTGATATGCCCCTTTCCATGCCTAGCTAGTAAAGTCTATGTCAGTTATTGCCTATTTTCATCATGTGGGATACATGCTATTATTGGATAAGTACTATGAAGTTTAGGTAGTGGAATGGGACGCTATCTAGACATTGCACGATTAGGGTTTGAAGATGTTAGTGTGTGAGTGCCCTAGGTCTTCTTAAAGACCATTATGTGAATGTCCATAAGTGATGAATGATAAAAAATGACTTAATGAACATAATGACTTTAGTAAAGGAATGTTAACGAAAAAGTACTTATCTAGAGTAGCTTTGAGGATTGCTTAGGTAGGCTTGAAGAGGGTGTATGGGTGGTCTCTTCATGTCTTACTTAGGAGAGTCTTAGAGTAATTTTAGGTAGGGAGTTTAACAAATAAAGTGAGAATGATCTTATCTTAAGTAGTCTTAAGGATCATTTAGGTGTGCTTAGAGAGGGTGTATGGGCGCTCTCTCTTTGTCTCACTTAAGTGAGTCTTAGGATAATCTTTGGTGAGAGGGTTGCAAGCTAAAAGAGGTCACTGTGAAGTTGAACTTAGTTCACTGTAAAGTGACATAGTTCACTGTAACATTCTTCAATATTTGATAAAATACTTATGTGATATCTTATATGTTTCTAAGGTGTTAAATGTTGTTCTTATGCTTATACTATGAGATATTAATAAAAAAGAGCATGTTTTATACAAATGTTCATTTCTCATGATTTTATGCATTATGTCATACTTAGTATAAGTGTTTGTACTAATTCCATACATTTTGTCTATCTCTAAAGGTGTAGGTGGCATTTGAGAGGAGTATTGAAGTTGAAGCTTGGATTAGTGTTCATTCAAGTAAAGAGTTGGTATGTCCTCACTAGATTCGAGGACATCTTGATGTTTAGATTTCCTTATTGAAAGTATTGTAATAGACTTAGCTATTTTCTATATGAGGAAGTATGGGTCGTGTTCCAATATATTCGTATGTCTAAGATGGCGACTTTGAGACTTAGCCTTTCATTATGTTTTTCTATAAAAGAGATATTTTGAATTATTATTATTTCGTGTGAAAAGTTTTAATTTTGCACTACTTTTTCATACATGTATGCAATGAATGGTACGAAAGGGCTTGTACAAGACCTCAGTGAGGTCGAGTACGCCGTATTTCGATTCGAGAATACCCTAACTTCTACGGGGTACTATCGGGTCGTGACAAACTTGGTATTAGAGCATAAGGTTATTAAGTAGTCTTAGGAAGCTTAAATTCTCAAAAAGCCACGTCAAGTAGAGTCTTGACCATCGGTGTGAACCGCGACACACCTATGGGCGAGAGGCTATAAGACGATAGAGTTTCCTTCTTTTCTACTCCTATGTCATGCTGTAGAGATTAAAAGTTATGAATGTCTTTTTCTTATGGTTTTCCTTGTGTTTCTAGGAAGATGAATACGAGGAGGACACCGGCTAGGAGGGTGGAGGAGAATAATGTGAATGAGGGACTTCCTCTCCGAGGTTGACAAGTGCCACAAGGTGTGCAAGTTGCTCAAGGTGTTCAATGTGCTCAAGGTGATCAAGTACCTATTATGGAAGGAGGTAATGAGGTTCCAGTGGTTCCCCCGGTTATGGCTAATGGGGAAATTAGAGAGGCTCTCCTTACCCTTGCCCGAGCTATGACAACTCAAGTGAATAGAGACATTGGGCCTAGGGTAAATGCAATGGAGAGTACTATGACCTCTATATTGAGGGACTTTGTGAGGATGAATCCTCCTATATTCTTTGGTTCTAAGGTGGGAGAAGATCCCCAAGCTTTCTTGGATGAGTTGTATAAGATAGTGCATGCAATGGGAGTAACTTCTAGGGAGAAAGTGAAGTTAGCTTCATATCAATTGAAAGATGTTTCTAAAGTATGGTTTACTCAATGGAAAAATAGTAGACCGGTTGAATCGGGTCCCTTAGAGTGGGAAGAATTTAAGGAAGCATTCTTAGAAAGGTAATTTCCCCGTGAGAAGAGGGAGGTTAAGATTGAGGAATTTATAAACCTTAGGCAAGGTAACATGAGTGTTGAGGAGTATTCCTTAAAGTTTATCCTATTGTCTATGTATGCTCCATCCTTGGTGTCTAATCCTAGGGATGAGATGAGTAGGTTCTTGATCGGTGTTTCGGATATTGTGAAAGAAGAGTGTCGTACATACATGCTCCATGGTGACATGACTTTATCTAGGCCTATGGTTTATGCTCAATCCATTGAAGAGTCTAAACTTGGGAGGAGAAGTAGAGATGCTAAGAGGGGAATAACCGATGAGCAAATTCAACCTAAGTTTAAGAAGAGGGCTCCAAATCAATCTAGTGCATCTAAGGCTAACTATGAGAGAGGTGGTGGTTCCCAAGTGGTTAAGCCTACTTGTGCTACTTGTGGGAAGAAGCACTTTGGGAAGTGTCTATCCGGTACTAGTGGGTGCTTTGGTTGTGGGAAGGATGATCACAAGGTGAGAGATTGTCCTACTATTGCGGCTAGAGGAAGAGAAGCCAATCAAGTCCCTCCTAATGTTCCAGATGGTGGTGCTCCAAAGGGAAAGGCTTGCTTCTATGCTCTCCGAGCCAAAGGAACAAAACCCGATGATGATGATGATGCCCGTAAGTTTTCTCTCTTTAGTTATATGAGTTCCTTGTAGGTGGGGGATTATTGAGAGTAGTTGGGTTGTAGATTGTTTTCTCATCTCTTCTATTCAATTCAAGCTTGAGGGATTGAATATCATAGTAGCATGTTGCATTGTGTTTAGGAGTCTAGTTGGAATTGAATTGATTCCTTGCATTGTGCATTTCATGAAGTTATGAATATGTTTTAAAGTGAGTTTATATGGTTTTATCTCTTATATTGTCATGCTTCCATCATAAATTGCTTAAGAGATGCATTTTTTCAAAAATTGAGCATGATTTACTGTAAAGAATTGGTGTTCACTGTAAAGATTTTGAAAATTTGACTAAATTGTTCTTTCAGAAAAAAATGGTTATAGTGTGTATAGAACTATTGTATATGAGCATCATAATATGTGGAGAAGGAAATTCCTCCTATATGAAATGAAAATGAACCTTATTGCATGATGAGTTGTAGATGTAGTTCCTACCTTCTTGTTGTGTTTTGAGTCTCTTTGTTATGTGGAGTTGATGTTTATCCTATATGGGTGTATTTTGTATTCTGTGGTATGGTTATGAGCTGCTAGTATTTGAGTCTTAACTCTTAAACATGTTCAAAGTGTAGCAAGTGTCATTCGAGGACGAACGTTGTCCAAGTGGGGGAGATTGTAACGTCCCTCAAAATGAGCTAGGTTGAACTAGATCCTAACACTTGTGTCATGATGTTTTAAAGTCATAAAATGGTTTATAATAGTGTTCATATACAGTATATAAAGTTTGGAAGCGTTTGGAGGTCAAACGTCCAAGAACGTCCAAGACGTTCGGAAACTAGTCGAAGTTGAACTAGTGTGTCGTAGTGTTTTGTAGTGATGGTTTGAGCGATGGTTTTAAGGTAAAATTCAGTACCTAGGGTTCCTAAGCGTAGCCTGATATACAAAGGGTTGAAACGTTTGAGAACGACGCCCCGGGGACCATCAAAAGGGTCCCCAAAGAGGACCCAAACTTGGACTGCCAAGCTGCCGCGCCAGCCTGTTTTAGGCAGTGGCTGCGCATCACGCAGTGTGGCAAAGTTTTTCCCTGCGATGCGTGGATTTCACAAATGATTCTGTCCAAGAATTTTTGAAAAATAAGATTTGGAAGTGTCTCCGCGACGTGCAGTAAAGTTCCAGATTTCGTTGCGTCGTTTTTAAGTCAAATTTGAGTTAAATAAATTTGTCCAATAACTGTAGGGGTCTTTTGAGTAATTTAGGGGTTCATTATGGATGGTTATAGGACCTATTTAAGCCTCTAACCTCACCAATTAAAGCAAAACCCTCAACTCAAAACAAAAACTCTCCATTCACTCTCTCCAAAACCTCCATTGTTGAAGGTTGAAAGCTCCAAGGAAGAAGATAGGTTTCTCAAGGTTTTCTACATCAATCTTTTGGGATTTTCATCAAATTAAGGTATGGTTATTCATCCTTGAAATCTCTTTCTTCAAGGAGTCAATTCCAATGATTTTCAAAGATGATCAAAAACATGAATTTTCCAATTTTATAATCTAGCCATGTGTTCTTGCATAAAAGGTTTTGAATCAATATTTTAGGATTGAATTGATGTTAATGAAATATTTTAAAGCTATTATTCCTATGGACCCATGCAATCCTTATTTTGACTATTTTATGGGTTAAGTGATCTTGTCTCTGTACTTATGAATTATAGTGTAGTTTTCTATGGGCTATTGAATGATGTAAGAATTGTATTCAATTGATGTCTAATTGGTCTTAGATTGATAAATATACATTAAATTTACTTAGATTCATTGAGTATTATAGTTTTTAAATTGAATTCATGTTCATGGCCATGGGTAAGGGACTTATGGTATTGAATTGGATGATTTATCTATGGATTGAAGTGGTGAGAATGGATTGGTGGTACGCGGCCCTAATTCTCTTTATTCTATGTTAATTATACTTAAACTATATTGTGATTGGTATGGTACACTTATGGTGGCGGTGCTATGTGCTTTACTTGCAATTGATGTGGCCTTGTCGGTGTTACTGTACGTATTATGATGATCATGACCTTGTCGGCACTACTTGAAATATTATGATGATTTATTTATGTGAAGTATGATCATATCTATCTACATGCTAGTAATGTGAAAGTTTGATATTGTTAGGTGATCATGTTAGACTATGACTATGTGTTTATGTGTATAGTCTTAGAGTTGATGCATGATTGTTCCTACTTGACTATATGTGTCTATTATATTTATATTGATGATGTTATAGTAATGTATAGGATGACATAAAGATGATATGGGTCATTCCTAAGAGCTTCAAAGAATGATATGCTATATGAAATAAAGTAAAGTATGTTGTGTCTTGTTTTGGTAGACTTGTGTCCCTCACTTGATACATGTACATTATGAATATGAACATCTTGACTTAGTAGGCTTAGGCACCTTTGTCTTGCATATGTATGGATGAGTGTTGAATGAAAGTCTAGGATCGGTAGACCTAAGATGGTGCCCTTCTAATCATGACTATTATGTGGAACCTTCTATATAGAAAGAAGGTTAAGAATGAGCTATCCTTATAGACCATTGAGTGACAGCCCTAGTGGACCCATATTTGGTAGGTGCATTATGACTAGGTAATGACTAAGAGATGATACCTTATATTCCCCTTTTTATTGAACTTACTCTATGAGAACAAAGGCTAGCACCGACTGAATATGTTATGGTTTGTAGCTCTACTTAAGAAGGAGACAAGAGTACAATGTATCTCTACTTGAGAAGGAGACTAGAGTGCATAAAAGACCTTTGATATTCCTTAATCATGTGCCTACATGGGATGTGTCCTAGTTCTACCCTTGGCAAGTAGAACACCCTCCATCGGAGTAGGTTTATGACTCCGGATTCCATGCCTAGCTAGTATGGTCTATGTCGGTTATGCCTATTCTCATCATGTGGGATACATTCTAGTGTTGGATAGGTACTATAAAGTTTAGGTAGTGAAATGGGACGCTATCTAGACATTGCACGATTAGGCTTTGAAGATGTTAGTGTGTGAGTGCCCTAGGTCTTCTTAAAGACCATTATGTGAATGTCCATAAGTGATGAATGATAAAAAATGACTTAATGAACATAATGAATTTAGTAAAGGAATGTTAATGAAAAAGTACTTATCTAAAGTAGCTTTGTGGATTTCTTAGGTAGGCTTGAAGAGGGTGTATGGGAAGTCTCTTCATGTCTTACTTAGGCGAGTCTAGAGTATATTTAGGTAGGGAGTTTAACAAATAAAGTGAGAATGATCTTATCTTAAGTAGTCTTAAGGATCATTTAGGTGTTCTTAGAGAGGGTGTATGGGCGGTCTCTTTTCGTCTCACTTAAGTGAGTCTTAGGATAATCTTTGGTGAGAGGGTTGCAAGCTAAAAGAGGTCACTGTGAAGTTGAACTTAGTTCACTGTAAAGTGACATAGTTCACTGTAACATTCTTCCATATTTGATAAAATGCTTATGTGATATCATATATGTTTCTAAGGTGTTAAATGTTGTTCTTATGCTTATACTATGAGATTTTAATCAAAAAAAGCATGTTTTATATAAATGTCCATTTTTCATGATTGTATGCATTATGTCATACTTAGTACACGTGTTTGTACTAATTCCATACATTTTGTCTATCTCTAAAGGTGTATGTGGCATTTGATAGGAGTCTCGAAGTTGAAGCTTGGATTAGTGTTCATTCAAGTAAAGAGTTGGTATGTCCTCACTAGATTCGAGGACATCTTGATGTTTAGATTTCCTTATTGAAAGTATTGTAATAGACTTAGCTATTTTCTATATAATGAAGTATGGGCCGTGTCCCAATATATTCGTATGTGTAAGATGGCGACTTTGATACTTAGCCTTTCATTATGTTTTTCTATAAAAGAGATATTTTGAAGTATTATTATTTCGTGTGAAATTTTTTAATTACGCACTACTTTTCATACATGTATGTAATGAATGGTACGAAAGGGCTTGTACAAGACCTCCGAGAGGTCGAGTACACCGTGTTTTGATTCGAGAATACCCTAACTTCTAGGGGGTACTATCGGGTCGTTACAATGATACTACTACAATTTATGTAATAGTACCGACAAGGCCATGATCATCATATATTCAACACCTAAGTACCACCACCATAAGTGGACCATACCAATCAATAGCAATTCTATATTGATTCTACATTATCTAAGAGAATTAGGTGAACTTACCTTCTTCGAATAACCAAGATCACCATTCCTTAACGTGTCCAACAATTCACAATATAATAGCATAATTCATCGTAGAAATCAACATTTCAACATAATCTAAACTCAATTCTATCATCATTAGATCATAAGCAATAGACCCACTTTATAGTCAAATTTAGAGATTTGATAAAATCAAGGATTCATGGATATTTTCATTGGAAAACATCAATTATTCATCAATAACATCATGTCTTATTGTTTGAAAATGTTTCATGCAAGAACCCATGACTAATTAGTAGAAATTGGAGTTTTTCATAAACTTTAAAATCATTGAAATCACTTTGAAATTGGCTCTAAGGTTATAGCTAAACTTATATAAAGAATTGACATACCTTATTAGAAGAAATCCAAAGAGAATTGAAGAAGAACCCATTTAAATTCATCATCTAAGCTCCATCTTGACTTTGAACTTCCATGGAGGTTTTTGGTGAAAACTTTGAGAGAGGAGGGTTTTGATTTAGGTGCTAGGGTCTATATGAGAGTTTAATAACTTTAATACTCTTAAAATACCCAAATACACCTAAAACAACCGTTGGTACTATTTCAAAGAATTGGGGTGAATTTCCCAAATTGGCCGAGACTTCACAACTTTTGCAGTCTCAAACCATGCCCAACAAGGACGGACCGTCGTTTGGTCAATGCCCCGTCGTTTGGGGGTTTGTCTTTTTGGTCTGAAGCTCAAGGATGATCAGAATTGCAGTCTCCATCGACGCTGCAGGTCGACAAGCCATCGTTTGAATGAATGGCCATCGTTTGGGTCATCGTTTGCCACTGCATGCAGGCAGCCTGACAACTTCTAGCCCTTGAATTGGGGTCCTCCTCCAGGGCACCTTGTGGGTCCTAGGTGGAGTCGTACCCAAAAGTTAAACCCCTAAACATTCTCATATAGGTATTAGGGACCTCTCCTATCAAGTTTAACTCCAAACAACACTTAAAACATGCAAAGGTACACTAGAACACACAAGTACGTCTAAAGGCTAACTTTCGAAGGTCTTGGACGTTCTTGGACGTTTCAATTTCGAACTCTTCCAAATTTAACACACTAAATTTTAGCACTATAATTCATCATTTTAACACCTTATAACTTATGACACACAGGTTAGACTCTAGTTTCACCTAGTTCATTTTTAGGGTCGTTACATTGAGGAGACCCTTAGCCTAACACCTAAGAAACCAAGAGGTTGCCAAAAAAGGGGTGACCTACGGATGGGGAACGCACCTGTGGGTACATCAAAGCTCTGTAGGTACGGCCCCTGAAATCCCAGTTGTAGACCAAAATCATGAAGGCACAAAATGGCCCTGATCCCACCAATGGTCCGTGGGTGGGGTCTCGTGGTTCACACTGTTTTTCTTGTTTAGGCTCAGCCAATGAGAGGGTAGTTTGGTAAATAATTTTATGTTTTGTTTAATTATTGAACGGTTATTTTAGGTTAATTATGATATTTTAAGAGTATTAAAACATTAATTTCATTCATTATTTCAAATCACCCAAATCAAAACTCTTATTGGATTTATGATGTTTTAGTTATTCAATTTATTTAATACCCATGCTTAGTACGTCAATTGAAATGTGTGCTGGTGAATTGGAAGTATGACCCTTGCAGGGCAAGTTATAATCAAATTACATGTTGAACTAGAATTGTACTTGAGCTATTGATCCACTTGAAAGGTGGAGGTGTTTAATTACTTTATATATTGTGGTATTGAATTTATGTGTATCTTTCTTTTACCCTTACATGTGGAGGCTAATGATGATCATGATGTTAATTATATATGTGTGAGTACAATGAGTGTGTTATCATCATGTTTAGAAGGCAGTTATATGAATGATGATAATTATGTGAAAGGCTATTCTCACATAACACACTCATGAATAAAGAATTAATCAAGTCTCAATGATCAATTTAATGAGGATGTGTTTATTGAAAGGCTATTTCTCAATTGTACACTAATGAATGAATGTGGGGGTTGAGATGGATGCTCATTCGAGAGTTGAGGCGTAGTGTCTAGTAACAATCTTTATATCTCTTTCTAATGAATAATAATGACATGTTGTGAAAGGAGTTTCTCACAATATGGGGATTCTTAGTTGAAAGGCTATTCTCGTCTTTGAATCGATGAGCTATCTAATGAATGAATGTTAAGCTTGGGATGTATTCTCATCCGCGAGTTGAGGCGGAGTATCTAGTAACAATCTTTTGTCCCATACTAATGACTAAAGTAATAAATGTCGAATATTGCGTGGGGAATCATGCTAAGCACCAAGTGGATATGGATTGGGATAGATATCATCCGTGAGTTAAGGTGAGGTATCTAGTAGCAATTCATTGAGATGGATGCTCATCTGTGAGTCGAGGTAGGGTATTGCAGAAATCTCCCTATCCCATTACTATGTGCCCACATAGGTCTATAGCTAGTGGATCCACCTAAACTAAAAGTAATGGTCCTACCTTAGGCAAGTAGGAATCCCTTATCCAATGAGGGCGACACATGGATTTCATGAATTTCTCACATGTTCTATTCCAGTTAAGGCTTACCCCCACAAATAATATTAATGAACTATGTCTTCTCAAGAATGCACTACTTAGTGTGGGTGGTAGAATGGGATGTCATCTAGATAGTAGTTATGGTGTGTTCCTTTATAATGTTAAATGAATGAATGGAATCTTATGATGATGCTATTAAGGATTTTGATTTAATGTCTAATTTAATGAATGTTCTCTTAATGAAGTTAATGAAGAAGGTTTTCTTGTGTACTTACTGTAATGATGCATGTCTTACTTGGATTGTAATATGAGTTACTTCCTTGTCTTGACTTAATGAATATGAATGTGTCTTGTCCTTCGTGAGTACAAGGGAGTACTTAATGTGAATAGTAGTATGGGATGCTACTCATGCATAGCACAAGTATGACTTAGGGTTACCTTAGATGATGGTCCTAATGTGAAGAAATGACTTGTATTTGGTTATGTTTATATATTATGCCTCTTATACTTGTGTTCATAAACTTTTATCAAAATGGCATAAATGTATGACTTTCAAAAAAAAAATTCGTTCTAAACATGTTTTTGCATGGCTATCATACTTAGTACTTAATTATGCTAACCCATATTTCTCTTATTTTACTACAAGTGTAGGTTCCGGCATGTGATTGAGTTCTCTAGTTCAAAGGCTTGGAAAGAGTTCTCCAAGATTAAGTGGTATGTCCTCATAGATCGAGGACACGTTCTCGATGTTCCATTTCCTTTATTGTAATAGACTATTTTTAGGCATGTTAACACTTTTGATTGTCAAGGTCAGACCCTATATTTAGATTTCAAGATGTTGTTTTAGATGGACATGTGAGATAATAGACTTCCACTCTCTTCGAATTTTTTAATTGAGTTTTTGGATTGTATGTTTTTAAATAAAAAGTTTAAATTCGTTCTTTTCCTTAAAATCAAATGTTATGAATACTATGAGACTTGTATGAGGCTCTTGAGACTCTTGTACGTCGTATTGCTTCCAGGGCATTGGCTCGGGTGGTAAAAGTAATTGATGAGTTGTAAGTCGGATGATGGACCATCATTGATGGGTCATCGATGAATTCAGAAATTTGAGTTCCAATACTTGAACCATGAGTGTACAGTACAAGACGTGTTTAGACCTACGGGTCGTAGATCATGACCGTCGATTGAAGTCCGTATCATTTTTTCCAACTGTAGAGAAACGGTGGAAGACCACGGGCCGCCGTTCGTGTGACAGACAGTAGGTGGCCAGCCATCGATGAAGCTGCCCAAAATAGATTTTCTTAAATTTCCTTTTACTACTTGGTTTAGGATTTAGTTTCTATAAATAATGATACCTTAGTTTGACTTTTGAGAATTATTATGCGAATACTTTCTTAAAGTTGGTTTATGCAATTTGCATTTGTTCTATTCAAAAATTTGGATATCATCTATTCTTATTGTAAGTTCATGATTTATATTTCAAACCCTAATATAGCTTGTGACTATTCAAGAATAAATAACAAAATCTATAACTACGGTTGTGGTAACCATGAGTAATTAACAACGTAAAACTAGTAATTAAGTAATTCTTAAATAGTGTTTATGTATGTATTGTTAATTAATTCATTTTCAATATTTTTTAATGGTGGCCAACGTCAGAACTCGCCTCATTCCTACTTGTCGGACCAAGGAAGTAATGAAAGAGAAAAGGATTGACCAATAGAGATTTAGACGTGATAATCTGATGTCTAATAGCCTGACCCACTTACCGTGAGGGCTAAGCTGGGGTTAAGGGTAAGGATAAGTAAAGTATACAATCGTAGAAGGACCATGTTGTGTGGTGAAATTCCCAACATAGAGGACCCATCACATAGGAGATACATAACTTACCAACCTTGCATGTTAACACCAGGATAGAGTTACTATTATTGGAACTATTGGATTTACTCTGTGGGGACCACATAACCCTAGTTTCATCTCATATTGATATTACAAACTACAAGTTGTGATTACTTGTTACTAAAATAAATCAAATGTTAGTTTATTTACAAATCCCCCTTTTTTTACTGAAGGTTGATTCAATAGACCCGACGTAGTGTGCATAGTTTACTTCGATGGATCATCGTTTGGAGCTCAGATCACCAAAATTGAGAGTACACTTCTCTACATATTTTTAGCCCAGAAGGCAGACAAGATTGAGTCAATGAAACTTCATCGGTGGATCACCAATGTGGTTTTGGCATCGCCTAATGTTCCTTTTCAACCTTTGAACTTATTTTCAACCTGCACTCAAATAACACATTATTGAAAGCAATAAAATAAAATAAAACACTTGGGTTACCTCCCAAGAATATCCTTATTTAATATCATGGAACTACATAGTTCTTATTTCCTCAACAAATTTTTTGAAACTTGGGACGGTGTTACTAGGCAACAATCCCTTTTTTCTTGGACTGAGATTAGTGGAGATCTTGCAAAATTATTTTTCCAGCTTCTTGATAGATACCGAATGAGCGGTCACCATTTTGGATAAAGTGGAGAAGATTCAATTCTTTCAGCACTTTGTTCGATCCTTCAAACTTGTTGAAGATCCTTGTGAGCACTTTCTTGATTTGGTTCCTTCTCTCCAAACTAGGTATTTTTTTCATTGATGATCATAGGGTGGAACATATATATATTTATCAGCCTCCCTATATCTCCAACTTCTACCTTGCCAATCTTTCCAACCATTATCTTGATTCTTGGTCCAACCTTTGTTCCTAGTAATGCTCAAATCACCCCTTCAAAACTACTTAAAAAGTGAGCAATAATAGTCAATTAAAACCCAACGAAGATTCGATGTCGAATACTATCAGAAGCGGTGTATCATGGAGAATTCTTTATTGAAAGATTTGTATTTTAAATCAGCTTATTCAGAGTAGTAAGAACACTTGGGTGGATGGTACCACTAACTTAATGTAAAGCTTTCTTTTCAGTTATCACAATCAAACTAAACTTCAAACAAAATTAGGGTTATCAATCAATCTAGGGGTGCGAGGATAGGAAATCAATAGTATATATGAGTAATGTATTGCTCTTTAGTGATGTGCACACATGAATAAACTATGTAATCTTCAATGATGCTAATCAATTTTCGATCTCAAACCATCTACGCCTAGAATCTCCTTTTGGTCTCATATAATGCCAATTCTTAACAACAAATTACCATAATCTATTCCCTCTATCAAGAATAGGTCAAATAGATCCAACTCATAACCTCTCTTTCGAGCTAGTCAAGGACATTAAACCTAAATTGCTAGTATTGAACTAATTAGCTACTCCAATCAATCTCTTTTGAGCATCAACTAGAGATAATAAGTAAGAATTAAGTTTGCAACCTTAACCCTTAAGTTAACCCTATGATAATAGACCAAATTCATGCATGAGCAACAACAAAACAGATCATAGATGTCACGACCCGAGAGTATACCCTAGAAGATACGGTATTCTCAAGTCGTTACACGGCGTATTCAACCTCTCGAAGGTCTTATACAAGCCCTTAGACATCATTCATTGCATAATATATAAAAAGTAGTGGGGAATTAAAACTTTTCACACAATTGAATAATACTTCAAAATATCTTTCATAGAAATCATAAGGAAAGGTTAAGTCTTAATTCGCTATCTTAGAAACACGAATATCTTGGGACACGACCCATAAACCAACAATATAGAAATAACTAAGTCTATTACAATGTCTTTAACAAAGAAAACTAAACATAGTTATGTCCTCGAAACAATTGAGGACATACAAACACTTTGCTTGAATGAATACTTATGTCCAAGCTTCACTTCAATGACTCTGTCACGACCCGAAACCACACCCTAGAAGTTAGGGTGCAATCTTAGATTGCGACCGGCGTACTCTACCTCTCGGAGGTCTCATACAAGCCTCTCATATCATTCATCGCTTATACATAATGAAAAGTAGTGCGGAATTAAAACTTTTCATAAAACAATATCATAGTCTTTAAAAATTCTTTCATATAGAAGTAATAGGAAATACTAAGTCTCAATCTTATCCTCTTAAGACACAAGAATACTTGGGACACGGCCCATACACAATACGAATATAGAAATACATAGTCTTTTACAATACTTCAATTGAAAAACATAAAAGACATATATGCCCGCGAGTCAAGTGAGGACATACTTCAACTTATCTTGAACGATCTTCTAAGACCAAGTCTTCTCTCCAAAGCTCTTCACCTACCAAGAACTATAGAGATAGATAAAAGCATGGATTAGTACAACAACATGTACTAAGTATGGCATAATGCATAAAATCATAAAAAATGGACATTTATTGAAAATATGCATCTTTTCATTTAGAAATCATATTATTATCATAAGAACAACATTTATCAACATATAAACACATAAGAAAACATTTAACCAAAAATCACAATTTAAGGAGACACATTACAGTGAGTTCATTTCACTGTACAGTGAATTGCTTCACTGTTACAGTGAAGTACTTTCACTTCCTTTTCAACACTTCCTAGCATGTAATTCCCTCACTAAAAGTTATCCTAAGATTCACTTAAGTCACACAAAGAGATACCGCCCATACACCCTCTCTAGATGTGCCTAAATGACCCTCAAGATTACCTATAATGAGTCACATACACACAAGCATCATAAACATAATTGTAAGATTCTTCTACCAAAGGTGAATTCTAAGTCTCACTTGAGTGAGTTGTGAAGCGACCGCCCATACAATCCCTTACACACACACTCAAGAGATCCAATAGAATCCCTAGGATAGAATCATTCTCACTAAACACACCAACACATAGATGATAGGACACTCTCCTTCCAAAGGCTATCAAAAGACCTACTTAAGTAAATCAAAAAGATAACGTCCGTGATTGACCTCTACAAGATTACCTAAATAGTCCTTAAGACTACCTAAGGCTTAGATCATGTAAACGACACCAAACATCTTCCCCAACTAGAGTCATTATCAAGACTTCCATAGATAAGACATGAAGAGATCATCCTTTATGCCCTCTTCACAATTTAACTAAGGAAATCCCTAAGTCACTCTAGATTAGATAATTAGTCACTTACATACTTCATAACATAAGTCATTAGTTCATTAGTTCATTAAAAGACATTCATACTTTACATAAGGACATTCAAGTAATGGTCTTGGAGAAGACCTAGGGACTCTCATTAACATCTTCAAAGCCTATTGTGCAATGTCTAGATAGAGTCTCATACCACCACCTAAACTTCATAGAACTTCTCTAATTCTAGTAAGTATACCACATAATGAGAATAGGCAATAAGCGACATAGACCATGATAGCAAGGCATGGAATCCGTAGTTCTATCCTACTCCGATGAGGTTGTTCTACTTGCCAATGGTAGAACTTGGACACATCCCATGTAGGCACATGGTTAAGGAATATGAAGGGTTTCTTTGTATTCTAGTCTCATACTTAACTAGAACTACTTCCCTTACCATACTCACTCGGTGCTAGCCTTTGTTCTCATAGAGTAATTCACATTAAGGTTCATACAAAAGGATTCCATATCTAGTTCATAACCCAATTACATTTACCCTACCAATGAGGTCCGCTAGGGGCTGCCTTCAATGGCGACAAGAAGCTCATTATGACTTTTCCTAGGTTAGATATGATGTCGTTCCAGCCAATCAATCTTAAGTCCATCATTCATCACATGAAGGATACCATTAAGGCTTTCTACTTCAATATTCATAACCTTACCACTAGGTTCAAGGTTCCACATAACATGAATGCATACAAGACCTTTATCATCCTAAGTCAAGACATCACATTATTCTCCTTCATTCATGTATCAAGTAACGGACACAAGTCTAGCTAAACAAGACACCATATACATCACATTAGGTCATATTACATGTTATACTAGAATCACATAGTCATAGTCTAACATGATCACTTAACAACTTCCATGTAACAAACATATACTTTAACATAGGTAGATAAGGTCATACATCACCTAACCAACTACACAAATATCCATATAACTTCAAGTAGTTGCCGACAAGGCCATGATCATCAATATACTTAAAGTAACGCCGACAAGGCCACATCAATTCACATAACACCGCCACCATAAGTGGACCAAATCAATCACAACATAATTGAAGTCTAAATAACATAAAGTAAAAGATAATAGGGCAGCGTACCACCACTCCATTATCAACACTCCAATCCAATGCTAAATCAACTAATTCAACATCATAAGGCCCTTACCCATGGCCATGAACATCAATTCAAAGCATATATCATAAAACACAATGAAACTAGGTCAATTCAACATAGTTTTATTAATTTAAGATAAATTATATATCAATTGAATACAATTCTTACACCATTAGAAAGCCCATAAGAAACTACATCATAATTCATCAACATTAGACCAATATCAAGTAACCCACAAAGTAGTCAAAACTAGGGTTCATCAATTTACATGGGTTCATAGGTAATTTATGTTAAAATCATCAATATAACATCAATCTAATCCATAATAGACGTTTGAAAACCATTAATGCAAGAACACATGGTAGAATCATAAAATTGGACAATTCATCTTTGAAAACTTTAGAAAACATCTTTGAAGTTGGGCTCCTTGATGAAACGAGTTTCAAGGATCAAAAACCATACCTCAATGAAACTTAGTCTTCACTTTGATGAAGAATCTCCACTCAAAACGTCACACCAAGCTCTTCCTTGATTTTGGACTTCAATGGAGTCTTTGGGAATTCTTAAGGGATTTTGGGGTTTTGTTTTGGAAGAATGAAATCTTCTAAGTGTTTAAGACTTATATACACTCTTAAAATACCCAAAATACCCCTAAAGAACCGCCAAACCTTCCATTTAGAAGTGGGGTGAAATTACAATTTCAGCCCTAACATAACAGAGAAGTTGTGTGCAGGCTACAGACCAAACGACAACCAGCCATCGACGGTCCGTCCCTTGACCAATGGACCGTGCTGCTGGTCCGTGGTCTGGGAAAGAGACATGTCTTTGTCTCCCGCTTCCTCGCGTCTAAGTCCCTAACGACGGAAGCCTATCGACGGGACGTAGGTCCACACACGGATCGTGCTGTCCTCCATCGATGGGTTCAGAGACTTGGGACTAGTCCTCTTCCCTTCCCCAGCCTAAGTCCCAATCGACGGACCAACCTACGGGGCGTCGACCAGGCTACTAGTCGTCGACTGCCTTTCGTGGTTTGGGCTGTCTTGGGCAGCTTAGGCACTAACTTTGGGTCCTTCCTCAAGGACCCTTGGTTGGTCCTTGGGGATGTTTTCCCAGACGTTTCCAACCCTAACATGACCGTATACGATTTTAACACCTCTAACATGAATTTCATCCAAAACGAACACGTAAAACTTCACAAAACATGCCTAGACACACAATATCACTTCAAGGCACATCTTTCGAACTTCATGAACGTTCTTGGACGTTTGACATCCAAACTTCTCGAAACTTGACACACTGCCTATACATGCTATAATAACTCATTTAAGGAACTTAAAACCTCATGAATCACACATAAACACATAGGAACTCATACGAGGAACTTAGGTGACTTAGTCGTCGAACGTCTTAGTCGTCCCTTGACGTTTGACTTCCAATGCACCTAATACTTTAGCTATTGCCTCTATACCATATAATAGACCACATTAGGACCTTAGACCACCATTACCAACGTGTTAGGCTCTAGATAACCTAAGTCATTTTCAAGGTCTTACAGACTCCTCTCAAATGCCACCTACACCTTTAGAGATAAAACACATATGGAATTAGTACATTAGAATGCACCAAGTATGGTGTAGTGAATAAAATCATTATAAAAGGACATTTTATATAAAACATGCTCTTTTTTTAGGAAATCTTCATAACATAAGTATAAGGGACACCTTTAACACCAAATATCACCTATAAAAGAACACATACTTTCACATTTCTTCACATATAGTTAGACATACTTCGCATAATCAACTACACAAATCAACATATTACTTCAAGTAGTGCCGACAAGGCCATGATCATCATAATACTTAAAATAACGCCGACAAGGCCATATCAATTCACATAACACCGCCACCATAAGTGGACCAAACCAATCACATATAATTCAAGAGCTAAATTACAATAGCTATACATAATATGAAAGGAGTTAGGGCAGCATACCACCCACTTGATCTCACCACTTCAATCCAAAGTTAAATCATCCAATTCAATATCATAAGGCCCTTACCCATGGCCATGAACATCAATTCAATACATAAATCATAATACTCAATGAATCTAACTCAATTCAATATAGAATTATCAATCTAAGACCAATTAGATATCAATTGACTACAATCCTTACATCATTGGAAAGCCCATAGAAATCTACACTAGAATCTATAAGCATTAAGTTAATATCAATTCAATAAGCTTAATAGTCAATAGATCCAAGAATATACAATACTCAATTGATCAAATTGAAACAGCCTATAAACCATACATACATAATTTGTACATGAATCAAAAGCCCATAACAATCTACACATGAATTCATTAATCTCAAAGCATAATCAATTCACCCATATTTTAGTGAAAATTAGAGAATTGAGAAGATCAAGGGTTCATGGATAATTTAATTGGAAAACATCAATAACATCATATCTTAACGTTTGAAAACCTTTCATGCAAGAACCCAAGACTTAGAGTAGAAGTTGGACTTTTTCATCTTTTTGAAATCCTTTGAAAATCATATTTGAAATTGGATCTAAGGTGATAGCAAGCCTTAGATGAAGAATTCACATTCCTTATTTGAAGAACCCAATGATAATTGAAGAAGAAACTCAATTGAAGATCCATCTTCAAGCTTCATCTTCACCTTGAACTCTCATGGAGGTTTTTTGGAAAACTTTAGGAGGGAAGGGGTTTTGTTTTACATGCTAGGGATTAAATGAGAGTTTAATCACTTACATAATCTTAAAATACCCCTAAACACCTAAGACAACCGTCCCCACGTTTTATAAGACTTGGGGTGAATTTCCCAAAAACCCCAAGTCTTAAAAGAAAACTGGCAGTTTTTCAACACCATCGACGCTAGCATCGACGGTCCGTGGGTGAGACCACGTCCTGTCGATGGGGTCTCGTTGGTTGTTTTAGAGACTCCTAAACCTGCAGGCCACATGTATCCATCGATGAGACCCATCGACGGGCCGCCGCCTGGTCGACTGGCCATCGTTTGGGTCATCGTTTGGACAATGCCTGGCAGTGTTGAGCTCCAAGTTGGGGTCCTCCTCTAGGGCCCCTTGTGGGTCCTACGTGGAGTCGTACCCGGACGTTTCCAATCCAAAATTGTACGTATAAGAGTTTAGGACCTACCACATGAGTTTCATCCAAAACGAACACGTAAAACTCGACGAAACATGCATAGACACACAAGGTCGTTTCAAGGCAAACCTTTCGAACGTCATGGACTTTCTTGAGCGTTTGACCTCCAAACTTTAGGAAACTTGACACACTTCCTATAAACACCATATAAACTCATTTAAGGACCATATAAGCTCATTCATCACACATAAATGCATACAACCACATATTAGGCACTTAGGTGACTTAGTCGTCGAACGTCTTGGTCGTCCCTTGACATTTGACTTCCAATGCACCTAAACTCTTAGCTAATGCCTCTATACCACATTAGAGACCAATTTAGGACCTTATACCATCATGACAACCAAGTTAGGATCTAGCTTCACCTAAGTCATATTCGGGATCTTACATTCCCCCACTTGGACAACATTCGTCCTCGAATGACACTTGCCACTCTCCGAACACTTCCAATACTAGGGATTCAATTAGCAACTCATGACCGTACCATATAACATCTAATACAATGCAAACATCCAAGAAAACATCAATTTCACATAATCAAGAGATTCACCACACAGCTAGAAACTAGAATAGATTCTATAACTCATCATGCTACAAAACTCACATGCTTCATTCCAAATAGCAAAAATTCATTTTATATTTAATATAATGCTCATATACATCAGTTCTAACAACATTACAATAATTTTAGACCAAAGAGTCAATTAGTCAATTTTTAAAAAAAATCACAGTGAACAGGCAGTGCATTACAGTGAATTGTGCAACTTTTGCAAAAATGTAACTTTTAGGCAATTCATGATATAGACATGCTAATATGCAAAGTAACATCATATAAACACTTTTTACAACATAATCATGGATTCATAAAATACACAAATGCAAGAAGTTAATGAAATTCAATTTCAACCAAGCATGCATATCATAAGGAGAATGTTTGGAACTCATTTGTCACCAAATACTCCTACACAAATCAAGTTACTAAGAACTCTTTGTTTTAGGCTTGAATAGGCACATAACGAAATGTTAAGGGTACTTCACTCCCAACAGCCATACTCTTCACCATACTCCCCCACTTAGGAGAAACCCATTCTAAGGTCAACATAATATCTACCTCAAGGAACTCCCTCAAGGCACCTTAAACCTTACTAATACTTTCTTACCCAAAGTCTAGCTCATGAAAACTAAAGACTCTCAAGGTTCAACCATCTAACCATTACACCCCCTTACTAGGAGAAACTCACCTTTACCCTTTCAAACCTCTTCACCCTCCCTTCTATGGTTGGGTCTTACAAAAGTTCAAACCATCTCAACAACCACTCCTTCACATTTCTAACTTTATACCTTACCATTCTTTCCAACTTAACTACCCTTCAAAAGGTACTAGACCAACCTAAGGTCATCAACACCATCTTTCACACATCATCATACAAGTCAAACCTCATCTTTTCTCTCCCTCAACCCACACTTCATAAAGTCACACTCTAATGACCAAACACATAAGGGAAACAAGGGAAAGACATCATATACAAAGCTCTTAGACACGATTAGATGAATGAAGAAGTGAAACTTTTCCGAGCACCCAATAGCCTCCTAATCATAATGTGGAGCGCTTCACATGATAAACAAGACTCTATTAGATGTGGTTCATGAGACAACTACGACACTCCCAAACCTTATGTCTGATACCAAGCTTGTCACGTCCCTCAAGTACACCCTAGAAGTTAGAGTATCCTTGAGTTCGTCACATAGCAAATGAGACTTCAAGAAGTCTCAATTAAGCCTCTTGTACCATTCATTGCATAATAAACATACTAAAATGAGTAAGCATTTAAAACTTTCTTCACACACAAAGAACTCTTTCTATAAACAATACGCAAGCGGAAAACTTTCATTAAAACATTAAACCTTTACAATAACCCCTTGAACCATATAAACTTTAGACTATACAATACTTGGGACTAAGCCCATACAAGACATAAAATAAAGACTTAAGACATAAACGAACATGTGGATATTGTCCTCGAATCGATGAGGACTCACCAATACTTTATCCTCAACCCTTATAAACCTATCCGTCATCCATGGTACACCAAGACTTCCAGTTCCCTACACCTTAGTCAAAAAGGGAAAAGAAGGGGTTAGCACATTAGATGTACTAAGTATGGAAGCAATGCAAAAACCATGAAAAAGGGACATTTAGTAAATAGCATGTTTTTCATGAATTTCGATTAAAAAATCATACTATAATCATAAGAACAACATTTAACACTTTAGCAATACATAAGAAATCATCCAAGCAATTATTCACATTTTTGTGCCCACTTTCCAGTGAACTACTTCACTGGCCTTCACATTTGACATCTTATAGCATGTAGTCAACCCATTAAAAACTATCCTAAGACTCACTTAAGTCACACAAAGAGAGACCGCCCATACACCCTCTCAAAGCATGCCTAAACTGTAACAACCCTAAAAAAATGAATAAGCTAAATGCTTAAGGTGTCAAGAATGCTTGCAATTAGACCAAGGTTCACACGGACTGATACGCGTAGAACCAGACCTCAGAACCCTTACTATGACCAAGCCAACTAACTTGGGGACTTAATTGAGCTTGGAAAGGTTGGAACGAACCATGTGAGGCTCTCGAAAACGAATATTTAACCGAAAGAGTCTTTACCGGACTTAAAAGAAGAAATTTTAAGTTTTGAGGGTCCATGGGTAAAATGGTCTTTTCCAGGACAAGGGTAATATTGTAATTACCCTGAGGAATTAATTAATTAATTAATTAATTTAATTAAAAAGAGCAATACGGGTTGGGGCGACCCGAAGTGACCCATTTTCGCAAATGGGGTGTCACTCGGGTTCGAGCCCCACTAGAAGCATCAAATTAAGGATTTAATTGTTGATTATAAATCTGATTTTTTTCTAGTCCAAAATGGTCCTTTCACTAAGCTAATTAAATCAGGTTTTTATTTAAATTAATAAGGAGTCCTAGTTTGACTAATTCCCAAACTAAAACTCCTATTATTTGACTACTCTCTCTCTCACGATCTCTCTCACATTTCCTCATTCTCTCTCACGTTAGTTCTGCCAAAAACAACAAATAACTGAAGAAATATTAAAAGTTCTTCACACTTGAAGAACTCACAAGAATTTTTAAGGAAAAAACAAAGTAATCAAAACGTTAAGGCAAAGAGAAGTTGTCCGTCGAGTGGTGTGGACGTTGAGGAAGCTTGGGCTGATTTTGGAGAGGATTTTGGGCAGCAAATTCATGTTTGAACAAGCAAATTAAGGTATGGGTTTCTTATCTCTTGGTCCCTTTCCCAAGAGGACCCTTACGATTCAAGATATTCACTCCAAAACTAACGTTGTTCCCCGTTGCATGTCCTTGTCACTAGCTCCCAAATGATTTCGTAGGTTGGGTATATTGTGCTGGTAGATTTAGGCATGTATGATGTTTTTGTATTGAAAGTGAATATGTGTATGTGCGTGAAATCACGAAGATGACAATCAAGGTGTGATCGAAAAAGGAGGTGTGTGTGTGTGCACGTTTGGCAGTGTGTTTTGGCCACTGTTTTGGGGACGTGAAAGACATGTATTTCTTGTATTTTATGTGCTAAAATTATGCACAAAGTGATGTTCATTGTGATGAAATGTGTTTGATTGAATAACAATCTTTTAGCCAAATAAATCTATAAAAGACACACCTAAAAACGTGTTAAAATGATGTGTGAATGCACTCTATGAATCAAGTGAAAACGTGGATGAAAAATGGGTTGAAAAGTGACCAAAATTTCCAGCAAACTAAGCAATATTAATTTTAGACTAAAGCTTAACAAAGAGATCTGGAAATTTAATACCTTTTTAAAGAGGTGAGTCCACCAGGATTCGAACCTGTGACCTCACCCTTGGCTACTGGATTTCGCGACAAGGGAAAAGAAAGAGGGGGATGGGGGAATCGAACTCGCGAATTGGAGGAAAAAGAGGAGAAAAATAATTAAACAAATAAATGGGAGGCGTGGGATTCGAACCCACGACCTCCAGGCACGCGCGAAAGGGGAGAAAATAAAGAAAAGAAAACGTGAGGCGTGGAAATCGAACCCACGACCTCAAGGCTGGAAAAGGAGGAGGCAAACATTAATTAAGAAACAAAGTGAGGCTGTGGGGGTTCGATCCCACAACCTCACAGCCAAGGCGCCTAGTTAAGGAAGATTTAAATTAAAAATAAGATAGGAGGTTGTGGGGGTTCGAACCCACAACCTCCCAAGCCCTCAGCGAAATTAAAGAATTAAATAAGGAGGCTGTGGGGGTTCGAACCCACAACCTCCCTACCCCAGCGAAAATTTAAGGAAAAATACAAGAGGCTGTGGGGGTTTGATCCCACAACCTCTTGGCTTAGGCGAATTGGGACAAGGAGAATTTAAGGAAAAATAAAAATGGGTTGTGGGGGTTCGACCCCACAACCCTTCGGCCAACCTAAGAGAAAAACTAAGTAGAAAATTAATGATACGATGTTAATGTTAGGATTTAATCTAGAGTTCTAATGTTATAAATATTAAAAATAAAATTAATGAAAAATGTAAATGATAGCCAAGTGATTCAAACTTGGGTTTCCTTGCCCAAACTTCCGTATTGATACATAAGTCATACGTGAACAAAATATCCAAGAATAATGACACCTACTTAGATCAAAATCAAGATCTTGGCATATATACAAGATGCATAAGTCTTGTATCACATAATCTTAGAAAGATATGAATCACTTAGACGAAATATGAATGAAGCCTCATGACTTGTATGTATAGACACATAAGTCTAACATACATTCAAAAGTAAGTGAACCTAAGATGTATGTAATGAAATGATGAACCCTAGAAGGGTTAAGTATGAGTGTAAGATACACTAAATGGCCAAGTGCATTGGCATATGATGAGATGAACAATGAAATGAGGAAATGAACAATGAAATGATGAAACCCTAGAAGGGTTAAGTAAGGGTGTGAAACACACTAAATGGCCAAGTGCATTGGCATATGATGAAATAAACATTCACGTAATAAGAGGTGAGTAACTACTTAGAATAAGACACATACACACTTAAACTACATCAAGCACATCAACATGAGATTCTTCTA
The DNA here is from genome assembly GCA_016801875.1 of Solanum sitiens. Taxonomy (NCBI): domain Eukaryota; kingdom Viridiplantae; phylum Streptophyta; class Magnoliopsida; order Solanales; family Solanaceae; genus Solanum; species Solanum sitiens. The sequence goes on along the minus strand of JABWTJ010000064.1, from coordinate 649,189 downwards.
CCAAAGGTGACTCTAAGCCTCACTTGAGTGAGTTGTGAAGCGACCGCCCATACAATCCCTTACACACACACTCAAGAGATCATATAGACTACCTAGGATAGAATCATGCTCACTTAATACACCAACATAAAGATGATATGTCATTTGCCTTCCAAAGGCTATCAAACGACTTACTTAAGTAAATCAAGAAGATAACGTCCATGATTGACCTCTTCAAGATTACCTAAGTAATCCTTAAGATTACCTAAGTTTGGATCATGTCCACATAAACAACCATCTTCCCTAACTAGAGTCGTTCTTAAGACTTATCTAGGTAAGATAAGAAGTGACCATTCCTATGCCCCCTTCACACCTTAACTAGACAACCCTTAACTACTCTAGATATGTACTTATTCATTTAACATATTTCCTTAACTTAAGTCATTACATTCATTAGTTCATTAGGAGACATTCATCACATAAAGGACATTCAAGTAATGGTCTTGGAGAAGACCTAGGGACTCCAACTAACACCTTTAAAGCCTATTGTGCGATTTCTAGATAGCGTCCCATACCATCACCTAAATTTCATAGAACTTCTCGAATGCTAGTAAGTATCCCATATGATGAGAATAGGCAATAACCGACATACACCCTGGTAGCAAATCATGAAATCCAGAGTGGTAACCAACTCCGATGGAGGGTGTTCTACTTGCCAATGGTAGAACGTGGACACATCCCATGTAGGCACATGGTTAAGGAATATGAAGGGCTTCTTTGTATTCTAGCCTCATACTTTAACTATAACTACTTCCCTTGCCATACTCACTCGGTGCTAGCCTTAGTTCTCATAGATTAATTCACATCAAGGTTCATACAAAAGTGTTTCATATCAAGTTCACAACCCAATTACATTTACCCTACTAAAGAAAGGTTCACTAAGGCTACCTCATTATGGCGACAAGAAGCTCATCATGACTTTTCTAAGGATTGTTATGATGACGTTCCAGCCAATCAATCTTAAGTCCATCATTCATTACATGAAGGATACCATTACGGCTTTCGACTTCAAGTTTCATAACCTTACCACTAGGTTCAAGGTTTCACATAAAGGACCCTCTTATCATCATTCAAGGTCTCACCTCATTCATTCATTCAAGACTAAGACGCTTTAGCTTCCTAAGTCAAGACATCACATATTCATATTCATACATGCATCAATTAAGGGACACAAGTCTACCTAAACAAGACACAATATTACATTACTTGAGCACATATAGCATAACATTCTTTAGACACTTAGGAATGACCCTTATCAACATTATGTCAACCTATTCATTACTCTACCATCATCAACATAACCATTATAGACTCATATATCCAAGTTACGAACAACCATGTAGCAACTCTAAGACTACACATATAAACACATAGTCATAGTATAACATGATCACCTAATAACTTCAATAAGAGAACACATACTCTCACATTTCTTCACATATAGGTAGATATGATCATACTTCACATAATCAACTACACAAATCAACATATTACTTCAAGTAGTGCCGACAAGGCCATGATCATCATAATACTTAAAATAACGCCGACAAGGCCACATCAATTCACATAAGACCGCCACCATAAGTGGACCAAACCAATCACATATAATTCAAGAGCTAAATTACAATAGCTATACATAATATGAAAGGAGTTAGGGCAGCATACCACCCACTTGATCTCACCACTTCAATCTAAAGCTAAATCATCCAATTCAATATCATAAGGCCCTTACCCATGGCCATGAACATCAATTCAATACATAAATCATAATACTCAATGAATCTAAGTCAATTCAATATAGAACTATCAATCTAAGACCAATTAGATATCAATTGACTACAATCCTTACATCATTAGAAAGCCCATAGAAATTTATACTCGAATCTATAAGCTTAAGTTAATATCAATTCAATAAGCTTAATAGTCAATAGATCTAAGAATATACAATACTCAATTGATCAAATTGAAACAGCCTAGAGACCATACATACATAATCTGTACATGAATCAAAAGCCCATAACAATCAACACATGAATTGATTAATCTCAAAGCATAATCAATTCAACCATATTTTAGTGAAAATTAGAGAATTGAGAAGATCAAGGGTTCATGGAGAATTTCATTGGAGACATCAATTAAACATCAATAACATCATATCTTAATGTTTGAAAACCTTTCATGCAAGAACCCAAGACTTAGAGTAGAAGTTGGACTTTTTCATCTTTTTGAAATCCTTTGAAAATCATATTTGAAATTGGATCTAAGGTGATAGCAAGCCTTAGATGAAGAATTCACATTCCTTATTTGAAGAACCCTATGATAATTGAAGAAGAAACTCAATTGAAGATCCATCTTCAAGCTTCATCTTCACCTTGAACTCTCATGGAGGTTTTTTGGAAAACTTTAGGAGGGAAGGGGTTTTGTTTTACATGCTAGGGATTAAATGAGAGTTTAATCACTTACATAATCTTAAAATACCCCTAAACACCTAAGACAACCGTCCCCACGTTTTATAAGACTTGGGGTGAATTTCCCAAAAACCCCAAGTCTTAAAAGAAAACTGGCAGTTTTTTAGCACCATCGACGCCAGCATCGACGGTCCGTGGGTGAGACCACGCCCCGTCGATGGGGTCTCGTTGGTTGCTTCAAAGACTCCTCAACCTGCATTCCACATTTCTCCATCGACGATACCCATCGACGGGATGTCGCCTGGTCGACGGGCCGTCGTTTGGGTCGTCGTTTGGACACTGTCTGACAGTGTTGAGCTCCAAGTTGGGGTCCTCCTCTAGGGCCCCTTGTGGGTCCTCTGTAAAGTCGTACCCAGAAATTTTCAACCCAAAAATGTAAGTATACAAGTTTATGACCTATCACATGAGTTTCATCCAAAACGAACACGTAAAACTCTACGAAACATGCATAGACACACAAGGTCATTTCAAGGCAAACTTTTCGAACGTCATGGACGTTCTTGAGCGTTTGACCTCCAAACTTCACAAAACTTGACACACTGCCTATAAAAACCATATAAACTCATTTAAGGACCATATAAGCTCATTCATGACACATAAACACATATAACCACATATGAGGCACTTAGGTGACTTAGTCGTCGAACGTCTTGGTCGTCCCTTGACGTTTGACTTCCAATGCACCTAAACTCTTAGATAATACCTCTATACCACATTAGAGACCAATTTAGGACCTTAAACCATCATTACAACCACTTTAGGCTCTATCTTAACCTAATTCATTTTCGAGATCTTATAATAACTTACCAATATCATTATCATCCCACTTTGATCCTTTATCTCAGAGAGCATAGAAGCGATTCTTTCTTGGAACATCATTTCCGGAATACTTGGAGTAACTTGATTGCCTTATCTTCTTCTAGCCGCAATAGTAGGACGATCCCTCTCCTTATGACCATCCTTACAACAACCAAAGCAGCCACCGGAACTGGCTAAACATTTTTGAAAGTGCTTCTTCCCACAAGTAACACAATTAGGCTTAACCATTTAGGAACCACTACCTCTCTCAATGACCTTAGGAGCACTATATCTTTCTCGCATTGGATCCCTCTTCTTAAAACTAGGTTGGTTTTGCTCATTGGACCCACTCCTCTTTAAATTCTTTGAGATCCTACTAAGTTTGGACTCTTCAATGGATTGTGCATACACCATAAGCCTAGACAAGTTCATGTCATTATGGAGCATGGTCGTATGGCATTCTTCTTTCACAAGATTTGCACCAGTCACAAACCTACTCATTTCATCCCTAGGGTTAGACACCAAAGATGGAGCATACCTAGAATCCATGGTAAACTTCAAAGAATACTCTTCAACGCTCATATTACCTTACTTAAGGTTTATGAACTTCTTAACCTTCACCTCTCTCCTCTCACGGGGAAAGTACTTTTCTAAGAAAATCTCCTTAAACTCTTCCCACTCTATGGGATCGACTCAACCGCCCTATTATCTTTCCATTGAGTGTACCATACTTGAGAAACATCCCTCAATTGGTACGAAGCTAACTCCGCCTTTTCCCTAGAAGTCACCCCCATGGTACTCAACACCTTGTACGCACCATCAAGAAACTCTTAGGGATCCTCTCCCACCTTAGAGCCAAGAAAAATAGGAGGAATCGTCCTCACAAAGTCCCTCAATCTAGAGGTCATAGTACTCTTGTCAGATCCGGGGAGCACCCCCTAAACGTAACCGGCATCGTCGTCCTCGGAGAGGACTAAGACTAGCCTCTTAGTTTACATCATTACATTCATAGGTTAAATTGCGGAAAATTTAAAACTTTCTATATATATATATATATATTCATATTGAGTATACATAGACCCTTCGTATAAGAATATTACATAGTCTTCTACTTTTATTGCACATATATATATAAGATACTTAACATAGTCTTAAACGGATGTCTCATCTCATAACCATCTAAACAAGAGTATATCAATTGGGCATATCTCATACATCAATGAAATAAAGCCACATATAGGCTATACAATCTTTAGTAATCAAATGAAAAGGAAAGAACTAGAAGTCTTATAACTAGAACAACATCAATAGCTTGATAGTGGCATTGCCCTCGGAAAGTGAGGACCTACCCAACTTAGATGAGTGAGAATTCCAAGTCTTCCTTCAAAGTTGTCTCAAAAGCCCTTCAACGACCGGAACCTAAAATATTGGGGAAAAGGGAGAAAATGGGGTTAGCACATCACATGTACTAAGTATGAGACCATATGCACACACATCATAAAATCATGCTAAAGGGGACATTTCATTAAAGCATGTTATTTTCCATTTGGTAATCCTTATGCACATTCAAGAACCAATACAAGTCATTAATGCATATTCATTAAGTCAAGACCATGTTCATCACAAGACCAACCACACTAAATCTAGCCAAGTCAATTATGCATACCAACATACTTGAACATATAATCAAGACAACTCTATCATCAAGTTATAACCTCAACAAGCATAGATAACAGTCTTACAACATAACCAAAGCAATACAATTACTCATGAACCCTCATTAAATCCACTAGTGCAATGACTAATCAAAGCCCCATAACCTTACTCAATCAAGTAAACCTAACAAGAACCATAACCCATGTCCAACTTCACACATCATACCATTAAGAATACATAACATCATACTTTAGCAATAGAGACCAAACATATATTCATAAGTGAATTCAACATCATATGGTGCCATCAACATGTAAGATCATCATATACATATCATTTACATTTATAAGCATATACATACATAAGAACATCCTCCTAAGATTCCCTTCAAGGCTAACTAGTGCAATGTATAGGTAGAGTCCCATACCCCTACCTAGACTAAGTTAAACCTCTTAGGTCATCCTAGTTAGAGTTCATTCATTACTTCATTTTACCTTTTGGGAACATCTTGCCTTAACCGTCATAGACCACATGAGCTAATGTGGATACGGTGTCATGGAACCCTACGCCGAAAGAAGGCAGACTACTTGCCAAGGTAGTACCAAAACATGAACTTAGCAACTACGTGGATCCACTAGCTAGTATTCCTATGGGGGCAACATAGTTCAAGAACAAGGAGATATAGTTAGGACCATCTTTATGCTACATGCATTATAGTCTCCAATCATATGAGTACATTAGTGATCCTACCTTCCCGATGTGGGAAGGGACACTCCTCACTCTAGTTCACTCGGTGCTAAGCTAGAGTCCCTTTTTTGAAATGTCTTTAATGCCTTTATTAATCATCATAGCTTAATGTAGGTCATAGGGTATATCCCTTATATAATCATTATCATAGCTCAATAAGAATTGCATGAGTATTTTCCTTTCATTACAATTCATACATTTGAGGTTAGCACATTTACATAATCATTTATGATAAGGCGCATTGGTAAGTTATCACCATCCTTATAACATTTACATCTTAGCAAACATCTCACAAACCATATTTAAGACATTTCAATTCAACATCATACCGACCCTATCAATCTTAATATAAGGTATACTTCAATACAAAATCACCACTTAATTACAAGTAACCATAATTGAAGTAAAGAGTTGAGATCATAAGACTTACCCCAATCTTCTTCACAAAACCATCATCAAGGTCTTACCATCAACTATTCTCAATTCAACCCAAAAATGGTTGTAATACCATCACACAATAGTAACCAACATAATAATGAAGTCAATTGAATCACTACACAACAATTCATTACTAGTTCATAGCCTAGATTAGAGAGTTAGGTCAAATTCATGATCTACTTCACAACCTAGGTCAATTACTCAAGAACTAGCATAATAGGATTACAATACATCTCAACCTATTCATAAATTGGCATACTATCAACATAGGATAGTAATTCACACATTAACCAAGTCAATTCTACCAATACTACTCATTTCAATTCAAGATCACAACCTAGGGTTAAGGGGAATGGGTCATCTTGTACAATTTAGACCAATACAAAAAGAAGTAATATAATTTAGTTATAATACATGTTAATCTACTCATAGTATCCAAAAATAAATCATGAACAAAGCAATTTACAATATCAATTTCGTATTGGAAGAAAATCCACTTGATTTCATATTTTTGAAATCGTCTTGAAGGAACCCTTTGGGGAAGGAGATCCCAAAGGTGAAAGGAATCCCATACCTTGTTAATTGATGAAGTTTGATGGATAAAATTGACCCTTATCATCCCTAGAACCCTCTTGACTTGTCTTCTATAGTGTTCTTCTACTTGGGAGAGAGAAAGAAGAGAGAAGGAAGAGCATTTGAGTTTTGGGAATTATAAGGGCTTAGGTTAGTTTAATTAGGTTAGGGTCTTTATATAGGTCATTAACTAACTTAATTAGACCTCCATTAACCCCTAACTAATTAACTAACCACCTAATTAATTAATTTGTCTAACGTAAAAACGTGCAGCAAAACAGTGTGCTAACAGACGAAGCTCCGACTAACGGCCCGTCTGTCAAACGACGGCCAAGGAACCAACCGTCCTGTTGGTCCGTTGTTTGTGACAGAGACAGTCCAAAACAGGCCCCTATCAAATTTGGATAACGGACCATTGATGGTGTCCATCAACTGCCTGTCGATTGGACCACGAGACGTCATCTGCAACCTTCGTTGGACACTGACTTTTGGCAGCTTTTGCCAAATTGCAAGGGTCCTCCTCGAGGGCCCTTGGTTGGTCCTTGGGGAGTCGTACCCGGATGTTTTTAATATAAACTAACTCTTATACGTTTTAAACACCTTATCACCAAATTTTATCATTTTCCGACTCCTAAAACTTAGTCAAATAGGTTAAGGCACACTAGCACCTCTTGAACTAGTTTTCCGACGTCATGGACGTTCCTTGACGTTTTGATTTCCAAACTTCCTAAATGAATTTTATACACTATTATGGACTTTAAAACAGTTAAAGAACCCTTACACACTCATGTTAGGCTCTAGAACACGTCTTACACTTTTGGAGTGTTACAACTCTCTAAGGCATTCACCCTAGGCTCAACACCCCTATTCACATGTGTTGTCATGGCTCGGGCTAGGGCAATTAAAGCCTCTAATCTCCCCATTAGTCATGTCCGGGGGAACCACCGGGAGCTAATCTCCTTGACCCCCAAAAGGCACTTTCTCACCTTGAGGAACTTGCACACCTTGTGGAGCTTGTCCATATTGGAGAACTTTCTCAACTTGAGGAGGAATTTCCTCATTCACCCTCTCTTCTTCAACCCTTCTAACGGCCATACTTCTAGTAGTAATCTCCTATAAACACAAGGAAAAACATTAAGAAGTACACCCATAACTTTTAACTCTATGGCACCACACAAGAGTAGAGAAGAAGGGAAACTATATCGTCCTATAACCTCTCGCTCATAGATGTGTCGCGACTAACACCAATGAACAAGACTCTACTAGACATGGCTTTTATGAGACTTTTTGATTCCTAAAGACTATTGCATAACCTTATGCTCTCATACCAAGTTTGTCACAACCCGAGACTATACCCTAGAAGATATGGTATTCTCAAGTCGTTATATAGTGTATTCGACCTCTCGGAGGTCTTATACAAGCCCTTAGACATCATTCATTACATAACATATATGAAAAGTAGTGTGGAATTAAAAAGTTTCACACAATCGAATAATACTTCAAACTATCTTTCATAGAAAATATAAGGAAAGGCTAAGTCTTAAGTCGTCATCTTAGACACACGAATATCTTGGGACACGGCCAATCCATCAACAATATAGAAATAACTAAGTCTATTACAATGTCTTTAACAAATAAAACTAAACATAGTTATGTCCTCGGAACAATTGAGGACATACCAACACTTTGCTTGAATGAATGCTAATGTTCAAGCTTCACTTCAATGACTCCTCTCAAATTCCACCTACACCTTTAGAGATAAAACACATATCGAATTAGTACATTAGAATGCACTAAGTATTGTGTAATGCATAAAATCATAATAAAAAGGACATTTATATAAAAACATGCTCTTTTTGAGGAAATCTTCATAACATAGTATAAGAGACACCTTTAACACCACATATCACATATAAGTCACATTCCAAGTAATCCACATAATAGCATTATCAATACTTCAAATCATATAAGCATATAACACTCCTACAAAAGGCTATCCTAAGACTTACTTAAGTAAGACAGGAAAAGACCGCCCATACACCCTCTCCAAGCCTACCTAAATAATCCTCAAGACTACCTAAGATAATATTATTCTCTATCTAACATTCAACTCACCACCTAAGGATACTCTAAGATTCACTTGAGTAGAACATGAAGAGACCGCCCATACACCCTCTCCAAGTCCACTTAAGCAACCCTTAAAGCTACCTTAGATAGGATACCTTTATTCAACCTAAATTAACTTAAGTCATAATCATTCATTAAGTCAATTAAGATTAATTTAATACATTTAGAAGACTTCACATAATGTTCTTGGAAACACCTAGGGAACCTACACCCTAGCACCTTCAAAGCCTACTCGTGACATGTCTAGATAACGTCTATTCCACTACCTAAACGTTGTAGAACTTATCCAATACTAGAATGTATCCCACGTGATGAGAATAGGCAATAACCGACATAGACCATACTAGATAGGCATGTAATTTGGAGTCAACCCTACTCCGATGAAGGGTGTTTTACTTGCCAATGGTAGAACTAGGACATATCTCATGTAGGCACATGGTTAAGGAATATCAAGGGTTTATTTGTACTCTAGTCTTATCTCAACTAGAGCCACTCCCCAAGCATACTCACTCGGTGCTATACTTTGTTCTCATAGAGTAATTAAAACAAGGAGAATAGGAAGAGGTACCATATAGTAGTCATAACCAAATCATAATACACCTTACCAAAGAGCGTGCACTAGGACTGCCATACAATGGTTACTGTAACACTTCGGAAATGTCATGACTTAGAATAGAGATTAATCTATTTAATAATGTTTAAAATGATATTTCCAGACCTATATTAATGCAATAAACTCATTTGGAAAAGGATAGAGCCAAAACAACAAAGAAAGACCTTGACGTCCGGAAACTAGCTAATTCGAACTAGTTGACGTCCCTATGTTTGGTGAAGGTTTCGAAGTGTAAAGAGAACTTGTATAGGTAGTATGTAGTACAAAGGGTCCAAACGTCCGGTAACGACACCCCAAGGACCACCTGGAGGGTCCTTAGGGAGGACCCAAACATGGGTGGGCAAGCTGCCTGGCAGCCTGCGAACAGGCAGAATTGGAGGAATAGGTGTGCGACGCGTGTTCCTCACGACGTGTTCTACCTCAAGATGTTAGGGTAAGCCTCGCGACACGAGTCTGACACGCACCTCACTTCCTCTACCCAAAATTTCAAAATGACCGGATTTGTCCCTGCGACGCGCAGCCACTTCCCAGAATCGTTAAAGTCGTATTTTTGGTAATGTAACTTCATAAAAGACCCATTTAAGTGGAGGGTCTTTTGGGTAATTAATAGGACGATTATATATGGATATTAGGTCAGTTTTAGACCACTTTTACACGTTCCAAATCAGATCAAAAAAGTTTCCTCTCATCTCTCTCAAGAACGCTCTCTTTTCCAAACCCCATTGAAGAAAAAGAAGAGATTAAGGAAGAAGACAAAGACTTCAAGATTTTCATACAATTTTCGTGGATTCTTCATCTATAAGGTATGGTTTTTTCACTATTGGGATTCCTTTCTCCAAGAGGTCCTTTCAAGATAAGTTTTCAAGAACTTCAAATACTAGGGTTTTTACTCTACAAAATGGATTTTCTTCCTAACTCCAGATTTATGATTTTTGATGAAACGTAATTGTTTTCCATGGTTGATTAAGCATGAATTTGTTGAGTATTTGACCTGTAGTATTAGATTTTCGTGTGAAGCACGTTGTTATCTAGATGATGGTTTCGTATGGTTGTTTCTACTACTTGATGATATGAAAACTATGGCATTGGGACTAAAACTAGAATGAACTCTTAAATGACCCTTTCCCTTATCCTACATTATGCATTGATATTTTATATGATTTGAAGAGTTGTTCTTGATTATGCTATTGAGTATTTCACTATATTAAGTTTATGAATGTTGTAAGTTGAACGTAAGTTCTTGAATAAATTTCTTGGAAGCAAGAGGTAAGTCTTCTAAAGTCGTGATTTCTCTATGATGGTTATGTTAGCCTATAAATAATGATGCTATGCTATGGAAATATGTGTGATGTTTCTATGTATATGTATGTTGGGCTACAACCATGTTAATTGTGAGATCATGATAAGAATACGTAATGCAAGTTTATGATATCCTCTTGTATGTTTTACACAAGGTGATTATGTTATGTTAATGTCACATACGAAGGCTTATGTCAAAGGAAATTCTCATCTAATCCTAAAGAGCTCAAGATCATGTTTATACAAGGAGTTAATCTCTTATGACCTATGATAAGTTTATGATAAAAGACAACTTAAAGGTTATTCAATAAAGGAACTTAAGTTAAGCACCGATGAACTAGATATGAGAGGTCTCCCTTCCCTAGATGGAAGGTAGCTCACAATAATTCTCATGATATAGAGGCTGCCATGTAATGTGGAATTATGGGTCTCTAATATATCTCCTAGTTCTTGAACTATGTTGCCACCATAGGACACTAGCTAGTGGATCCACCTAGAAATATATGGCATGTTAGGTTCTACTTTGGCCGGTAGAACACCTTATTCCGGTGTGGGGTTTTATGACACCGATTTCCATGTTTAGCTCACATGGTCTATGTCGGTTAAGGCGAATGTTCCCTCATGTAAAATGAAATACAAGTAAATAAACGTTGACTACGGTGACTTGAGGAGTCTACTTAGTATAGGTAGGGGTATGATACTCTACCTAGATATTGCACAAGTTGACTCTAAAGGAAGTCCTAGGAGATTGTTCTTATGTAATATGATAACATGATAACATGAAAGATATATGTTTATGATACATGATGTTACTCTTATATGATGTTGGTCATTATGATGAATATGTTATTGGGTTATATTGTTAAATAAAGTGATGACTACTTCTGATACAAGTTATCTGAAGCAAAGCTTTACTCGTGGTCTCCTATCTTATCTACTTGGCTGTGTGGGGTTATGGCCTTCACATAACCATTCCACTTGTAGGTTGGGGATGGGATCATTGGTAAGTGTTTTGTATGTATGTATATGTGATATATTAAATATGAATGTTAACATGACCCTATGATAATATGTCTTTGATTATGATCATGTTGTATGTTGATGAAGTCCTTAACTTGTATATGTTCTATGGTATGTGCATTGAAGACATTAATATGACTTAGCATGCTTTCTAAAGAATTGATAAATGAGCCTTTTTCATGCATGTCCTTATATGCTATGTGCATATACCCATACTTAGTACATGTGGCGTACTAACCCCATTACTTTATATTACTACAAATGTAGGTTCTGGCCATTGAAGTTTAAGGAGGTCGATTTGAAGAAGCTTGGAACTCTTTCTCCAAGTCTTGGTAGGTCCTCATGTTCGGGGATGCTATATTTCATATTCCAGCTTAAGAAGACATTAGTAGATTTTAAGAATATTCTATTTCCATTTATGTTCTTTGGATTCTTTTGTATTAAGGCCTATATGGTATATTTACTATTTATTTGCTAAGTCCAGATTTGTACTCTTAGATGGTTTTAATATATGTGAGACAAGTTTTTAGAATATCGTATGTCATTATGAAGGTTAAGTATGAAGTCTAAGTATACTTCAAATAGAACGTAAAAGTTTTAATTTTTTTCGTAATTTTTACTGACCACATGTTATGACGAACGCTAAGGGCTTCTCTGAATCCTCTGAGAGGACGATGACGTCGGTCGCGTCTGGGGTGTACTCTTTGGGTGTGATGAACTTGGTATCATATCCAGGTTAAATATACTTAGGATCAATGTCTCACTAAACCACATCACTTAGTGTCTTTTTCATGATTGTGAAGCGCGCCACAACTATGGATGAGAGGCTATGTGATGACTAGGAAACTTCTCTTTTTCTTGATACTCCTATGTCGTGCCTTTAGAGTTTTGACACTATGTGTTGTTTATTATCTAATCCCTTTCTTGTGGTTTTAGGCGATGAACACAAGAAGGACAGCCGCGAGAAGAGTAGGAGAACAGATTGTGAATGCTGGAGCTACTCCCCAAGGCAATCAAGTTCCTTCTCAAGTGCAAGCGGTTGCAAATAATCAAGTTCTGGTGAATCCTCCGGCTATGACGGGTGGAGAGGTGAGGACAGCCCTATTCCAAATGTCCCAAGCCATCACCACTCAAGCTCAACGGCACAAACTAACAGAGAGGTCGTTTCTCGAGAGAACTAACATGCTAGTACTATGGCTAGCCATTTCAGAGATTTTACAAGAATGAATTCTCCAATGTTCTTTGGATCGAAAGTTGATGAAGACCCCCAAGATTTCTTTGATAAGGTCTACAAGATTTTGTTTGCTATGGGGGTAAGTACTACTGAGAAGGCTGAACTTGCTGCCTATCAACTCAAGGACGTGGCTTAGACATGGTACAATCCGTGGAAGGATAGTAGGGTTTTAGGAGGTGGTCCCAAGACTTGGGAGATCTTCAAAAAGGCCTTTCTTGGCAGATTCTTTCCAAGCGAACAAAGGGAATCTAAGGTAGAGGAGTTCATCAACCTTCTTCAAGTAGGTATGAGTGTCAAGGAATACTCCTTAAAGTTCATTAAGTTGTCCAAATATGCTTCTTCTTTGGTTTTTAATGCTAGGGATGAAATGATCCGTTATGTAACGGGCGTGTCCGAAGAGCTTGAAGAAGAATGTCGTTCAGCCATGCTTCATGACAATATGGATCTTTCTAGGTTGATGGTTCATGCTCAACGGGTTAAGGAAATTTGTCTAAGGAAGAAGAATAGGGAAGCCAAGAAGTCAAGGTCTTTTAAAAGCAATTCTTGTAAGAGTAGGCTTGATGTTAAAGACAAGCCTAAGTCTAAGAAGAGGTTTTCAAATCAGGTTCCTTCAAATTTCTCCAAGAACAATGATAGAGGTTCTAATCCTAAACCACAAAAAGGGAGAAATGTTGATCCACCAAGAGAAAGACCAACTTGTGGTAAGTGTGGTAAGAAACATGTGGGTGAATTCTTTGTTGGAACTAATAGTTGCTATGGTTGTGGCAAAGGTGGGCATATGTTGAAAGATTGTCCTAATGTGAGAAGTCAATTAAAGGGGAATAGCCAAGCTCAATCAAGGAGTCCTAGTTCTGAAGCTCCAAAAAGGAACCGTTTCTATGCACTCAAGGCTAGGGGTTAACAAGAAAGCTCTCCCGACGTTGTGACGGGTATGTTACAAGTTTTCTTTGTTAATGTTTATGCTTTGCTTGACCCAGGTGCTACCCTTTCTTTTGTTACACCTTTGGTAGCTAGGAAGTTTGATGTACTTCTCGATATTTTGATTGAACCCTTTTCGGTTTGTACCTCAATGGGTGACTCTGTAGTTGCAAAAGGAGTCTATAGGAAATGTCCTGTGATGCTGCCCAATAGATTTACTCTTGTTGATTTAGTATAACTGCACATGTTTGATTTCGATATTATTTTGAGAATGGATTGGCTTCATGATTGTTTTGCTTCCATAGATTGTAGAACAAGGGTAGTGAAGTTCCTATTCCATAATGAACCCATTTTAGAGTGGAAGGGGGGAAATTCTATGCCAAGGGGTCAAATCATTTCTTGTTTGAAGGCTTGTAAGATGATAGCCAAGGGTTGTTTATACCATATGGTGAGAATTAAGGACCTAGAATGTGGGACTCCTTCTATTGAGTGTGTCCCTGTAGTGAGGGAATTCCCAGAGGTTTTTCCTAATGACCTTCCAGGAGTTCCTCCCGAATGGGAAATTGACTTTGGCATTGATTTATTACCGGATACGAATCCCATTTAATTCCTCCATATAGGATGGCTCCGACTGAATTAAAAGAGTTGAAGCACCAACTCAGAGATTTACTAGACAAAGGTTTCATTCAACCTAGTATTTTTTTGTGGGGTGCTCCGGTCTTGTTTGTTAAGAAGAAGGATGGGTCCCTTAGAATGTGCATTGATTATCATCAACTCAATAAGGTCACCATAAAGAACAAGTATCCTCTACCTAGGATTGATGATCTATTTGATCAACTCCAAGGTGCTAGCTACTTTTCCAAGATTGATTTAAGGTCGGGATACCACCAGCTTAGGGTGAGAGGTGAAGATGTTCCCAAAACAGCTTTCCATACTAGATATGGTCACTATGAATTCCTAGTTATGTCTTTGGGGTGAACAAATGCCACGGCGGCGTTTATGGACCTAATGAATAGAGTGTTCTGATATTACCTCGACTCATTTGTGATTGTGTTCATTGATGATATTTTGATATACTCCAAGAATGAAGATGAGCATGAGAGTCACTTGAGGTTGGCGTTGCAAGTCCTCAAAGAACACCAACTTTATGACAAATTTAGCAAGTGTGAATTTTGGTTGAGATCAGTTGCTTTTCTTGGCAATATTATCTCTGGTGATGGTGTAGAGGTTGATACGAAGAAGACGGATACGGTCAGAAATTGTCCTAGACCTTTGACTCTCACAGACATAAGAAGTTTATTGGTTCTAGCCGACTATTATAGAAGATTTGTTAATGGATTTTCGTCCATTGCTTCTTCTTTGACAGCTTTGACCCAAAATAAGGTGAAGTTTGAGTGGTCAGAAGCTTATGAGATAGGTTTTCAAGAGTTGAAAGATAAGATTACCTCTGATCCGGTGTTGACCTTACCGGAGGGTAATGAAGGCTCGGTAGTGTATTGTGATGCTTCCCGAGTGGGCTTGGGATGTGTCCTCATGCAACATGGCAAGATGGTTGCTTATGCTTCTAGGCAACTCAAAGTTCATGAGAAGAATTACCCAACTCATGATCTTGAGTTAGATGTTGTAGCTTTTGCCTTAAAAATATGGAGACATTATTTGTATGGTGTGCATATTGATGTTTTTACTGACCATAAAATTCTTCAATATGTGTTTACACAAAAGGAGTTGAACCTTCGACAGAGAAGATGTTTAGAATTTTTGAAGTATTACGACGTGAGTGTCCTTTACCACCCTGGCAAGGCCAACGTAGTTGCGGATGCTTTGAGTCATATGATTATGGGTAGTGTGTCTCATGTGGATGAAGAGAAGAAAGAACTTGTGAAAGATGTTCATAGGTTGGCTTGATTAGGTGTGCGATTAGAAGATTCTACAAATGGTGGATTTATGGTGCATCATAACTCCGACTCGTCATTAGTGGTGGAGGTGAAATCTAAGAAACACTTTGATCCTCTATTCATGGAGTTGAAGGAATCGGTACTTGGTAAGCTCAATGAGTCATTATCCCAAGGGGGGATGGTGTTCTTAGGTACCAAGGGAGATTATGTGTACCCGATGTTGAGGATTTGAGAAATTGAATTTTAGAAGAATCCCATGGTTCTCGCTATTCTATACATCCGGGTGCCACCAAAATGTATCATGACCTTAGAAAAGTCTTTTGGTGGGATAGTTTAAAAAGGGACATAGCATAGTTTGTTGCTAAGTGTCTAAATTGCCAACAAGTAAAAGATAAGCATCTTAAATCGGGTGGTTTAACCCAAATCATGGATGTTCCTACATGAAAGTGGGAAGCCATAAATATGGACTTTGTTGTTGGGTTGCCGCGAACCCGAAAGCAAAATGATTCTATATGGGTTATTGTGGATAGGTTGACCAAATATGCCCATTTTATTCCTATTAAGTCTACATATACTGTCGAAGATTATGCAAGAATCTACATTAATGAGATTGTGAGTCTTAATGGGATTCCTTTGTCCATCATTTCGGATAGAGGTGCCCAATTCACTTCTCGTTTTTGTAAATCTTTCCAAAAGGGTTTAGGTACTCAAGTGAAACTTAGTACCGCTTTTCATCCTCAACAGATGGTCAAGAGGAACGTACCATTCAGACCCTCGACGACATGTTAAGATCCTGTGTTATTGATTTCAAAGGAAATTGGGATGATCATCTACCTTTGATCGAGTTCTCTTACAATAATGGCTATCATTCGAGCATCTCCATGGCACCTTTTGAAGCTCTTTATGGTAGAAGGTGTAGATCTCCAATTGGATGGTTTGAGGTTGGTGAATCCTCACTCCTTGGTTCAAAGATTATATATGAGTCTATAGATAAGGGTCGAATCATATAAGATAGATTGAAGACAGCCTATAGTCGACAAAAGTCTTATGCCGACAATAGAAGAAGAGCTCTTGAGTTTGAAATAGGTGATCATGTCTACTTGAAGATTTCACCTATGAAAGGGGTGATGAGATTTGGTAGAAAGGGGAAGTTAATTCCCCGGTATGTTGGTCCTTATAAGGTTTTACAACGGGTTGGAAAGGTTTCTTATGAGTTGAAAATACCTAGTGAACTAGCTTCAGTTCATCCGGTGTTTCATGTTTCTATGTTCAAGAAATGCATAGGCGACCCAGTTTCTATTCTGCCTATTGAAGGTTTAGAGGTGGATGAGAACCTCTCCTATGAAGAGGTTTCGGTTGAGATCCTAGATCGCCAAGTCAAGAATTTGAGAAACAAGGAGGTTGCCTCTGTAAAAGTTCTATGGAGGAACCATCTTGTTGAGGGTGCAACATGGGAGGCTGAAGCCGACATGAAGTCCCTCTACCCTCATCTATTTACTCCTTGAGGTTAGACATTCCTCTTAATCGAGAATGTAATGCATAATCATGAAATTGACTGTTGCTAGATAGGTGTATGTTTTGGTAAAAGATAATACCAACTAGAAGTTTAAAAGAAAATGCCTTCATACTCTATTGTTGCACTTATATGAGATATGTATGAATGTGTCTTCTTGAGTTT
This sequence comes from Solanum sitiens, assembly GCA_016801875.1. Classification (NCBI taxonomy): domain Eukaryota; kingdom Viridiplantae; phylum Streptophyta; class Magnoliopsida; order Solanales; family Solanaceae; genus Solanum; species Solanum sitiens. The sequence continues at coordinate 631,686 of JABWTJ010000064.1, read as the reverse complement.
TTGTTGTTTTGTTGTTGTCTTGAGAAGAACGATAACATGGTAACTCTTTGATGCATTTTGAGCTTATGATAAGGTTGAGAAGGAAATTCCTCACTACGTGATATGAATATGGAGCTCTTATATGTTTGTGCATCATGAATTGAGTGTTATGTGTAATGTTATGGTATGTGTTGAATGGAGTTGTGATATACTCCTATGAGTTGTGACTCATTATTATTGTATGTTGTTGATTGTATAGGCTGCTAGTATTGAGTCTATTCCTTACCCTCCAAAAGATTTTGGTGTCATTCGAGGACGAATGTTCCTAAGGGGGGGATAATGTAAAACTCCGGAAATGTCATGACTTAGACTAGAGATTAATCTATTTAATAATGTTTAAAATGATGTTTACAGACCTATATTAATGTAATAAACTCATTTGGAAAAGATTAGAGCCAAAACGACAAAGAAAGACCTTGACGTCCGGAAACTAGCTAATTCGAACTAGTTGACGTCTCTATGTTTGGTGAAGGTTTCGAAGTGTCAAATGAAGTCCAAAACTTGTAAAGACACCTTGTATAGGTAGTATGTAGTACAAAGGGTACAAACGTCCGGTAACGACACCCCAAGGACCACCCGAAGGGTCCTTGAGGAGGACCTAAACATGGGTGGGCAGGCTGCCTGGCAGCCTGCGAACAGGCAGAATTGGAGGAATAGGTGCGCGACGCACGTTCCTCACGACGTGTTCTGCCTCAAGATGTGAGGGTAAGCCTCGCGACGCGAGGCTGACACGCATCTCACTTCCTCTACCCAAAATTTCAACAAAATGATGGGATTTGGCCCCGCGATGCGCAGCCACTTCCCAGAATCGTTAAAGTCGTATTTTTGGTAATTTAACTTCATAAAAGACCCATTTAAGTGGAGGGTCTTTTGGGTAATTCATAGGACGATTATATATGGATATTAGGTCAGTTTTAGACTACTTTTACACGTTCCAAATCAGATCAAACAAGTTTCCTCTCATCTCTCTCAAGAACGCTCTCTTTTCCAAACCCCATTGAAGAAGAAGAAGACTTCAAGCTTTTCATCCAATTTTTGTGTATTCTTCATCTATAAGGTATGGGTTTTTCACTATTGGGGTTCCTTTCCCCAAGAGTTCCTTTCACGATAAGTTTTCAAGAACTTCAAATACTAGGGTTTTTACTCTACAAAATGGATTTTCTTCCTAACTCCAGATTTATGATTTTCGATAAAAAGTAATTGTTTTCCATGGTTGATTAAGCACGAATTTGTTGAGTATTTGACCTGTAGTATAAGATTTTTGTGTGAAGCATGTTGTTATCTAGATGATGGTTTCGTATGGTTGATTCTACTACTTGATGATATGAAAATGATGGGATTGGGACTAAAACTAGAATGAAATCTTAAATGACCCTTTCCCTTATCCTACATTATGCATTGATCTTGTATATGATTTGAAGAGTTGTTCTATATTATGATATTGAGTATTTCACTATGTTATGGTTACGAATGTTGTAAGTTGAACGTAAGTTCTTGAATAAGGTTCTTGGAAGCAAGAGGTAAGTCTTCTTACGTCGTGATTGCTCTATGATGGTTATGTTAGCCTATAAATAATGATGCTATGCTATGGAAATATGTGTGATGTTTCTATGTATATATATATGTTGGGATACAACCATGTTAATTGTGAGATCATGATAAGAACATGAAAATGCAAGTTAATGATATCCTCTTCTATGCTTTATACAAGGTGATTATGTTATGTTAATCTCACATACGAAGGGTTATGATGAAAGGAAATTCTCATCTTCCTAAATAGCTCATGATCATGTTTATACAAGGAGTTAATCCCCTATGACCTATGATAAGTTTATGATAAAAGACAACTTAAAGGTTATTCAAGAAAGGGACTTAATCTAAGCACCGATGAACTAGATATGAGAGGTGTCCCTTCCATAGATGGAAGGTAGGTCATAATAACTCTCATGAGATAGAGGCTGCAATGTAATGTGGAATTATGCGTCTCTAACACATCTCCTAGTTCTTTAACTGTGTTGCCACCATAGGATACTAGCTAGTGGATCCACCTAGAAAGCTATGTCATGTTAGGTTCTACTTTGGCCGGTAGACCACCTTCTTTCGGTATGGGGTTTTATGACAATAGATTCCATGTTTATCTCACATGGTCTATGTCGGTTAAGGCGAATGTTCCCTCATTTATAATGAAAGACAAGTAAATGAACGTTGACTAGGGTGACTTGAGGAGTCTACTTAGTATAGGTAGGGGTATGGGACTCTACCTAGACATTGCACAAGTTGACTCTAAAGGAAGTCCTAGGAGATTGTTCTTATGTAATATGATAACATGAAAGATATATGTTTATGATACATGATGTTACTCTTATATGATGTTGGTCATTATGATGAATATGTTGTTGGGTTATATTGTTAAAAGAAATGATGACTACTTTTGTTACAAGTTATATGAATCAAAGCTTTACTAATGGTCTCCTATCTTATCTACTTTGTTGTGTGGGGTTATGGGGCTTCACATGACCATTGCACTTGTAGGTTGGGGATGGGATCATTGGTAAGTGGTTTTTTTGTTATGTATATGTGATCTATTGAATATGAATGTTAACATGACCCTATGATAATATGTCTTTAATTATGATCATGTTGTATGTTGATGAAGTCCTTAACTTGTATATGTTCTATGGTATGTGCATTGAAGACATTCATATGACTTAGCATGCTTTCTAAAGAATTGATAAATGATCATTTTCTTGCATGTCCTTAAATGTTATGTGCATATACCCATACTTAGTACATTTGGCGTACTAACCCCATTACTTTATATTACAACAACTGTAGGTTCCGGCCATTGAAGTTTAAGGAGGTCGATTTGAAGAAGCTTGGAACTCTTTCTCCAAGTCTTGGTAGGTCCTCATGTTGGGGGATGCTATCTTTCATATTCCAGCTTATGAAGATATTACTAGATTTTAGGAATATTATATTTCCATTTATGTTCTTTGGATTCTTTTGTATTATGGCCTATATGACATATTTACTATTTATTGGCTAAGTCCAGATTTGTACTCTTAGATGGTTTTAATATATATGAGACAAGTTTTTAGAATATCGTATGTCATTATGAAGTTTAAGTATGAGGTATAAGTATACTTCATATAGAACGTAAAAGTTTTAATTTTTCTGCAATTTTACTGATCACATGTTATGACAAACGCTAAGGACTTGTTTGAGTCCTTTGAGATGACGACGACGCCGGTCGCATCTGGGGTGTAATATTTGGGTGTGACAGTTACTAAGATATCTCAATGACTTTCCTAAAGATGATTTCATGTCGTTCCAGCCAACCAAACCCTAAGTCCATTATTCACACAAGAAGGATACCATTACGACTTTCAACTTCAAGGATATCATAAACTTCCACCTAGGTTGAAGGTCACATAAATGGCCCTCTTAACTATGTTCAAGGTCATATATCAATCACACATATACATACATTACAAAGGTGCTTCAGCCTACTAAGTCAAGAGTCCTATTCATATTCTTCATGTATCAAGTAGAGGGACATAGGTCTACCACAAGAAGACACACACATACTTCATCTTATCACATATAGGATAACATTCAAGAAGCACATAGGGACAACCAAGTCATCTATAAGTCACCGTATTCACTCCTATAGAAACATTAACATAATCCATAAGAAGGCTCATATAGTCAATTAGGAAGCATCATACTTCAATATCAAGTATACACACCTAAAGACATCACTATAACCTATCATGATCACCTATAATCAAATAAGAGAACATATGCTTTCACTTTACACATATACATATTCAAAGTCATACTTCACTTGATCATCATCACAAGTCAACATGATAGTGTTACAATTCATGAAAGTAATGTCGACAAGGCCACATTCTTCACAAGTATATCACATAAGCACCTCCACCATAAGTGGACCATAACAAACATCAGAACTGAAACACCTATGCTACACAATATAGAAGAGGTTAGGTCAACATACACCATCCAACATCAAGACCTCTATTCCATAGCTAATTCAACCAATCCAATACACAAATGTTCTTACCAATAGCCATAGTCACCAATTCAAAAAATAATCAAACTAAACAATAATCCAAGACCACAAAATACAAACTATATCAATTTAGGACAGCCTACATACAATTCTAACATGTTTCTTTCATAATTCAATAGCCCAAAGTAATCTACACAACAATTCAACACAATAGAGCTAGGATCACATTACCCATAACATAGCCAAAATAAGGATTTCATGATTTGCATGGGTTCATAGAGTTTTCAACTTAGAATCATCAAATTAACATCAATTAAATCATAAATCATTGATCCAAAACGTTTTGAGAAAGAACCTATGGCTAGATATCAATTTAGAAATTCATACTTTGAGAACGTTTTGAAAAACCACTTTGAAGTTTGGCTCCTTGAAGAAATAAGATTCAAGGATGAAACTCATACCTTGACTGATTATTAACAACGAAATTGAAGGAGAATTAATGGAGAAATCAAGCTCCAATCTCCCACCTTGCTTCAAGCTCCAGTGGAGTTCTAGAGGTTCTTCTTTGGGGTTTTGGGTTTGATTTTGAAAAGTGAATTCATCTTAGTGTTCAATACTTATAAACCCAATTAAAATGCCCAAAATACCCTTAATTAACCACCCAAATAATGTTTAGAAGGCTAGGTGAAATTACCAAAACACCCTTGAGTTGTCTGAAAATCTGTAGGTGTCAATCGATGGACCAGTCTACGCCTCGTCGACCCATCGACGGGTCGTACTGGCAACCGTCATTTGGGTCAGAGTCTCAACAAAGGGAGCTTGATCTCCCCACACCAATTATGGGTCTACGCCCCCAGACAACGGGGCATCGACTACCAACTGTCAATTAAGCTGTTTTTGGCATTTTTGGATACAAGTTGGGTCCTCCTCAAGGACCGTTTGGTTGGTCCTTGGGGAGTTTTTCCCGGACTTTTCTGATCCAAATACACTCGTATACATGTTAGGAAACTCTCACATTAATTTGAACCAAAACAAACACGTAAAACATACAAAGGCACGCTAGAACGTACAAGCACGTCTCAAGGCTATCTTTCGAAAGTCTCGGACGTTCTTGGACGTTTGACCTCCAAACACTTCCAAACTTCATACACTGCCTATGAACACTATTTATTAACCATTTTAGTACTTCAAAACCTCATGACACACATGTTAGTCTCTAGATTCACCTAATTCATTATACGGATGTTATAATAAAACAATACCCAATACATTAAATTGACATCCGATCCTATTAGAGCACCCATGGATATTGATGTTTTAGCCACTCATTACAATATCTAAAGAAAGTATAGCTCCAATGAAAGAATCCATAGGTTACTTGAACTCAAGCAATTAAGATTACACTCACTTTGGATTTCACGTCAAATTATCGAATTCAAGATTCAAATAGTCAACCCCCAAGAAGGATAGAAAATATTGTTCTAAGAAGTAAACTATTTTCTCTCAAAATGTTTTTCTCAACACAATTGTTCAACTCTCTAATCAAACTATATCAGAACTCTATCTCTTTGGCTATTTTATATTTTCCAAAAATTTGGTCCGAAAATCCACTTCGTAACCAAATCGGCGATATTAGTCGGGCTCAGCTAATTTACTCGGCCAATCGTCCTTCGTTCTCCTTCTCACATTTTGTATGCTCTAGGCTTTATGTATTTTAATCTCAGTTGGCAAACTCGATTGATTTAGCCTTTACCATTCAGTGAATTGTCGAGTACCACCTTAGTTCGTTGTTCGAGCATTAGATCTTTTCCTTGAACACTATCACTTTTGGCAATGTGCTTCAGATGCTTCTTTCTCATTCAGTGTATCGCCATTTCTACTAGAGTTTGCCGACCTTCTTTTGTAAACAAAAATGTTATGCACTATCAGATTGTGTGAAGTCTAGCTTAGTTGGAGATCCTTCCTTCATACTAGGTTATCAGCAATATTTATTTTGCACTTCTTTTGCATTTTTAACCATTCTTTTCAAGCTTTAGTTCATGCCTTGTCCAATTTCCTTCAGAGCTACAAATCATCAATAATTAATTTGAAAAGGACAAAGTTAGGCATTGACGACATGAATTATTGAGCTAAATGGACCTTAGATAAGTGTAAAATTGCCACTCGTCAACACCTCCAACTTAAAATTTTATTTGTTCTCAAGTAAATCGAGAATACAATAAGTTCAATAAGGGTGACTACCGCAGTACTCAAAGAGATTTTACATGCAAGAGACATTACAAGACTACTCTCAATAGTATTTTGTCCTAAATCATGATTAAAAAAAAGCTTCAAATCATGAATAGCTAGTCTCAAACACAAGATCGACCTCACTTTAGCTTCTTGTATAATGCTAGATCATGCTTCAACAAATGCATCCAAGTGACTCACACAAACAATGATTTCATACTCTCACAAAGCAAATCAACAAAGGTAATTAGAATCAATCCAAATTCCACACTATCAAAAGAGAAATACATGCAAGCTTTGTCCCATAGATTTGCCCATATCTTCCAATCAACAAAGTACTTGGTTCATGTAAGATCTCAAGAGATTTTTAGGCCTGTAATGGGGTTGAGAGTTGAGGCATGGTCAACGTCAATTTGGATTAGTAACTTTACCGTTTCAAAGCATTGTTTCAATCATCATCAGTTCTTCTCAAGTTCTTTTTCTTCTTTTTCATTTGAGAACTCAGACCTTGACTTTCCACTCAATTCATTTGGAACTACCTTTTACTTCACTTTCATTTTCCCAAACTATTCTCATCAAATTGATAACAACTACACACGCATTTTTTTTATAGGAGGGTCTTTTGTAAAACATTCAGATTTGATATTCATTTCTTCTTTTTTTGCCCTTCACTTGGCTTTCCTTCATCCTTCTTATTCATACCCCAACTTAGGCTCTTGGCTAAGTTGGCTATTTGAACATCGCATTGCTTAAAAAAGGAATTTTGGTAAGAATGTAGGGGCAGTTTTGGATAAAGAGGCTTTTTTTGGTTGTCAACAAATAGATTAGGCTCAGTTGGTGCCAACATGGATTCGCACCCTTACAAGGTAGTGACAATAGTCTGTATAGATAATTTGGCTCCATCATTTTATTTTTGTTTTAGATCGTGTCTCACATTAAGCAAATTTCAACCAATTAGACTAACAAACACAAATTCTAGGACTCTTCATGCATGTTTACAAGTAATACTCACCACAGATAGCGCTTAGAAATACACTCATCTAGAACATCCCGCAAAGAACAAAAGTGTATGTGCGATGTTGCTCACATCTAAACGCTGCTAGTCAACAAAAGATTCAAGGTGATCATTGAAAAGTTTAACCACATCAATTTCATTCTTGCAACACCAACACTATGCATCATGCTCATTGTTATTACTATTTAAGATATCGATATTGAACAAAATCTATTTTCAAACTATATCAATGAAAACATTAAGCATTTCATGATTTTAAAAACTCATGGGGATTGCATTAATCAAGAGAGAACGAATAATGAAGTAAGAACATATACTTTTTCCAAAAGAAAAGCACTATGATATAAACAAAACATCAACTACAAAAATTCAAAATACGAAATAAAAAAATATAAGCAAAAAGGGGAATATTGCACGAAGGCCCTCACCCCACTAAAAATAAAAAGCAGTGTCCTCAATGCCAAGTAAAAGATGCTAGGAGGCTGATATATAGATTCCCCCTAATAGGATACGCCTGTGGAACACTCTCATCTGGAGTCTCTGGTGGAGAAACCTCAAGTGGGGGCATCTATGTCCGACAATACGATCACGAGAAGCGACAAAGAAGGCTTAGCATGAAAAATAATACCTGGCTAAGAGATAGAAAATGTGGGGAAGTTTGGAATGACTCCATTGGACCCAACGCCTGAAGTCTCTCGGAGAGACCTCTCTAGGGTAGCCTAAATAATGTCTCAAAAATGATTTATTTTCTTTCTAGAAAAAAAATATATGATTTTTATAGTGAACAAACTACTTACATTCTAAAATAAACAATATTAAAACATAACTCTGATGTTTATTTTGTATTTGACTACAAAAACACTAAAAATAAATATGGAGATTAACAATTAAATTTAGTAATTTAAACAAAAATGAAAAACAACGACTATATATAAGAGATATATAAAAGAAGAGAAAAATAAAGAGAAGTACAAAAGAAAGTTGAGAGAAAGGTGTGAAATTAGTGTACTTTTTTTGAAGGGACAAGGCACAAGTATCCCCTCGACTATGACCGAAATTACAGAGATACACCTTAACTAAACTAAGGTCCTTTTTTACCCCCCTGCACTTTTTTTTGTAATTTTATACACCTTTTTAGCCTACATTGTCTCCAAACATCTCTTACGTGCCTCACCTAAGTGGAGTCACGGAGTATGCCACGTAAGCCAAAAGGTGTACAAAATTATACGAAAAATGAGTTCAAGGGGTAATATAACCTTAGATTAGTTAAGGTGTGTCTCTGAAATTTCGGTCATAATCAGGGGTACTTATGTCTTATCCTTTTTTAAAAAAATAAACTTAGAGTAGCACATACAAAACATTTTTTAAAAAAAAAAATCTGTTACTTTTTATTGTGACACACTTGTTTATTATAGTTGTTTATTTTTTACTGCGAAATAGTTATTTTTGTTAGGGATAATGCACAAGTGCCCCCTCAATCTATGCCCGAAATCCCAGAGACACACTTATACTGTACTAAGGTCCTATTACCTCCCTGAACTTATTTTATAAATAATTTTCTACCCCTTTTTGTCCTACGTGGCACTATCTTGTGGGCCCAGCGTGTGTTGATATATTTTTTTTCAAGCTAGTGCCACGTAGGCCGAAAAGGGGTATAAAAATATTTATAAAACAAGTTCAGGGGGTAATAGGACCTTAGTATAGTCTCTGAGATTTCAGGCATAGGTTGAGGGGGTACTTATGCATTTTCCCTTTTTGTTACTATTTCTTTTTACTGTGACATAATTACTAGAGAAAAGTTCAAAAACTCTAAAAATTTTGTGTGTGTTTAAACTCCCACTGAACTTCCTTTCCTACTTTATTATTCTTTTTTGTTAATTTCAACTTTTAAAAAAATATAATAACTATTCTCAACCCCTCTCTTATATTATAATTTAGATTTGGATTGACAAAGTTTAATGTATTACTTTTTGGTTAATTCAATTTATAAATAAAAATTTAAACTACTTTATCAATACTACACACATATAGACATTTCAGTTATTTTTTCATGAGTACCTATAATTAGGTGCATTTTTTTAGGGAAACATTACGTACGTAACTACTGTTAAAATTGAATTTGAAAACACCAATAAAAACTTAAACTAGATCTATCAATATGGGCTAATCCAACCCATCCGAACTGACTTATATAGGCTTTGAATTTTGTGAATCTTGTCGGGTTAGCCCATTTTTGTGTGGGCCAGAAAATGGCCGGCCAAGCACTCAAGTATGTGGGCTACGAGTTGGTCGGGCCAGCCTTCTTTTCTTAAAGTATATATTTTTTATAATTTTTTAAATTAAATTATAATTTAAAAATATTATCATAAATATCAACAAGACAATATTACATGGTGTTAGTGTTACGTCTTGTTAATCAAATTCACAAATAAAATTACCTTTATAACATTTATTAAGTTTGATTTCAAGTAAAAGCATAAATAGCTAAACAGAAACATTAACCTAATTGTTTTTCAATGATCATAATAAAACACAAAAATCATGACAATATTATATAGGCTAAAGCCTATTTAGTGATTTCCTAGAAATTTTAGGGAGTTTTTGTTTTATTTAGTACATATTTTATAAATATAATCTGCATTTAAAATGTAACATTTCAAACTTTAAATAAATTTTGAGTTTAGACTCTTGTTATTTTTAATACTCTATTTTATTTTTAACTTTTAATTAATTTTTGTTTGGCCCATGGGCTGGCTCTATCCATATTTTTCAAACCCCACAAATCGACAGACTTATTCAACTCGGGCTAAAAATTAGCAATTAAGTCATAATATCTAACATATTAGTCAAAATAACAACACTTTAAAATATTTATTTAAAATGTCAGAAGGACAACATTTTAGAAAATAATATGTATTCAGATTTTAGTATTTAAAATTAATTTTATTTATGAAAACAGTCATATATTGGACCAAATTCTAAGTCAAGCAGTCATTAATACCCATTAACCTTCCTTCTTCACCTTTAACGTGTCTACCCCACCTTTCATATTTCTTCCCGATTTTTTATATTTTCAAATTCTCTTTTTTCAAGGTGCTCACAAATTGTTCATTAAAATATATATTTTAATTCAAGAAATTTTCTCTATTGTTAAACGATCTCTTTATTAATTCAAGCAGATTTCTCGATTGGCAAGGTAATTTTTATTATTTATTTTGATTTAATTTGATTTGCTATTTAAAATCACCGATTATGGTGTATATTCCGGATTCTATATATTACGGATTTCAATATCACTGTTTATGGTTTATATTACACATTGAACATATTACAGATTTTTCTTCAATTATTTTTTATTTTTATGCAATTTTGTTTACATATTCATCTAATATTTGTGTATCTCATATTTTTGGTCGATTAAACAATTTTCTTTATTCTTTTCTGATTTCATTTTAATATTTCAAATTTATTAAAATCTACAAATCCATTCATATGTTTATTTTGTTTGGTTTTTAATACATTTATATTTGCTTTTAGGGTCTTAGATTCGGGGAAAGCATATGTACGTCTAAAATGTCTGAAATAACAGTTTATTTGTGTATTCATTCTATCTATATATTTATTTTTATATTGTATTTCAATCTCAATCATACAAACATGTCTGTATTTCCTTCTTAATTTGTATACATCATAATTGTATGCTAACAGTTTTGTATTTTATTGGATATTCATTCAGTATTTTAATCTCAATTTATATGTAACAAGTTTATATTTCTCTTTTGTTTTGTATTCAACCTAATTGTATACCGAACATGTTTTGTATTGTATGTGTCTACTTTACCTTTCAGAGTCACTTTGTATTTCAAATGAAAGAATATTTCTTTTGTATTTACAACTTTATATTCAATCTCACTTTGTAGTTATAACTTTGTATGTTTATCTCACTTTTGTATTCATATATTGTTTTATTCAACATATAGTTCATGATCAATTAATAGTTTGTATTTTTTCCAAAGTCACTTTGTATTTCAAATGAAGAAAGTATTTCTTTTGTATTCACAACTTTATATTCAATCTCACTTTGTATTTATAACTTGGGAAAATGCACAAGTACCCCATCGAGTATGACCGAAATCTCAGAGACACACCTTAACTATTCTAAGGTCCTATTACCCCCCCCCCCAACTTTTTTTTTTTTTTTTGTAATTTTATGCATCTTTTTTACTTACTGGCATCCAAATATCTCTCACGCGCCTCAATTGCGTGGAGTCACAATATTTGCCACGTAAGACAAAAGGTATATAAAATTAAAAAAAAAAAAGTTCAGGGGGTAATAGGACCTTACTTTAGTTAAGGTGTGTCTCTGAGATTTTGGTCATAGTCTAGGGGGGTACTTGTGCATTTTTCCTTAATAACTTAGTATTTTCATCTCACTTTTATATTCATATATTGTTGTATTTAACATATAGTTCATGATCGAATAGTTACATTAACTTAATGAAATATAAATTATTGTATGCATTCATAAAGAAAAAACAGCTACTAAACTAAAAAAAAATATTCGTTATACATCCCAATTTGGATACAAAATATCCGAAAATAGTTATAAATCCCCACACATTCAAATATTTCACTGATTCAATCAGGGGGGGAAAACACTCTTGTACTCGACATATACGAATATCTCATTCAAACAAATAAAAAAATTGAAAAAAATACATAATTATTTTTCGATTATTCAATGGATGCGACAAATTTATAGTCGTTAATTTTGAAAATTTCCGTCTCAAAAATATGTTGTATTTAACATTAAGAGGCTTTGCAAATCTCTGTTTAAAAAATATGTCGTGTTCAACTGTAAGAAGCTTTGAAAGCTACCAGATGAATGATTCGGAAGACAAACTAAATTATTTTAAGTTTTTTTTTATATCCTTAAGAAGAAAGCAAAAAAACGCTCGATAGAAAGATGACTATTTTATGATTTTTTCAATATCTACTAATTTGTATTTAAATTTATTTTTTTTTTGCTTTTTTTGAATTTTTTTGTTCCATGATTTTCTCTATTCTATTATTAAGTATTTATATTCTTTCAAATTAATCAAAATAAAAAAATACATAACTAATCTCTTAACAAACTAAAATAATGACATTGTTAATAAATAACGAAACTATTGCTAAGAGTTTCACTAAAAGCTAAAATATTGTTGTGTTGAAATTTATTCCTAATTATGATTTTTTTAAAAGTAAAAAGTTATCGTAACAGTATAAAAAACTTGTGTTAATGCTTACAATTTTTATTTTTATTTTCAAATATGAAATAAATTTTAATAATTCATAATTATGTTTATTTATATAGTTTCTTAGTAATTTTCTTAATTTTGTATGATGGCATTTTATTTTTTTCCAATCGAATAGTTAATTCGTTGTTTATTAAGTTTTTTTTTTAATTGTAGTTTTTTTTCTAAATGTACCAAATAACTTGTAAGCAAAAGAAAATCAAGCATTTTAATAATTATGCAATGTATATGTAGTAATTGCTTCTTATTTTTTTTAAAAATAGAGTTTATATCCATTATATTTTTTATCCTAAACAAATTACATTAATTATGTTACATATCCTGATTCATCATTTAACGTCTAATAAGATAATATAGAATCTTGGATAACTTTAAATAAAAATTGAGATTATTTAATAACTTTTTAAAAGCAAATTAAATCATATCTACTCCTATCTATATTATTAAATTTGTGATCGTTACTAATTTATCTTGTGCTAGAATTAAATTTTTCTTTTATGCAAAAAGACGTGATTTATATGGTGCGCAAACTTATTAAATTCTAAAATAAATATTTATAAATACATACCCTTGGTGTTTATTTTATACTCCAAGAATTTAATCTCACATTTTGTATTTGACTACACAAACACTAAAAATAAAATGGAGATTAGCAATTAAATTTAGTAATTTAAACAAAAATGAAAAAGTTACGAATATATAGAAGAGAAAAATAAACAGAGATACAAAAGAAAGTTGAGAGAAAGGTATGTAATTAGTGTACTTTTTTTAAAAAAAAATAAATAAATTAGGGTAGTATATATAAAACATTTTTTTACCGTGACACAATTATTCTTGTAACTATTTTTGTTCGCCGTGACACATATATATATTAGAGAAACGTGCAAAACTCTAAATCATTTATGTGTGGATAAACTCGCATTGAACTTCCTTTCCTATTTTTTTTAATGAAAATATAATAATTATTTACGCGTGCGTGCACAAAGGCATATTATATGCACATGTTAAAAAAAGTAAACGCACACAGGGGTGGAGCTACAACTATCGAAGGGTGGTCAATTGACCATTCTTTGTCAGAAAATTACATTATATAGAAAGATTAAATTCTAGATTTAAGGGATAAATAATTAATATTGAACAACTTTAAAAGAAACTCTTCCATGACACAATGGTGAAGCTTGTGTATTTCCACCCTTGGTGCGTAGGTTCAAATTCCACGGAGTGCACAATTGTTTTGATTTTATTTTGAGAGTAGAATACAACCTCACACACCATTATCATGTTCCTCAAATTTCTTAATTATTAATATTAAAATTTTAATAATATAGAGTAACATATATGAATAAATTATTTTAGTTTTGAATATTTAGAAGGGATAATGCATAAGTATCCTACTAGCCTATGACAGAAATCTGAGAGACACACCTAAACTTAACTAAGATCTTATTACCTCTTAACTCATTTTATTCGTATTTTTGTGCACCTTTTGTGCTGATGTGGCACCTTCAACCACCCAAGTTGGTTGTGTCTGTACACACCCGTCCGTCATGCGTATAAATAATTTTTGTTCGTTAAAATTATTTTTTTTAAAAAATAAAATTTAAAAATATTTCTTAATTTTTTAAAAATAATATTTCGTAATTTTTTTACAAAAAAACAATTTTTTATTTTTTTTAAAATATTCTTATTTTTTTATCTTGTATTTAAATTAAGTTAACATTTTTTTTACCTTGTATTGAAACTATTTATTTTTTTACTTACATCCATTTTTTTTCTCTTTTATTTTTCTATTGAGTTTATTTTTTTGTCTTTCTTTTTGAATTGATTACAAATGTCTGTAGTTAAAATAAGTTAATTTTGAACGGATATCAAAATAAGTGAAGAAAATCAAATAAAACATAAAAATATTAAAACATTAAAATTAAAGGACACTTTTAATTTTTTTTAAATACACACAATTTATTAAAAATAATTTAAAGTGAAAAGATAATAAACTAATTGAAAAAATTTAAAGTGAAAAGAAATTAAAATAAATATTTTACAAAGAAAGAAACAAAAATAATTAAATATATATAAGTTTTATCATCAATAAATATGTGAACTAACTAATTACAATATGACCAATTAAAACAGGCATGTGTCCAAAATGTGCACTCATCACTTGCCTTCAAGAGAGTGTGCACACTCTCTATGACATGTCAATGTTTGTGGTTTATTTATTCTATTTTAAATTAGTTTAGGGGGATAATAGGACTCTAGTTAAGTTTAGTTGTGTCTCTGGGATTTCGGTCATAGTCAAGGGGGATACTTATGCATTTTCCCTATTTAGAAATCATTTATTTCTAATTTTTATCTAGGATATAATGCACTTTCGAATGGTGAAAACAAAAAAAGTCAATATTGTACATTAAATATTTGTGTTTATATATGTTAACAACTTTAAACCCAAATCTAAAATCAATACGTGCGTTTTATCTTCTTCTTTTTTTTTAAAAGAAAAAAAATTCTACTGGTGTGATTTATGTTTCGTAAAGCTAGACGCATTTGTTCTATCAATATTTCACTTTTAAAATCATATGCTTTTATCATATAAAATCAATGCATCAAAAAAAAAAATTCGATTCTTATATTTGATACCGATAAATATTGAGATCGTTCATGATAGAATCACTAGGTTACATTCAACTCACTTATTAATTAGTTTTAAATTTATTTTTTAATGGTAATTATTGTTTTTCAAAAATTTTCGGGGGTGCGGAATTCATGGTCAAAGGTAATATATTTTACCGTAATATTCTTCTGATAGTTGTTTCAATCTGAATATTTCTTTAATATTATTGATGATATACTCTAGATATAACATATCTTGGGTTCTTTGGTATATATATAAATTTTCTTTCATTAACTGTTCTAATAGGTTTATATTTTTCATAGCTTCTATCCAATATTTTAAATATTCATAGTTTATTTTAATCTGAATTTATTTCTAAATCATATATATCTATTCTTTGATAATATATTTTACCATAATATTCTTCTGATAGTTGTTTCAATCTGAATATTTCTTTAATATTATTGATGATATACTCTAGATATAACATATCTTGGGTTCTTTGGTATATATATAAATTTTCTTTCATTAACTGTTCTAATAAGTTTATATTTTTCATAGCTTCTATCCAATATTTTAAATATTCATAGTTCATTTTAATCTGAATTTATTTTTAAATCATATATATCTATTCTTTCTAGATCTAAATCTTGTAGGTCTATTTCATACCATTCTTGGTTTAATATATCTTTTAATTCATCATTAAATATTTTTTCCATATAATTCTTTTTACGTCAACTATTTTTATATCTTTAAGTATATATAAGATTAAAGTTTCATAGCTTCTTATCATTTCATCATGCAAATATGTATTCATTATTCATGCACGTTTTAATTTCAATTATTCCTTCATATCATATTCATAATTGATTAAATTCTTATTAGATTATTATGAACCAAATTATTTTTATCATGTTTTCCAGTCACTACTAGCATCGTACTTTAGCGGATACTTTCTGCTTATCAGCGCCTTAACCTTGTGTACTCCCCTACACGGCTTCCCTCGCCTACCGGTTTCCACTATGGGATTGCATAGTCTAGCAGTTTTCTCCCTGTTTCCAGTTTACTAGCAAACTAGAATTCATGATTCAAATAATTCTAGTACATAATAACTAACATAAATTTATTCAATCATATATATGATATTCAGGAATATATGGAATTAGTTCTGCATATCTTTTAAACAATATACCTTTGCCTCTTGATTTGCCATGCTATCTGAAATATCTGACTTGATTTCAGATTTCTCCATATATTTATTATTTATCTTTAGCTGAGAGAGTTTTTTGGAAGTTGAGAGATTTTATTAACATAAGTGTTGGTTTCGCATTTCCTTCTCTCATTTACAATTTACAACTCTATATATAGACAATTCTAATCCTATACTATTCACATAAGTACACCTACTATTTAATTTACGACTTTTCCTACTTGGCCTTTACTATTCACATTTTGGCCTTTCAAAAAAGTAAAAGCTATCTGAAAAAGCAAATTTTACATTATTGTATACAAAACGTTAAAAAACATATCTAATCTTTGCTTTTTTCTTTTTATCTTGTCCGCCTTTATCTTTTTATCTTGTCTGCCACTTATCTTGTCTTTATCTTTACTCCATCATCTTTATTCCAAATCAACATCTGGAATAATATTATCTTGTCCATTACATTTTGAACATCTGTGATCTGCATATTTATGTCCAATTAGTTTGCAATATCTGATTAATAAATTTTCTGAAATAAATCCTTTCTTCAATGCTCTTGTTGTAGGTTGTTCGTCTGGCTTTAATAATGATAAAATTCACCTTTGGACTTCATCCATATCTGATCTTCTTAATTCTCTTGAATTTGAATATATCATTACCTAATCTCTGACGTAATAACTCCATATAGCATTTTCATTTAAATAATTATTGGCTAATTCTTGAATTATGGTTGATATGCCAATTATTCTTTTATTAGCATAAAAACTTGGTATCTCTGTTTTAGGTATTTCTTCTTGTTGTCCAATATCTTTTGGTATAATCATATCTTTTGTTAATCCTATCTTAATAACTTGTATTGGAGATTTTACCTCCTCATATAATATCTCTGTTGGTGCTGTATAGAATTTTATATAGAATAAATTCTCTTTTGTAACTCTTTTATACGTAATAAATGCTTTATGTAATTCTGGTATTCCACTAATTTCTTCTCCATCGTATGTATATACAGTACTTAATAATCCATAATTGTAACATGTCTTTACTAAATTGGAATTAGTTTTTGGTTGTGCTATTAATCTGTTGTATCCTTGTAATTTCTGGGTTATATAAACTTGGTTTGGTTTTTGGGCTGTAGTTGATTTAGGATTATGATTTAAGTAGGTTTGGATTTTGTATATGTTTTCAATATAGGTTCGTGCAATATAATTATATGTTTTTCTCTCATTTTGTAAACTGTCTGCATAGGTGGATGTTTGTGGTTCTGTGGTTACATGTCTGGATGTGTTTTGAATAAATGGTTTAACAAATAACTGGTTTAGATTTGAATTTTTTGATTTTTCACTAACTCTTTTACTTGTACCTGCAGCTGTATTTAAGCAAACATTATGGGTTTTACGGAGTTTCCCATCGTCTCCTTTTAGCTCTGGAATTTTACCGTCTTTCGATCGACGTAGCTTCGCATTTTTATAGTCATGCTGCTGACTTATATTAGCTTTAGACTTCAGATTATCTTCATTAGTCTTTAGCTTTTGTATCTCATTATCAATACTGTCCACTTTTATACAAAGTGTAGTAATAGATCTGAGTATCTTTTCGATTGTATCTTCTTCTTTATTTTCAGTCTGAGTAGCTTTGTCTTGATAAGTAATCTGCAATGACATTCTTATCAGTTTTTATTACTTCAATTGTGATTGTAAAATTTAATATATTTAATACCAATCTCCTTATTTCTTTTATTGTTACAGAATCTTATATTTTCCTTGTTAACCATCATTTTACCTGTGTATTATCTGATCTTAAAATAAATTTGTTATATACAATATATGGTTCAAATGCTAATAAACATTTATATACTGAATATAACTCTTTCCTATTTATTTTCCATTTTATTTCCGTATTTGTAAATGTTCCTGAATAATATCTACAGTGATGTTCTATTTCATTTTTATTATATTTATACTCCTCCATAGCTTTTTTCACTCGCATCCGTTTTTATTATATAAGTAAATTTTTTATTTTCATCTGGAAAATATAGTTTAGGTAAGTTTTTACATAATAATTTTATCTTTTGTATTCGTGCTTGGTCTTTTTTATCAAACTGATATTCTATGTCTTTCTTTAATTTTTGTTGTAATGGTTTCAAGTTTTCTGCTAATTTTGATATGTATTCTCTTACTTGATTAACTAATCCTAAAAATGATTGTAATTTCTTTTTTGTATCTAGTTGGTCATTCGAATTTATTATTTTTTGTACTACATGTGTCTGCATTTTTATTCCATTCTTATCTATTTGTATTCCTAAAAATTCTATTTGTTTTTTCATTATTTCTGCTTTCTTTTTACTTAAGCTTATACCTGAATATTCTATAATATGTATGAAGTTTTCTAATAACTTTATATATTCATCTTGAGTTTTAGAATATAGTAATATATCATCAATATATACTACACAATTTTCTAATTGTTTAAAATAGTTATCCATAAAATGTTGATATCTGCCTGGTGCATTTTTATATCCAAATGGTAATATATTCCATTTCATAAAATCCTTGTGGTACTGTAAATGCTGTGAGTTTTTTAGATTCTTCTTCTAGCTTTAAATGGTAAAATCCTGATTTACAATCAAATTTACTAAAGTAATTATATCCTTGTATTTGTCTTATTTTTAATATTTTATTTGGTATTGAATAATTATATGTTTTAGTTTTTGCATTTAAATTTCTATAATCAATAACCATCCTACTTTTTCCTCTTTTTTGTTCACTATGTTTATTTACAATAAATGTCGGGCTTGTATGCTTACTATTACTTTCTTGTATATATCTTTTTTCTAGTAATTCATTTATATGTATCTTGAATTCAGTTAAATCATTAAAATTATATTTTAATGATTTTTGGGTTATTATACTATTATCATCAACTAACTCAATTTTTACTTTTGTTTTATGTTTTTCCATCCTTGCAAAGGATCTTCATTATATAATAATTCTAACTTTTCTTGGATTATGTTTACTTTATCTATAGAAAATATGATTAATTCTATTTTAGGGTCTTCTTCTTTTATATTTTTTAATTTTTGTGTAATTTTTTCACTACCTTTATCCATTATGTTGTTTTTCGTCTTTTGTTATTTACTCTTTTTGCTCCTATTTTTTGTTTACAGGGTGTTGTGAACCACCATTGTGTTTTTGTTATTATATGTGGATATAATTTTTTTTAAAATGGCATTCCTAATAGCATATCTTTTGTGGTTAATTCAAAGTTATATATTTCTTCTATAGTTAATATCTTATCCATATTTGTATTTTTATATTTTTCGCCTTGTATGTGATCATACTTCCTTCATTATTAAATCCTGTTACTACTATTGGTGTTTTTAATTTTTCCCATTTTTCTTTCGGTAAACAATTGTATTTACATATGTTAGCTTCTGCTCCCGTGTCTATCATTGGTGTATAATATCTATTATAATATCCTTCTATTATTATTTTTGCAAGTATATATATTTTCATATTTTTATTATATTAAAGTTCTTTTTATTATTACTTTTTTATTTTCATAATTTATTGTCAACTGCTTATCTTCTAGATTATATGGTTTAACTTGTTTTAACCATTTTATTTCTAAGGTTATATTTCATTTCCTTGATATATTTTAAATTTTATTACTATTGGTATTCCTCCAATTATTATCTCTTTTTCCGTAGTTTCTTCAGTATTGATTAATACTTTTGGTAATTCTGGGCATGATTGTTCTGTAGTTATTATTTTATCTTCCATTATTAATTCTCTTGTAATATAGTTTTCTTCTTGTCCTGTATTTATTAATATTAAATATTTTCGTTGTTTCATTATTCCTGTTATATAATAATGATACGGTTTTATTTCTTCTTCTATTTTTTGTGGAGTTTTATTTATTCTTTTTGAAGTACTTGAGGTACTCATTTTTGATGATATTTGTGGTATTTCATAATTTGTGTTTATTCTTTTTGATGTACTTAATCTTTCTTGTACTATTTCTAAATCTCTTTCCATGTCAATTTTGTTATAACTATAATCATTATTATCTATAATGTAACTATCTTTTCAAAGGGGTTTTCTATTTTTATTTTATTTATTTTATTTTTTGCTGTTATTTTATGTTTTGTTGTTAAAACATATAAATTTTTACATCTGGCTGTAAATATTTTACTTCCTGGTGCTAGTTCTATTTCTGATATTTTCCAATATACTACTAGTTATTTATCCATATTTCTGTCATTAATTGCTACTGAGTAGTTAGCACTTATTATAAATTTAAATTTTTGATATATTAAATTACCTTTTACTGCACTTATTATACTTTTTTCTATAGGTTGTATAATTTTATCATCTGCTAAATATATTTCTATAGGTGTATCTATTCCTTCTCTAAAACATGCTTTTATTAATATTTCAGTTCCTCCTAATGTACATATTTAATTGGATTTCTTGCATTAATCTCTTGTATTTCTTTATTTATTATCCTTTTATTTATTATTGGTATTTTAGTTTTTCCTTTGGTATACTTACAATCTATGATATGTTCTCTTTGACTTACCACATAATATTATTCTTTTTGTCTTTTAAACCAATTTTTTATTTTTGGTACTTCCAATATTTTTTCTACACTTAAATCTAATTCTTTTCCTTTTATTTATTCAAATATACTATTATCAAATATTATTTTTTGTTCTAAAGATTCTTCATCTTGACGTTCTTCTTTATTTATTGTTTGTATATCTGCTTCAGTCATTTTTTATATTATAGAATTCATTATCTGATTCTAATTCTATATCATTATCTATTTCATTTTCTGATACTTCATATATACTATCTTCACTTTCTAAGTCATAATCTACATACTCTATTTGTGCATATTTTTCATTTTCCATAATTATTTCTGATATCTGTTTTTTCTTTGGATTTTTAGGTAATTTAAAATCTTTAGCTATATGTCCTATTTTTCCACAATTATAGCAAGTACATTCCGTTAATTTCCTCTTTGGTCTATATGGTCTTTTAGTTTTATAATTTTTTACATAATATTTCTTTTTTGGCTTTTTATACTTATATGTTGATCTATATTTTTTATAGTTTATATTTTTATTATACTTTTTTTTATAATACCTATCTGTACAACCAAATTGAGGTGCTATTTTATTTTTACAACATGCTAAATTTTTTACTAATACTTTTTCCATTTTTATGTCTTCTTTATGCTTTTCGCATAGTTCTGTAAACCATCTTTGTAAGAATTTCATTCTAGCTCCTAAGGTATCTGTTAATTCTGCTTCATTCCAACTTTTAATTATTTTTGAACTAAAAGGCTCTGGTAATTTTGTAAAATATAATTTTCTTATTTTCTTACTTTCTTCCATATTATATGTTCCTTTATAATAATACTCCCTAAATGCACATGTATATTCATTTATATAACACATATTACATATTGCTAATTTTGTCATTAAATTTCTATTTATAACTTTTTCTTTATTTTGTTCTTCTACTTTTGTTGTCATACTACTAAATTCATTTCTTATAGCTATTTCATATTTATATAATATTTTCATAGATGTAGTAGCTATTTCTCCATCAAATTTTTTATTATTCCTTAAGGTTTTTAAACTTTCATTAGTTAGATTTTGTAACCATAATTTTACTGTTCCTATAAGTGTTCTTTCTATGTATCCTGGTGTTTTTGTCATTCCTATTTTGTTATCTATTAATTGTTTTGATATATATCCCATCCACAATTGAATTGTTTTATTTATATCTGGTGCACAGTCTAAATCTAAAAAGTTATGTTGTTCAGTTGTTGGTTTAGGTGTCCATTTATTTAGCCTTTTATCCCATAAAGTTTTTTCTCTATCATATTTTTCATAGTTTACATTATAGTATTTTGGATTTAGATCTTTTGAATTCTTTATTCCTGATGTACTAGGATTTTCATCCATGTTTATGTTTCCCGTATTTACTTCTATGTTTTTTGTATTGCCTATATTTTCTAAAAGTTCTGTATATGTTTCGCTTGTCTCTGAATATTGTTCTTCTAGATCATTATTGATATCATCAATTTCTTATCTCTGGTAGATTATCTTGATTTTCTTCTTTTTCTTCTAATTTGTCTTCTAGTTGTAGTTTTTCTTTAAATTTATTTTTCTCATTTGCTAATTTTCTTTTTTGTTCTCTTTTTTTTTGTTTCATTTCATACATTTCTTTTAACATTGCCAATTCTTTTTCTTGTTCTATTATTTTAGTATTTTTTACTTCTTCTAATTGTTGTACTTCTTTTTTCGCTTGTTGTTTTATTTTTTCAATTTCTATTTTTCTATCTATCTCTTCATTTTCTTTTGCTATTCTTACCATAGCAGTTAAACTATCTTTCAATTTTACCATTTCTTTTTCTAACATTAAACTCAAATTATCACCTATTTTCTTATATCTTCTTCCTAGATTAGAAAATATTATCTTTATTTTTAATCCTTCATAGTTTTCATATGTTTTTTCGTCTATTGCATATTCTTCCTTGTTCATTTATAATTTATGTTGTAGTTTATATTCTAGATTATCTATTTGTATTTCTAGATATAAAATATTCTTTCTTTGCATTATTATAGATTTGTTACAGACTCCTGCAAATATATTATTATTAAGTCTATTTTGTCTATGTCTTAATTCTTTTCTTTTTGCCATAATTATTTTATTAAGTTCTTGTCTATATTCGTCATTCATTGTATTTTTGAATATTTGATATATTTATATTCTATTTTAGAAATAATATCTATTAATTTATCTAATTTTACGTTATTAGTTTTTGTAGTATTGAGTTCTTTATATTCCGGATATAATTTATTTAATTTTCTTCTTATTTTTCTTAACTTTCTATTAGTATGTTTCTTACTATTTTTCTTATTATCCATAGCTCTGATACCAATTTCCGGGGGTGCGGAATTCATGATCAAAGGTCATATATTTAATTTATTTTTTTGATAATTAATTTTTTATGGTAATTACTAATTATTGTTTTTTTTATGACAATTAGTTTAATTATTTTTTGATTATTAATTTATTTTTAATGGCAATCTTTTTTTTTTCTTTTTGCTACACATGACACTTTTATTTCTCCTATTGTATATATTTTTTTTTCTTCAAATTTATCCTAATTACTTTACTTCTATATAGATAACCCTATTTTTTCCAAATATTTTTTACACTATTAATAATCAAACACAGTTTCAACTACAATCTTTTTTAGATAAATTGAAAAGACTATTCGTTTGTATGTAATAACAACTTAGTCTATGAATATAATTAGTGTGTAATAACTTATATATGAAGATAACTGATATGAAATATTACTTTTTTTAAGCAAAAAATTGATTATAGATTTCAAATGAATTAGTGAAGTTGAGTGATTTTAGTAGTTTATAGATTAGGAAAATGCAGAAAATGCCATTATCATCAAATTTATCATAAAACAATTTTGGTCAAAGAATTATGAACCACAATTTGTGACATGAAATTCTTGTGCAATAGTGTCTGTTGTCTCTTTTCTTCTATTAATAATTGGATAAAAAAATAAAGCATGTTTTGCTATCTCTTTTCAACCAAAATAATCTAGTGGCTCAAAATGTATCACCGTCACAGCCAGTAGCCAAATATGAAAAATAGATAAATAATAATTGGACCACATATATCTGGACATTAGATTAATTATATTATTATTATTATTATTATTATTATTATTATTATTATTATTATTATTATTATTATGTAAAAATCAAATAGCTTTTTCAGACTCGAAGCATCAATATTTTGATTACATTGATTATTATTTTTCACTGTTTTATCTAGTATGTGATGGAGGTTTTTAATACTTATTTTTATTTTTATATGATTGGTAAAATATTTGAAAAATAATATTTTTCTAGAAAAATAAGTTTCTTAAAATGAGAAAAATGATTTTCCTAATGGATAGGACCGACTCAACAATATTGAGGGCCTAAAGCGAATTTAAAAGTGGGGCTTTAATATATATATATATATTTTTTATCATATATACTTTTATTTGAATATACTTCTCTAGCTATTTTAAATGCAAACAGTCATTAAGTATTGTTTTATAATTAATTTGTTTTAATAATTCCTTTTCAAATGATAATATAGCGAATTCATACTATCTTTCTTGAGAGTTAAGAAATTGTTGATCTTAAAGAAGATTCAATAAATTTTAATTTCGAAAAAATTTCTTCCAGATGAAGCAACGGTTACAGGAACTGTTAAGATTATTCTATAAGCGATATGTGTATTTGAAAAAGAATCAAGTCTTTTTATTTGATTGAGCCTTTTCATTAGATCATTATCTTTTACTTGTATTATTTCTCTTAACACTTTTAATTCAAAAAATAAATTTAAACCATCAATATTAGAATAACTATTACGTGTTAAAGAAAGTTCAAAGTTAACACAATATTTTTAAAAACTCTCATCATCTAGAAATCTCAATATTTTACCACTAAATAAGAAATCAATTTTTTTCGTATGCTTCAATTGATTCAAATCTATTTTGAAATGAAAAATAGTTTGATCTTCTCTACATATATAAAGTAATCAACTCTAAAGAGTCAAGGGACTTTGTGATTTGTTATCTATATTTTCATAATATTACAAAATTCAGGTTTATATTCATCTCATATGCAATTTTCTTAGTAGAAATTATAGCATTTTTTTTTTTTGAAAAAAAAATAACATACACAAGTAATTGTTATTTAAAAAATGTGGCCCCCAAAAATATGAGTCCCCAAGCGATGACTTTAGTGGCCTCGGGGTTAAGACCATCTCCAACACATCTCTATTTTACTCTCCATTCTCTATATTTAGAGAGTAAAATAGAGAATGGACACTTCAACCCATCTCTATATCACTCTCTATTCTTCAAATATAGAGAGGTGAATAGTAGTTCTCCAAATTTGGAGAACTACTATTCACACTCTCTATTTTACTTTTTGACTAATTTATTATTATTTCTATTTGTATCTAATTAACATATTATTTTACATATAATGTCATTAATTAAATATCTAATATTCATACTTCTTTTTAAATATAATATAATATTTTAAAAAATATATTATTTAATATATAGTTCTTTCATTCCGAATTAATAGTATTTTTATTTGTTGTAATTTTCATCAATGATATAATTTGATTTTATTATTAATTTTCATTATATAGAATAAACACAATTAAAATGATAAGATGAAAGTTTTAATTTTAAAAATAAAATACATAATATGATAATTTAAATACAACATAATAATACAATACATACCATTATAGTCTAAATACAAGATAAAATACAATACATAACGTAATAATTAATTCGAAATGAAACAAGAATCATGCCGAAAAGATGTTTAACGTGCATTCGGAGTTTTACAATCACATTTTGCAATTATTATAGGATCGTCATGTTTTTGAGGAAATGAAAAGCTACATGAATAATAACTACATGTATTATACTGCACAACATGATAATTGAGGGTGAACATGATATCGATCTTCCAACTCCAACGACGGAAATGGTGGTAAATGAAAATCTCCGATTTAAACTATTTTTAGCTCTACATAAAAAATATTAAGGACGATAATGCTTATTTTGAACTCCGTATGCATCAATAGAGCATTTATAGAAGCAACGTAATAATTTCAAAAATTGAGTGCTTATATAATTGTATTTCAATCTTATTAGAAGTTGTCCATTAATTTGTATATTATAACATATTTTCTTGAAATTAGTGTTATTTAAAAATTTAGAACAAAATATCATTTTATATTAAATAAATTTTTTGAAAAAATAAAATGTTATATCACATGAAAATTATATAACGTAATTATTGAAAAAAGAAATAAGGGATTTATATTATGAAATAAGAAAATAAGAATGAAAAATAGAAATAATAATATAATATTGAAGAGAGAGAAAAAAATTCATTTTCAAAGAGTAAAATAGAGAATTGGGTTGGAGTTGATTGTTCGAAAAAATTACAGAACTCTATATTTGGAGAGAATAGATAGTAGGGTTGGAGATGCCCTAAGAAGGCCCTGGAAAACAAGAAAAATAGGGAAAACAAGTTGTATATGTGATATTCAAAATTTATCATCTCCTCCCCCACCAACCTAATCCCCCAAATGCCTGTCTTCATATATCGTATTTTGCTCGATAACATATAAATCCACAGGCTTACATGTCCAGCTTGGGTCGTGCACAGGCTGTAGCATTTCGTGGTCAATTTTTGGCCAAAAACATATAGTTTGATCTTAAAACGTGGGAGAAAAATAAGGCACATGCAACAAGTTTAATTTGTGGGATTATGAATTATAAGTTTTGGAAACGTTCCAACTAGCAAATGAGGCATGTTTTAGTTCTATGTTCATCCCAACCAGTCTCGTGGGTACATCCACAATTTAACATTTTTCTTCATATGCAAACCATGACCCCTTTATTCTCATTGTTTCAATTTTAACATATTGTAATTCTATAAGAGGAAACAGATTCCACTTTTTAAATGAACAAAATTGTTAGTACTAATGAATTTTTGCCTTGCCCCTTTGAACTCTTTTTAGTAAGGTTTGAAACCCTACACAAAGGGTTGTCACTTGTCTAGCAGTTCGTCCACATCTTTAAATTGGTTTATGTACTCCAATATCAAGTTGGAAATAATAAAAAATTCTAGAGTACATCCAACCATTGTAGAGTACAAGTAATTAAGCCGAAAAACCCTAATGGAATACCATAATCCAATTTGGTTTGTGAAGAAAGCAACTTATAATCAATATATAACTAGTGTAGAATTCTCACTAACATTTTTTTTTATGTAAGACTTGATATGAGTAGCCCTGAATAGAGCTCTAATTCCTTCGTATCAGATCTAAACCTGTCAATTGGGCCAGCCTGTTCTGTTTCCTTCATTAAGGCCGGCCCGTTAAAGCCTGGCGTTCGGTAAGGTCCAGACCAGCAGCCGCCCCCTATATTCGTGGGGTGAGTCGGTTCGAATTATTTTTACCCCAGGCCGGTAAGGTCGATTTGAAAAGAGATTGGTATGTTTCCCACTGGTGCACCAACCCGGACAACCCTAGTAATTTTTTTTAAATTTTTTGTTGATATATCAGTTGGGCCTGGGCCACTTTTTTCGAAAGTGGAACAACTATGAGTCATTTTATATTATTGATAAGGAAAAATCACACTACATGTATATTTAAGAGAAAATGTTACATGTTTTAAACCTACTTTTTAAATGTTACTACTTATAACAATTTAATTGCGACTTCTAGCATATCATTTTTTATTTATAATTTAATTTATTTTATTTTATTAAATTATTAATCTTTTATAATTATATTTTATAATGTAATTAATAGGTGATATAAATAAAAATATAATATTGAATGAATCATAATTATCTAGTACACATTTTTAGAGATTTTTTACTTTTCAAATAAAGAATCAATTATAATTATCTAGCACATATTTTTAGGAGTTTTTACTTTTCAAATACATTTTTTTTTTACTACCACACATAAAATATTCATCCCCATCACATTTCTATCTATTTCACACGCCAACACAGTACCACCTCCCACACCCACGTTCAAAAGGTAAGAATTCCTCTCTCACCATATTCATTCTCTTCTTTACCGTTCAACCGTAAATCTCCCTTTCACCATATTCTTCTTTGTTAACTCAAAAGAGAATCAAATCTTCTTCAAAGTACTAAGAAACTAGATAAATATGTCGAAGAACAATCCTAGTAAGAGCCCCAGATTAGTAAACTTGAGTTCTAATGTTGAAATCAAGACTCCAACTGTTAACATATTGACTCACACGCCTTCGACCAATAAGAATACAAATTCGACGAGAAAGAGTGTTACCCCTTAAAGGAAGAAACAAAATCCAAAAAAGAAGAAGAAAAGAGAAGCAAAAAAAATTGCAAGTCCTCTAAATCAAAAGAAACAGAAGAGAAAAGGGAAAATATATGGGGGAACTCCCTTCGAACTCAAACTCTGATTCTGTAAGTGAGGAAAAAAATAAAAAGATAAAAAAATAACAAATGTCCATATGGGTCAGTCATCAAAATCCTCCAAAAGAAGAGCAATAATGAAAGATGACTCGAAAATTCCAATGTCAAATAAGGGCAAAAAAATTGTTAGGGTAAATTTTTTATTTAAATTATTTTATCAATTATTTAATTTTTATTTTACTTATTTTTTAATAACTTATGTTAAATTATCGTGATTTGTTTTCTTCGAATTTGATGTATGGTATGATTGAATAAATTGGATTTTTATTGTTATTTTGTATTTGTTTAGTTGTATAAAAATTGCATGAAATTTGAATGATATAAATTATTGTATATATTAAAATGATAAAAAAATTATCTGAATGAGTATATTTTTTTGTATAAAATTGGTATGATTTCTAGTATTAATGTCTACATGTATTTGCATAAAGTTGATATAATTTTGGTGTGTATTTTTTCACATATGTTACAATTTTGTTGTAAAGAAATGAAGTTGATGAAATGCTACATTGGTTAGTAGATTTTTTTTAAACCATTTCTTCATGCATATAATATTGACATGAAGTTTGCTTAGGTTGACATGGAATTGATATGCTTTATGTATCTATATGTACATTCATCATGACTGTATGAAAGTATGGAAGAAGCAAGAACGATAATGGTCCAATTAGTGAGAGTAAAGTAACGAAACTGTTGCGAACAAATTTGGTGGACCCTGCATAGCAAATGGACATGCTTACGATGCAACCAATTATCCTACATCAAGACTACGGAAATCAAATTTGAAATAGTTGATTGCGGCTTAGACTCTTATTTATTATATGTTTTATAATTCTTGGATGATGTATATTTCTTTTTACTAAAATTTGAAATTGGTTTATGTACTCCAATATCAAGTTGGAGATAAAAAAAAATGTAGAGTACATTCAACTATTGTAAAGTACAAGTAATTAAGCCGAAAATCCTAAATGGAATACCATAATCCAATTTGATTTGTGAAGAAAGAAACTTATAATCAATATATAACTAGTGTAGAATTCTCAGTAGCAATTTTTTTTTATGTAGGACTTGATATGAGTAGCTCATGCTGGATAGAGCTCTAGTTCCTTCATATCAGATCTAAACCTGTCATTTAGACCGGCCCGTTAAAGGTTGGCGTTGATAAGGTCCAGACCAGCAGCCGGCCCCCTATATTCGTGGGGTGAGTCGGTCTGAATTATTTTTACCTTAGGCCAGTAAGGCTGGTCTAGAAAGAGACTGATACGTTGCCCACTGGTACACCAACCCGGACAACCCTAGTAATTTTTTTAAATTTTTTTGGTTGATATATAGGTTGGGCCTGGGCCACTTTTTCAGAAAGTGGAACAATTATGGGTCAATTTGTATTAATGTTAATATATATATATATATATATATATATATATTGTAAATATTCTACTATAATAGATAGTATATAGTGTACATATTTTCCTATTTGATATCTATCTATCTATCTATCTATCTATATATTACAAGTATATTTAGTTACAGTATAAGTATATATTTAATATAATGTCACTATTTTATTATTTAGATAGTATATTGTCATAAATAGTTATAATTATTACAAAATTTAATAGATAAGAATACACTATATTAATAATTGATTCAAGCTTTCCAATTTATAAATAATAAATTGTGATTACAGAAAGTATAACTTACATAAATCTCATAGTGTAAAACCTAAATTACATCATATCCCTACTTTTTTTCTATTTTACAAAAATTCCTTAAAATATCAGTCATCCGAATAAATAATTGATTGTCTGGATACATTAATTGTGATACATTATAAATGTGATTGTTGCGCTTAAAGAGGAAAACAAAACAGAAAATCATATTAAAATCCCATAATTTATGCTTATTCAATTCCTCTTTAATGTGTCAATCAGAGAAACTAAATCCTAAAATAACAAATCAGTTCAAAATCCAAAATCCCTATTCATCTTTGTCCCTATTTCAACTAAAAAAAATTCAAGTAGGATTCAAAACTTTTGTTGAAAAATTGATAAGATACACAATGAATATTTTAATTTTTGACTTACACTCTCGAAGGAAGAAAAAATTGAAGATCGTAGCTTTGGGGTTCTTCGAATTCTACACAAATCTCACTATGATTAACGATCAGGTATGAGTTTTATTGACAACTTTCTTGGTATCTTTATTTTTGTGTTGGTGGTTGCTTACCAGTGTGATGGCAGATCTCAAATATGAAGGCAATTGAAAGTTGTTATTTTATAATTAACTTGGGAAAAATTAGTTGTGTTTATTTGCAATAACTTCAATTTTTGAATCAAAAGATTGATAACAAAAAATGCAACACATATTCATGTGCTTTAATCATTGTTTTTTCATTCATGAATTTGTATATTGACCGATAAATCATGATACATTACTTGTTAGAACTCGATACATTAAAGTTTGACGTATATTTTGTGGGTGTGCAGATATGTGAGTTAATGTGTACTGTTAATATAAAGTATCACATATGTATATTTTTTTTAATTTTTGAATTTGTATAAGCATATATAAATTGTGATACATTACTGATTTCAACTTGATTCAATTCTAGTTTGATGTGCAGGTAATGATTTTTCTAGATGTGAGGCAGTGTGTTGTTATTATAACGTATTGAATACATATTTTTTTTATGTATCAATATATGAATTTCTTTATCAATATATGAAAATATGTATCAATATATAAACTATCGTGTATCTGGAGTTAGTTTTCATTAGGCTATTGTGTATCTTAAATTGAGTTGATTGATATGAAATGTATCTCTAACTTTCAGGTGGCGCAGATGGTGGAAGTTGTGGACAATAAGGTCACAACTGAAAAACTTGTACTTTTTTTTCAAAAGAAGATTGACAAACTCTTTTTTAGACTACTGTTATGTTGTCGTACATTATTTTGAGATTATAGATTTTCAATTTTTTGTTTTTTTCACTTTTGCCTTGATAGAACATTACAATTAACTATTAACTGGTGAAATTTTGATACAGTAAATTGAAATGTTAAGATATTGAACTTTGTGTTCATTTTTGTAACAAATTATGTTTCATAATCTCTTTTTAAAATAATGTATCATTAGCTATTTGATAATAATTTACTAGATATTGTGTTTATGGAGATGGTACCACTTAATATGGTTCAGATACATTTTTATATAATGTATCATGTTCTAATTAAAAATGATGTATCTGATGCAATAAGGTTGTGAAAAAATAGTATATAAAATTAAAAAAAGTGTATCTTTAAATGTATCACAATAAGTAAGAATTAATTTATCAATTAGATACATTAATGAATTAGGAACTAACTATAACTAATTAGCCAATGTATCAACATAAATCAATACACAACTAACTAGAACTAAGTTATCAAGCAAATACATAATTGAATCAACAATCAAGTTATAAATTACATTGAATTAGTTAGGTGTCAAAATGTATCAGTAATTAACTAAAACTAATGAGAAGAAATAATCTTGAGTATTTATATGCATTTATAAATCTGATACTTAATTTTATCCAAATTTTGTATCGTTTACATAGACAAATATGTAGGACAATCCATACTGTAAATAACAACTAACAAACAATGAAAATTAAAGTCAAAATAAATAACTTTTTAGAGAAACACTGTAAAACTTGAGTACGGCTATCTTAAAACAATAAAAACAAAAAATTCTAAAACTAGAGTTAATGTATCTCAAAAACAATAACACTATAAAAAGTGCCTAAGAACTCTTAGATAATCTCTATTCAACATTAACCAAATCGTCTTGAGCTAGTGCTATGAATTGACTCTTAGGCCTTAGTTGATACTTAATGATAATAAATAGTAATTGATACCCAATACCAAATGATGTTGTATACAATTTGACAGATTTTTGAATCTGCTACAAAATGTAACATCATATATTCATAATATGATATTTAAGTATCACGGGTTCAACTATTTTAGACTATGATACATTTTTCTGCAGTTTACACCCATAATATAATTTGAACTTTAGTCTTTGATACATTGAACATAAATATCAATTGATGAACTAAATTCAGGGTTTTATTTGTAACAAACTGACATTTATTTCCATTTGATACAAAATGTAAGATCATGTATTCATTAAATGTTATTAAGTATCATATATTCAACTATTTTAAATTATGATACATTGTTGTGGAGATTACATTCCATTGTATAATTTGAACTTAACCTTTGATACATTAATTATAATATATCAACAAAATAGATCAAAATTTAGGATTTTATGGATAAAACCGATAAATTTAAAACAAGATATATAACAACATGATACTATATCTTCAACAATAATGTATCAAATTTAAAGTAACTAACAACAAGGGATGACAAAAGTTTAAACAAAGAAATAAATACTAAATGAACTGATATACTTGAATATCTTGATATAAATGTATAAGTCGAATACATTAATACAAATATATATCAACGAATAAATACATTTAATTACTTTGATACAAAAAGTACAATAGTGAATTGATACCTTAAATATATTGATACAAATATCTTATAATGAAAAAAATACATAAAAATTTCACCAGGAACAACAAAAATACATCTCGATCTAAAAAAAAACATAAAAAAAATATAAACATGTTGTAACACATACGCAAAATGAAACACTCACCCATAAACATACTCTATTAAAAACTCATTTGATCTCACAAAACAAATAAAAAAAAATACACAGCCATCGTTAGAATATTATGGTACAACGAAGATGATGAAGGAAGAAGAGGTTGAAAACAACAATGGCTGAAGAGGAACCATGACGAGATCAACTCAAAAAAATACAAACAAAAAAGAAGTTATTAATTGTGAGATATTCTCAATCAATTCACGTTTAGAATCAAAAACGATTTGAAAAAGTTACTAAAAGATGTGATTCATATGTATCAAGAACAAAAGTTGAACAATTTTATTTTGAAGAAGAAGACAGTGAAGCACAATTCCTACTTATTCAGATGTTTGAAATAGATTGATGAGAGAGAGAACCTTTTTGAAAATAAAATTGATTTGAAAATTGTAATTGCTAAAAATGTGAGTGAATTTAGGGAGTGAAAAGAGGAATAGTAAAAGTTGATTTGGATAGATTTAAGGTATCAGAAATTTTTAAAAATGGGCGAAATAAGGAATTTGTGAAATATTTTAAAGTGGTAGGAATGAATGTAGAATAAAATAAATTAATATGTGTACATAAGTAATTTTTCCTTACAAAAATAGCCGATCCGACCCATTATTAGAAATTGGGCCCGGCACATCAACTCACTAAACATGTATTCTATGACAAAACAAATAATAATTTCTTTCAGTTGATTTGCTCTCTACCCTCCCCCCCCCCCCAAAAAAAAAAAAAGAAAAAAAAAAGAAGCAAATTTTCAATTAACAAACGAAAAGAATTAATAAATAAATTTCAAAAGACATGAAGTAGATAGCACTTTATACATTCAATAGGAAACATGCAGTGCACTAGTCCAAATAAAGTTTCATAAGAACTATATCCTCCGTTTTAAAAAGAATGACTTTTTTTCCTTTTTAGTCTGTTTCAAAAGAATAACCTCTTTCTTTTTTTGATAACATTTTAATTTCAACTTTTCATGTGGCATGTTTAAGGTCACAAGATCAAAGAGCAATTTTGTACATTTGACCTAACTTTAATTTAGTACCACAAGACTCAAAAGTCTTCTTTATACTTTTAAACTCCGTGCCAAGTCAAACCAAGTTATTCTTTGTGAAACGGAGGGAGTATGTTGAATTGGAGACTGATACTAGGCTCAAATGAAGATCATTTTCAAATGGACTACGGTTTGAATGAATTAAGATTATCTTAGATTTAAATTATCTTGTCCAATCCATAAAATTTTACACAATTTGAAGTAAATTACATGTATTTGGGCTCATTTTGACAACCCTACAATTAATCATTCAAAGCTAATAGAACAAAAACCAAATGATGAGTGCATGCATGAAAGTTGCGGAATATGCACTAATTAATGTAATAAATTTGGGTCCACTCATAAGATGTGCTTTTAACTCTCATTAGGGTAAAAAGTTAAACCTAATTTCTCTTTCTTTATATATATACAGTATGTTGTGTAGTTTAGATGACTAATAGTTCTAAGAGACAGAAACTACAGTACTTTCTACGGCGTATTCTCTCTCCACAATAGAATAGGGTTTAAGCTATAGAATATGAATTGATCCAACACACCTTGAAAATATTATTAAACATGGTTAAAATAGTATTTTATGTATATATAGTAGATGTCGAACCTCCTTCGGTTACTCCATGTGTCTATTTCTACGAATTTTGAACCCCTTATTGAAAATTTTGGCTCCGCCACTGGGTACATATGTATTCCCTTGGATAAAATTTGAAGCTACAATGCTAGGGTTTGTAGATGGTCTTAACATATTTTAATGTTGATTTAGCAACTTTAAGTAGTATTGATATTTCATTCTTGGAAAAATAGTATTTCATATGCTCAATTTATGTAATAATATTTGATTGGAAATAAAATTTAAGACAAACAAAAAAAGTTGAATTTTTTGGTACTTATGTGATAATAAATCATGTAATGAGTTAAAATAAAAATTTTTACAATTAAAATATGTCTAACTGTAAAAATGTCATCTTTTTTTTTTTTGACAAACTAAAAAATGTACAAAATAAAATGAAATGGAGGGAGTTATTATTCTAAAATATCGATATATGAAGAAAAATAATATATACAATTTAATTTTACTTGTTACATAATAATATGTATTTAGTTTATAGAAACACGTTGAGGCTAACACAAGTATCAAGTTTACGGATATTCTCAATACTTAAATCAAATATACATATTTATTCATGACTTAGAAAAAATAAAAGTTAAGGCTACACATGCAAGACACATGAAAAAAAGAGTATAGGCTACATGTGCAAGATATGTGATGCAGAATACTATCACTGCCTATTGTGATGCAGATTGAGCTTCTTGTCCTCTAACAAGAAGATCAATAACTGGTCACTTTGTACAATATGAGGGTTCACTAGTTTCTTGGAAGCTAGAAGTTCAGCTAAAGTTAAATACTTAAGCATTGCAACCACTGTGACTAGAAATCATATGTCTGAAAGGCCTAATAAAGGAATTTTGAAGTCCCACTACCTATCAACATACATACTGATTGCAAAGCTGCTATGCAACTTGCAGCCAATCCAGTCTATCTTGAGAGGATCAAACACATTGAGATTGGCTGTCATTTCATAAGAGAGAAAATCATACAAGGTTTGGTGTCTAACAAGTACATTACCACATAAGATCAACCAACTTATCTACTCATAAAGGACACACAAAATTACAACTACAACATCTCAGCTCCAAATTAGCAGTTCTGAATATCTTCTCACTTCCCAGCTTGAGTGGGAGTGTCGAGAGTAATAAGGATAAGACAGTGTGAACTTGGTCCTTTGTATGTGTTCCCTAATTACTGTTATTGTATAATTAACTTTCCATTAATTAGTTAGTTAGTTAGTTATAATTAGTTGTAAGTTAGTTAGACTAATTAAGGATTATTAGCTATCACAATTACTATAAAGAGGAGATCTACAATGTAACTATATATTATATTAATTTAAATAACAAACTATTACTCTCCTAATTCTTCTCTCTACTCTTCTCCTTCTTCATCTTTATCTTCTTGTTCTTCACTGTTCACAAAACTTCAAATTTAACTTGTACCACATTTTTTACTCTAAGGGTGGGTAAATATATTCCACGGGAGATCATTTAATTTTCTTGGAAATAAGTGAAGTTTTTATTTATTTTTGTGGTATTTTATAATTAAGCATGTAGAACCAAAAATATTTTATAAAATTAAGATAAATACTATGACGGTGATGAGGATAAAAGTGGAGGGTAGGAGTGGGATGGGGGTTGTGGGGTAGATGTGGGTTGTATTGGATAGCGGCGAGAAAATCCTTAATGTGGAATATTACTTATGGGATTTATTTTTTTCATATTTCAATTAAAAAAAATTCATTTTTCCTAATTATAATTTTAAGGAACATTTTTTTTAGAAATATAGTATAATTTTTTTTGACCAAACAAACATAACAATATTAAACCGAACACACCCTAGATGGCTAGATAAATATACCTTCAAGCGAGGATGTTATAATAAAGATAAGGTTTAATTTCATGGATGAAATTTGACACTATAACAAAAATAACTTTTAGCGGTAATCAATATGCATATTAATAAGAGGTGATAAAGTCTTCACTGATATTTATTAATTGTGCTAATTTCCATTGAATCCAATATCAGACTTTAGGGACATGTATGAAAAGATTATTTGTCTCTAAAAGACAGCTAAAAATCATTTTTGATATAGTGCAAAATCTAACAAATTATTATTGTTGAGGCCATATGGATGTATGATTTTGAAATCTGTTATAAAGGGAGATCAAACGTGCAATAAACTAGCAATATGAAACATCCTCCTAAAGCCTCACCACCTCAATTCCCATCAGTTTGAGGAAAATAAAGTATACAACAGGAATATTTAAAGTATACATTTGTTTTCTTTTGTGTAATTCTATTCCTTTCCTCTTTATTTCTAAACAAGGTAAATATGTATCACAATTTGGTCCCATATTTACATGCACCAATGACTCTCAACATGTTCAGTGTGCTGGTTTGCTTTGATAATGGCCCATCAATCTATTATGGATATTTTGCGATCCTTTATTATTGAACTCATACATTTCGAACACGTGATATTGAGATGGTTTGGACATGTGAAAAAAGATATGTGGAAACATACTGTTACAATCCGCAAGTACACCCTAGGAGAACGGAGCACTCTTTGAGTCGTCACACGGCGTCGTGGACCTCTCGGAGGTCTAAGACAAGCCCTTAGACGTCTTTCATTGCATAATCGTAAAAATAGCGGAAAATTTAAAACTTTTCATAGCACATCATATGCTAGAACAACACTTCATTTATATGTATAAAATTGTAAGTACATAAGTAGATTCTAAGTCTCTTTTCCATCTTAGACTCAACACCAATAAAGTAGAATAGGGACACGACCCTTAACAACATAAAATAATATATTATATAATTGAATAGGAACTTGACATAGGGAAATCCTTGAGTTATAAGGATCCCTCTTCTTGAACTTGGGAGATCTATTCAACCTCTTCACCTAGGAGACATCCTCTAGCCATTACCACCTACACTTGGTGTAAAAAGATGAAAAGAATGGTATTTACTTAGTACAATGTATCACCTTGAGGTCATCTTATAATAGTCTCTCATAGATGCACTTCATAAACACAATCACATATGTTCACAAGTCACAAGCACATCATAATACATAAGCTTCACATAAGGAACATCACCTAGTACATCCCCTAAGTCACACTAGTGCAATGCGTAGGTAGCATCCCATAATACTACTTCCACTAAGTGTACCTAAGAAGTCACCCTAGGCTAGTCATAACATACTTAAAAAGTCATAACACTTTCATTTATAACTATACATAAGGCCACATACTTCATAACATCATGTAAGAACTCATCATACTTCATAACATCATAGGAAGACTCATCATATTTCATACACTTTAGTCGTAAACACGCTTAGTTCATATAATAAGTAAACCACCCTCACAACCCCCTTCACAAGCTTACTTGTGCAATGTACACATGGAGTCCCATACCCCCACATATACTAAGTAAACTCATTTAGGAGTCATAAGTGTAATTCACATGCATAGTCATAATTCATATCTTGATCATAGCAAAGTCACTTAACAATGAATTCATACAATTCATACATAACATCACATAACTCTTACTTGTATACATGTACTAATCTTATCCTTTCTTGAAGTTCACTTGTGCAATGCATGGGTAGGGGCCATAATATACCTATACGAAGTAATACTCTCAAGGAGTTGTGATTAGAGTCCATAATCTTATCTTAGTTCATTATTTACTTTGGGAGATTTAGCCATAATCGACATAGACCATGTGAGATACATGGAATCCGGTATTCTACTCCACACCGAAAAGAGAGGGTTAACACTTGCCTAAGGTGTAACCAATTGTACATAGCTATATAAGTGGTATCCACAAGCTATAACATATGGGGGCACGTAGTTATGGAACATGGAGATTGCTTGTAGAAACCTTGGACTTACTAGCATGGAGGTTTCCATCTCATGAGACAACATCTATGTTGGGAACCCAGACTTGCTAAAAGTGAAGGTTCTCTTGTGGGAAGCCGGACTTACTAACGTGAAGCTCCCACTCTCATTTGTCATGTTCACTCGGTGCTAGGCTCTAACTCCATTTTATATATATATATATATATATATATATATATATATATATATATATATATATATATATATATATATATATATATATATATATATATATATATATATAGTTAAGCCTTTGATACTCTAATTCATAAGGAAGGCTTTAGGAACTTGCTCCTTCATACATCATATAGCTCAAAGGTTTCTAAGATGAGAATATCCTTTCATCATAAACCCTACTTCATGTGAGAATGTTTTTTCACATATTCATACAATCATACATCATGTGTGTGCATAGAATGTGAGATCTACCATCATATAAACACCTCTAGTCACACATGTTCATAACTTCATAATTCATATACTTCACATGCATAGAAATTGGTAATAATGCATAGGAGAACTATCCTTTCCTTAATCATTATGAATATACCCTACTCAGAGATATGCATAAAGTGTGTGTGTACATTGGTAAACATGATCACATAATGACTATCACATAGTATTGAGGAAGCCACCCTCTAAAGATCACAACAAATGTACAACATTCTTCAAGTCTTGAATCAAACATATCTGTATTATTTAAGACTATAGACTACACACACTCACAATACATCATAAGAGGCAAGAACATACTCAACATTAAAATAGAAGACTCCTAACATACTTCGATCACACATTCATGTAGGGTTGATATAGGTAGGGGTCATGCTACAAGGATATTCTTCATCACTAGCCATATAGACCACCTAACCGTAACATGATAATCACACATATACATATAACATCATACACACCTAGATCATATAACTAGTTTGGAGGGCTATTTCATATACTTCACATAACATCAATTCACCTAGAACATGATAATTAGAATCAAGGCTAAATCCTTCAACTTCCTAACCATGGAAATTATCATATAAATTCTCTTGCATCTAATGCCTTCAAGGCCACGATCATAACACATAAACATGTACAAGAATGTAAACACCGCCACCATAAATGGACCATGCCAATTAACACAATTCAATATACATTCTAAGCTAATTAGAGAAAATAAGTCAACTTACCAAATCACCAAGATAATGATCATATTTGATCATTCCTCCACAATCCATATTCAATTGATATAGATAGTAATAACAATAAGCAATTCAATACAATCTAATCACAATTCTATAAACATGAAATTCAGATCACAATACCCACATTATAGGCCAATTTGAGAAATGAGGAGGATCATGGGTTCTTCATGAAATTGGATAGAAATTCATCATAAAATCAGTAGCTATACATATATTCATCATTAGAATGCTTTTGAAATCACTTTAACAATGAATCCACGACTAGATTGAAATATAGGATTTTTGACTTAGAATCATGTTTGGAAAAAGCTTTGAAAGGACTCCATAGATGAATGGCTATCTAAGGATGAAGTATCACCATACCTTTTACATTAGCAATTCCATGAAAATGTGAAAAGAAATCTCCAAGAATCCACCTTCATAGCTTGTTCTTGATCTTGGTCTCCAATGGAGGTTTTTGGGGTTTTTGAAAGAGAAGAGAGTTTTGGAGATTTTGATTTCTTAATGGGAGTTGGGGTTTTGACTTGAGAAAGGGGTTAAATAGGTCCTAAAAAAGTTTAGAAACGTCCCTTAAAGTTACCAAAACACCCCCATACTTATTGAGACTTTTAGTAATGTCAAAATTGACTTTAAAATGACGCAACTGAATCTGGGAGGTGGATGCGCGTCGCGGAGGCAGCCTTTGGATCTGCCCCAAAACAATTTTTGAGGCAGTAAGGAGCGTGTTGGGTGCGTGTCGCACATGCACACTCAGTGCCAGGCGCGCGACGCGAGGCTGGCTCCTCAATCTTGCTGCTGCACGCTGCCTTGTCCAACCTCCTTGTCTAACATTTGGGTCCTCCTTGTGGGCCCTTAGAGTGGTCCCCGGGGTGTCGTACCTGGAATTTTTGATCCTTAACATGTCTATTAAGATAATAGAGTCAACTCCACTATTTTTGGACTTCAAACAACACATAAAAACAAGGCAAGCATACAAGGACACACTAGCACGTCTAAAAAACAACTTTCAAACGTCTTGGACGTTTGACCTCCAAGCCTGTTCAAATCAATTATAAAAGTTGTAAAACAGTTTATTAACATGTTATTAACCTTTTTAGGCACATGTGAGGCTCTAGCTATCTTAGTTAATTTTGAGGGTGTAACACGTACTAGTAAGAATGTGTGAGGGGTTGGACATGGATATAGTAGACATGAGGAGATTGAAGTAGAGATAGGCCAAAAAACAATAGGGGATAATGATTAGACAGAAAATATTGAAGCTTCAGATTACTGATGACATGAACTTAGATAACTCTGAGTTATATTGTATTAACTAAAAAGGAGGGGGGTTAGGCCTAACCTCAATAAAACACATAGCCACATATGTTCCCGAAACAGAAGTCTCAAT
The DNA here is from genome assembly GCA_016801875.1 of Solanum sitiens. Taxonomy (NCBI): domain Eukaryota; kingdom Viridiplantae; phylum Streptophyta; class Magnoliopsida; order Solanales; family Solanaceae; genus Solanum; species Solanum sitiens. The sequence continues at coordinate 590,283 of JABWTJ010000064.1, read as the reverse complement.
CAATTATTATCATGCCTTCTAGGCACATCAGCATAGCAGCCAAACTATCTAACAAAAAAAGGTTGACTTTGTCATATTTACACCTAATACTAGGCATTTGTGGAATTTCATTAAATACATTATTGTTATAGATTTTGAATTGGGAGCGTAAATTTTCTAACTTAAAAGTTAATTTATTCAAATATATATTGTTAATAACCAAATTATTTTATTTAATAAAATAAATTATTGTGGACATAAAACCATGCTTGATAACAGATGTGTTCTTTACCACTCAAACATATGAAGGCATACAATACTTCACAAAGCTCCTAAATTTTCAGTTTTGAAAATTAAAGAGACATACATGAAATCTTTATTTAATTATTTACGTGGATCATACTTTGATTCTTGAAATCATCAAATGGAACTCCATTGTATAAAATATTATCAACATGAAATGTAACACAAACAATTTTTTACTCACTGATACTGAATTTACACTGCAACAACAAAAAGAAACATTCACTGGTAATAAATTTTTCTTTTAAACGGTAATACTTGTTGCTGCAAAAACATTTAACAATAATTGAGTTGATGTTATTATCTTCTAAGATACAGTATTGATTATAATTGCCGCTACACATAATATAGCAACAATTATATTATTACATGCTAAGTAATTACCGATAAATCGCATCATTGAGACAAAAAGACATATAGTGATCCATCCAACGGTAACTATGCATTTACTTTTAGACATAAAGTTCCTATATATGCCTAATATGACTCAGAATTAAATTCACATTTTCCCTTTACAAAACTTTCTTCCTCAACTTCATCATATGTCAGAATGTTCAATATTCTCTGAGACACCACCAAGGATCTAGGCTGTCAGAAATTCATCATGCAACATTTTATTATACTTCTCCTCACTATCTCATATATACTTCTATCCTCAATGCCCTTTTAACAACTTTAGTTATAATGCTATGACACAAAATAACTTAGAGGTCGTTTGAATTGGCTTAAAAAATAGTTCTTAATTAAAACTTAAATGACTTTTAAGTAAAAAATAAAAAAAGTTGAGGAACATATATACATTTGTTTTCTTAATTTATTTTAAATCAAATAAGTTATTTTTATATTTATCAAACACTTTCACAAATCAAAGATGACTTTTAAAAATAGATTTGACCGACTTTTACACCAATCCAAGGACACTCTTCATCTGGTCGAGTAATGGAGAAAGATTAACAAGCTTTTAAGTATGCGAGTTTTTTAAAAAATAGTGCATAACACAAGTCCAAATGTAACATAGTCTTGGCTTGAATTGGCGTAACCTAAAAAAATAAATTTGTGAGTTATGTTGGTCCAAAATCCAGTAACATAGACTCTTTGGCGCAAAAATTCAATACCATGCAGATAAATTTACTTGAAATGTGAAGCATCCAACAGAAATTTGGACTTGATTAAATTCAAAGTGCGTTTAAGAATGTATACATTTGTGATTATATATAGTTGGGGCATGAGAACATATGTTCAACGTAGATCACAAGCGAGTGCAATATTGATATAATATATACAAATATTAAGGTATATATTGAATTTGGATTTGGAGTTGAGAAATTATTGTACAAGAAGAAAAGTGTCATGGAATCGAAGAAACTAGAGATCATAAAACATGAAGGATGGTTCTTTGTATTGTTCTTTCATTGAATTAAATAAAAGAGTACATTATAACTATTTATAAGAAATAAAAGAGATTATGTTATTTTCCTTGTAAATACTAAAATAAAAGAAAACTAAATATTTTATAATTAAGTTCGAACTTTGACTTGTAAGTACATTAAATATGATAAATTATTTCTAGACTATATATAGAAAGTAAATATTCTACCAATAATAAAGATCATAAAGTAGAATGAAGGCACATTTTTACCTTCCCTTCAAACTTTCAGGGAGATACACATTTTTACCTTCCCAAACAACCTTATTTTGTTAACAATCTCGACAAGTTTGGAAGAATATTCTTTCACAGTATGTCCTTCTTTCATCCTTAACATCTCAAATTCTCTTTCGAGACTGAAGACTCTGTCACTTCCATCGAACTCCTCTTTTAGCTTCTCCCATACTTCTTTAGGTGTTTCACAAGCCAATATTCTTGTTAAAATGACATCCAAAAGTGCTGAATGAAGACATGTGAGAACTTTGGGTTTCCGTGACTTCACATCTTCATAAATATTCATTTGTGCAATTGTTGGATTTGGTCTAAGTGGAAGAGAATCATCTTCACTTTCAATTGTTTCCCATAGACTAAGAGCTTTAAGATAAGCTTTCATCTTTATCACCCATATGTGATAATTTTCTCCTGTAAACATAAGAGGGCCTGCACCTAAGAAGATGGTGTATGCAATGTTACTACTGCTTAGCTCTCACCTTAGAAGAACTAATAAAAAAAACTTAGCTTTCTTGCCTTCACAGATCCCTCAAGAAGAAGGGCTCTGATACCATGGTTAGGATTTGAAACTTTAGAGAAAAAAAGATAAGGTTCAGCACAGACAAATTTTCATTCATATTCATATTTCAAAAGGCATACACACATATATCTACATAGGCTTTTCCAAAGTAAGTATAGGACCATACATATCCAACCGCTATTGACTTTCTTACAAAACATATTCCACAAATCAAGGACTACCTTTCCTTTACATACTATACATAATATATAAAAAAACCATTAAACAAAAAACATCTAGAAATATCTCATTTTCTAACACTCCTCCTTGAGATTTCTCTTGGACACCCCCAACTTAGCCCTTAGAACTTCAAATTTCCCCTTAGGAAGAGCCTTGTCATGATGTCTGCAATCTGCTGATCTGAGCTGCAATGAACAAGTTTAACTTCGCCATCCTTCTCTGCTTGCCTGATAGCGTGAAACTTCACATTTATATGCTTGCTACGACCATGTTGCACTGGATATTTGGCCATAGATATTGTTGACTTGTTGTCAACCTTAATGACAGTAGCTTCAATGTCATTTTGCTCCAGATCACGTAGAAGCTTTCTTAAACATAGAGCCTGCTACCACCTCTTGCTTCTTTGAATTTCATGAGAATATGCCTGAACAAAGTGTAAAAAAATATCAAGAAGTGCTTTTCATATCATTAACGCTTCCTGCCCAATCACTATATGAGAAACCCATGAGTTTCCCTTGCTCTACCCTTTTAAACCAAATACCATAATCAACAATTCCTTTGAAATATCTCAACGTTCATTTAACAAAACAATGATGAACTTAAGTTGGAGCTTGCATAGACATCGATAGTAGACTTGCCGAGAACATGAGATCAAGTCTTGTTGCTGCCAAATACAGCAACCTACCAATCAAACTTCTATAAACTGTTGGATCAGCCCTGCCACCTCCTTCAAACTTTGAAATCTTTTCATTGTGAACCAGTGGGGTCAGTACAGGCTTGCACCTCTCCATCTTGAACCTTTGAAGAATATCCCATCATATTTTCTCTGAGAAATGAAGATTCCACCAGTACCTAGATGAATATCCATTCCCAGAAAGTAACTCGTTTCATCCAAATCTGACATTTCAAACTTGGTCTCCATTTCTTGCATGAACTGATTCACCATAACTTCATTGCTTCATGTTACCAGAGATCATCAACATAGAGTGACACCAGAAACACATCTCCTCCTTTAGCCTTCTTTACATATAAAGTGGCTTCATTTTCACTTCTCTTGAAGCCACAATGAATGAGATGATCATCTATCTTACTATACCATGCTCGAGGAGCCTGCTTTAATCCATACAATGCCTTATGAAGTCGATAGACTTTATCCACCATTACTGCAACTTGAAAGCCTTCTGGTTGATCAACATAGATCTTCTCATGCAACAGTCTATTTAAGAATACCAATTTCACATCCAAATGATAGAACTCCTAATTTGATTGAGCTGCCAAAGCAAATTAAATAGTAGCCTTATTGTATCATGTCGTGCAATAGGTGCAAACGTGTCTCCATAATCTAGACCTACAACTTGTGCATAACCTTTGACAACAAGCCTTGCTTTTTATTTATAAACTGAGCTATTGGATTAAGTTTGGTTCTATAAACCCACTTCACCCTGATCATATTTCTGTTTTTGGGTTTATCAACCAACTTCCAAGTATCATTCTTTTCTATCATACCGATCTCCTCCTTCATAAATTCAATCCAAACTTCATGTCTTGATGCTTCTTGATAGCGATTTGGTTCCGATATTGCAACATTACATCTTTCATATATCTCAAAAAGGGACCTTGTTTTCAAAATTGTCGAAACAAGTGAGGATCCCCCTTCTAATTCTTCATCTTCTTCCAGAGTTTCAGACCCAAATGATTGGATTTCAGGCAGCAGACTCAAGTTTTAAAAAACTACATTATCTTTCTCAATTTGCTCCTTATCCCAGTTCCAATAAGCATGCGCATCCACGACTACATCTCTTCGGATTGAAATACTTTTTGTTTGCAAGTTGAAAAATCTATAACCATTGAATCGTGATGAATAAACAATAAAGATCCCCAATTCACTTTTTGGTTCAAGTTTGCTTCTTTTCACAAAAGGAACATGAGAATAGCATATCGAACCAAAAACTTTCAGATTCTTGGCAGATGGCTGTATTCCACTCCATGCCTCAATAGGAGTCTTTTCATCCACAACTTTTGTTGGAAGCCTATTTAACAAATACACCGAAGTATGAATAGCTTCGGCCCAAAAGCTTTGTGGTAGTTTCTTTTCCAGTAATAAATTTCTTGCCATTTCAACTACTGTTCTGTTCTTCCTCTCTGAGACTCCATTTTGTTCGGGTGAATATCTTACTGGCAACTTGTGATCAATCCCCATATCTTCACAATACTTGTTGAACTCATTTGAAGTGTATTCGCCACCATTGTCCGACCTCAAAGACTTTAGCTTACAACCACTTTGTCTTTTCGCAAAAGCTCTAAATTTCTTGAAAACAGAAAATACTTGAGACTTGTTACTCAGAAAATACACCCCAAAGATGATGCCTGCATAGCTCCACACACATCAGTGTGAACTAGTTCAAGTTTCTCTGTTGCCCTCTAGGTAGCACTTTTAGGAAATGATTTCATGTGTACCTTACCATCTGACATAACTCACAAACTTCTTTAGATAGTGAAATCTCAGGTAAATCCTTAGTCAAGCCCTTTTCATACATAGACTTTAAAGTAGCATAGTTAAAATGGCCATATCTTTTGTGCCACAACCATGACTCATCCTTACTTGCAAAATTTGCACTATCAAAGCTCCCATCTAAAGGAAAAGTTTTATCCACCATTTCTACTTTAATAATCAACTATCTTCAGAGATAAAAATCAAGCAATGTTTGTACATAAAACATAAGGAATAGACTTTATACATCATTTGAGACACACTTAACAAGTTACATGCTAAACAAGGAACATACAACACATCATGAATTAACTTTGTACCTTGTGTAGTCTGAAAGGAAATTGAACCCTTTCCATATGCATCAACCATTTCACCATTTCCCGTCCTACTCTTAGATTTGAATGATTGGCCAAGTGTGTGAAACAAGAGCTCATCGTGTGACATATGACTCGTACATCCACTATCTATGAACCATGAGAATTTGTTGGTTGTGTTTTCTAAATTAGAAGCCATAAATAAGCTTTCTTCTTCATTTTCGGATTTTTCAGCAAAATTTGCTTGTTGCACATGGTTTTGTTGTGGTTGATTCTGCTTGGCCCTGCAATTTTCTCAATATGACCTACTTTCTACAGAATCTACACTTAATCGATGGCTATCCTTGAACCAAAAGTCTTTTTCTTGATGATTGGTTCTTTTAATGTGGCTAAAATGTGGAAACTTCCCTTTCTTTGAAGATTCCTTCCACGGTTTTCCCTTTGCTACTTTATCTCCTTCCATCCCTCTATTGTCCTTCATAGGTTGTTTGCCTTTATGTTGTGCCTGAAATGCTACTTCTGCTACTTCTTCATCTCTTATACTTGATCTTTGTTCTAGGGCTTGCAACTTACTCTCTCACTTCCATCGAAATCCTCTTTTAGCTTTTCCCATACTTTTTAGGTGTTTCACAATCCATTATTCTTGTGAAAATCACATTAGGAAGTGCTGAATGAAGACATGTGAGATACTTGGGTTTCCTTGACTTTGCATCTTCATAAATCTTCATTTGTGCAACTGTTGGATTCAGTCTAAGTGGAAGAGGATCATCTTCACTTTCAATTGTTTCCCATAGACTAAGAACTTTGAGATAAGTCTTCATCTTTATCACCCATATGTGATAATTTTCTCCTGTAAACATAGGAGGGACTGTACCTAAGAAGCTGGTGGATGCCATGTTACTGCTGCTTAGCTCTCACCTTAGAAGAACTGGAGAAAAAACCTTAGCTTTCTTGCCTTCACAGATCCCTCAAGAAGAAGGGCACTGATACCACTGTTAGGATCTGAAACTTTAGAGAAATAAGATAAGGTTCAACAGAGGAAAATTTTCATTCATATTCAGATTTCAATAGGCATACACACATATATCTATATAAGATTTTCCAAAGTAAGTAGAGGACCATACATATCCAAACACTATTGACTTTATTACAAAACATATTCCACAAATCAATGACTACCTTTCCTTTACATATTAAACATAATATTTAAAAAGACACATAAACAAAGAACATATAGAAATATCTCTTAAAGTTTTTAAGAGTCTTTAACAAATGTTTTAAACTTGTTTTAAGGCTCAAGTTCAATTTTAATCAAAGAGTAAAAAGTTGAGGTCATTTCTCAAAAGTTATTACAAATGTTTTCACATTTTGAGTATGAAAGGAAGCTGAGACTTCAAGCAGAGCCTTTGGGCTAGTTTTAGTAAAGAGGAAACTATAATTTCCAAGAGATCTTTTAAAGCTAAGTTTGAGCAATTACCTCAAACCAGAGAAGAAGTTGTATTAAAAAGACCATATGAGCTAAGTATTTTTGGGAGTAGTATTTAGTACCGATATGGGGAAGCAAGTTCATATTAACTCACGACCCCATTAACTATGTATCCAACATAGATATAAGAAGGGTCATAATTTTTAGATGATTCCTTTGTTCTTTTTAGCAAAGACTAGTGGATGCACTTAGTAGTTCAAGTTCTATACCGACTGCAAGGTATAGGACGTTACTCTTGCAACGCGAGGTCAGACGTTGTACCATCACTTAAGCTCATATTGATGGTTGTCGGTTAGATGATATCCTACAGAAACTATATTACTTCATATATAAGTAAAGTTGAGTTTTTTTATTGCATTTCTTTAACGATCTAAGTTGTTTGCACTATTTTACAATCTTTATATAAACTGCATGTGTCTTACTGCTTTTTATTGAATTAAGTTATTCTTGAGTTGAGCAGAGCCAAGGTAAGTGTTCTTTCTTGCTTATTTCCAGATTTAAGTTGTTGTTAGCATTCCAACTTGCATACTCGTACATTCAATGTACTGATGTCAGTTGGTCTGCATCATCTTAAGATGCAGACGCAAGTAACCAGGATCATCATTATCCGGCACCTCGTTGATCCAGTTGAGCACTCAGAGTTAGTGGTGAGCCTTCTTGCATCCCCATGACACTGTTATTCACTTTTAGTCTTTCTTTTAGAGGAGGCTGTGGGGTCTATCCAAACATACATCTTAGTATTATAGAGGCTTCATAGACAATCATACAGTTTTGAGTCTCTCGTCTTTGTATTGTAGATATTTTGCTATGAGACTTAAGTGCCATTTTAGCAACCTTATTAATCTGGTAGTTATTAAATGTCAATGTTTTATTAAGTTAAGTCTTCTGCTGAGTTAAGTAAGTTAAGTCAAGGGTCCGCTCGAGGCCAGCAATGGTTTTCGAGTGTCAGTCTCTCCCATGGTGTAGGCTCGGGCGTGACACAAGTGTAATACACACATCTTATATATTTGGCTAGTTGTCAAAAAATTGTCAACATAACAATGTGGTCCCCTACTTAAGGTGTTAAAGATGAATAAGAACTACTTGAGGTGTCCAAGTGAAAATTCATGTCAGCATTAGGTGGATACCGATGGGTTAGGGCTTATTTTTTCTTATTTTCTAGGTATCTAAAATGACAAAGACTTTATCACTTTTCGGTGTGAATACTCTACTAGGTCAAATTAATATCAATTTAACATGTTAAAGAAGTAAAACCAAAGTATAGTAAGCTGCAAAATTCCTTCATGCTTTCTCGATTTGTTGTATATAGCCTTTTTTCTCTAATGGTTTAAGGTTCTTGTAATCTACTAAAAGCATTTTTTTGTAATCAAGTTTTCAGCATAGTTTTTTATGAATCTAAAGTGAAAAGACAACATTGATAACTATTTACTTAAAGAATAAGCTCATAAATATATAGGGTATCTTCTTATAGACCAATATTAAATTTAAGCAAAGAAATATGTATATATTACCATCAACACAAATTCAGATAAGTTTTATTATTTTACCATATAGCATGTGGAGCATTATTACTATTATATGAAGTTTCTAACTACATAAATCACCTACTGTAATGACCTAATTTCCATCATCAAGGAAAAGTCAACGGGAAAGAATTGGGGCCAGAAAACTTTTTCGTATTAACTAGAGATTTTCAAGCATAGTCTAGATTTGGACAAAATTGGAGTCAGTGAGGTCTAGGGTATTCTGGTAACAAAATGAGATATCTATTCATGAATTTGATTATATGAGTGGATAGTAAGACATTAAGGCGCCCATACGACTTTACAAAATTGAATTCAGGCGACAAGGACTCCCAAAACTGATCTTAGCGTGAACATGTATTTTCTAAGTGTCATTGATTATCGTGTGTTGTGAAATGGGGGTTTGGAATTCTTAAATTTGTTCTCTATTTCCGTGCAAGCGACTGTGGCAGGATTATTCTTGCCAGGGCAGGGCCGATATGGGGGTTGGGGCCGCCATAGCAGGACATATACGACATAAGTAAGAAATAAAACCCCAAAAATGTTTTATTCTACACTTTTCGACTTTGAGAGCTAAGGAACGACCCCATGTGTGTTCTTGATGGGTTTTTCACCATTTTAAGGCTAAAGGTAAGGTTTTCACTCCCCAAATCCATTTTTTGATCCGTAGAATATAAATTCACGTGTAATTAGCAATAGGGAAGGGTTTGGTATGGGTATTATGGTAGAAAAAGCCCTAATTTGGGTATGAGGATCAAGAGTTTGACCTAGGGTTGATCTTATTGATTATGATCTGGGTAGTTGGGTCTTGTTTATTGATCCTCACATTATATTGATGTTTTTAGACCACAACCAAGTAGGAAAAATCCTAAAAGGGAAGATTCAAATGTATTAGGGGACTCAAGCTTGGGTTCGAGGTAGGTAATGATTGTGATTTTATTTTTATGTGATATACGTGTACAATTGCTACATTATGATGTATGTATGTGAATGTTGTGTTATTGATCACAATACTCTTAAATAAGGATGATTGAATAATTGTATGCCATGAAATCATGAATTGATTATATGATTATGAACAAGTACTTTTCGATTGTGATTGTGGCTTGTTGAATGGATCGGGTGTTGCATTCTGACAAATTAACTTGGATTGGTTTCTATGTTTCGGCATAAACATGGGATCAATTGACATGCTCTGGCATAAATATGGGATCGATTGCCACGTTCCGGCATAAACATTGGATCGGATACCCTATTTCGCTATGCTAACAGTTTGGGTATGGATTCCATGAGAGGACTATTGAATTGGGTTCCACAACAGGAACATTGACTTGACATAACTATATATCTTGAGAATTTTAAAGTTGTGCGATGTTCGTAAGTGATGACTAATATTGTATATGTTCGGTATATGCATGTTTATTATTGTAGTAATGAATTACATATTTTTCAACTTTTGTGTCACATCCGGGGTGCACCCCCTAAAAGTAACATGGCGTACTTGACCTTTCGGAGGTCTTATACAATCCCATAGTTATCATTCATCGCATTGACATAGTAAATTTAGCTGAAACTTTAAAACTTTTTATAGCACATCATATGCTAGAACTTTACTTCATATATATATAAAACATAAGTCATAATACATACTTAAACCTTAAGTCTCTTTTCCATCTTAGACTCAATCAACATTAGAGTACATTAGGGACACGACCCTTACTACATAAGCATAAGTATACAACTTATAAAACTTTACAGTAAACATAAGTAGGAGATCCTTGAACTTAAGGATACCTTTCATTGAGTTTGGGAATCATCTATCAGGATCTTCATAATTCAAGACATCCTTAAGCATCCATAACCTACGCTTGGTGTAAAAAGTAGAGAAGAATGGGATTAGTAAATGCACTAAGTATGACAATCATGCAAAAAATGCATTTAAAAGGGACATTATCTTGAAATCATACTTCATGCCTTTTGAGTAAATATTCATAAAACCATTATACAATATCATTTATATCATTCACATGCTTCATATATACATAATTAAAGTCCAAACATCATATAAAATCACTTATAGAATTTAAGCCATAATTGAGGTCACTTTACAGTGAGCTCTTTTACCTTAACAGTGAACTTCCTTTCTTTTACTCATTTACCTCTCTAAGTAAACTTCTAGTGATACTTGGTGCAATGCATCACCTTAGGGCCACAAGAAAACCATACATACAATATACACAAGTCAAAACATACCATCATAGAAGTATAGCCCATTACAAGACACATTTAAGTCAAGACTCCTTTGGCTTTAGAGTAAGCTATACAAACTTACACATATATTTACTTCTTTTCATATACATTATTATAAGACCTTGTTCATAATCCTACTCTAAGTCTACTAGTGCAATGTATATGTGAAGCCCCATAACCTTACACATACTTAGTAAACCTATCATAAGACCACAAGCCTTACCACCCATATCATACATCAACAAGTAAGTGAAGACAAATTCATTCATGTCAATACAAGACCTTCATCATATAGTCATTTATACCAACATGGTGCATATAAGGATAAGATCACATCATATAGACTCATACCATGCTCATTTTCATAAAGAGTAGACAAATACTACCATGCCATACATAAAGACATATTCATAGACACATGCATTAGAATACCTTCCTAGGACTTCCCTCAAGAGCCACTTGTGCAATGCATAGGTGAAGTCCCATACCCCCACCTACACTAAGCAACTACCCTTAGGTTATCCTAGTTAGGGTCCTTACTTTACTTCCATTGTCCATTTTACTTTAGAAAAACTATAGCCTTAACTGACATAGACCATGTGATGCTAAACATGGAATCCGGTGTCATGAAACCCCACACCGAAAGAAGGTGGTCTACCGGCCAAAGTAGAACCAAACATGACATAGCTTTCTAGGTGGATCCACTAGCTAGTATCCTATGGTGGCAACATAGTTATGGAACTTGGAGGCTATCATGGAAACATCCCTCTATGCCCTTAGGCTATGAGGCTTTCCACCTCATGAGATTAATGGTAGACCTACCTTTCCACATTGGAAAGGGACATACACTCATATAAAAATTCACTCGGTGCTAAGCTAAGTTCCTTTTATTGAAATAGCCTTTATTATCATTTCTTTATAAAACATAGGTATATGAGAGTCATCCCCTCATATGCTTAGCTCATAGGTCATAGATGAAAGTTCATCAACCTAAGAGGAATCCCTTCACATGGACATAGCATATGTAAAGCACCATCTAGTTTAGGGTACACATGAATACACCTTTCAAGGCCCCTCTCTTGACTAGATCTTCATACATGTGTGTGTGAATACTTATGTGAGCAAATATTTTAGATAACACATAATTTCCACACATGGACATACATCATTTCATTCATGCATAAGTGTACAAGTGTAACTATATGAACCATGCTTTCATATAAACACAATTAGACACTATGTATAATCATACTTCATCATACAACATACTTCACATTATACCATATAAGACATGTTCATAACACACCTTCATGGACTCAAGCTTAGCATTCATAATAGTATATATTAGTGAATATGAGATTTACCTTTCATTTAGATACCATGACCTATACTACTTGTAAGCATGCATGTAGAGTGAGGGCGTGTGTACATTGGTAAATATAATCACATAATGGCTATCAACAACATATTGAGTCAGACACCCTCTTAGGACCACAATACACATTCAAGCATAGACCACACAACACACAATAGCATAGGAGACAAGTCAACTTCATATTACACTTTAAGACTCCTAACATTTGCTATTCACTCATTCATATTGGGGTACATGGGTAGGGGTCATCAATCCTTAACACTTCATTAATGGTAGAACCTACACATGATCCTAACATAACCATTTACATGCTCATAACAATAGTAACATAACCTAGATTCACAACTATAGTAGAAGACTAGGCACAAGTTACACATAAGGTGATCATTATAACCACTCATTCATATATTAATTAATTTGCCTTCAAGTCCATGTTCAACACATATATAATGACAACAAAAGTAAACACCACCACCATAAGTGGACCATACCACACAATGCCATACAAGGCTTCATCAACATTACTATAAGAAAAGTAGAGGAGATAAGCATTCTTACCAATTTCTCACCCTTTGATCATCATTGATCAATACACCTTTTTCATCAATAATTCATATATAGGTCATTATCTAAACATACATTTAATCATGAAGAAACCATGTACAAGTTGCTACAAAATCATGCTACCATCTAAGACACTATATCACATATATTGTAGAAAGTAGAGAGTTATAGATCATCAAGTAACTTCCCTAGTTTAGTTCATCATTCATATTGTATCATTAATATTCATTTAAGGCAGTATCTAAAGAAATCATAGACTAGATGAGATCCTACTACAATTGCCAATAAACTCGAGATCACTGTGAACATGCTTCATATTAGGAATTCATGGTAGAGGAAGTTGCTTTGGTTAATCTTATTCAAACTATCTTGCATTGATCCATATCACATAATTCATCATCAATACACATTCTAGACAGTAGACCTAAGCATATTAACATACTCGAAATCCACTTTTATACAATTAAGGACCAATGTTACAATGATCACAAGTTACTACTTAATAGCTTAGGAGCACAGAGATCAATTAATCCCAAGCCTTCCTTATTTTGATCATACCATATTTATACTCACAATTCAACCAAATCATTAACCTAAGGCAGTAGCTACAAGAACCACAACATAATCAAATTCCACTTTTATTCATGAAAAGGCTCATATTACAGTGATCACAATAAGGCATATGTTAGTCATGTTCAACTCTTCATGCATTGATCCACATGGATCCTTCATCATCAATTCATCATTAATTCACGTAAATAACAGTAGATATAAGCAATTCAACGTAAGAGAATCGTAATTCAACCATTAACAAGCCATGACCACAAAGCCCATGCAAGAGCTAAATCGAGTTAGGAAGGGACATGGGTTCATAATGCAATTGGATTCAAATTTCACGTTTAAACCAATACATTAACATCAATTCATCATGATTTAACCATTAAAAACGTTTTTAGAAAGAACCCATGGCTAGATTGGAAGATTGAAAGTTTGATCATGAAATCTCTTTGAAAACTTTGAGAAGAACTCTCCAAGTGAAAGGTTACATAGATATGAAGGATCACCATACCTTTTTCAAGTTGAAAACCTCGAAATTTGGTGAAGAAACCAGGAGAACCCAATCTACAAGCTGTTCTTGAGCTTCAACAACAATGGAGGTTTCTAGAGAGAGTTGGTTATGGAGGGAAGGTTTATTTCGTGTAGGAGGGATTGGGAATGGGTTGTTCACGTGTTTGATCCCTTAAATACACCCAAAAATAGGTAAATAAATCAATTAGAGTCAGTTTAGGACGTGGGGTGAATTTCCCATTCACCCCTTAAATAAAACAGTCGCATGGAAGTGTTGCAGGCCACCATCGGCGGATCACCATCGACGGGGCGTTGGTCAATTGACTGGCCGTCTGTGGCTTTAGTCGATTGGAAATTGGCCTGTTTTTGGGTTGAGACTTTCCCAGGCTAAGTTTACATCGATGAGACCTCACCAACGGGCCGTTGGTCAACCAACTGGGCGTCATTTTGTTCAGTCGATTGACACTGCCAAGGCAGTGTCTCGACCAGCCTTGGGTCCTTGTTGTGGGCCCTTTTGCGGGGCCCTTTAGAAGTCTTACCCGGATGTTTGCCAAGTAAATACAAACCTTAACAAGTTGTATACCTCCCACATAATTTTCACCCAAAACAAATACTCGCAACTCGTCCAAACATGCAAGGCCCTATGAAGACACGCACATGCATGTCTCAAGGCTATCTTTTGAACGTCTTGGACGTTTGACCTCCAAAATTCACGAAACTTCATATACTTCATATAAACATCATTATACCTCATTTTAAGACTTCATAATCTCATGACATACATATATAAGCACGCATAAATACATGAGGCACATAGGTGACTAGTCATCGAACGTCTTGGTCGTCCCTTGACGTTTGACTTCCAAATCAACTCAAACTTTACACACTACCTCTAAACAATATTATAAGTCATTTTAGGAACTTGTAACTTTAAGACAAACATGTTAGGCTCTAAACTCCCTAAATCATTTTGGGGTCTTACATTTTGGGATAACTTCGTGATGCTGCCAGGATATTGTGGTTTTGTACTAATACTACACTTGCTTCTTCTTTGTTGATTACAATAAATCTTTAGGTGGCGATTGATAGACCTCATCTAGGTGACTATAGAGTTTAGCCAGATTCAAGGGTAAGCCAGTTCTTTCAGGCTGCCATGGATCATTCTTGTTTACGTTCACTCTTTTCGAACTTAGACTATTTGTTCAAGGTGTTGTTTAGTTTTGAGGTTTTACCATTTGCTCTTAGACTTGTCGTTAGTAGAGTTTTTTTACTATGACTTTCAGGTTCGAGGGGTTATTCTTTTGCATTACCTTTGGAGAGAGTTTATGGGAACTCCATTATTTTCATTTAAGCCCACTCCCATATATTTAAATGCAAAGTTTTTGGTTGAGTTCTGGGTCGTGACATAGTTGGTATCAGAGCCCTAGATTTGTTAATCTCATCGTACCAAAAAGAGTCTAGCAGAGTCTTGCAGAACGGTATGATGAAGTTTGTACTTTTCTCCGAGAGGCTATATGACTTTAGGAAAAACTCAATTCTTTCTACTTCTTCGTGTTATGACTTGAATCCAATTGGTATATGGGTGATATAAATTGGTATATTTCCTCCTTTGTAACAATCCTAAAAAAAAAATGAATAGGATCAAGACTTAGGGTGTCAAGATTTAAGGTTGATAAATTAATTTAATTAATTGATAATTATTAATTTGATTAATAAAAAGGAAAATCAGATTTTCTTTATTTATTTTTAGTTAATTAAAATCCTAACTTTTGACTAAGTCTTAAATTTAGTCTCCTAATCCTAAGACAACTCTCTCCCTCACGTTTCTCAACTCTCTCACATTCTCAATCTCTTTCACGTTGGTTCTTCCAAAATAACAACAAAAATCAGAAATACATCAAGAGTTCTTCACACTTGAAGAACTCACAAGAATTTTTTTTAGTAAAAGATAAAGTAATCAAAACGTCAAGGCTAGGAGAGGTTCTCGAGTAGGGGTAATTTGAAGTGAATTGATCGTGGTTTGGAGGAGTTTCCGGGCAGTAGCTTCAAGCTTGAACAACGTAAAAAGGTATGGGTTTCTCTCATGGAATTCTTTCTCCAAGAGTACTTTCTTTCGAATGTTCTTAAACTCTTGAAACTAAGGTTGTTCCCCTTCGTATGTCCTTGTCCTTAGCTCCCAAACGAATTCGTAGGATGGGTATGTTGTGCTGTTAGAATTAGGCATGATTTACATGTTTATGTTAAATACGAACGTGTTTATGTAAAGAGGTTACGAAAACTATATTCAAAATACGATTAATAGTTGATGTTGTATGTGCATTGTGGGCAGTGGTTGTAGCCACTATTTTGGCCTCGAAAATTCATGGTTTTTGGTGTAGTTTATGCGTATAATGTGATGTTTATTATAATGAAATATGTATGGTTGAATAACACCCTTTTTGCTAGGTAAACGTACGAAAGATGTGACAAAAAAAAATGGGTGAAAGACAATAAAAAATTTTCCAGAAATCTGGAAAATTTTCACTTTTTAAAGAAGTGAGGCCACCAGGTTTCGAACCTGTGACCTCCTTCTCTAGTACTGCACTTCGCGAGAAAAAGAAAAAAAAATGGGGGCTGGGGGAATCGAACTCGCGACCCAGCCCCTGTCATCGCAAGAAGAGAAGCGGATAAAAAATATGGGGGGAGCGGGGAATCGAACTCGCAACCGCTTGGTCACTGGAGTTCGCGAAAAATGAAAGAAAATAAGGGAGGGGGCGGGGAATCGAACTTGTGACCGCTTGGTCATTGGAGTTCGCAAAAAATGAAAGAAAATAAGGGAGGGGGCGGGGAATCGAACTCGTGACCGCTTGGTCACTGGAGTTTGCGAAAACAAAAATGAAAGAAAATAAGGGAGGGGGCGGGGAATCAAACTCGTGACCCTTGGGTCCCTGAGTTTCGCGAAAAGGAAAAGAAAATTAAAGGGGAGGCGTGGGATTCGAACCCACGACCTCCCAGTGCGCGCAAGATAGAGGGAGAAAACAGA
Source organism: Solanum sitiens (assembly GCA_016801875.1). Classification (NCBI taxonomy): domain Eukaryota; kingdom Viridiplantae; phylum Streptophyta; class Magnoliopsida; order Solanales; family Solanaceae; genus Solanum; species Solanum sitiens. The sequence continues at coordinate 573,512 of JABWTJ010000064.1, read as the reverse complement.
AAAATAAATAAATAAAAAAAAGGGGGCTATGAGGGTTCGAACCCACCACCTCACAGTCCCCCCTTTCAGCAAATTTAACAAACAAATAAGGGGGTTGTGGGGGTTCGAACCCACAACCTCCCCATTGTAGAGAAAATCTTTTTAAATTAAAAATTTAAAGAGGTTGTGGGGGCTTGAACCCTCAACACTTTGATTAATTAAGAGGGAAACTAGAATAGAAAATTTATCCTTCAATATAAATGTTGAGATTTAATTTAAAGTCTAATGTTATGAATATTAGAAAATAAAATTTATGAAGAATATAAATGATATTCAAGTGATTCAAGATTTGGGTTTTCTTGCCCAAAATTCCGTATTGATGCATAAGTCATACGTGAATAAATTATTCAAAAATAGTGCCATCTACTTAGATCAAAATAATTAAGATCTTGGCATATATATACAAGATACATAAGTCTTGTACTACCAAGTTTTAGGAAAGTAAGAATCACTTAATGAATTATGAATGAACTCATGGCTTGTATGTATAGACACATAAGTCCAACATACGTTCAAAAGTAAGTGAACCTAAGATGTATGTAATGAAATGAGGAACCCTAGAAGGGTTAAGTATGAGAGTAAGATACACTAAAAGGCCAAGTGCATTGGCATATGATGAAATGAACATTCACGTAATAAGAGGTGAGTAACTATGAAAAGTAAGGTGCTAATAATGAAGAATGTGGTGACAACATGATGTGAGGCTAATGTAAATGATGAGAGCAATCTCAAATGAGTCTAAGTAAATGTTATTAAAGCGGACTCACCTATGAGAGTGTAAGATAATGAAGAGACCAGTCTCTATGAAAACTCTAATGAAAAGTATTGAGCTTAACACACTTAATACTAATTATGAGATGAGAAATCATCTAATGAGCTATAATTTCCTTATACTAGAAGCCAGCTTCCATGACGTATAAGATGAATGAAATGGAACTTTATACTGAGCACCGATAGACTAGCTATGAGCGGTGATGCCTTCTTTCGGGAAGGGCGAAGGTTCACGTAACTCTCATGAGATGAGACTGTCCGGCCTGCCGGGTATGGGTCTCCATATATCTCCTAGTCTTTGAACCTATACTGCCAACATAGGGATCTGGCGGGGTCAAATTTCCATGTACGCTAGCATGTTATTGGGTCACTTTGGCCGGTGATTCCACCTCTTTTCGGTGTGGGGGAGACAATGGATTTCATGATGCTCACATGATCTATGTCGGTTAAAGTAAAAGTTCCCAATGAATGAATGAGGTCAGCCTCAAATGAAGCACATAAAGAATTGAATGATACCGAAGGTGTTAGGATAGGATAATCAAGAGGTGAGCTAGACTCAGGTAATGACATTAGGTTATTCCTGATCATTGCACAGCAAACCCGACGAAAGTCTTAAACTACACCCTAGGTATAGCTGGTGTTCACACTGGCCTATGAATGAAATGCAATGAAGTACGTATGAATGAATGAAGCAGACTTTGTGTTTGCTAATGAAGACTCCCTAGTTGAGGTCCCATATGTTGAGTCCTCATTTTGGAAAGTCTTAATATTAAGTCCATGATATGTGTTATGATATGTGCTATATGAAGATGATATGTGTTGTGTGCAATGCGATGTTTAATATGATGCATGTTATTCTCATGGCATGACCTTCCTAATCTCAAATTGGCAAGTCCACTGACTTGACTTCCAAAAATCATGTTGTTAGGAAAGAGCTATTCTTTCTCATGCATGTCCGTGGTGTGTGCTTGCATGTACCCATACTTAGTACAAGTGTGTACTAACCCCTATACATCTATACTATTTTAGGTGCAGGCACAGGTGGTCGATAGAGTTGCAGGATCATTGTTGCAGCTATCCGGACGTCAGAATTCATCCGGAGTTTGGTAGGTCCTCATGCTTTCGAGGATACTACTATTTTATATTCTAGCGTAGTTTTAGAGTTGAGCTAGTGGAGCATGTTCCACAGCGTTTCTTTCCTGCTCTTTATTCAGATTTTGTATTTGGGCCATTTTGGCAATTATATAATTAAGACTTATGAACTATTTCTTTCAGTTGTTTATCTCTTTAATGTTAGATGGTTGATGATGAACGATTATAAAATTTTAAGAATGTTTGGCAAGCATGTTTAAAGAACAAAAAGTTTCAAATTTTCCGCTAAAATTAACCTATGTAAATTAAGTATGACGTAAGTAGGCTTGTTTGCGACCTCTGAGAGGTCAACGACGCCGGTCTCGTCTGGGGTCTAGATTCCAGTCGTGACATCCTTCACTCTATAGTCATAAATAGAGCAACAAAAGTGGTAACACCATCACTAACAAGAGATGATGTGTATAGACTACCGATAGTTGAATTACTCACCATTTCGAACAAGTATCCACTGACTCAAATAACAATCTTTTGGCTAATTGCAGGGTGCATCAATTTACATTTTGCTGTTGTACTAGTCATTTATATAACAAACTAATTTAGAAATTGGGCTTGTCTTTGAGTTGTAACTTGGAAATTATGAATGTGTATTCCTTGTTGCCTGAATTAACTATGAATTTGGGAGTTGTATTTTTATTGATTTGATGATATGATCATGTGCACAATAAGTGTGGTTCTAAATTTTGATATGTGCAATACAGTGGTTGAATTGATTAAAACTATGCATGTTGTAACAAACGAGTAATGAGAAACTTGTTATGAATAGAAGGTCACGACTAAGTTTGATGCAAAAGTCTAGATAATGTAAGATGTGATTCGTAAGAAAGATCTGTACGTGTCTTGCTCTTGAATAATAACCTCTAAGTGTCCGGGTGTATCTTGGAGCTGTGTGGGTTATGGTGTTTGATTAACGAGAATGAGAATGATTTGGATTGTGTATCGTTGGATTGACTTAGGGTAGACAACTATTATTCTAGTTCAGATGATTATTTAAATTGCTCAGTAAAGTTGAAAACCAAAGGATGATTTAGAAAAGAGAAAAACCGCAGAAATATTTGTTTGTTGGATTTTGTTTCCATGAGGGACGCGGTGGTGGGATTTTCCCTGCGATTACGAGACCTCTAGTGTGGGATATCTCTTGCCAGAGCGGGACATGGAGAGACAAAATCTCAGCCCTTTCTCACCTACTTTCCGTAATCACAGTCATGGACCCCAATACATACTAGAACTAACCCCTGCGATCTAATTCAGTGTTCAGCAATAAAATATAAGTTATAAAGTGTGTTAAAGTTTTGGAGAACCTGAGCAAATGAGGAGGAAATTAGCGAGGTCATGGATACCGAGGAAATGGTAATGCAAGCAGAGGAATAGTATATCCAGGCAAGAAGATTGCGCGTCAAGATGACAGGGCTCAATTATATGATTTTCCGAGTAAGACCGAGTATGAAGTTTGATGCAGTGGTCACTAGTGATACTCTTGTTTGTGTCCAGATGGCTATTGTTTTGTGTTATATGGGTTCTACTTATTTGTACGTGTCAGTTCAATCGCCTTAGGATTTGATGTGGTATGTTATATACTTTATTCCCTCATCCATGTTTCTACCTTAGTTGAAGAGTCAGTTATAGTCACCTTTGTATATCTTGTTTGTCCTATTGGGTTTATAGATTTTGAGACTTGGATTGTTTTGGTTGTGCTGGATATGACTAAGTTGATATAAAATTATGCATGACTTGGTTGTACCCCTATCATATCGTGCTTAATTGTAATGTTAAGTCGGTAACTCTAGAGATTCCAGGTAGGTAAATACTAGAGTGGAAGGGGTGTAAAAGCCTATGTTAGCTAAGATCATGTCCTCCATTCAGGCTCGAAAACTGGTGGGGCAGGATTGTTTAGTGTAATTTGCTTATATTCGGGATGTTGAGGTTGAATCCTCCCACTATTGAGTTTATTCCTGTGGTTTTTGAATTGAGAGAGCTTATTGCTTAAATCCAAGAGCTTCTTGATAAAGGTTTCATCCGTCTTAGTTCTCCTCGTGGGGTGCTCCTGTCTTGTTTGTTAAGAAGAACGAGGGTAGTACAAGGACCAAGGATTTTATCTAATCCATAAGTGAGTGGATTCATACCGGAATGACAAGCCTATGGACAAAGAAAGTCCCAATGAGTATACCTGGGTGAAGAAAATTGAACTATTTTAGTAAGAAATACATATAAAAAATGGGTTAGTCCCTTGAATTTGATGAGTTTACCTGAGTTTGAGGTGTCGTATTGATGAAAAGGTTGACTTCAGAGTGGTAGTCAAGGATGACTGAGCATAATGATGAAGAGACTTCGTGAAGGATTTTTACGGGATGCAAATATATGATGAGATTATTGGTTAAGCAAAAATTATATAATAATTACGACTTGCGATTATATAAGGTTGTGGTTTTATAATATTTAGCGCGTAACGTGGTTTTATGGAATATTTTAAGAGTTGGTGGGACACTATTCAAATAGAAATTAAAGAGCAATAGTCATAATGAAGAAAAATAGTGGGATGTACTACAACCTTTAGAGGGAGGCGAGAGAATGAATATTTTATTTGATTGAAATGATAATGAGATATCTTCAGAGGGGTACATAATCTGGTTTTGAGACGCGTGAATTCATTTTCTTTGTTGTGGCTATGGTAATAGTGTTACAAGTCCGTCAGATTGGTTAAAACTATTGGAACGGAATTCAAAAAAGAGTGTACAAACATTAGCTTGAGTGTGATGATAAATACTTTTGTTTTGTATTGAGTTTAATAATGAGTGCGATGGAACTTTTAGCGAAGGATATTGTAAGATTGACGGAGATGCGATCAATGATAATGAAGGACCATGAATTCATAAGAATCTTCAAGGTACAAGCTAATGTTGATTGATAAGGGAATTGTCTTCTACAGTTGAAGTTACAATTCAGTTTTTCATTATAAGTCTACATTCGTGGTAATATATTTTGTCAAGGGTTGAATTGGCAAGGTGAGAAATGATCAGTTGTATCAGAACTGATCCTTTGAAAGGAATTACACCTGGGTTAAGTCGTAAAGCTTATTACTATTGATTTTTAAGAACCTAAGAAAGGTTTCTTTTAAAAAGTGTTGGTTTCTAATATGGTGAATGATTGGAGTTCTAATTATTATTGTTAGTATTTAGAGTATGATTCACTAGTTATGCTCTCGTGTGTTTTCACTTTTGTTGGTGGATCCCTAATGGTTGATTGAGGGTACCAAATCATGCATATTTGATACGCTCAAATTATACTCCCCTAAAGAAGTATAAGCGGTTGTATCAAGTAAAGAACCCAAATGTTAGGTTGGGGTCGATCCCACGAGGAAAATGGTTTAGACTTAACGTTAATCTACGGTTACTTCTATTTAGTCAAGTCCTTTCTGAAAACAAACAATTAAAGGGGGGATTTTGCGTAACAAAAGTAATTAATTAAGTCTAAGTAAACAAGTAGCACGTTCAAATATTTGATGTTTATCAAGTGATGAGAGAAACTAGGGTGTAAGTGTTCTCCATAGGTTCATAACGCAGTAACCCTAGCTATAACAACTCTTTCCTAGTATCTTGCATGCAAAGTGGTAAGTTATGTATCCCTAATTCCTTGGTCCGGCAACTAAAGAATTTCACTCCGCACCTTGGTCTGGATACATGTGTATACTTTACTAAACCTTACCTTTTACCTCATATTAAGCATCATATTTAATGTATGTCTAAGTTACTACTTCGCACCAATTGAAACTAGCCTATTAGATAGTGTATACTAAATCTACGTTGATAATTCATTTCTTATTATCTACCTCCTTGGTCCGGCAAGTAGCAACAAGGCGAGTTCTAATGTTGGCCACCGTTAAAAAGACTTCTAAATGAAAGAATTATCAATACATGCAAGAAACTATTCTAGAATTGTTATTTATCTAGTTTTACTTTGTTAATTACCCATGGTTCCCACAACCCTAGTTGTAGATTTAGTTACCCATACTAAGTATTAAACAGTTCATGATTAATAAACAAGAAATCATATACTTACTTTAAAAATTGAAGAAAACCCAGAAAATATCACTTGAATTAATGAAAAATATTGTAAGAAACGATTCCAGAAAGTATAAGTATTTTCCAAAAACCCAAGTTTTACTTCCAATAACACAAGCTCAAAAACAATAAAGAGTCTAACCCCAAAAATGAGCTTTTTAGTCCTATTTATAATAATAAAGTCCTAAAAATAAAAGGAGTTCTATTTAAGGAAAAATCTGTCCAAAACGCGTATGCCGTCAAAGACCCTACTGATGGTATGTCGATAGAACGACGGACCGTCGACAACTTTCGTCGGTCCATACTTCAAATCTTTTTCAGCTTCCACTTTTCAACACTTTCTGTTACCATTGACGGACCAACATCACGGTCCGTTAGTGGACCTACGGTCCGTCGATGGACTCCGTTCCTCCATACTTAGTGGTTTCTTCAAGCCGGGTACTGGAACTACTTTATGTTACCATCGACAGTTAGCCATGACGGTCTGTCAGTGGGTCGACGAACCGTTGCTCCTTTCGTAGCCCTACACTTAGTCAGATTTCCCCGATTTGATTTCAGCTGCTTAGACCTTCAGTCGACGAGCATCACCTACGGACCATCACTGGATCGACGGACCGTCGGTGGCTCCGTAGGTCATCACTTCTGCAGATTTCAGCACAGTCTTCAACGTTTTCATTCTGAACAGTTTTCCTGCAAACACAGAGAAAAACACATTAAAACTACTACAAAAAGCCTTAGACACACACTAAACTTAAGAAAAAAGCATTGGAAGTACCGTAAAACCACGGTACATCAACACCCTCAACTTAAATTCGTTATTTGTCCTCAAGCGACGCACTATGACTCACCACAACACCTTTGTACAAAAGTATCTTCATTTTAGCTTTCGCAATCATCTGACTATCAATCCTGATTTTTTCATTGTTTTTATGCATGATATCACTTTTAGACTCATTTATGTGGATCAGACCATGACAAAGACTCACCATGTACCGACACCTCTCCTCTTTTATCTCTCACCAAGGTACAACTTTCCAATATTGCAACTAGTGTCCTCAATTTAAAAACAAATCCTCTCACACACTGATTTCAATTTGAGTATAAGGATTATTTTTCAACACTCGCTCTCAGAACAACTTCACACCTAATTGATACTTGTCGCCATAGGCTTGCCCTTATTTTCACTTCTTTAAGTTCACCATATTAGACTGTCAGGATCGCGATAGAACTTTTTTGGCTTGTAACGTAGGCTCAGGGTCACGTAGGGTACATTTGGATGCATTTTAGTGACTTGTTGACCTCTTTGACATAACTGCTAAGCGTCCTACCTTTTCATCATTTATTATGCCCCACTTTTCGTTTTCTTATATTCTTTTCCTTGCTTTTCTCCTTTCTTTTTCCTTTTGTGCAAATGACTCTTCTTTTATTTTCAAATTTTCAAATTTGAGCCACTTTTCTTTTCTTCTTTCATTGTATTTTTTTTACATTAATTCTTTCAACCCCACTTTCCGGAACATTCCTCATCATAGCCACCCTCAACACATGGCTTTGCCATGAGTCAAGGTACACAATACCCAAAGTTGGGTCAGGGCCAGAACGAGATTGATTTCTATATTAGCCACTCTCAACTTATGATTTTGGCATAAGCTGAGGTGCACATGTACAAGGAGTGACCAGGGCCAACACATTGTACCCAGAAAAGATGAGTTGGGGTAGAAAAGAAAGGTCCATTGTAAGCTCAAATCATTTGGATCAAAAAGGATTAATTTCATTTGATTTTCTTTCATTTAGGCTAAAGATTGACTATTTTGAAGAAGGGCCTATGATCCTTTCCTAATTGTCTAACACAGGTTACTTTTTGCAGGACTAACTGGGCAAGTTCTAGCTAGGTACCAACGGTGAATTATTCAAATTTCCTCACACTCAATTAACACCTCATTACCCTACCAGATTATTGGACACCTAGTTCGAGCGTTAGATCGAGGGTCATGCAATGGTGTATCTCTATGTCATGCTTAGAGCCAATACATTCAATATTCATTATGCCTAATCATGCAAACATTCATTTTAGAACGGGATATCATTGTATTTTAGCCATCATGCTTCAGATTTCACACATACTTTCTACAAGGTAATAACATGCCGGTTCAACAGTAAAATAATCAGTCTCTTGGGGGAAAAGAACACAGGCAAGAAAACCCCAAGAGAGGATCATGAGTTGGGATACTCAGACTTCACCCTAGCACTCACTTTCCATTTACCCCACCCCTAACAACAAAAAACATGCAATTGTCCCCAATGCATAAGAAAATATAAAACATGGTGGTAGGTGAAGCAAACCTGAGGCGCATAGCGCCGACGATCAATAAGCTGGCGGGTCCGGTTTCCCAGAACCCGCTCCCTCAGAAGTAGGGACACCGTCAGTAGTGTCCGCAGCAATAACAACACCCTCAGTAGTGCTCCTCTCAACATCAAAAATCCTGGAGCTAGACGCCCCAGCAACCAACTCATGTGCCCTCATCAGCCAACTCATTTGCCCTCATCTGTCGGGACTCCTCATCCATAAACGAGGCTTTCCTTGCAGCCTCCAACTCAGTACGCTCTCTCTTCCTAGCACGAGCCTCATCACCCTCTCTGGACCGATGCCTCTTCTTCTGCTCACGTGGTGGCGGTGGTGGCACAGTGGTGGTCTGGAACAATGCAGCAAGCACCGTATCCTCAGCAGGATCTGCAATTGTGGCCTCAGACTCAGGTACCCGCGCATCCAAGATGGCATCCACGTCAGCCCTCAGACTCGCAACAGCATCCTGGAGAGTTGTCAAGTCAATAGTAGGGGCTGGCCGGGCAAGAACTCTCAACTCAAAGGCGTCAAGGCGCTGATGGACTGCCAAAATCTGCCGCTCAGTCTTCTGGGCAATCTTTTTCTCAATCCGCTCCTCCGCCTCAGCAATGGACTTTTGCATCCAAGGCTGGATATGGTGCAGCAGTGTGGCCATCTGGGCCTCTAACTTCTGGACCCTAGCAATCGGGACCAGTGCTGCAGATGGAGTGGAGCGAGAAGAACTCAGGGCTGTGCTAGTACCCGGGATAGACTCGACCGGGGTGGTGCCAGTAGGCTCTGATGTACTCTTATTAGCCCTTTGGGCTTGCTCTACCGTGTCCGCCAAGTTCTCACCTAGCGGCTGCACCTCTACTCTGGGCCCTCTGTGGGGTGCCGCCTCATTTGCCTCATTCCGGATGAGACCTATATCAACCGTCCCAGTAGGAGTCCTGAGAACGTCAATATGCCATATGGGCACTCCAGCAGACCTGCACAACTTGAAAATCAAGCAGGGGAAAGGGTACGTGGTGGTGGCCTTAAAGGCCCTCTCATGAATGACTGCCAGCAACAGTCTCAGAATGTCCACGTCGAACCCGACAACCAAAGCATTTACCTATACTGCCCTATCCCATGTAACAATATTGTCAGCAACAGTGGGGGATAAGTAGTGACGGACCAATAGCCGGATAAATTTGGCCGTGAATCTAAGGTTGGCCTTCTTGATGACCCCTCTGGGTTCCAGCACCCAATCTGCACCCTCGCCATCCACAGAAATGTGCTGGGCTATCCACCTCTTGGTGGTCTCTCTCAACCCCATATTACACTGAAAATGGCCCTCCTTAATAAGCTTCCACCGATAGTCAAACTCGGGGGTGGGGAGATCCCTTGTAGCATCTGTGTTAGCATCGTATAAGAACCGGCAAAAAGTAGGTAAGGAGATGTCTACCCTGCGGCCACGGACTCGAAGATGATCAAGTGGTGCCTGTTTAGCAGGACTAGACCGCCTATCAAGGGAAGACCGGAGAGTCGCTATATAAGATGCGTATAACTCTCGCACCACCTCCTCACTGTAGCGTCCAACGCTCCTAGCCATCCACTCTAGACGATGGCGGGTGAAGAGAGCATGTACATCAGGGACAGTGTGAAGACTCTCTTTAAGAACTCGCTGCTCGAGTGTCAGAGTCCGAGTCATGACCCTCTTATCGTTGAGCAATTTTGCGTCCCTATACACTTGGTATTATCCTTGTACACACCACCGATTGGGCTGATCAAAAACCGGTGCAGGGACGTCGGTCGGGGTGCAAGAGTAGAGTCAGCACTATCGGGCTCATCATCCGAGGCAGAGTGAACCGGTGCAGCAGCAACAATGGGACCATGTGAAGCTGACGCTTCCTCAGACCTGGAAGCCTCCTCAGAGCCAGATGCTCTCTCAGACCCGGAAGACTCCTCGAAGCCAGACGCTCCCTCAGAACCCGCAGCAGACCCAGACGGTGTACCGGTCAGTGTGCGCTCCTCATCAGACTGGGAGGCAGTGACTACGCCGGAATCCACCTTCTTGGGCGTGCCTCGAGAGGTCCTAGTAGCACGTGACGGTGTTTGGGTGCCTGGTGGCACGTATTCGGGGTTGCGTTCATTGTCGGACGAGCCAATCACCAGCCGGCGTGATGGGGCGACAAACTTGGACCGTCCTCTAGAGTAGACTAAGTCTTGCTTGGGGGCCATTGGTACCTGTAAAGGAGAGTTATTAGTTTCAGTGTAAACATCTGACACACCCAAGAGAAGCAAGACCAAACTTTGAAAAACAAAACACAGTCCAATTCAGAACTGCAGAACTGACTGACGGGCACTACAAACGGTCAGTCGATGGAATGACGGTCCATAGGTAGGGTCCGTTGGTGAATACTTAGCAAATTTTTCGAAAGCTGCGGGAATAAAGGTTCTGTTAGAGACGGCGAACCTGCAGGATAGTCCATCAAGCAATCGACGGACCGTAGGTCTGGTCCGTTGTTGGACACTTAGAAAAAACTGAAGAACGCTTAGACATGCCAAGTTTCTATTAAAGACGATGGACTTGCAGGACGGTATGTCGATCTACCGAAGGATCGTAGACCTAGTCTGTCGTTGGACACTTAGAAATTTTTTAAAATGGTTGACATGCAAAGTTTCTGTTAAAGATGACGGAAGTGCAGGACAATCCGTCGATCAAACGATGGACCGTCGACCATCCCCGTGGGTTGACACTTAGACTAAAACTAGGAACCCTCAGCAAACAGGGTTCTATTAAAGACGACGGACGTGCAGGACGATCTGTCGATCAACCGACGGACCGTAGACCACATCCGTCGTTCTAGAGGTAGGCAAATACGGGGAGTGGCTATCGACGGACCCCATCAATGGTCCGTCGACTGACTGACGGTCCGTAGACGGGGTCTCGTACTGTTGGTCAGACAGATTTTTCTGGTAAGTCTTGGTTGGTACCCCAAAGAACAATGTTCAAGCAAACTTAGATACATTAAGTTCATGTAGCATTTAACAAACTATTTCCTCATTCCTAGGGAATGGATTATCGCAATTTCAATTCTAGATTCTAAAAAACCATCAAACCCTAAGTAGGAAACAACAACACTTAAAACACAGTACATTTAGATAATACACCCTAACCCATTCACTTTCCATTAATCTAAGGGACTGGGAACTCAGTTTCAACAATTCAAGCATGCAATTTTGTCCCAAAGTCAAGACCCACATACGTATTACATCAATTTAGCATGCAAATGAACGAGAATTCATTGAGCAGATCAGAATGACATACCTGTGTACTGTGGTGGAGTGAATGGGGAGATGAATTTGTATACGAAACCACACCGAGCCAAACTTTGAACACCGATCGGAAGGAAGACAGAAACAGATTGGAATTTGGGAGAGAAAAGCTTTTGGGATTGATGGGGATTTAGGGAAGAGGGAAATCAGAGTGTTTAAGGGGGAGTAAATGGGTGAGTGAGTGGGGGAGTTGAAAGAAAATGGGGAGGGAAACGGTTGGAAAGGGGATTTGAAAGGGTGGGGGTAACTGAAAATTTTAAAAATTCAATATATAGTCGGTTGGGTTGGGTCGGGTAACTGGGTCTGGGGAACTAACGATTCCCCATCGGCGAACCATAAGTCCAGCGACGGTACATCGACTGTTCCATCGACTGTGCTCTAACTTAGAAAAAATTAGAAATCATACCTGGGATCCACGGATGCCATCGACGGTCCGTCGATGGGACGACGGTCCGTCGGTTGGTCCGTCGATCATTGCACCAGACCAATTTCTGCAGATTTTTGGTGATTTGGTCCCTGCACATTGAACACCCAATAAGCTAATCTTTTTGTGTTTTCTGGACACTTTTTGGACACGGACCCTAGTCTACTCTCTAGCCAACACTTCTAAAAGAAAATTAAAGAAAATGCATACTTGACATTAAGTAAAAACCAAAATAATGCACTACTCCTATAAAATCAAGAAAAACCTATTGTTGGCTAGAGGATACATATTGGGTTGCCTCCCAATCAGCGCTTGATTTAACATCGCGGCACGACGCAAGACTCTTGATTACTTAGACTTCATCAAGATGGTATGCCTTAATCACTTCATTCGCATTTTCTGCATGCCCTAGGTAGATTTTGATTCTTTGACCGTTCACCTTGAACCTTACATCCTCTTTGTTCTCCAGCTCAACCGCACTATGCGGGAATACTTGAGTGATCACGAATAGACCAGTCCATTTGGACTTAAGTTTGGTCGAAAACAAGCGCAACCTAGAGTTAACAAAAACACCAAATCCCCAACCACAAAGTCGCGCTTCTCAATCTGTTGGTCATGGTACTTCTTCATCTTTTCTTTGTAGAGGGCTGAACTTTCATATGCCTTCAAGTGAAACTCATCAAGCTAATTTAACCCATTCAACCTTTGTTCCGCTGCTTCATTCCAATCCATCTTCAGTTTCTTCATTGCCCACATGGCCTTATGCTCTAACTCAACCGGCAAGTGACAAGCCTTCCCATATACAAGTTGGTATGGAGACATACCTATGAGCGTCTTGTATGCTGTCCGGTAGGCCCAAAGAGCATCATCAAGCCTCCTTGACCAATCCGTTCTACTTGCATTCACCATTTTTGCCAGAATCTGCTTGATTTCTCTGTTTGACACCTCAACTTGCCCACTAGTCTGAGGATGGTACGGTGTGGCCACATTGTGGCGAACCCCATATTTCTCCAACAACCCTTTGAACAACTTGTTGCAAAAGTGGGATCCCCCATCACTAATAATGGCCCTTGGGGTGCCAAATTTGGAAAATATGTTCTTTTTCAAGAACGCAGTGACTCTTCCCTTCATTATTTGCAAGTGCTATGGCTTCCACCCATTTTGACACATAATCAAACGCCACAAGAATATACTTCATCCCATGAGAACTCATAAAGGGGACCATAAAGTCAATACCCCACACGTCAAACAACTCAATTACAAGGATGGGATTTAAAGGGAGTTCTTGCCGTCTAGAAACACCTCCATCTCTTTGGCACCTATCACATGCCTTGGTGAACTCATGAGCATATTGGTGGATGGTTGGCCAATAGTAGCTACATTATAAAATTTTATGGGCAGTCCGGATACCACTATGATGCCCACCCACAGGCGAGGAGTGGCATGCCTCCAAAACACTCAACATCTCAACTTCCGGCACACAACGTCGGATAAGCCCATCGGCACAACTCCTAAATAGATATGGTTCATCCCAAAAGAACTTTTTCACATCATGCATGAACTTTTTCCTTTGATGAAAGGACAAGTCCGATGGGACGATATCACTAGCCAAGTAATTTGCAAAATCTGCGAACCATGGAATCAAGTCATGAGAAGCGGCCAATACATGCTCATTAGGGAAAGTATCATCAATTTCAGCCTTTTCACCCAACTCTCGCATAGCTTCATCCTCTAATCTGGACAAGTGATCGGCAACTTGATTTTCGGTCCCTTTTCTATCTTGCACTTCAAAGTCAAACTCTTGCAACAATAATACCCATCGAATCAATCTTAGTTTCGCATACTTCTTTGCCATCAAATATCTCAAGGCAGAATGATCAGTATGCACTATAACTTTCGTGCCAAGCAAATAGGATCAAAATTTTTCGAAGGCGAATACCACCGCAAGTAGCTCTTGTTCAGTCACAGTATAATTCTTTTGAGCTTCATTGAGGGCTTTACTGGCATAATAAGTGGGGTGAAGGATTTTATCCCTTCTTTGTACCAAAACAACACCAAGAGCAACCCCACTAGCATCACACATAACCTCAAATGGTTTGCTCCAATCCGGAGAAATAATGATGGGCGCAGACACCAACTTCTCCTTCAACTCTCCAAATGCCTTCAGACAGGATTCATCAAAATAAAATTTACACTCTTTCTCAAGCAGCTTGCACAGAGGATGTGCAATTTTTAAGAAATCTTTGATGAACCTCCGGTAGAAACCTGCATGCCCAAGGAAACTCCTCACACCTTTTACAGAGATGGGTGGAGGAAGTCTCTCTATGACCTCGAATTTAGCTCGATCAACCTCTATACCCTTCTCTGAGATGCGATGGCCCAATACAATACCCTCTTTCACCATAAAGTGACATTTTCCCAGTTTAGCACAAGGTCTCAATCTTCAAATCTTTTGAGAACTTCGGCCAAGTGACTCAAACAATGATCAAACGAGTCACCAACAATAGAAAAATCATCCATAAATACCTCAATGGTGTCCTCCACCATATCGGAGAATATGGACATCATACATCTCTGAAAAGTAGCTGGTGCATTACACAACCCGAAGGGTATCCTCTTGAACGCGAAAGTTCCATAAGGACAAGTAAAAGTGGTTTTCTCTTGATCTTCCGGTGCAATAGAGATTTGGTTGTAACCCGAGTAACCATCAAGAAAACAATACCACCCCTTTCCTGCAAGCCTATACAACATCTGATCCATGAATGACATAGGAAAATGGTCCTTCTCAGTCCATGCATTCAATTTCCGGTAATCCATACACACTCTCCATCTGGTCACCAACCTCATTGGAACAAGATCATTTTTCTCATTAGGGACCACAGTCATTCCCCCTTTCTTGGGCACACACTGAATAGGGCATACCCAACTACTATCAGCAATCGGATATATGACTCCGGCATCCAACCACTTATTAATTTTCTTCTTCACTATCTCTTGCATAGGTGGATTTAAACGTCTATGGTGCTCAATACTTGGCTTATGATCAAGCATGAGTTGGATTTTATGTGAACAAATACCGGGATGGATCCCAATAATATCTGCAATAGTCCACCCAATAGCTCTCTTGAACCTCTTCAACACTTCAACCAAACACTCTACTTGTTGCACATTCAAATCTGATGCAATAATAACCGGCAAAGTGTCACCTTTTCCCAAGAATACATATCTCAGATGAGGTGAGCCTTAAGCTCTAATTTTGGAGCCTCCTCAATAGATGGTTTCGCGGGTGGAGACTCGCGATGCATCATATCTAACTCTAATTTCTTAGGTTTGTACCGAACATCACCTCGATCAAGTGCCACAACCAATGACCCATACTCTTCAATACCATCACTCTCAAAGTTCATAATCACTGCTGCTAGTGCCTCAACACCAAGACGTTCTTCTATTTGGACCTCTGACAAACTCTCAACTCTGTAGGATATCGCAGATACCGATTGGAGCTCACCACTCTTCCTCATGGACCTACAAATGTTGAAAGTCACTTCTTCATTGTTTAATCGAAACTTCATCTGCCCTTTCTTCATGTCAACCAAGGCGCGACCGGTAGCAAGAAATGGCCTCCCAAGAATAATAGGCACCTCAAAATCCACCTCACAGTCAAGAATCAAAAAATTGGCCAAAAATATGAACGACTCCACCTTCACTAACACATCGTGGAGTATCCCAATAGGCTTCTTCACTGTTCGATCGGCCATCAGTAGCCGCATCGCAGTGGGCTTTGGATCACCCAAACCTAACTTTTTGTAGATGGATAGAGGCATGAGATTTATGTTTGCCTCAAGATCACATAATGCTTTAGCGAAGTGTAACAACCCGAATGTACATGGAATAGTGAAAGCACCCAGATCTTCTTTCTTTTGCACTAGAGACCTTGTAGCAATAGCACTACAGTGTTGCATCCTATCATCCTCCTCAAAACTAACCGATCTCTTCTTAGTGACCATATCTTTCATGAACTTGGCGTAACCGGGCATTTGTTCAAGAGCTTCTATCAAAGGAACATTGATGGAAAGCTATTTCAACATATTAATAAAACGCTGGTATTTACCATCTTCTGTATTTTTTACCAAACTTTGCGGGAATGGTGGTGGTGGTCTTGGAATGGGAGTCACCTTTTGCGGCTTCTCTGCTTCTTTTACCGCTTCATCTACCAACTAACCACTAGCTTCTACTACCTCATGTTCTCTTCTTATCTCATTTTCTACGCCAGACAGCATAGGTGGATCTATGGTTTCTTAGCACCTCCAGTAGTGACTGCCATACAATGTCCATCATTTTTCGGATTTTGAACAGTGTTGCTAGGAAGAGTAACCGGTTGACGTGGGTTCACAGTAGAAGACAATTGAGCCATTTGCAACTCAAGATGCTTAATTGAGATTGCATGTGCATCCACCTTTTGCCCAATATTCACTAAATCACTTCTCAACTCTTTGGCATGCTCATCACTAGCATCAAACCTCCTCCTCATCTTCTGCAACATATCCTCAACTCGCGCCATACTACCTCCACCATCTCTAGGATAAACTTCACAATTTTTAGGTGGAACATAGGGCCCACTTCGATCATTTTTGTTTCCATGGTTACCCCGGTTGAAGTTGTTGTCGCGGTTGTAGTTTCCTTCACGAACATAGTGACCCTCTCGGTTGTAATTCCCATAGTTTCGACCTTGATTTCCTTGACCTTGGCTCCAATTCTCCTGATTGGAGACTTGGGCGTTTGGTCGGAAACCCCCCGTCTGCTTATTTACTGCATAAGAATCTTCTTCATAGTAAAATTATCTACCGGCGGTGGTGGCTTAGTCAAATAATTCACCGCATTCACTTTCTCTGCACCCCCAGTGACATGTTTCAACACTAACTCAAACGCAGTTCTCATTTGAGCCATCTCTTCACGAATCTCATCTGTGGCTGGGTTGTGTGTATATTGCACCGCAAAAGTGTTTCTCCCAGTATCCGACTTTCTAGTGCTCCAAGCTTTATTATTTCGGGAGATTTTCTCTAACTTCTCAGCGATCTCTGCATAAGTTCACTCCCCATAGGAACCACCCGCAATAGTATCAAGCACCGCTTTGTTGTTATCATCTTGCCCCCCAATAGAAGTACTCTTTCAGCGACTCATCATCAATGCGGTGGTTTGGGACACTTCTCAAGAATGAGGTGAACATATCCAAAGAACTGCTTACTGACTCCCCTGGTAATGCCACAAAGTTATTCACCCTGTCTTTGTGGTTGAGCTTTTTAGAAACCGGGTAATACCTTGCTAGGAACACATCCATCAACTGCTCCCAAGTATAGATTGAGTTATAGGAAAGATCAGTAAACCATATAGCAGCCTCTCCCGTCAGTGAGAGAGGGAACACTCTTAACCCAATGACGTCCATGTCCAAGTCAGGCCTCCCTACACAACTCTTACACACCGACCTCAGTTTGGCGATGTGAGCATGTGGATCCTCAGATGGTAGCCCCAAAAATAGACCTCTAGCGGTGAGCATTTGCATCAAGCTACCAGTTACCACGAAAGTATGACCATGTGGTAGAGGAGGTATGACAAGTGGCCCGTGGTGATGTTGACATTTCCCCTATAGTACTCTTGAGGGCGTGGGGCGGGAGGTTGCCTCCTCACCTCACCTTCACCAGGGTTCTCAGCCAACACTTGATCATGAGCTTCAACCGGCGGTGGAAGTTGACGGTTGAACTCATCCTCGAGATTAGCCGGATTGCGTGGATTGTTCATTCTACGCAGTGTATGGTTCAGTTTGGGATCGGGTGAAAGTATGGGTTGTTCTCGACTCCTTGTACTTGACATACACTAAAGTTAGACCTGCGAGAGACAAAAACAAAAAGAAAAAAGTAAAATTAGGAAATTGATGACTAAACTTCGGTAATGTGCTTAAAGTTAATCTAAAAGCCACTTTCCCTGGCAGCGGCGCCAAAATTTGATACGCTCAAATTATACTCCCCTAAAGAAGTATAAGTGGTCGTATCAAGTAAAGAACCCAAATGTTAGGTTGTGGTCGATCCCACATGGAAAATGGTTTAGACTTAACTTTAATCTACGATTACTTCTATTTAGTCAAGTCTTTCCAAAAACAAACAATTAAAGGGGGGGGGGGATTTTGCGTAGCAAAAGTAATTAATTAAGTCTAAGTAAACAAGTAGCAAGTTCAAATATTTGATGTTTATCAAGTGACGAGAGAAACTAGGGTGTAAGTGTTCCCCATAGGTTCATAACGCAGTAACCCTAGCTATAACAACTCTTTCCTAGTATCTTGCATGCAAAGTGGTAAGTTATGTATCCCTAATTTCTTGGTTCGGCAACTAGGGAATTTCACTCCGCACCTTGGTCCGGCTACGTGTGTATACTTTACTAAACCTTACCTTTTCCCTCATATTAAGCATCATATTCAATGTATGGCTAAGTTACTACTTCGCACCAATTGAAACTAGCCTATTAGATAGTGTATACTAAATCTACGTTGATAATTATTTTCTTATTATCTACCTCCTTGGTCCGGCAAGTAGCAACAAGGCGAGTTTTAACATTGGCCACCGTTAAAAAGACTTCTAAACGAAAGAATTATCAATACATGCAAGAAACTATTCTAGATTTGTTATTTAGCTAGTTTTACTTTGTTAATTACCCATGGTTCTCACAACCCTAGTTGTGGATTTAGTTACCCATGCTAAGTATTACACAGTTCGTGATTAATAAACAAGAAATCATATACTTACTTTAACAAGTTGAATAAAACCCAGAAAATATCACTTGAATTAATGAAAAATATTGTAAGAAACGATTCCGAAAAGTATAAGTATTTTCCAAAAACCCAAGTTTTACTTCCAATAACACAAGTCTAAAAAACAATAAAGTTTCTAACCCCAAAAATGAGGTTTTTAGTCCTATTTATAATAATAAAGTCCTAAAAATAAAAGGAGTACTATTTAAGGAAAAATCTATCCAAAACGCGTCTGCCGTCGATGACCCGACTGGAACGACGGTCCGTCGACAACTTCCGTCGGTCCATACTTCAAATCTTTTTTAGCTTCCACTTTTCAACACTTCCTGCTACCATCGACAGACCAACAACACGGTCTGTCAGTAGACCTACGGTCCATCGATGGCCTCTGTTCCTCCATACATATTGGTTTCTTCAAGCCGGGTACTAGACTACTTTCTGTTACCACAGACGGTTAGCCATGACGGTCCGTCAGTGGGTTAACGGACCGTCGCTCCTTCCGTAGCCCCACACTTTGTCAGATTTCCCCGATTTTATTTCAGCTGCTTGGACCTTCAGTCGACGATCATCACCTACGGACCGTCACTAGGTAACGGACAGTCAGTGGCTCCGTAGGTCATCACTTCTGCATATTTCAGCACAGTCTTCAGCGTTTTCATTCTGAATAGTTTTCCTGCAAACATAGAGAAAAACACATTAAAACTACTACAAAAAGGCCTTAGACACACACTAAACTTAAGGAAAAATCATTGGAAGTACTGTAAAACCACGGTATATCAATATTCTCTTGGTAGAGTGGGAAGATTAGGAAGATTTGGTTATTTCGAATTACATAATTGGTGCTGTCTTGGAGTTGTTAAAGTATTTTAGTGGTTCTAGATGTACCACCTTGATTTATAGAATATCTACTATGCGTATTTATGGTTGTTCGACAATTTAATATTTCATCTTGTCATCGTGGTCATGTATTGAGTATGCATGGTTGAATGTGGGGATCATTCGATTCAATTCTACTATGCTTAAAAGGTAGTCTATAATTACTAAATCTAGCATTTCGATAGTCTTGTTGGATGGTTTGTATGCTTGGACATATCCCTCGATGTGTATCTGATTTCTAAAAACAAAACTTTTATAACTTAAACTTATGGGAAACTGGGTTGTAAGATGGAGATATTGATAAGATCTATGGTTGATTGGGTATTATGATTGTGTGTCGGTTGGATCATGTTCACCTCTAATTTTGGCGGGTTTTTATTTAGGATTCATTCATGGTTACGTGAGAAATGATTTGTCCTGATGTTTGTATCAAAGTAATTTAAATCATGTTATAGACATGTGAACGATCAACTTTGGTGGTTATTGGAAATTTCTTTGTGGTTAGCTATGTGTACCTACAACAATAATTATCACTTGAGCATTGTGATGACTTCATTTAGGCATTATATGGGAGGAGGTGTAGGTATTCAATCTGTTGAGTGTAGACGAGGATTATGTCATAAAGTGAGACTTAGTGTTGTTAAACAATACCTTTGGTTTGAGGAAGAACCGATTGAAATTCTTGATCACAATGTCCGAAAGCTAAGGACATGCGAGAAAATTATCCCCGATAATTTGATGTTTCAGATACTACTCTACTACATTTTAGCCATCCTTTCCTAGTTTATCACTCGGGGATGAGTGATGGGTAAATTTGTATCTATTGTAATGACCTGATATCTGTCGTTAGGGAAAACACAACAGCAAAAGAATTGGGTCCAGAAAACTTTTTCGTAGTAACTTGAGATTTCCTAGCCTGGTATAGATTTGGACAAAATTGGAGTTAGTGGGGTCTAGGGAAATCCTCTAAACAATAAGATATCTATTAATGAATTTGATTACATGAGTGGATAGCTAAGATGTTAAGGAAGCCGTATGACTTTAGGTAATTAAATTTGGGCGAGAAAAACTGTCAAAACTAATCTCCGCGTGAACGGGTATTTTCAAGTGTGTGTTATTAAATGGGGTTTTAAATTCTTAAATTTTCTCACTATTCCCGTGTAAGACGCTATGACGAGATTATTCCTGCCAGGGCGGGGCCACTGTGGCGGGTTGGGGTCGTCATAGTGGGACAAACGCGACTTAAGTTGGAAATAAAACCCCAAACATTTTATTGTGCACTCGACTTTGAGATCAAAGGAACAAACCCAGGTGTGTTCTTGATGGTTGTTCACCATTCTTAAGGCTAAAGGTAAGGTTTTCACTTCCCGAATCAGTGTTTTGATTCGTAGAATGTAATTTCATTTGTTATGATCGATAAAGGAGGGTTTGATATGGAATTATGGAGCAAAAAGACCTAATTCAGGTATGAGGATCAAGGGTTTGACCTAGGGTTGATCTTATTGATTATGATCAAAGTAATTGAGTCTTGTTTATTGATCCTCGTGTTATATTTATGTTTCTAGCTTGGATTCAAGGTAGGTGATAGTTGTGATTTCATGTTGGTGTGATGTATGTTTGCAGTTACTACATTATGATGTATGTATGTATGTGAATGTTGCATTATTGTTCACACTACTCGTAAATTAGGATGATTTAATAATTATGTGCCATGAAATCATGAACTGATTGTATGATTTTGAGAATGTACATTGTGATTGTGATTGTGGCTTGTTGAATGGATCTACTATTGCATTCCGACATACTAACTTGAATTGGTTGCCACGTTCTAGAATAAACATGGGATAAGTTTCCACGTTCCGACATAAACATGGAATTGAATCGGTTGTCACGTTTTGGTATAAACATTGGATTAGGTAACTCGTTCCGATATGCTAACAGTTTGGGTATGGGTTCGATGATAGGACCATTGAATTGGGTTCCATGATAGGACCATTGAATTGGGTTCCATGAGAGGATCATTGACTTGACATAACTTTATATGTTGAGAATTCTGAAGTTGTGTGTTGTTCGTAAGTGATGACTAATATTGTATATGTCCGGTATATGCATGTTTATTATTGTTAGAATGACTTATATTGTAACAACCCTAAAAATGAATAAGATAAGAAATGCTTAATGTGTCAAGAATGCCTACGATTAGACCAGGGTTCACACGGATTGATGCGCGTAGAACAAGACCTCGGAACCCTTGCTACAGTCAAGCAAACTAACTTGGGGAGTTAGTTGAGCTTGGAAAGGTTGGGTCCAACCATGTAGGGCTCTCGAATACGAAGATTTACTCGAAGGAGTCTTTACCGGACTTAAGAAGAGGAAATCTTAGGTTTGAAGGGTCTAGGGGTTAAATGGTCTTTTTCCTGGCTAAGGGTAGTATCATAATTACCCTAAATATATAATTAATTACTTATTTAATAAGGTGGAGGGGCAAATTGGGGAGAGAGAGCCGAAATTGAGCTCTTGAAGTTAAGTCTTGCTCCACCCGGGTTCGAACCTAGGTGGAAGGAATGAATTTATGTGATTTTTATTTAAGCTATTGAATTAATATAATTAATTAATAATTATTATTCATTAGCTGATTTAAAATAAAATAAAAATAAAATTTTTAATAATTAACTAAACCTTATTTGACTAAGTCCTAAACTAGACTCCTAAGCCTAATATAACTCCCATTCTCTCACATCTATCTCTCAACTCTCACGCTCAATCTCTCCCATTCTTTCACACGAAATTTCTCTGCCAAAATAAGATACAAAAGCAGAAAAATAAACCAAGTTCTTCACACTTGAAGAACTCACACGAAATCACAAGAAAACAAACGTTAATCGCACACTAGGCTAAGGGAGGTTGTTATTCGAGTGGAGTCGATATTGAGGAGGCTTAGACGTGTTCTTGAGTGGAGTTTTTGGGCAGCAACATCAAGGTTTGAACTTCAAAATAAGGTATGGGTTTTCTTCTCTCTTGGTCCCTTTCCCAAGAGACCCCTTAAGGTTCATATTATTCATTCGAAAACTAGGATTGTTTCCCCTTTTGCATGCCCCTGTCACTAGCTCCCAATGAATCGTAGGTTGGGTATGATTGCTGGTAGATTTAGGTGTATGTGATGTTTTCGTGATGATTATGATTACGTTTGTGTACTTGAAATCGTATGAAATGCAATCATGTAATCGAAAGTTTGTGCAAGTGTGTGTATGTGTAAAAAAGGGTCACTGTGAAGTTACTGTGAATGAGGTCAAGTTAAGGCTTCAAGTTTAATATTGTTTTGGTTGTCATTTTACGTACATAAACCTATGTAAATAGTGATGTTCATAAAAATGGAAGTGGGGCTGATTTGAGCGTCAATAATTTGGCTAAACGAATCCATGAAATACACCCCAAAAAGTGTTAAGCGATCCATGAATCTTCCCAAGTTTTCAAGTGGAATATTGATGAAAAAAAGTTAAGAAAATTATTAAGTGTACAGCCAAGAATATAAGTTTAGTTTAGGCTAAAATATAGAAGGGAAATCTGGAAAATTAAATTAATTTAAAGGGGTGAGGCCACCAGGATTAGAACCTGTGACCTCACCTGTGTGGAACCTTAATCTCGCAAGAAATAAACAAATGGGGTTGGGGGGATTCTAAATGGGGTGTACAGGTGAGTAAGGAGAATGCAAAAATTTAAATAAATAAAATGGGAGGCGTGGGAATTGAACCCACGACCTCCAGGCAGCGAATGAAAGAAGAAAATTAAAGAAAATAAAATGTGAGGCGTGGGAATCGAACCCACGACCTCAAGGCTGGAAAAGAGAAGGGCGAATTAAATAAGAAAATAAAGTGAGGCTGTGGGAGCTCGATCCCACAAACTCACGGCCTATACATAGCTAAGGAAAATGTTAAATAAAAAATAAATTAAGGAGGCTGTGGGGGTTCGAACCCACAACCTCCCAGCCCTAGCGAAATTAAAAATAAAATAAGGAGGCTGTGGGGGTTCGAACCCACAACCTCCCAATTCCAGTGAAATAAAGACTAAAATAAAAAGAGGCTGTGGGGGTTTGATCCCACAACCTCTTGGTCTAGGAAAAATGGGACAACAAAATTTTAAATGAAAAATAAAAGGGGTTGTGGGGGTTCGATCCCACAACCCTTCGGCCAAATAAGAGGAAAACCCAAGGAGAAAAATAAAGATAGAATGTTGATGTTGGGGCTCGATCTAGGGTCCCAATGTCATGAAGACTAAAAATAAAGTCAAGGAAAAATGTAAGTATTGTCAAAGTTGTTCGAACTTGGGTTCCCTTGCCCAAATTTCCGTATTGATACATAAGTCATACGTGAATTAAATGTTTAAGAATAATTCCATCTACTTAGATCAAAATCAAGATTTGCGCATACATACAAGATACATAGTTCTTGTACTACATAATCTTAGGAAGATATAAGTCAATTAACGAACTTTGAATAAAGCCTCATGGCTTGTATGTATACACCCATAAGTCTAGCATACGTTCAAAAATAAGTGAACCTAAGATGTATGTAATGAAATAAAGTAACCCTAGAATTGGTTAAGTACGAGTGTAAAACACACTAAATGGCCAAGTGCATGGCGTACGATGAAATGATTATTATGTAATGAAATGACGAAACCCTGGAAGGGTTAAGTAAGAGTGTGAAACACACAAATGGCCAAGTATATTGGCATATGATGAAATGAACATTCAAGTAAATTGGTGTGAGTAATTATAAAGAGAAAATGTGCTAATGTTAATGAATGTGGTGACAACATGATATGAGGCTAATGTAAAAGATGAGACCAATCTCAAATGAGCCTAAGTAAATGTTACCAAAATGTACTCACCTATGAGAGTGTAAAGTTAATGAAGAGACCAGTCTCTATGAACACTCTAATGAAAGTATTGAGATTAACACACTTAATACTAATGATGAGATGAGAAATTATCTATTGAGCTATGATGTCCTCAAACTAGAAGCCAGCTTCCATGACGTATGAGTTGAATGTAATGGAAATTTATACTGAGCATCGATAGACTAGATATGAGCGGTGATGCCTTCTTTCGGGAAGCGTGGAGGTTCACGTAACTCTCATGAGATGAGACTGTCCGGCTTGCCGGGTATGGGTCTCCTTATATCTCCTAGTCTTCGAACCTATACTGCCAATATAGGGATCTGGCGGGGTTAAATTCCCATGTACGCTAGCATGTTTTGGATCACTTTGGCTGGTGATTCCACCTCTTTTTGGTGTGGGGGAGACACTGGATTTCATGATGCTCACATGATCTATGTCGGTTAAAGTTAAAGTTCCCAATGAATGAATGAGGCCAGCCTCAAATGATGCACATAATGAAATGAATGATACCAAAGGTGTTAGGTTAGGATAATCAAGAGGTGAGCTAGACTCAAGTAATGACACTAGGTTATTCTTGATCATTGCACAGCAAACCCGATGAAAGTCTTAAACTACATCCTAGGTATAGCTGGTGTTCACACTAGTCTATGAACGAAATAAAATGAAGTACGTATGAATGAATGAAGCAGACTATGTGTTTGCTAATGAAGACTCCCTAGTTGAGGTCCCATATGTTGAGCCCTCATTTTGAAAAGTCTTAATGCCAAGTCCATGATTCCAAGGTCTAATGGCATATGAATGAATGTTATAAAAGATGTTATGTGCTGTATGCTATATGATATGTGCTATGTGTAAGATGTTATGTGCTGTGTGCAATATGATAAGTATGATGATGCATGTTACTCTCATGGCATGACTTTCCTAATCCAAATTTGGAATGCTCACTGACTTTCCTAATCCAAATTTGGAAAGTTCACTAACTTTCCTAATCCCAATTTGGCAAGTCCACTGACTTGACATTCCATAATCATGTTGTTAGGAAAGAGCCATTCTCATGCATGTCCTTGGTGTGTGCTTGCATATACCCACACTTAGTACAAGTGTGTAGTAATCCCATACAAATCTATATTTTTAGGTGCAGGCACAGGTGGACGCTTGAGAATACAGGTTGATGTTGCAGCTATCCGGACGTTGAGCTTTCATTCGGACTTGGTAGGCCCTCATGCTTTCGAGGATGTCTACCGTTACTATATAGCGTAGATATAGGCTTTAGCTAGTGGAGCATGTTCCACTAGTGTTTCTTTCCATTTTTATTTCAGACATTGGATTGGTGCCATTTTGGCAATTATACATTTATTACAGTATTGCACTGTTTCTTTCATTTGATTATCTCTATATTAGATGGTTGATTTGTGAACGCCCATGATGTTAAGTTTAAAATGTTTAGCATGAAACAAGAAAACAAAAAGTTCAAATTTTCCGCTAAAATTAACCTAGATGAAGTAAGAATGACGTAAGTAGGCTTGTCTGCGACCTCTGAGATGTCAACGATGCGGTCTCGTCTGGGGTCTAGATTCCGATCGTGACAAAGTTGGTATCAGAGCACTAGGTTAAATTCCGAGAATAATGAGTTCACGTCAACCATATTGAGTAGTTTCTAAGTCATGGTAGTGAAGTGCACCACTATCCTGAATTAGAGACTGCATGATGTGTAGGAAAATTTCCCTTCTTCTGATCTTATCGTCCTTTTCCTAATGTCTGATTTCTTGGTGTTATGAGCGTGTCTAACATCAATTCTTATTGTTTTCAGAGAATGAATACTAGGAGGAACGTTTGTTAGAGGAGAGGAGGAGCAGCTGCTGGGGACAACCAGGTTCCACCCCAGGCTCCAGCTGAAGGAGTGGCTATGCTGGTTAACCCAGCTGGGTTGACTGATGCGGAGGTGCGGGCATCTCTGGCTCAGATGGCGCAGGCCATCACTATGTAGGCCCAGGCCATGACTGACCAGGTCAATCGGTAGAATGTTCAGAGGGAGAACCCACCGGTTCGTAGCATGGCTGACAGGCTGAGAGATTTCACGAGGATGAATCCTCCTATTTTCACAGGGTCCAAGACTTTAGAGGATCCCCAGGAGTTTGTGAACGAGGTGCATAAGATTCTGGTGGCTATGGGGGCCACAGATACTGAGAAGGCTGAGCTGGCTTTCTATCATCTCAAGGATATTGCACAGACTTGGTGCAAGATGTGGCAGGATAGCCGAGCTTTGGGCGGAGTTCCAGTCACTTGGGAGATGTTTAAGACAGCCTTCCTAGAGAGATTCTTTCCCAGGGAGATGAGAGAGGCAAAGGTTGAGGAGTTTATCAACCTTAAGCAGGGATCTATGATAGTCAGGGAGTATTCCCTGAAGTTTGTTAAACTATCCAGGTATGCTACTTTCGTTAGTATCTAACAGCAAGGATGCGATGAGTACTGAAGTTTGTTAAATTATCCAGGTATGCTACTTCCCTTGTATCTAATAGCAGGGATGAGATGAGCAGGTTCCTCACAGGAATCAATGGAGATCTGGAGAAGGAGTGTCGGTCTGCGATGCTCCATGATAATATGGACCTCTCCAGGTTGATGGTGCATGTCCAACATGTAGAGAACTGCCGCAAAAAGAGGGGTATTCATGATTCTAGGAGGCCTAAGCCTCAAGATCAAGCAGGTCCCATCCATGGAGGCCACAGAAACAATTTTGGCATCCGTGAGCAGCCCTGGTTCAAGAAGGGGCAACAGAGTTCTGGGAACTCTAATTCTCAGAGGAGTACAACACCTAGAGGAGGCATACCTGATCCCAAGAAGGGCAATGGAGGTGAGATATAGTGTCCCAAAAAGAACTGTGCTAAGTGTGGCCGTGCTCACATTGGAGAGTGCAGACAGGGCACTAATGCCTGCTTCGGTTGCGGTAAGAGTGGGCACATGGTTAGAGACTGCCCACAGAATAGAGGTCAGGATGGAGGTAATGCTCAGCCTAGGCCTAATCCACAGGGTGCAGCAGCAACCAAGCCTCCTAAGAGGAACAGGTTTTATGCCTTGAAGGGCAGGGAGGAGCAGGAGAAGTCCGCTGATGTGGTCACAGGTATGCTGCAAATATTCTCAACTTCTGTTTATGATTTACTTGATCCAGGGTCTACGCTTTCCTTTGTAACTCCTTTGCTTGCTCTCACTTTTGATATATTACCTGAAGTTCTGCATGATCCTATAGTGGTTCGTACACCTTTAGGAGAAAATGTAAGAACTGATAGAGTATACAAGAATTGCCCAATAGTTGTAAGTGGCAATGTGCAGACTTGGTTGAGTTACCCATGCATGATTTTGATGTTATTTTTGGCATGGACTGTCTTCACAGTTGTTATGGTTGTTTGGACTGTCGTAGTAGAGTGGTGAGATTTCGTTTCCCTGATGAAGAGGAGCTAGTCTGGGAGGGGTACAACTCGAGTCGTCCTAACCCCTTGATTTCAAACCATAAGGCCAATAAAATGATGTCCAAGGGGTTATTGTGTCATCTTGTGAGTGTTAATGATTTAGATCATGACATTCCTTCCATAGACTCAGTGCCTGTAGTGAATAAGTTCCTAGATGTATTTCCTGATGATTTGCCTGGAGTCTCTCCCCTCGAGAGATTGATTTTGGTATCGACTTAGAACCTGATACTAAACCAATTTCAATTCCCCCTTACAGAATGGCTCCAGCTGAACTCAATGAGTTGAAGCTGCAGTTAAAAGATCTCATTGATAAGGGTTTCATTCAGCCAAGCATATCCCCTTGGGGCGCTCCGGTGTTGTTTGTGAAGAAAGGATGGAACCCTTAGAATGTGTATCGATTATCGGCAGCTCAACAAAGTCACTGTAAAGAATAAGTATCCACTTCCCAGAACAGATGATTTTTTCGATCAGCTCCAAGGGTCTAGTTTCTTCTCTAAGATTGATCTTCGTTCAGGGTATCATTAGCTTAGGGTTAGGGATGGATATATCCCAAAGACAGCCTTTCATACCCGTTATGGCCATTATGAGTTCTTAGTTATATCATTTGGTCTTACGAATGCACCTGCTGCATTTATGGACCTCATGAACCGAGTCTTCCATGAATACCTTGATTCTTTCGTCATAGTATTCATTGACGACATCCTCATCTACTCTAGGACCAAGGAAGAGCATGAACAATATTTGAGACTAACCTTGCAGGTACTTAGACAACATCAGCTGTATGCCAAATTCTGCAAGTGTGAATTTTGGCTTAGATCAGTGACCTTCCTGGGTCATGTTGTGTCTGATCAAGGCATGGAGGTGAATCCCAGGAAGACTGAGGCTATGAAGAACTGGCCAAAGCCTCTTACTCCCATTGACATCCGTAGCTTTCTGGGATTGGCTGGTTACTACCGCAGGTTTGTGGAGGGCTTTTCTTCCATTGCTGCCCCATTGACAGCTTTGACTAAGAAGAAAGACAAGTTTGAATGGACGGAGACTTGTGAGAAGAGTTTCCAGGAGCTCAAGGACAGACTCACTTCAGCCCCGGTGCTTAGTTTGCCTAAGTGTGGTGAGAATTACACTGTTTACTGTGATGCATCTAGGGTTGGTTTGGGTTGTGTTCTTATGCAGGTTGGTAAGGTGATAGCCTATGCGTCCAGACAACTCAAGGTTCATGAGAAGAATTATCCCACTCATGACCTAGAGTTAGCAGCTGTGGTGTTTGCACTGAAGCTATGGAGGCACTACTTGTATGGAGTGCATGTGGATTTGTTCACAGACCACAAGAGTCTCAAGTATGTGTTCACACAGAGGGGGTTGAATCTACGTCAGCGGAGATGGTTGGAGCTGTTGAAGGATTATGACATGAATGTTCACTACCATCCAGGAAAGGCTAATGTTGTGGCTGATGCTTTGAGAAGGATGAGCATTGGAAGTACAACCCACGTTGAGGATGAGAAGAAGGAGTTGGTGAAAGATGTACACAGACTGTCCAGACTGGGTGTGCGTTTGGTTGACTCTACCAGTGGGGGTGTTTCAGTTCATCCTAGTTCGGAATCATCCTTGGTAGTTGAAGTCAAGCAGGGTCAGCATCTAGATCCTGTGTTGATGGAGCTGAAGGACTCAGTGTTGATAAAGATGAATGAGTCTTTCGCTGTGGGAGGTGATGGTATACTTAAGTATCAGAACAGGCTGTGTGTACCAGATGTAGATAATTTGCGGACCAGGATTGTTGCAGAGGCCCATCGTTCCAGATATTCCATACATCCAGGTTCCACCACGATGTATTATGATCTTAAGCAAATTTATTGGTGGGATGGCATGAAGAAGGACAATGCAGAATATGTGGCGAAGTGTCCTAATTGTCAGCAAGTTAAGAGAGAACATCTTAAGCCTGGCGGTCTGACTCAGATTATTGAGGTTCCGACTTGGAAGTGGGAGGCCATTAATATGGACTTCGTGGTTGGTCTTCCGAGGACTAGGAGGCAGCATGACTCCATATGGGTTATTATGGACAGATTGACTAAGTCTGCCCACTTTATCCCTGTGAAGTCTACTTACAAAGCCGAGGATTATGCGAGACTCTACATTTATGAGATTGTGAGATGGCATGGGATTCCTTTGTCTATCATTTCAGATAGAGGAGCTCAGTTTACTTCACATTTCTGAAGATCTTTCCAGAAGATCTTGGGCACGCAGGTGAAGCTTAGTACTGCCTTTCATCCAGACTGATGGGCAGGCAGAGCGCACCATTCAGACATTGGAGGACATGTTGAGAGCGTGTGTGATTAACTTCAGGGGTAGCTGGGTTGACCATCTGCCTTTGATAGAGTTCTCGTATAATAATAGCTATCACTCCAGCATTGGGATGGCACCGTTTGAGGCACTGTATGGTAGGAGGTGTAGATCTCCAGTTGGGTGGTTCGAGGTTGGAGAGTCATCTATTTTGTGTCCAGAGATCATTCATGAGGCCTTAGAGAAGGTCAGAGTGATTAGGGACAGGTTGGCTACTGCTTATAATCGGCAGAAGTGATATTCAGATAACAGAAAACGGCCCTTAGAGTTTGATGTTGGTGACCAAGGCTATCTGAAGATATCACCTATGAAAGGGGTGATGAGGTTTGGCAGGAAGGGGAAGTTGAGTCCGTGGTATGTTGGGCCATACGAGATCATACAGTGTGTGGGTGAGGTGGCCTATGAGTTGGCATTGCCTGCGGAGCTAGCTTCTGTCCATCCAGTATTTCATGTATCCATGTTAAAAAAGTACCTAGGTTATCCAGCATTGATTCTACCTGTGGAAGGTTTGGGGGTCGATGAAGACTTGTCCTATGAGGAGGTACCTGTTGAGATCTTAGACAGACAGATCAAGCGGCTGAGTGCCACAGTGAAGGTATTGTGGAGAAATCATCATGTTGAGGGTGCTACGTGGAAGGCTGAGGACGACATGAGATCCCGTTACCCTCATCTTTTCAGCTCTTGAGGTTAGACTTCTTACTCTTAAGTCTAAGTTTCCTTATCTCTCCATATTTTGTTGCTATTGCTTGACTGTGCATAGGGATTATGTTATGATCTGACTGCATTACGCTATATAGTGGTAGTGTCATTCGGGGACGAATGTTCCTAAGGGGGGGATAATGTAACAACCCTAAAAATGAATAAGATAAGTAATGCTTAATGTGTCAAGAATGCCTACGATTAGATCAGGGTTCACACGGATTGATGCGCGTAGAACCAGACCTCGGAACCCTTGCTACAGTCAAGCTCAACTAACTCCCCAAGCTCAACCCTTTACTATGGCTTTATTATGATGTTCCTCTTGAACATGAATATGAATATGTCTTATTTATGTGGTGATATAGACTTGTATATAGTTCTTGGAATGTGCATAAAGGCTTTAAAAGTGAATGTAGCATACTTATAAACAAAATGTCCTTTTGTGCATGTTTCCAAATGGTTTACTTGCATATGTATTTGTACTTAGTTATTTTGCATGTATTGAAAGACAAAACCCTATGATTCTAGCTATTAGTTGTTTTGCGTATATTTAAAGACATTGTTCTAATTCTTCTATTTCAAGGACTATGTTGTATTCATTTTATAAGACTTGTATTGATGTAAGCGCTAATTCCTGATTCTCATACTCTTATGTTTAGATGGTAATGTGAAACAAGTTAGTGTCTATTTTTATATATGAAGTGAAGTTGTACTTCCAACGTAAAAGTTTTAAATTTTCTGCTTTTTTATTCTATCAATGATGCTATGATGAATGCTAAGGGATTGTCTAAGACCTCTTCGAGGATGAAGACGCTGGTTACGACTAGAGGGTGCTCTCTCGTCGTGAAAAAATTTATATGGTTGAATAATGTTAGCAATGATGCCTCACAAAGCCGCGTCTATGTAGAGTCTTGTTCATAATTGTGAAGTGCGCAACACTTATGAATGAGAGATTATGTGATATTCTTTTGATATTCTTAAATCGTGCCGAAAGAGTCCTAACTCTATGTCTCCTTTTCTTCTATTCCTTTTCTTGTGGATATAGGCTATGACTACCAGAAGGTCAGCCGCAAGAAGGGTTGAAGAGGATATTGGAAATGTGGGAGTTCCTCCCCAAGGCAACAAAGCTCCTCCTCAAGAGCAAGTTCTTCTTGGTGGCCAAGCTCCGGTCAATCCTCCTGTCATGTCGGATGGAGAAATAAGGGTGGCTTTCTTAAACTTGACTCTAATAATGGATACTCAAGCTGAAGATGTAACTACTCAAGCTCAATATATGACGACTCAAGCTAATCGGGAAGTTGCGCCCCGTGTGAATCAAAATGCTAGTACCATTGCTTCACGTTTGAGGGACTTCACTAAGATGAACCCTCCAGTGTTCTTTCGCTCTAAGGTAAATGAAGGTCCTCAAGTATTTCTGGATAAGGGTTATAAGATCTTATATTCTATGGGATTGAGTTCAAATGAGAAGGCCAAGATAGCTTCTTACCAACTTAAAGATGTGGCTAAAACTTGGTACACTCAATGGAAGGACAATATGACTTTGAGAGCAGGTCCCATAAGTTGGGAAGTCTTTAGGAGGGAAGATCTTGATAAGAATTCATAACCCGTGTCATGACTCGGGAGCACCCCCTAGTCGTAACTGGCGTATTCGATCTCTCTGAGGTCTCATATAAGCCACATGGATCATTCAGTGCATACGATACTCAAAATAAGTAATAATTTAAAACATTCTCCACACACGAAGAATACTTTCATTAATAAGCAAGCAGAATACTTTAAAACATTTAACTTTACAATATGTCTCAATAAAGCATCTAATAACTTTTGGAGTACAACATAGGGACTAAGCCTATACATGAATTGAAATAAAGACTAAAAGACCAAATAAAGAACATGTGGGTCTTGTCCTCGAATCAATAAAAACTCACCAAGGTAAGGATATTTCCTTTCTATCTCATAACATTTAGTTCCATATTCATCAAGTAAGCCTTTTAATCATTAAGACTCTCTACCTAAGGTTACTTTAACACACACCTAGGTAAGACATCAATAGACCACCCATACACCCTCTTTAAGCACACCTAAGTATTCCTCTAAGCCACCCTAGATAAGAACCTTTCTATTCAAAATACTATCATTAGGAGAACAATATTCAATTAGACCATTTATATGGCAACTAACCAAATAGGGGACTTCATACTATGGTCTTGGAAAACCTAGGGAACTCACTTAAGCATTTTCAAGCATACTCATGCCATGTGTAGTGTAACACTCCGAAAGTTCAAAGAATTAGACTAGAGCCTCAGCTATTAGATAATGGTTAAAATGACATCTCCAGACTTATACTAATGTAATAAAGTTGATTTAGGACAATTAGAGCTTAAACGTCAAGGGATGACCATGATATCCAGAAACTAGTGCAATTGAGCTAGTAAATATCCTAAGGTCTTGTGAATGTTTGAGAGTGTTGTATGAAGTCTAAAACTTGTAAAAAAATTCTTTAAAAAGGTAAAATAAAGTATATAGGGTCAAAAAGTCCAGGTCAGACTCCCAAAGTATCTCCCTAGGGGTCCTTGAAGGAACCCCACCTTTTACCAAACAAGCTGCCAAAGGCAGCAACAAATTTCATTACCATGAAACCAGTCCGTGTCGCAGCCATGGTTCACGAAGGGTCAAAAATGTCAGTCTGCGATGCAGACACGTCGCGAACTCCACTATCTCAAAATTAATTTTGGAAATCTTGAGGGAGTAACTCCGCGAACCGGACTTGTTTCCCGTCGAAAAATCTGAAATTAGAATTAAAGTTTGACTTCACAAAAAGGTCCACTTAAGTGAAGAGTCTTTTGGGTATTTTAGGGGAGGGTTATATATTTATTTTAAATCAGTTTTAACTCACACTTACTCACTCAAATTAAATCCCCACATCAAAACCCCCAATCTCTCACCTCTCTCTACTTTCTCTCTCTTCTTCCCAAAAACCACCATTGAAGAACAAAGAAAACTCAAGCTAGGACACTCAAGATTCATTCTTTGCCACTTCAATTTTGTGTAATATGATCGATTAAGGTATGGGGATATTTATTCATGGACTAGTTTCTCCATGAAGCCCTTCAAAAGTTCTAATTACAAAATCTATATTGTGACCAAAATAGGGTTTTGTAATCTAGCCATGGTCTCACACTTATTATTTACATTATGTTATGTGTCTTATATTATGATTATAATGGGATTAATTGATGAATTCTATTGTGAAAATATCTGAAGAACCCATGTACCCCCATAACCCAACTTTCATGAGTGTTGTGGGATGAATTGAGTAATCATGAGCAGGATGTATTATAATTGATGATTATATTGTTATATTCCATGCCTATTATGATTTAAATAAGGGTAATTATGATTCTTGATTCCTAACGTTGAAAAGAGGGTAAATTCTAGGGTTGTTTATGTGATGAAGAATATTATACATAGACGTTGAATTTTCATGCAAGGTGTATGGATTATGGAAGGATACAAGAAAGGTAATTAGGATGGTTTGCAATCTATTGAACCATATATTTTGTGTAGTATGAATTATGAATAACAAAATTGGTCTCTTGTGTTGATTGAAAGTATAACTCTCATGAAAACACCATAATTGAGATTATGAAAGTACTACTCACATTTGTATGATGATTCTAGGGTGAAAGTACATTATTACCTAATGAATGTAAGAGATCTATGTTAAATTTGTATTGAATGAAGAGAAATTACTCTTTACACATGGAGATACAATTTGTCACGACCCAAAAAGTACCTCCTAGAAGAAGGGAGCACCCTTAGGTCAGAATAATTGGGTACTTGACCTTTGGGAGGTCTTGTACTAGCCTTAGCTATCATTCATTACTTAAAATATGAACAATATTACGGAATTAAAACTTTTCATGATACTAATAATAATAATGAAATATATTTCATAAATACTAAAGAGTAGTCCATCGTCACACGACAACTTAAAGATACAACTTAAATATCTTAGGGACATGGCCTTTTACACTGAAAGAAAATACATGATAAGTCTTATACAAGAACTAAAGAAATAAGGACTACGCCCTTTGATAAATGAGGACATACTTAGTCTTGAGAGAGTCGATTCCCAAGATTGCCTTCTAACCTTTAACTTGCCTCCAACCTATATGTTACACCCTCAAAATGAACTAAGGTAGCTAGAGCCTTACATGTTCCTAAAAAGGATAATAACATTTTAATAAACTGTTTTACTGCTTGTATAATTAATTTTAAGAGGTTTGGAGGTCAAACGTCTAAGAACTTCCAATATGTTCGAAAGTTAGTTTTTAGACGTGCTAGTGTGTTCTTGTATGTTTGCGTTGTTTTTATGTAATGTTTGAAGTCCAAAAACATTAGAGGTGACCCTAGAATCTTAATAGACATGTTAAGGGTCAAAACATTGTAAGACTCAACAAGGACCACCCTAAGAGCCCCTAAAGAGGACCCAAACGTTGGACAAGGAGGCTGCCTAAGGCAGCATGCAGCAGCAAGATTGGGAACCAGCCTCGCGTCGCACGCCTGACACTGAATGTCCCTGTGAGACGCGCGCCCAAAACAAGGCTCACTTCCTCAAAAATTATTTGGGGCAGAATCAGAGGCTGCCTCTACGACGCGCAGCCACTTCCGAGATCCGGTTGCATCGTTTTAAAGTCAATTTTTACATGTCTAAAAGTCCTTATAAGTGTGGGGGTGTTTTGGTAACTTTTGGAGACGTTTATAAACTGTTTTTAGGACCTATTTAACCCCTTTTCCAAGCCAAAACCCCAACACCCATTAAGAGATCAAAACCCCCAAAATTCTCTTCTCTTCCAAAACCCCCAAAACCTTCATTGAAGACCACACTCAAGAAGAAGCTATGGAGGTGGATTCTTGGAGCTTTCTTCTCATATTTTCGTGGGCTTTCTCATGTAAAAGGTATGGTAATCCTTCATTTCTAGATAACCATTCATTTATGGAGTCCTTTAAAAGCTTTTTCCAAACATGATTCTAAGTCAAAAATCCTATATTTCAATCTAGCCATGGGTTCATTGTTAAAGTGATTTAAAAAGAATTCTAATGATGAATATATGTTTAGCTACTGATTTTATGATGAATTTCTATCCAATTTTATGAAGAAGTCATGATCCTCCTAATTTCTCAAATTTGCCTATAATGTGGGTCTTGTGATCTTAATCTCATGTTTATAGAATTGTGATTAGATTGAATTGAATTTATTATTGCTATTGCTATCTATATCAATTGAATATGAATTGTTGGGAATTGATCAATAAGGATCATTGGCTTGGAGATTTGTTAAGTTGACCTATTTCTTCTAATTAGGCTAGAATGTATATTGAATTGTGTTGATTGGTATGGTCCACATATGGTGGTAGTGTTTACATTCTTGTACATGTTTATGTGTTATGATCATGGCCTTGAAGGCATTAGATTCAAGATGAACTGATAATATGATTTCCATGTTTAGGAAGTTGAAGGATTTAGCCTTGATTCTAATATCATGTTATAAGTGAATTGATGTTATGTGAAGTATATGAATAACCCTCCAAAATAGTTGCATGACCTACATGTGGGGATGAGGTTATATGTATATGTCTAATTATCATGTTAGGGTTAGGTGATCTATATTTCTAGTGATGAAGAATATCCTTGTAGCATGACCACTACCTATATGAACGCTATATGAATGTGTGGTCGAAGTAAGCCAGAAGTCTTCTATTCTTTTGTTGAATATGCACTTGCCTCCTATGATGTAATGTGAGTGTTTAGTCTATAGTCTTAAATACTCTAGATGTGTTTGACTCAATAATTGAAGAATGTTGTACATGTGTTGTGATATTTATTGGGTCGCTTCCTCAATGCTATGTGATAGCTATTATGTGATCATGTCGACAAATGTACACACACTTCATACATGTCTATGAATAGGATAGATTCAAGATGATTAAGGAAAGGATAGTACTCCTATGCATCATTACCTATTTCTATGCATGTGAAGTATATGATTTATGAAGTTATGAATATGTGTGACTAGAGGTGTTATTGAAGGTAGACATCAAATTGTATGCACAAACACATGATGTATAATTGTAGGGTCTATCATGAAAGGACATTCTCATCTTAGAATCCTTTGAGCTATATGATGTACGAAGGAGAAAGCTCCTAAAACCTTCTTTATGAACTAATGCATTAAAGGCTTAATTATATTTAAAAAGGGAGTTAGAGCCTAGCACCGACTGAACATGACAAATGAGAGTGGGAGCTTCACGTTAGTAAGTCCAGCTTCACACAAAGAGAACCTTCACGTTAGTAAGTCCGGGTTGCCAACCTAGATGTTGTCTCATGAGATGCAAACCTCCACATTAGCTAGTAAAGGCTTCTAGAGGCATTCTCCTTGTTCCATAGCTACGTGCCCCCGTAGGTTATAACTTGTGGATTCCAGTAGAATAGTTATTTTGTATGAAGGTCCTACCATGGCAAGTAGTACCTTCTCTTTTTGGTGTGGGAGTAGAACACCGGATTCCATGTAGCTCACATGGTCTATGTCGGTGATGGCTAAATCTCCAAAAGTAAGAAATGAACTAAGATAAGATTATGGACTTTAATCACAACTCGTTGAGAGGATTACTCAGTATAGGTAGGATTATGTCCCCTACCCATGCATTGCACAAGTGAACTTCAAGAAAGGATAAGATTAGTACATGTATACAAGTAAGACTTATGTGATGTTATGTATGAATTGTATGAATGCATTGTTAAGCGACTTTGCTATGATTAGGACATGAATTATGTGTATGTGTGTGAAGTACAGTTATGGTTTCTAAATGGGTTTACTTAGTATATGTGGGGGTATGGGACTCCATATGTACATTGCACAAGTAATATTGTGAAGGGGTTATGAGGATGTTTTACTTATGGTATGAACTAAATGGGTTATGACTATGGTGTTAGCAAAGGAAATAGTCCTTATATGATGCTATGAAGTATATGCCTTATGTCTAGTTATAAATGAAAGTGTTATGACTTGTTAAATATGTTATGCCTAGTATAGAGTGACTTCTTAGGTACACTTGGTGGGAGTAGCATTATGGGATTCTACCTGCACATTGCACTAGTGTGACTTAGGAGTTGTCTTAGGTGATAGTCTTTGTGTGAAGTTTATGTGTATGAGGTGTTTAAGTCTTATGAATATATGTGGTTGTGTTATGAATTATATTATGAAAGACTATTGTGAGGTGACCTCAAGGTGATACATTGTACTAAGTACACTTTAGGGTTACTTAAAGAAAGGAGTAAGATAAAAGAGAGGTAATGTATGGTATGTATTAAATATGCCTCAAAGTATGATAAATCACTTTATGGGATATTATGAGTAGTATCCATGTCTATATGATGTACGTGAACTATATTGAGCTTATATGTGCCTATGTTCATGAAGTTTACTAAAAAGACATGTTGCATGATTTCAAATGAAATGTCTTCTTTAAATGCATGTTTTTGCATGGTTGCCATACTTAGTGCATTCTTGTACTAATACCATTCTTCTTCATCTTTTTACACAATGTGTAGGTGGTGATGGTGAGAGGATTTCTCCTAAGTGAAGAGCTTGGATAAATCTCCCAAGTTCAAGTAAAGGAGCCCTTATGATTCAAGGGTTTCCTATGTCAAGATGTTTTCAAGTTGATGTAATAGATTAGATTTATATTTTATTTTGTTAAGGGACGTATCCCTACTCTATTCTATTGAGTTGTGTCTTAAGATGGCAAAGAGACCTAGAGTCTAACTATGTATTATGAAGTTATATATATATATATATATATATATATATATATATATATTTATATATATATATATATATATATATATATATATATATATTTGAAGTAATGTTCTAGCATATGATGTGCTATGAAAAGTTTTAAATTTCGCTATATTTACGATTATGCAATGAAAGATGTCTAAGGGCTTGTCTTCGACCTCCGCGAGGTCGACGATGCCGTGTGACGATTTGAGGATACCATTAATTCTAGGGTATACCCTCGGGTTGTAACACTATACTTATAGAGTATAGAAAAGTATGGGGTTAGTACAAACATTGTACTAAGTACGACATATGCAAAATCATGTAAAAGGGGACATTTTGTAGAAATAATTTTTCATGCCAATTAAGTAAAATCTTCATGAATGTAGAAGTAAAATAACATATACATCATCATTTAGCACATAGAATAAGACTTCCATGATTTTGGCACAAAGGACCATCTTACAGTGAACTTAAGAAACATTACAGTGAACTCAAACCTTCCACTCACAGTGAACTCATTTCCTTAGAAGTTTTCCTACAAAGGTTATCCTAATATTCAATAAGGTAATGCATGAATGAATCATGCATACAGTCCCTTCAATACACACCTAAGTAATCCTCAAAACCACCTACCATAGGCTTACTTCGCACGGGTAACAAGTCCACACTCCATGACTAGACATTAGAGAAACATACTTGCCTTAAGAACTTCACATAAGATCCCTTATCCAAGTGGACTTTCAAGTTACACAAAGTGCAATGCGAGAGTAGGATCCCATACTACTACTCCCACAATGTGCTCCTTGAGGATTCCATGAGATTAGGCACACCACATTCATCATCATAAACTTCATCATACATGACTTAACCTTAACATCCTTTGTTAACATTAGAAATGACATAACATAACTTTTTCATTACATAAAGAATCATTTATTCATTGCATATAAAAACACACCAAGACTCCCCTTTCAAGTGCCTACTTGTGCAATGGATAGATAGCGTCCCATACCACCACCTACCCTAAGTAGTACACTCTTTAGAAGACTTAGTTCATTACATTATTTTGTGGGGAATTAGCCTTAACCAACATAGACCATGAGAGCTAGACATGGAATCCTGACATTAACCCCCATAGGATGAGGGATCCTCACTTGTCTAGAGTAGGGTTATTCTCTTAGCCATTACATGGATTCTTAAATAGATACTCCTATGCAGGCGTAGAGTTAAGGGATAAAGAGATTGCTTCTAAGTAACTCATTCTCTACTAACGAGGAGTACTCATCTCAAGAGGTTAATTGGATACAACTATAACATTTCAGAAAATGTACTTGTCTAGTGAAGAGTCTATTAGGTTTTAAGAATATGTATTGGGGTATATAGGCATCCCAATACCCAATATTTAGTAATATTGGGCATGTTAGAGAATATTGGCTTAAGGGCTTTAGCTAATTTCTATGTATTAACAAGTAACTTAAACCAAGCTTGTTTATGAATTGTACCAGCAATGAAGACCCTAAGCTAAATTTTTTAATTTTCATCGCTTACACACATTAGGTACGAGGCATCCAAGTGTCAAGCCTAGGTACCACAGATCATGATCATTCAAAATGATCATGTAGATTAAGCAGTGCCCAAGGACATAGTGAGGATACTTGGACAAGAAGTAAACTTCCCAGAGTGCACGATTAGGAAAGTGCACGGCAACACATGTGCAAGCACATGTGCTACCGGCCGATAGACCAAGCCCAACCGATTCGGTTAGGGCGGTTAGGGGGCAGGCATGCGTCTGGTCCAACCATGTGGGGCCGAGCTTCCGAACCAATCCTAGACTCTAACTAACTTACCTAACTAGATAACTAACCTAGGACTAACTAAAATGAACCAACTAGTGTGCCCGAAATCCTAAGACCTAACCGGGTGACACTAGCCGAGTATCTAACTAAAGAACATCCTAGTACCTAACCTAGGATGGTCTAAAAAGGTTGGTTATTGTCCTAACGACTTAGGGGTACTTTATTAATTACCCTAGGTCACTTAATTAATTAAATTACCAACTTAATTAATTAATTTAAATTGTCAAACCCGATACCCTTAAGCAAATTTTCAGAATTTGGCTAAGTCAAATGTTCACCTATTTTTAGTCAATTTAGGAGGGGTGTTTTGGTAATTTAAGTGGAAGGTCTTTTGGGTAATTCATGGGACGACTATATATTGATATTAGGTCAGTTTTAGACCAATTTTACACGTCCCAAATCATATCAAACTATATTTCTCTCAATCTCTCAAGAACGCTCTCTTTTCCAAACTCCATTGAAGAACAAGAAAACCTTAAGGAAGAAGACGAAGGTTTCAAAGTTTCCAATCAGATTTCATCAATTCTTCATCTATAAGGTGTGAGTTTTTTCACTCTTGGGATTCCTTTCCCCAAGAGGTCCTTTCAAGATAAGTTTTCAAGCACTTCAAATACTAGGGTTTTTACTCTACAAAATGGATTTTCTTCCTAACCCTAGATTTATGATTTTCAACGAAAAGTAAATATCTAGTTTCGCACGAATTGTTGAGTAATTGATTGATAATGTTTAAATATGGTGTGATACATGATATTTCTCTAAGTGATGGTTTCGAATGGTTTGTTTATGGTATTTAATAATGTGTAAACGTTAGGATTGGAATCAAGACTTGAATGAACCCTTTAACAACCCGTTTACTTTCTCCTACGCTATGCATTGATCTTGTACATGATTTGATGAGTTGTTCTTGATTATGCCACTGAGTATTTCACTATGTATGATTAGGAATATTGCATGATGAATAAGGTTCTTGGAAGCAAGAGGTAAGTCTTCTAAGTGTGATTACTCTTAAATGCTTAAGTTAGCCTATAATTATGATGTTATGATTACGAAAGGAGTGTATGATGTTGCTATGTGAATATGCTGGGCTATGAATATGTAAATTGTGAGATTATGATAAGAATATGAAAATGCAAGTTATGATACTCTCTTGTATGCTTTACACAAGATGATTGTGCTATGTGAATCTCACAAACGAAAGGTTACGATTAAAGGAAATTCTCATCTACTCTAAAAGAGTTCATGATCATTTTATACAGGGAGTTTGTAACAACCCTAAAAATGGATAAGATAAGTAATGCTTAATGTGTCAACAATGCCTATGATTAGACCAGGGTTCACACAGATTGATGCGCGTAGAACCAGACCTCAAAACCCTTGCTACAGCCAAGCTAACTAACGTGGGGAGTTAGTTGAGCTTGTAAAGGTTGGGTCCAACCATGCAGGGCTCTCGAATATGAAGATTTACTCGAAGGAGTCTTTACCGGACTTAAAAAGAGGAAATCTTAGGTTTGAAGGGTCTAGGGGTAAAATGGTCTTTTTCCTGGCTAAGGGTAATATCGTAATTACCCTAAATATGTAATTATTATTTAATTAATAGGGTGGAGGGGCAATTTGGGAGAGAGGGGCGAAATTGAGCTCTTGAAGTGAAGTCTTGCTCCACCCGGGTTCGAACCTAGGTGGAAGCAATGAATTAATGTGATTTTTATTTAAGCTATTGAATTAATGTAATTAAGTAATAATTATTATTCAATAGCTTATTTAGAATAAAATAAAAATCAGATTTTTATTAAATAAATAAAACCCTATTGACTAAATCCTAAAACTAGACTCCTATACCTTCTATAACTCCAACTCTCTCTCACGTTTATCTCTCCACTCTCACGCTCAATCTCTCTTCTTCTTTCACAAAAAAATTCTCTGCCAAAATAAGATACAAAAGCAGAAAAATAAACCAAGTTCTTCACACTTGAAGAACTAACACGAAATCACAAGAAAAAAAACGTTAATCGCACACTAGGCTAAGGGAGGTTGTCATAAAAGTGAAGTTGACATTGAGGAGGCTTAGACGTGTTCTTGGGAGGAGATTTTGGGCATCTAGTCAAGGGTTTAACGTATGGGTTTTCTTCTCTCTTGGTTCCTTCCCAAGAGACCCCTTAAGGTTCATATTATTCATTCGAAAACTAGGATTGTTTCCCCTTTTGCATGCCCCTGTCACTAGCTCCCAATGAATCGTAGGTTGGGTATGATTGCTGGTAGATTTAGGTGTATATTATGTATTCGTGATGAATATGATTATGTTTGTGTACTTGAAATCGTATGAAAGACAACCCATGTGTTCGAAATTATGTGCAAGTGTGTGTGTGCAAGCATGTTACAGTGACTAAGGTTCTCTGTTAAATGCTCCAAAAAGTTTAATGTATTATGGTTGTATTTTTACGTCTATAAACTGAGGTAAGTCGTGATGATCATATGAAATGTTATGTGGCTGGATTGAGTGAGAAATTCTTGGCTAAACGAATCCATGAAAATGCACCTAAAACGTTATAAATGAACCATGAAATTGCCCTAAGAACTAATGTGTAATTTGATGAAAAAGGTGTAGAAAAATCGTGGAATAAATTTCAAGAACCTGGAAATAGGCTCTAGAAAGAATCTGGAAATTTTGGATGTCAAAAAAATTAAAAAAAATAATTAAGTGAGGTCTGCAGGGATCGAACCCAGGACCTCAATAAGGAAACCTTTATTAATAAACAAAAAGGAATGTCTCAGGTGGGGCTCGATTTGGGGGCATAGGTCAGTGAAATTCGCAAGGGAAGAAAAAGGGAATTAAATGAAATGCTGTTGTGGGGTTTCGATCCCACAACACGGAAGACGCCTGTTAAATTAAAAATAATATATGGGGTCATGGGGAATCGATCCCACGCCCCTCAGCGAATGCAGTAACTAATAAACAGAAAAAGGGGTCGTGGGGAATCGATCCCACGCCCCTCCACGCATGCAGTAATTAAATAAAAAAAAGGGGGCTGTGGGGGATCGCTCCCACAACCCCTTGGTCAGTAGCGAAATAAGAGCATAGGAGAAGGCTTATAAAATTCATTAAAAATTAAGGGGTTGTGGGGAATCGATCCCACGCGCCTCAGTAAGCTGTAGCAAGCTTAAAGGAGAAAGGAAAAATGAAAAAAAAAGAATTGTGAGGCGTGGGAATCGAACCCACGACCTCCTAGGCAGATTCAACGAGAAAAATTAAAAGAATTTAAAGAGGGGATGTGGGGTTTGAACCCACAACCCCTCGGCCAAAGGAGAGAAAGTAATAGTAAAGAAAATAAAAAAAAAGCAAATGAAGTTGTGGGGGTTCGATTCCACATCCTCTTAGTTCCATTGAGCGAAAAATGAAGAGAGAAATTAAGGGGAAAATAAAATGAAAGCGTTGGGCCTCGATCTTGGGTCCCCAAGCCGTATGGATCAAACCAAAATGAATAAAAAAATGTAAGTGTTGTCCAAGGGATTCAAAATTGGGTTCCCTTGCCCAAATTTCCGTATTGATACATAAGTCATACGTGAATTAAATGTTCAAGAATAATGCCACCTACTCAGATCAAAATCGGGATCTTGGCATACATAC
Source organism: Solanum sitiens (assembly GCA_016801875.1). NCBI lineage: Eukaryota > Viridiplantae > Streptophyta > Magnoliopsida > Solanales > Solanaceae > Solanum > Solanum sitiens. The sequence goes on along the minus strand of JABWTJ010000064.1, from coordinate 529,029 downwards.
AAGCTTCATAAGTCTTGTACTACATAATCTTAGGAAGATATGAGTCACTTAACGAACTATGAATGAAGTCTCATGGCTTGTATGTATAGACCCATAAGTCTAGCATACGTTTAAAAATAAGTGAACCTAGTTGTATGTAATGAAATAATGTAACCCTAGAAGGGTTAAGTACGAGTGTAAAATACACTAAATGTCAAAAAGCATTGCCATATGATGAAATGAATATTATGTAATGAAATGATGAAACCCTAGAAGGGTTAAGTAAGAGTGTGAAACACACAAATGGCGAAGTGCATTGGCATATGATGAAATCAACATTCACATAAAATGGGGTGAGTAATTATGAAGAGCAATTGTGCTAATGTTAATGAATGTGGTGACAACATGATATGAGGCTAATGTAAATGATGATAATAATCTCAAATGAGCCTAAGTAAATGTTACTAAAACGTACTCACCTATGAGAGTGTAAAGTTAATGAAGAGACCAGTCTCTATGAACACTCTAATGAAAGTATTGAGATTAACACACTTAATACTAATGATGAGATGAGAAATCATCTATTGAGCTATGATGTCCTCATACTAGAAGACAGCTTCCATGACGTATGAGTTGAATGTAATGGAACTTTATACTGAGCACCGATAGACTAGCTATGAGCGATGATGCCTTCTTTCGGAAAGGGCGGAGGTTTACGTAACTCTCATGAGATGAGACTTTCCGGCATGCCGGGTATGGGTCTCCTTATATCTCCTAGTCTTCGAACCTATACTGCCAATATAGGGATCTGGCGGGGTTAAATTCCCATGTACGCTAGCATGTTTTGGGTCACTTTGGCCGGCGATTCCACCTCTTTTTAGTGTGGGGTTTCATGACACTGGATTTCATGATGCTCACATGATCTATATCGGTTAAAGCTAAAGTTCCCAATGAATGAATGAGGCCAGACTCAAATGATGCACACAATGAAATGAATGAAACCAAAGGTGTTAGAATAGGATAATCAAGAGGTGAGCTAGACTCAAGTAATGACACTAGGTTATTATTGATCATTGCACAGCAATCCCGATGAAAGTCTTAAACTACATCCTAGGTATAGCTGGTGTTTACACTAGCCTATGAACGAAATGAATTGAAGTACGTATGAATGAATGAAGCAGACTCTGTGTTTGCTAATGAAGACTTCCTAGTTGAGGTCCCATATGTTGAGCCCTCATTTTTGAAAGTCTTAATGTCAAGTCCATGATTCCAAGGTCTCATGGCATATGAATGAATGTTATAAAAGATGTTATATGCTATATGCAATATGATATGTGCTATGTGTAAGATGTTATGTGCTGTGTGCAATATGATGATGCATGTTACTCTAATGGCATGACTTTCCTAATCCAAATTTGGAAAGCTCACTGACTTTCCTAATCAAAATTTGGAAAGTTCACTGACTTTCCTAATCCCAATTTGGCAAGTCCACTTACTTGACTTTCCATAATCATGTTGTTAGGAAAGAGCTATTCTTACTCATGCATGTCCTTGGTGTGTGCTTGCATATACCCATACTTAGTACAAGTGTGTACTAATCCCATACAACTCTATATTTTTAGGTGCAGGCACAGGTGGATGCTAGAGCTTACAGGTTGACGTTGCAGCTATCCGGACTTGGAGCTTTTATCCGGACTTGGTAGGCCCTCATGCTTTCGAGGATGTCTACCGTTATTATCTAGCTTAGATGTAGGCTTTAGCTAGTGGAGCATGTTCCGCTAGTGTTTCTTTCCACTTTCATTTTCAGACTTTGTATTGGTGTCGTTTTGGCATAAATACATTTAATGCAATTATGATTTATTTCTTTCATTTGATTATCTCTATATTAGATGGTTGATTTGTGAACGCCTATGATGTTAAGTTTAAAATGTTTAGCATGAAATAGTAAAACAAAAAGTTCAAATTTTCTGCTAAAATTAACCTAGATGAAGTAAGGATGACGTATGTAGGCTTGTCTGCGACCTCTGAGAGGTCAACGACGCCGGTCTCGTCTGGGGTCTAGATTCCAGTCGTGACAAAGTTGGTATCAGAGCACTAGGTTAAATTCCGATAATAATAAGTTCACATCAACCACATTGAGTAGTTTCTAAGTCATGGTAGTGAAGTGCACCACTATCCTGAATTAGAGACTGCATGATGCTAAGGAAAATTTCCCTTCTTCTGATCTTATCGTGCTTTTCCTAATGTCTAATTTCCTTATTTTATGAGCGTGTCTAACATAATTCCTTATTGTTTTCAGAGAATGAATACTAGGAGGAATGTTGGTCAGAGGAGAGGAGGTGCAGCTGCTCGGCAATCAGGTTCCACCTCAGGCTCCAGCTGAAGGAGTGGCTATGCCGGTTAACCCAGCTGGGTTGACTGATGCGGAGGTGCGGGCATCTCTGGCCCAGATGGCACAGGCCATCACTATGCTGGCCCAGGCCATGACTACTTAGGTCATCCGACAGAATGTTCAAAGGGAGAACCCACCGGTTCGTAGCATGGCTGACAGGCTTAGAGACTTCACGAGGATGAATCCTCCTATTTTCACAGGGTCTAAGACTTCAAAGGACCCCCAGGAGTTTGTCGACGAGGTGCATAAGATTTTGGTGGCTATGGGGGCCACAGATGCTGAGAAAGCAGAGTTGGCTTCCTATCAACTCAAGGATGTTTCACAGACTTGGTGCAAAATGTGGCAGGATAGCCGAGCTTTGGACGGAGTTCCGGTCACTTGGGAGCTGTTTAAGACAGCCTTCATTGAGAGATTCTTTCCCAGGGAGATGAGGGAGGCAAAGTTTGAGTAGTTTATCAACTTTAAGCAGGGATCAATGACAGTCAGGGAGTATTCCCTGAAGTTTGTTAAACTATCTAGGTATGCCACTTCTCTTGTGTCTAACAGCAGAGACGAGATGAGTAGATTCTTGACAGGGATTGCTGAGGATCTCGAGGAGGAGTGTAGGGCAACTATGCTACATGACAACATGGACCTTTCCAGGCTTATGGTCCATGTCCAGCAAGTGGAGGAAAGCAGGAAGAGGAAGCACACTAGGGCAGGGAACAAGTCAAGGCAAGCTGAGGAGAATTTTTCAAGGAAGAGTAGTACTGGAATCAGGGATAGGCCCAGGTTTAAGAAGGGACTCTCCCACCAAGGGGAGTTAAGTTCATCCAAGGGCCGCTATGATAGGGATTCCGAGTCCAGAGTTAAGAGAAACAATGGAGTAGATACACTTAAGGAGAGGCCACCTTGCAGGAAGTGTGGCAAACCGCATGGAGGAGAGTATATGATGGGCACTAACTCTTGTTACAGTTGTGGCAAACCGGGTCACATGGTGAAGGATTGTTCGAATAGGAGAAGTCAAGAACAAGGGAAAGAGAGAGTTCAACCTAATGGTCCAAGTGAAGAGGCTCCAAGGAGGCAAGTATTCTTCGCACTCAAGTCTAGGGGTGCAGGGGAATGCACTTCTGATGAAGCCTCGGGTGCGTAGCCTTAATTAGTCTTTCATATATTTGACTGTGTATGGTGTTTATGCTCTAGTATGAGGTTAATATGTTTGAGTCATCATGTTGGTTGCTGATTTGTATGACTTATATGTTGACTTATGTTGTATGCTTTAATGAGACTAGCTTAGGAAAGAATTCCTTAGTCTATTAATGTGAAGCTACTAGTAGGTTTCAAGGATGGGCACCATCATGTTAATATGTGAATCAGATATTCACCAATGGGAGTATTGAATTACCTATGTATGTGTACGTTCTATAGATGACTTACTTATTGTTAATGAAGAGTAGTGTCATTCGGGGCTGAATGTTCCTAAGGGGGGATAATGTAACAACCCTAAAAATGGATAAGATAAGTAATGCTTAATGTGTCAAGAACGCCTATGATTAGACCAGGGTAAATTCACACGGATTGATGCGCGTAGAAACAAACCTCGGTTGCCTTGCTACAGCCAAGCCAACTAACTTGAGGAGTTAGTTGAGCTTGGAAAGGTTGGGTCCAACCATGCAGGGCTCTCGAATACGAAGATTTACTCGAAGGAGTCTTTACCGGACTTAAAAAGAGGAAATCTTATGTTTGAAGGGTCTAGGGGTAAAATGGTCTTTTTCTTGGATAAGGGTAGTATCGTAATTACCCTAAATATGTAATTAATTATTTAATTAATAAGGTGGAGGGGCAATTTGGGGAGAGAGGGCCAAAATTGAGCTCTTGAAGTGAAGTCTTGCTCCACCCGGGTTCGAACCTAGGTGGAAGCAATGAATTAATGTGATTTTTATTTAAGCTATTGAATTAATGTAATTAAGTAATAATTATTATTCAATAGCTTATTTAGAATAAAATAAAAATCAGATTTTTATTAAATAAATAAAACCCTATTGACTAAGTCCTAAAACTAGACTCCTATACCTCCTATAACTCCAACTCTCTCTCACGTTTATTTCTCCACTCTCACGCTCAATCTCTCTTCTTCTTTCACAAAAAAATTCTCTGCCAAAATAAGATACAAAAGCAGAAAAATAAACCAAGTTCTTCACACTTGAAGAACTAACACGAAATCACAAGAAAAAAAAGGTTAATCGCATACTAGGCTAAGGGAGGTTGTCATTCGAGTGAAGTTGACATTGAGGAGGCTTAGACGTGTTCTTGGGAGGAGATTTTGGGCATCAAGTCAAGGGTTTAACGTATGGGTTTTCTTCTCTCTTGGTTCCTTCCCAAGAGACCCCTTAAGGTTCATATTATTCATTCGAAAACTAGGATTGTTTCCCCTTTTGCATGCCCCTGTCACTAGCTCCCAATGAATCGTAGGTTGGGTATGATTGCTGGTAGATTTAGGTGTATATTATGTATTCGTGATGAATATGATTATGTTTGTGTACTTGAAATCCTATGAAATACAACCCATGTGTTCGAAATTATGTGCAAGTGTGTGTGTGCAAGCATGTTACAGTGACTAAGGTTCTCTGTTAAATGCTCCAAAAAGTTTAATGTATTATGGTTGTATTTTTACGTCTATAAACTGAGGTAAGTCGTGATGATCATATGAAATGTTATGTGGCTGGATTGAGTGAGAAATTCTTGGCTAAACGAATCCATGAAAATGCACCTAAAATGTTATAAATGAACCATGAAATTGCCCTAAGAACTAATGTGTAATTTGATGAAAAAGGTGTAGAAAAATCGTGGAATAAATTTCAAGAACCTGGAAATAGGCTCTAGAAAGAATCTGGAAATTTTGGACGTCAAAAAAATTAAAAAAAATAAATAAGTGAGGTCTGCAGGGATCGAATCCAGGACCTCACTAAGGCAACCTTTATTAATAAACAAAAAGGAATGTCTCAGGTGGGGCTCGATCTGGGGGCATTGGTCAGTGAAATTCGCAAGGGAAGAAAAAAGGGAATTAAATGAAATGCTGTTGTGGGGTTTCGATCCCACAACACGGAAGACGCCTGTTAAATTAAAAAAAAATATATGGGGTCGTGGGGAATCGATCCCACGCCCCTCAGCGAATGCAGTAACTAATAAAAAGAAAAAGGGGTCGTGGGGAATCAATCCCACGCCCCTCCCTGCAGTAATTAAATAAATAAAAAGGGGCTGTGGGGAATCGCTCCCACAACCCCTTGGTCAGTAGCGAAATAGGAGCATAGGAGAAGGCTTATAAAATTCATTAAAAATTAAGGGGTCGTGGGGAATCGATCCCACGCCCCTCAGTAAGCTGTAGAAAGCTTAAAGGAGAAAGGAAAAATGAAAAAAAAAGAAAGAATTGTGAGGCGTGGGAATCGAACCCACGACCTCCTAGGCAGATTCAAGGAGAAAAATTAAAAGAAATTAAAGAGGGGCTGTGGGGGTTCGAACCCACAACCCCTCGGCCAAAGGAGAGAAAGTAATAGTAAAGAAAATTAAAAAAAGCAAATGACGTTGTGGGGGTTCGATCCCACATCCTTTTAGTTCCATTGAGCAAAAAATGAAGAGAGAAATTAAGGGAAAAATAAAATGAAAGCGTTGGGGCTCCATCTTGGGTCCCCAAGCCTTATGGATCAAACCAAAATGAATAAAAAAAAATGTAAGTGTTATCCAAGGGATTCGAAATTGGGTTCCCTTGCCCAAATTTCCGTATTGATACATAAGTCATACGTGAATTAATTATTCAAGAATAATGCCACCTACTCAGATCGAAATCGGGATCTTGTCATACATACAAGATGCATCAGTCTTGTACTACATAATCTTAGGAAGATATGAGTCACTTAATGAACTATGAATGAAGTCTCATGGCTTGTATGTATAGACCCATAATTCTAGCATACGTTTAAAAATAAGTGAACCTAAGATGTATGTAATGAAATAATGTAACCCTAGAAGGGTTAAGTACGAGTAAAATACACTAAATGGCCGAAAGCGTTGGCATACGATGAAATGAATATTATGTAATGAAATGATGAAACCCTAGAAGGGTTAAGTAAGAGTTTGAAACACACAAATGGCCAAGTGCATTGGCATATGATGAAATGAACATTCACATAAAATGGGGTGAGTAATTATGAAGAGCAATTGTGCTAATGTTAATGAATGTGGTGACAACATGATATGAGGCTAATGTAAAAGATGAGAATAATCTCAAATGAGCCTAAGTAAATGTTACCAAAACGTACTCACCTATGAGAGTGTAAAGTTAATGAAGAGACCAGTCTCTATGAACACTCTAATGAAAGTATTGAGATTAACACACTTAATACTAATGATGAGATGAGAAATCATCTATTGAGCTATGATGTCCTCATACTAGAAGCCAACTTCCATGACGTATGAGTTGAATGTAATGGAACTTTATACTTAGCACCGACAGACTGGCTATGAGCGGTGATGCCTTTTTTTGGGAAGGGCGGAGGTTCACGTAACTCTCATAAGATGAGACTGTCCGGCATGCCGGGTATGGGTCTCCTTATATCTCCTAGTCTTTGAACCTATACTGCCAATATAGGATCTGGCGGGGTTAAATTACCATGTACGCTAGCATGTTTTTGGTCACTTTGGCCGGTGATTCCACCTCTTTTCGGTGTGGGGTTTAATGACACTGGATTTCACGATGCTCACATGATCTATGTCGGTTAAAGTTAAAGTTCCCAATGAATGAATGATGCCAGCCTCCAATGATGCACACAATGAAATGAATGATACCAAAGGTGTTAGAATAGGATAATCAAGAGGTGAGCTAGACTCAAGTAATGACACTAGGTTATTATTGATCATTGCACAGCAATCCCGATGAAAGTCTTAAACTACATCCTAGGTATAGCTGGTGTTTACACTAGCCTATGAACGAAATGAATTGAAGTACGTATGAATGAATGAAGCAGACTCTGTGTTTGCTAATGAAGACTTCCTAGTTGAGGTCCCATATGTTGAGCCCTCATTTTTGAAAGTCTTAATGTCAAGTCCATGATTCCAAGGTCTCATGGCATATGAATGAATGTTATAAAAGATGTTATGTGCTATATGCAATATGATATGTGCTATGTGTAAGATGTTATGTGCTGTGTGCAATATGATGATGCATGTTACTCTAATGGCATGACTTTCCTAATCCAAATTTGGAAAGCTCACTGACTTTCCTAATCAAAATTTGGAAAGTTCACTGACTTTCCTAATCCCAATTTGGCAAGTCCACTTACTTGACTTTCCATAATCATGTTGTTAGGAAAGAGCTATTCTTACTCATGCATGTCCTTGGTGTGTGCTTGCATATACCCATACTTAGTACAAGTGTGTACTAATCCCATACAACTCTATATTTTTAGGTGCAGGCACAGGTGGATGCTAGAGCTTACAGGTTGACGTTGCAGCTATCCGGACTTGGAGCTTTTATCCGGACTTGGTAGGCCCTCATGCTTTCGAGGATGTCTACCGTTATTATCTAGCTTAGATGTAGGCTTTAGCTAGTGGAACATGTTCCCCTAGTGTTTCTTTCCACTTTCATTTTAGACTTTGTATTGGTGCCATTTTGGCAAAAATACGTTTAATGCAATTATGAACTTTTCTTTCATTTGATTATCTCTATATTAGATGGTTGATTTGTGAACGCCCATGATGTAAAGTTTAAAATGTTTAGCATGAAATAGTAAAACAAAAAGTTCAAATTTTCCGCTAAAATTAACCTAGATGAAGTAAGGATGACGTATGTAGGCTTGTCTGCGACCTCAGAGAGGTCAACGACGCCGGTCTCGTCTGGGGTCTAGATTTCGGTCGTGACAGAGTTAACCTCCTATGACCTATGATAATTTTATGATAAAAGAAAAATTAAAAGGTTATTCAAGAAAGGGACTTAAGCTAAGCACCGATAAACTAGATATGGGAGTGTCCCTTCCCAAGTTGGAAGGTAGGTTCACAATGATTCTCATGAGATTGAGGCTGCCATGTAATGTGGAACTATGGGTCTCTAATACATATCCTAGTTCTTGAACTATGTTGCCACCATAGAATACTAGCTAGTTAATCCACCTAGAAAGCTATGTCATGTTAGGTTCTACTTTGGCCGGTAGACCACCTCTTTTCGGTGTGGGGAAGACACTGGATTCCATGTTTAGCTTACATGGTCTATGTCAGTTAGTGCGAATGTTCCCTCATGTAAAAATGAAAGACAAGTAAATGAATGTTGACTAGGGTGACTTGAGGAGTTTGCTTAGTATAGGTAGGGGTATGAGACTCTACCTAGACATTGCACAAGTTGACTCTAAGGGAAATCTTAGGAGATTGTTCTTATGTAATGTGATAACATGAAAGGTATGATGCTTATGATATATGATGTTACTCTTATATGAATGTTGGTCATTATGATGAATACGTTATTTGGTTATATTGCTATATTAAGTGATGACTACTTATGTTACAAGTTACATGAAGCAAGGCTTTACTTATGGTCCCCTATATTATCTACTTGGTTATGTGGGGTTATGGGGCTTCACATGAACATTGCACTTGTAGGTTGGGGATGGGATCATTGGTAAGTGTTTTGTATGTTATGTTTATATGATCTATTGAATATGAAATGTTAACATGACTCTATGAGAATATGTCTTTAATTATGATCATGCTTTAACTTGAATATGTTATATGGTATGTGCATTGAAGACTTTCATATGACTTAGCATGTTTTCTAAAGAGATGATAAATGATCCTTTTCATGCATGTCCTTAAGTATTATGTGCATATACCCATACTTAGTACATATGGCGTACTAACCCCATTACTTTATATTACTACAACTGTAGGTTCTGTCCATTGAAGTTAAAGAGGTAGATTTGAAGAAGCTTGGAACTCTTTCTCCAAGTCTCGGTAGGTCCTCATGTTCGGGACGCTACCATTCCAATTTCCAGCTTTATGAAGACATTAGTAGAATTTTAAGAGTATTAGATTTCCATTTATGTTCTTTGGATTCTTTTGTATTAAGGCCTATATGGCATATTGACTATTATTGGCTAAGTCTAGATTTGCACTCTTAGATGGTTTCTATATATGTGAGACAGTTTTTAGAATATCGTATGTCTTTATGAATCTTAAGTATGAAGTCTAAGTATACTTCATTAGTATGTTAAATTTTTTAAATTTTCCGCAATTTTCATTGATCACATGTGATGACGAATGCTAAGGGCTTGTCTGATTCCTCTGAGAGGACGACCACGCCGGTCTCATATGGGGTCTAGGATCCGGGTTTGACAACAACATCTCAACTCATGAAGTGTAGACACCCCTTCTTCAAATCCTCTCGGTGCTAAGCATAACTCCCTCACAAAGTCTAAACATTCATTACTAAAGGTTAAGGGATAAATATTGGATACCACATCTCAACTCACGAAGGGTATCCATACTCCAACCTATCATATAAAGCTCTTGGGAAATATTAAGGTTGCTACTATACACTTCATCTCAACTCACGAAGAGTGTTCACCCCAAACTCCCCCATTCACATTCATTACTTCATTCATTCATTCAAGTGTGTGTACATGTGAGCGCACCTTTCATATAATCACCATTTTCATAAAATTGACTTCTAAAATACTTACACTTTCATTCATCATATTTCACACACTAGAATGCTTAACATAAACATATTCTTCACTTACACATAGTATCATCATGATACACATTTCAATTTCCTAAAAAATATCATACATAAACATCATAATCATATTTTCACTTCACATTCTATGCCTTCATGGCCACATTCACAATACACACATTTATACAATACAATCATAAACTTCAAGTAAACACCGCCACCAAAGGTGGACCATACCACTAAAGAATCATTTCAATGGAAGACTAAACAAGATAGAGATACTCAACCTTCACCAAATATCTCACCACCTTTTATCAATATTTCATCAAAACAACCTAAATAAGCATATATGGGCAGTTTCTAACCCAAAATACAACATAAGAAACTCAACCGTAACATTATCTAAGTGAGGACAACAAACCCACTTCACAAGACAAAAGTTGATAATAAGCATAAGCATTGTTTCATTGAAGTTTTTGCATTAAAATCACCAATTAACTCTATAAACATCATATTTGAATTCTTAAAAACGTTTTCATGCAAGACCTATACTTAGAGTTAAAGATAGAAGAAGTTAGAGTTTGAAAACCCTTTTTTAAATCTCTTAGAAGTGGCTCCTTGAATTAAAGGAAGTTCAAGGATGACTACCATACCTCAATGAGAATAAAATCACCAATTGTTAATGAAGAAAACGTCCACAACCATCCCTTCTATCCCTTCCTTGAGTTTTAACTTCTATGGAGTTTGAGAGAGTTCTTTCTTGAGGGCGGGGTTTTGAATATTTGAAAATGAGGTCTTGTCTAGGTCTAGGACTTAAAACTAACATAAAACACCTTAAAACGCCTAAAATAATCAGACATGGTTCATGAAATACTTGGGGTGAATTTACAAAAACACCCAAAGTTTGGCAGAATTTCGTGACAGCTTTATATTGACCCCATCGACGATCCCTAGCTACGGGGCGTTGCCTTGTCGAGGGCCCGTCCATCTAGGGAGTGAATTGGTACTGAAGCTCCATATTGGGGGTTAATATCCTACCACTAAGGGTATATCTACTCCCCCAGTCGACGAGGCATCACAAGGACGACGACCAGTTTGTGCTAGGGCGTCGATTGAAGCAGTTTTGGCACATTCTGCCTTATAGTTGGGGTCCACTTCTAGGTCCCCTAGTCGTGGGAACTAGGTGGAGTCGTACCTGGAATTTAAACCCCTATACATAGTCATATAGGTCTTAGGAACTACCACCATCAATTTCAACCAAAACAAACAGGTAAAACTTGCCAAAACACCTAAGGACACAAAAGAACATTTTAAGGCACATCTTCCGAATGTCATGGACGTTCTTGGACGTTTGACTTCCAAACATTACCAAAATTTATAGAATGACTAAGGACATCATTATAAAACCTTTAAGGACTTAAAAAACTTAACACACACATGCTTGACTCTAGTTCAACCTAGTTCATTTTAGGGGCGTTAAATTCTCCCCGACTTGGTAAAACATTCGTCCTCGAATGACACTAAACACTTTTAAGGACATCAAGGACTCAACTAGAAGCATGTAACACATCACATCAAGGTCAAAAAATTCATAGTTAATGCACCAACTTATCAAGGAACACAACTACACATCGATAAGCATTTGCTAGCAACACATACAACTTTTGGAACAAATTCCACAATTCAAAACACACTCTCATTTCTTCATTCATGGAGGAACTACCTTCTCCAACATTAGGCATGCTTAAATAAATCATATCTACACTCATTGAAACCATTATTCATGAAAATAAATTTAGCCAAATTTTGAAATTTCTTACAGTGAACACCAAAACCTTAACAGTGAAACATGCATAAAATTCAATACTTCACCTTTCAAGAAATCTAACATGAAGGCATGACAACATAAGAGAGTAGACCAGATAAACTCATCTTATAAAAAGAACAAAACAACCAGAATGAATTAAGACTTACTGTGTCTTTCATTTGGATTAGTTCCACACTTAGTCCCGAGTGCAAAGAAACGATTCTTCCTTGGATCATTAGCATCAGACCACCATTAGGGGCTTGGTCGACCTATTTCCATTTTGCCTCAAGGCTAGGGCAGTCCTAATCTTGTGACCCCTATTACCAAACCCAAAGCAACCATCTGTTCCGGCAAGACACTTACCCAAATGTTGCTTTCCACAAGTAGCACACCTAGACCTCTCAAAAGTATGACCACCTCCTTGGGAATTTTGTTGGGATCCCTATCCTTGTTCCCCATGGAAGACTCTTGATGATAGAACCTCTTATTAGGTTTTTGGTGACTTGGTTCATCCGACCTAGGCATTTTTCCCTATTGCCTTATCTCCCTAAGTTTGGACTCCTCAATTTGTTGAGCATACACCATGAACCTAGAGATATCCATATCATTAAGGAGCATTGCCGTGCGACACTCCTTTTCCACCAAGATAGACACTCACATCACAAATTTGTTCATCCTAGACCTAGGGTTGGCTACTATGGTTGGGGCATACTTAGAGAGTTGGGTGAATTTGAGAGAGTACTATTTCACACTCATTCCCCCTTGACAAAGATTCATGAATTCAAGCATCTTCCTCTCCCTCCACTCTAATGGGAAGAATCTATAAAGAAAAGCCGCTTTTAACACTTCCAATCTACTGGACCATCCCTTAAGTGTCTCTCATCCCTCCATTGACCACACTTGATCCAAATCATTAATTTGATAAGCGGATAGTATCGCTTTCTCTCAATGGGTCACACCCATAGCATCCAAAACCTATAATACCTCATGTATGAAGCCTTGTGGATCTTCATCCACCTTAGTGCCATGAAAAGTAGGAGGGTTCATCCTTATGAAATCCTGAATTCTAGAAGCGGGAGTATTTGCATTAGGTTGAGTTCCACCTCCTTGGTTAGCCTAGGCAACCAAATGATTATTGACGGCTTGAGCTTGGGTCGTCATGAGTCGGGTCAAATCCATAAGGGCAACCCTTAGCTCCACATTAGTCATATCCCCTTCAACATAGGGAGCTTGAGGACCTTGGGGCATTGGAGGCATTTGGGGCACTTGAGGTCCTTAAGGTTACGGAGGGGGAACCACCTAATTCACGTCCTCTTGGTCAACTATAGGGACTTGCTCACCATAGGGAGGGATCCTCTCATTAGCTAATTGTCCCTCCTTCCTTCTAGTGGGTGTCCTTGTATTCATGTCCTATAAACACAAGAGAAAAGGTTGAGAAAGACATCTTATAGAACTCACCTATATGGCACTATACTAAAATAATGAAGTAAGTGAAACTTCTATCGCCTTATAGTCTCTCACTCATGGGTGTGTCGCAACTCACACTAATGAATAAGACTCTATTAGACGTGGCTGGTGAGACTTTGGACCCTAAACTATTTCCCAAAATCTTATGATCTGATACCAAGCTTGTCATAACCCGAAAGTACCCCTAGAAGGGAGCACTCTTAGGTCAAACAATTGCGTACTTGACCTATCGGAGGTCTTGTACTAGCCTTAGCTATCATTCATTGCGCAAGACATGAAAAGCAGTGAGGAATTAAAACTTTTAACGATACTAATAATAATAAGGAAATATTATTCATAAATACTAAAGAATAGTCTCATCGTCACAAGACAACTTAAAGACACAACTTAAATATCTTAGGGACACGACCCTTTACATTGAAAGAAAATACATAATTTGTCTTATACAAGAACTAAAGAAATAAAGACTGCCCTCGGATATATGAGGACATACTTAGTCTTGAGAGAGTCGATTCCTAAAATTGCCTTCTAACCTTCAAGTTGCCTCCAACCTATACTTATAGAGTATATAAAAGTATGGGGTTAGTACAAACATTGATCTAAGTATGGCATATGCAAAATCATGTAAAAGGGGACATTTTTGTAGAAATAAGTTTTCATGCCAATTAAATAAAACCATCATGAATATAGAAGTAAAATAACATATAGATCATCACTTAGCACATAAAATAAGACATCAATAATTTTACCACAAAGGACCATCTTACAGTGAACTTAAGAAACATATTAGTGAATTCAAACCTTACACTCACAATGAACTTAATTCCTTAGAAGTTTCCCTTACCAAGGTTATCCCAAGATTCACTATGGGAAGACATTAAGGAATCATGAATACAATCCCTTAAATACACACCTAAGTGATCCTCAAAACCACCTACCATAGGCTTACTTTGCACGGGTAACAAGTCCACACTCTATGACTAGACATTAGAGAAGCATATTTGCCTTATCAACTTCACACAAGTGCCCTTCTCCAAGCAGACTTGCAAGTTACACAAAGTGAAATGTAAGAGTAGCATCCCATACTACTACTCCCACAATGTGCTCCTTGAGTATTCCATGAGGTTCGGCACACCACATTCATCATACAAAACTTAACCTTAACATGCTTTCTTAACATCAGATATTACATCACATAATTTCATTTTCATTACATAAAGACTCATTCATTCATTCATTGCATATAAAGACACACCAAGACTGCCCTTTCAAGTGCCTATTTTGGCAATGGATAGATAGCGTCCCATACCACCACCTACCCAAAATCGTAAACTCTTTAGAAGACTTAGTTCATTACATTCTTTTGTGTGGAATTAGCTTTAACTGACATGGACCATGACATCTAGACATGGAACCCGATATTAACCCCTATCAGATGTTGGATACCCACTTGGCTAGAGTAGGGTCATTCTCTTAGCCTTTAAATGGATTCTCCAATAGGTACTCCTATGCGGGCGCATAACTAAGGGATAAGGAGATTGCTTCTAAGTAACTCATTCTCTACTAATGAGGAGTACTCATCTCAAGAGGTACATTGGATACAATATCTCAACTCACTAAGTGTAGCCACCCCTTCTTCAAATCCTCTCGGTGCTAAGCATAACTCCCCCACGGAGTCTAAACATTCATTACAAAAGGTTAAGGTATAACTCTTGGACACCACATCTCAACTCACTAAGGGTATCCATCCTCCAACCTATCACTAAGGGTTTAGGGTTTTAGGTTTAGTGAGGTAGCTACTAAACACTTCATCTCAACTCACGAAGATTGTTCACCCCAAACTCTTCCATTCACATTCATTAAATTTATTCATTCATTCAAGTGTGTGTGTACATGTTAGCACACCTTTCATATAATCACCCTTTTAATAACATTGACATCCAAACATGCTTACACTTTCATTCATCATATTTAACACACTAGCATGCTTAACATAAACATATTCTTTACTTAGACATAGTATCATCAAGATACACATATAAATTTCCTAAAACATATCATATATAAACATCATAATCATCATTTCACTTCACATTATATGCCTTCAAGAAAACATTCATAATACACACTTTTATAAAATATAATCATGAACTTCAAGAAAACACCGCCATCAAAGGTGGACTATACCACTCAAGAATCATTTCAATGGAAGACTAAACAAGATAGAGCAACTCACCATTCATATAATCTCTCACCACATTTTATCAATATTTCATCAAAACAACCTAAATAAGCATATATAGGCAGTATCTAACCCAAAATACAACATAAGAAACTCAACACTAACATTATCTAAATGAGGACAACAAACCCACTTCATAAGCCAAAAGTTGATAATAAGCATAAGAATGGTTTCATTGAAGTTTTAGCATTAAAGTCACCAGTTAATACTAGAAACAACATATTCGAATCCTTCAAAATGTTTTCATGAAAGACCCACACTTTAAGTCAAAGATAGAAGAAGTTAGAGTATGAAAACCCTTTTTGAAATCTCTTAGAAGTGGCTCCTTGAATGAAAGGAATTTAAAGGATGACTACCATACCTCAATGAGTAGAAACCCATGAATGTTTTATGAAGAAAACGTCCACAACCAGCCCTTCTAGCCCTTCCTTGAGTTTTACTTTCTATGGAGTTTGAGTGAGTTCTTTCTTGAGGGAGGGATTTTGAATATTTGAAAATGAGGTCTTGTCTAGGTCTAGGACTTAAAACTAACTTTAAAAACCTTAAAACCCCTAAAATAATCAGCCATCGTTCATAAAAGACTTGGGTGAATTTACAGAAACACCCCAAGTTTGGCAGAATTTCATGACAGCTTTACGGTGACCCTATCGACGGCCCCTAGTTACGAGTCGTTGCCTGGTTGACTGCCCCCCAGCCAATGAGGATTCACAAGGATGACCACCCATTGGTGCTAAGGCGTCGATTGAAGCAGTTTTGGCACATTCTACCTTAGTGTTAGGGTCCTTTTCTAGGGCCCCTTGTGGGTCCTTGGTAGATTCATACCCGGACGTTAAACCCCTATACATATTCATCTAGGTCTCAGGAACTCTCACCCTCAACTTCAACCAAAACAAACACGTAAAACTTGCAAAAACACCTAAGGACACACAAGCACATTCCAAGGAACATCTTGCGAATGTCATGGACTTTTGACCTCCAAACATTACCAAACTTTATACACTTCCTAAAAACATCATTATAAACCCTTTTACGGACTTAAAAACCTCAACAAATAAATGGTTTGCTCTATTTCAACCTAGTTTGTTTTGGGGACGTTACACAACTAAAAGTACTACTCAAATATGTATGATGATTCTACGGTTAAAGTACATTCTTACCTAATAAATCTAAGATCTCTATGTTAATTTGTATTGAATGAATATAAATTACTCTTCACACATGTAGATATAATTAAAATAACAATGGTAGTAAGTTGGTAATTATACTAAGCACCGATGGGATATGGTCAATGATGAAAAGACCCTCCCGTTAATGGAAGAGGCGGGATCATCCTAGTGATACTCATGAGATGGGGACTATCCCGCTAATGCAATAGGCCTTGTCCTTAGAAGCAATCTCCCTATCCCTTAACTATGTGCCCCGTAGGAGATCGCTAGTAGCTCAACATAGTACCTAGTTTCTAGGTTCTACCATGGCAAGTGGAACACCCTTTTTCGATGTGGGGCTTTATGACACTGGAGTCCATGGAAAGCTCTCATGGTCAATGTCGGTTATAGTTGGTCTTCCCTAAAGAAATAATTAATGAAGTAATGAAGAAGTAAGAACTAGTCTATAAACTACTAATGAGTTTACTATGTAGAAGTGGGGGTATGGGACTTCACTTGTACATTGCACTAGTAAGGGTAAAGGGTTGTTGTAGGTGGTTCCTTGAAATGATGAAATGGTTATGATAATATGTCTATTAAATGAATGTAAGGGTAACAAGTGTGACCAAGGTGATATCTATGGGAATACTTAGTAGGGTTGGTAGTGTGGGATGCTAGCTCTACATTGCACAAGTGGACCCCTAAGAAGTTCTAAAGTCATGTTGTGTTGAAAGTTTAGATATTATTGAAGTATATGCATATGTGTTGTATGATGATGTATATGGCATTTAAAACATCATAAATGCATACTTTACATGTAAATCTCCTTTTCTCATGTTTTAAAGGTTTTTGTGGATTTCTCCATACTTAGTGCATTCTTTGTACTAACCATTTTTCTCCCTTTCTATTATGTGGATAGGTTCCGGCTAGGTTGTTGATTCTCCATCATTTAAGAAAGCTTGGACTTCATAACTCCAACACATTGTGGTAGGTCCTCAATTATTCGAGGACATATGCACTAATGGACACCTTATGTTTTCGATATTGACTTAATAGAATAGTAATCTTCTCCTATGTACATTTTTTCTAAAGACTATTGTGTCTAAATGTCTAAGGACCCTCTTTTTAGACCTGGTTGAACTCATATAAATAGATGGTGTTGTGAGACAGTATTAGACTATGATCATGAATTGCTTATATTGCTAAATTTGAAGTCCATGTAAACTTCATAAGTGATGATTCTATGTAAACTCCATATATGATATATGAGAAGTCTAAGTATACTTCACTATATGAAAGTTTTAAATTTTCCGCATTATTTCAAGTACATTATGCCATGATGATTATGCTTAAGAGGCTTGTCTGAGACCTCTTCGAGGTCAAGTACGCCGATAATGTCTATGGGGTGCTACCTGGTCGTTACAAACTTGGTATCAGTGTCACATCCAGGGAACAACCCCTAGACGTAACCGACGGCGGCATCCTCGAAGAGGACTAAGACTAGCCTCTTAGCTTACATAATTACATATATAAGTTAAAAATGTGGAAAATTTAAAGTTCTTCTATAGCTATCTTGAGATTTACATAGACCTCTCGCATACACATAATATATATTCATAACGAGTATACATAGACCCTTCGTATAAGAAGATCACATATTCTTCTACTTTTATTGCACATAATAGTATAAGATAGTCTCATAAGAAGTCTATAACATTGTCTCATATTAAACCATCTACACGAGAGTATCATAATTTGGGCATAGCCCTTACATCAACAATTGTAGCCACATATAGGCTTTACAATTATAGTACCAAAATGAAAGAGAATGAACAAAGTGTGTTTAAGACTAAATAACATCCAATAGGTAGATAATGGCATCGTCCTTGGAAAGTAAGGACCTACCAAACTTGGAAGATAAGAATCTAAGTAGTCTTCAAATCATTCTCTAATATCAACGGTCGGATCCTACATTTGTAGTAAATATCAAACATGGGTTAGTACCCATATGTACTAAGTATGTGAATATGCACACAAGAGGTAAATTATGACAAATAGTACATTTGATCAAAACCATGCTAAACTACTTTGAAAATCCTTATGCACAATCAAGAATCCATATAAGACAATAATCACATAATCTATAAGTCAAACCCATGTACGACACAAGACCAACATCAACAAGTAAAAGTCAAGTCAACATATACAAGTTCATAACATCATAATATAAGCAAGACCCTTATTCACAACCCACCATTTAGCCTACAAGTTCAATGACCAAGCAAAGCCTTATAACCTTACTCAATCAAGGGAACCAAACAAAGGATCATAAGCAACGTTTCACTCAACATAACATAGAATCAATGGCAATCATCATCATATTTAGCAATATAGACCAATAGCATGTTCATAAATTAAACTAATTAACATATAGGATCATAAACATGTAAAGTCAACATCTTCATTTCATATACACTATAAGAACACAAGAACAACCTCCTAAGGATTCCCTCAAGGAAAACTAGTTCAAGGCATAGATAGAGTCCCATACCCGTACCTGGATAAGTCAAACCTCTCAAGTCACCCTAGTTAGTTTATATTCCATTACTTCATTTTACTTTCGGGAAAACTTACTTTAACTGACATAGACCACAAGATCTAAGTGTGGAATCCGGTGTTGTAAAACCTTACACCGATGGAAGGTGGTCTACCAGCAAAAGTAGAGCCAAAATAAAGGTAGCTTTATAGGTGGATCCACTAGCTAGTCTTCCTATGGTGGTAACATAGTTTAAGGATCTAAGAGATAGGTATGAACTCTGTACATGCCACTTGGCTATTGGAGCCTCATCTCTTGTGAATACATTAGGTGATTGTCCCTCATAGGGGAGTCAATACCTCGTGTGGAACTATAGGGTGAATCTTCCTCTAATGGAAGCCAACATCTCCCATAGTCAAGTTCACTCGGTGCTAAGATAAGTCCCTTTTGAAATGTCTTTCTTTATTGTTCATCACTTAGTTTAGGTCATAGGGTCTAATAAATTATATAGTCATTGTCATTTAACTCAATAGGTATTGCATGAGTATGTCCTTTCAATACAACCCTCATATGTGATATTATCACATTAACATCATCATATCATAATAAGGTACATAGGTATTTCATAACTAACCTTATATCATTTCATCTTAAGCATAATATTAAAATAACATAGTCAAGACATTTCAATTCAACATCATACCAATACCTACATAGGATTCACAAGGCATGCCTCAATTGCACTACATCATCAATCACAAGCCATCATAATTGAAGTAAAGGTTAGGATCATGAAGACTTACCAAATCTCCTTCAAAATACATCATCATGGTCTTACCGTAAACCAACATATTACAAAGAATAATAGGTGTAGTAACGTTAATCAATAGTATTTAATACAAGAGCTAGGTCAATTGCATCATCATTATCCCATTTAACATCAATTCATACCCTAGGGTTAGGGGAATTAGGGTTCATCATGAATTCATCAATAATTATATCCAGTCCCAAGAATAAATTACCCTAGACAATCCATACGTGAATTAGAATAGATAAAACAAGTATAATAATAAAATCATTCTTCATTTCCCATCAATTCATGACCAAAATCCAAGATTTGGCGAAATTGGGGAAGGTAACATGATCAACGTGAAATTGCATCCATTAACATCAATTAATCAACAATATATAATCAATTAGTCATAGGAAATCACAATTTATCATCAAATTGAAGTTTAGAAGAAAACCCATTAGAATTGGAAAACCCCATGGAATTGGGTAATTTAGAAATCAACTTTTAAAGAAAATCATGGGGAAAAGAATCCCAAGAGTGAAGAACACATACCTTAATGAATATTAATCCACGAAATTGAAGTGAAATCCTAGAGAAACTGGTCTTCTTCTTAAAACTCTCTTCTTCCTTCAATGGAGGATGAATATAGAAAGAAACTAGAGAGAGGTGAGAGCTTTTGGGTTTTGATATGGGGATTTGATTTGAGAGAGTAAATGTGAGGGAAAAATGATTGGAAATCAATATATAGACCCCCCATGAAATACCCAAAATACCCCTCACTTAAGTTGATCCTTTAATGAAGTCAAACTTCAATTCAAAATTTCAGATATTCGTCTGGGATCAAGTCCGCGACGCGAAGCTGTTCCCGCATGAATTTCTAAATTAATTTTCGAGACAGTAGAGTCCGCAACCTGCCCAGGACGCGAACTTGAGATTTGACCAAAAGCCACCCAAGTCCGCGATGTGGACTTGTTTCACCTATGTGTAATTTGGCTTCTGCCTTGGCAGATTGCCAAGCCAAGTTTGGGGTCCTTTCGTGAACCCCTAAGGAGACCCTTGGGGGGTTGGACCTGGAAGGTTTTACTATATATACATGGTTTTACCTATATAAAGTCATTTTAAAAGTTTTAGACCTTTTACAGCCCTCCTAGACCTTTCCGAAACCTAAGTACGTTTCACTAGTTCAATTAGACTAGCTTCCGAACGTCTTGGACGTTTCTTGTCGTTTTGATTCCTAGACTTACTAAATGACTTATATAAATTATATAAGGTCTTAAAACAGTGTCTAAACCTTTTTACACCTATGTTAGGCTCTAGGACACGTCTTAGATTATCGGAGTGTTACTGTAAGACCTCAAAAATGAGATACGGTGTCTAGAGTCTAACATGTTCGTATTAATGTTATAAGGTCCTAAAATGCCTTATTATATTATATATAGGCAGTGTACAAAGTTTTAAGTGATTTGGAAGTCGGACGTCAAGGGACGTCCAAGACGTTCGACGAATAGTCGCTTATGTGCCTCATGTGTGTATGCATGCTTAAGTTGTATGAACTGAGTATCATAAGTATTGAAATGGTTTTAAATGATGTTTAATGTTATTGTATGATGTTTTGTGAAGTTTGGAGGTCAAACGCCCAAGAACGTCCAAGGCGTTCGAAAGATAGCCCCTAAGACGTTCATCGTATGTCATGTAAGGGTCAAGGCTGTTTGGACGTCTTGTAGGTGTTTGTTTTGGATGAAACTTATGTGGTAGGTCTATTACATGTTAAGGTTTGTAATCGCGTTGGAAACGTCAGGGTACGACTTCTAGGTCCCACAAGAGGCGCCAAAAGAAGGACCCAAGGCTGCCTAAGACACTGCCTGGGCAGTGTCCGTTGACGGACCCAATGACGGATCGTTGGGCCACCAACGGACCGTCAAGCAGGTCTCGTCGAAGGGGGATTACCTTGGGCAGGTCTTGAGCCAAGAATTTGGGTAAGGCATGGGCGACGGAGGCTGCCACGGTCCGTCATGGCCATGACGCCCGGTCGAGCCCCTAGTCGCGGATGGCCTGCTTTTGGCAGCTGCGTTCTGTTAAATAAAGGGGTGAATGGGAAATTCACTCCACGTCCTAACCTGACTATAATAGGTTTAAGTAATTTTAGGTGTATATAAGTCATCAAAAACGTGATCAACCCATTCCCAAATCCTCTCACATGTTTAAAGCCTTTCCCTCTAAAAATGTTCTCTCTAAAACCACCATTGTTGGTGAAACTCAAGAGCTGCTTGGAGATGTATTTTTTTATGGATGAATCATGAAGTTTTAGAGGTCTTCATGGAGATTAAGGCATGGTGATCCTTCATCTCTAAGTAACCTTTCACTTGGAGAGTTCTTCTCAATGTTTTCAAAGAAAGTTTATGATCAAAGTTCTTCTTCTCCAATCTAGCCATGGGTTCTTTCTCAAAACGTTTTTAATGATTAAATCATGATGAATTGAAGTTAATACAGTGATTTGAACGTAATTTTTACTCCAATGTCATGATGAACGCATGTTCCTTCCAAAATTGGTTTAGCTCTTGCATGGGCTTTGTGATTATGGCTTGTTCTTGATGAATTGGTGATTCTCTTACATTGAATTGCTTGTGGTTATTGTTATTTACATTAATTGATGCTGAATTGATTATGATCAGTCCATGATGATAAATATATGAGGTTTTGAGCATGAATAGCCTATGTTTCTACATGTTGTCTTGAGGTCGATTGTGAGATCGGTTGGGTATACTCTTGATTTTGTATGAACTGATGTAGCTACTGCTTTAGGGTGATGTAATGGATGAATTTTGTAGGTATAAATCCTTAATGTACAAATTAATAAGGGCTTGCGTGAATTGATATAGATTCCTTTAGGCTATGAAGTCAAGAGGCTAAGTGTGTGATGTATCTTGAGTGATGATTAGATGAAGCATGATTTAGTCTGGATTTCTTATCTAATTAGCTATTGTCTAATGAGTATATTATTGATGAAATATGAATGATGATCAAAGACTTAGATAGTCATAAGTATTGGTAAAGTCTTTTACACTCTAGCAAATTGATAAGATTAAATGCCTATGTTGTAACCTTAATCTTGAGAGTATGTAATCATGATTTCAATATGGTTAAATGTAGGTTTAGCTACTGCCTTAGACTTATATATGTATGAACTATGATCTTAAATCAATGTGTTAGCTAAGGATCTATGTTCTTCTACTTTCCTAGTATGTTGATATGTTGTTTTATTTTATGGTATAATGTTGTAGCGACTTGTACATGATTTCTTATATGTTTAAAATACATTTAGCTACTGCCATATATGTGTTTTATTGATGGATAAGGTGTATTGATCAATGTTGATCAAAGGGTGAGGAATTGGTAAGAATGCTTATTCTCTTTACTCTTCTACTTCTCTATTCTTTTTAGAAATGTTGATGAAGCCTTGTATGGTATTGTGTTGTATGGTCCACTTATGGTGGCGGTGTTTACTTTATTGTCATTATATATGTGTTGACCATGGCCTTGAAGGCATATTGATGAACTTATGAACATGTGCTTAAGATGATACTATGAGAAGATTATGTTTACTTTCCTATTCTAGTTGTGGATTAGGTTGTGTGGCTATTTCATGAGCATGTGTATAACCATGTTAGGGTAAAGTATAGGTGCTGCCATTGATGTGTTAAGATGGTAATAACCCCTTACCTCTGTACCCCTTATATGAAAGTGTGAATAGCTAAAGTTAGGAGTCTTGATTACATTGTATATATTGTCTTGTCTCCTATGCTATCATGTGTTGTGTGTTACGTGCTTGGAAGTGTAATGTGGTCTGATAGGGTGGCTGACATTAGAAGTTATTGATAGTCATTATGTGATCATGTTGGTCAATGTATACACACTCTCACTTACATGCATATTACAAGTAGTATAAGTCATAGTGTCTAAATAAAAGGTAGTTCTCATATTCACTAGGGTCTACTACTATGCATATTAAGGTGATGTTTATGAATGTATGATTTGTATTCCCTTACTAGGATGACTTGATAGGTGTACTAGTATGGGGAAGGGTATGGGACCTTGTCTATGCATTGCACATGTGTATCTTGATAGGATAGTTCCTAGGTTTGGTTCTTATGCTTATGAAGGATGATTATATGAATATGTTATGAATATGATATAATGAAGTATGAATGCGTACAGTGTCTTAGTAGGTTTATAAGAAAGTATTGCTCATATAGTTATGCCTATAGACTTATGCATTGATATATGAATATGTGTGACCTTATGTGTTATGTGAAAGGTTTGATCACATCTAAGTATACACTCACACACATGATGATCTAGTTAGTGAGAGGGGCCTTACTAGGGATGCCCAAGAATACTCCCAATCTAGATAGGTGCTTGAATATGCTATAAGCATATGAGTGATGAATATCCTAAGCTTATGTTCTTATAAACAAACGTAATAAAGGCTTTTCAATAAAGGGAACTTAGCCTAGCACCGAGTGAACTTGTAGATGAGGGAGTGACACTTTCCAACATAGGAGAGGTAGGGTTCACTACGGTCCTCATGTGAGGGGTGACACTTTCTTACATAAGAAAGGTAGGGTTCATTACGGTCCTCACGGGGTGGATAGCCTCATGACCCAACATAGGGTGTAGAGTTGATATTTCCATGAATTTTCCAAGTTCCATAAACTATGTTTCCACCATAGGATACTAGCTAGTGGATTTCCACCTAGATAGTTATGTCATGTTCGGTTCTACTTTGGCCGGTAGATCCACCTTCCATCGGTGTAAGGTTTTATGACACCGGATTCCATGATTAGCACCCATGGTCTATGTCTGTTAAGGTTATGGTTTACCTAAAGGTAAAATGGACAATGAAAGTAATTGAATAGGATCCAAACTAGGAGGACTTAAGGTAAGTTACTTAGAATAGGTGGAAGTAATGAACCCATCTAGACATTTCACAAGTGACTCCTTAGGAAGTCTTAGGAAGGTACCTTAATAGATAGGATTATGTATGTGTCCTTTATGTATGATATTGTAGTCTTGGTTTGACTATGATTATATTGTACTATATTTGTATGATGGCATGTGTTGTCTTGTGTAGATGCTATGTATGGAATTCTCTTATGTTCCTAAGGTGATGCATTGCACCAAGTATCCTTAAAGGATTACTTAGTAAGAAAATGAATTGAAAGAAAGAGTTAATGTTAAGGAGAGTGAGTTCACTGTAAAGTGACCTCTATTTGTGCTTAAATTCTATATGTGCTTTTCTATGATATTTGGCCTTTGATTGTGTTTCTATGAAGTATGTGGATGATATAAATGCTATTGATAAAGGTTTTATGATGATTTACTCAAAATGGCATGAAGTATGATTTCAAAGAAAATGTCCCTTTTAAATGCATGTTTTTGCATGGTTGCCATACTTAGTACATTCTTGTGCTAATCCCATTCTTCTTTACTTTTTACACAAAGTGTAGGTTATGGAATGCTTAAAGGGGGTCTATGATTGAGGAGCTTGATAGGTGATTTCCCAAGCTCAAGGAAAGGAATCCTTAAAGTTCAAGGATGTCCAACTAATGTCTTTAATGTAAAGTCTTTAGATATTGTATAGTTATGTAAGGTGTCTTATGGGCCGTGTCCCTAATGTATTCTACAGTTATTGAGTCTTAAGATGGCAAAGAGACTTAGAGTTTAAATATTTATTATGACTTATGTTTTATATATATATGATGGGATGTTTCTAGCATATGATGTGCTATGAAAAGTTTTAAATTTTCCGCTAAATTTACTATGTCAATGCAATGAATGATATGAGAGGCTTGTCTTAGACCTCCGATAGGTCGACGACGCCGGTTACAATCCAAGATTGTATCCTAACTTCTAGGGTATGCTTTTGGGTTGTGACAGTTACTTTATCCCCCCCCCCCTTAGGAACATTCGTCGCCGAATGACAGTAAAATCTTTTGGAAGGAAAGGAATGACTCAAGACTAGCAGCCCAACCAACAACAATACATAATAACTTGAATTATAATATCAATAATGGCATTTACACATAGCAAGACTCCAATTACTACACATAAAGCTCAACATCAAAATATGAGGAATTTCCCTCTCACAACAACATGAGCTCAACATACCATATATGAGTAAATTATGCCTAAACATAACTTACCAATATGCTTAACATCATTTCATAAAGACTCACCATATCAAAATACACAACATAAATCAAAACAGGAGGAATTGCAATTTTTCAAGTAAAAAAGCACACTTCACTGTAACATATGCATTTTTGCAAAACTTCACCAAAAATCAAAGCAACTTCAAATTCAGTCATTTTTTTCATTATTAGTAGGAACAACTAACCTTAATTAGAAAAGAGATGAGGATAACGGGACTTCATGTTGACCTCGGCCTCCCATGTTGCTCCCTCAACTAGGTGGTTTCTCCATAACACTTTTACGGAGGACACCTCTTTGTTCCTCAACCTCTTCACTTGACGATCAAGGCTTTCACCGGAACCTCCTCATAGGAGAGGTTATCCTTCACACCGAGACCCTAAATAGAAAGAATAGACTCGGGATCACCGACAAACTTCTTAAGCATAGAAACATGAAAAACCAGATGAACCAAAAATAGTTCACTAGGAAGTTTCAACTAATATGCAACCTTACCAACCCTTTTCAAGATTTCATAGGGACCCACATAACGAGGACTTAACTTACCTTTCTTGCCAAATCTAACCACCCCTTTCATAGGCAAAATTTTCAAATACACCTTATCACCCTCTTCAAATTCATGGTCTCTTCTCCTATGATCGACATATGACTTTTGCTGACTATAGGCTGTTTGCAACCGGTTCCTTATGATATGAACGTTCTCCAAAGTCTTATAGATCAAATAGGAACCAAGAGGCAAAGATTCACCAACTTCAAACCATCCAATAGGAGATCTACACCTCCTACAGTACAAAGCTTCATAAGGAGCCATAGGGATGGATGAATGAAAGCTATTATCATACGAGAACTCCACCAAAGGCAAGTGCTAGTCCCAATTTCCTTTAAAGTCAATGATACAAGACCTAAGCATATCTTCAAGAGTTTGAATAGTCCGCTCCGCTTGACCATCCATTTGAGGATGAAAAACGGTGCTTAACTTCACTTTAGTACCCAAACCTCTTTCGAAAGACCTCCAAAACCTAGATGTAAATTAAGCACCTCTATTTGATATAATGGACAAAGGAACCCCATGAAGACTCACTATATTATTCATATGTATCCTTGCATAGTCTTCCACCGAATAAGTAGACTTAACGAGAATAAAGCGAGCGGATTTGGTAAATCTATCCACTACTACCCATATAGAGTCATATTGCTTTCGAGTTTGAGGCAAACTTACTACCAAATCCATGTTAACAACTTTCCACTTCCAAATAGGAATTTGGATTTCTTATAGTAGACCGCTTGGCATTTGGTGCTCGGCCTTCACTTTTTGGCAATTGGGACAATATGCAACAAACTTTGCAATATCCCTTTTTAGTCCATCCCACCAAAACACTTCTCTAAGATCATGATACATCTTTGTATAACCCGGATGAATAGAATAACGGGCTCCATGAGCTTCCTCAAGGAACCTACTCCTCAAATCATCACCATTAGGCACACACAATCTACCTTGATATCTAAGAACACCATCCCCCCTTGGGATAATGACTCATTCATCTTACCAAAAACCCATTCTTTTAACTCCATCAACAATGGATGAAGGTGTTGCTTAGACTTCACCTTAACCATCAAACACGACTTGGAGTTATGATGTACCACCATACCACAATTTGGAGAATCTTCAATTCGAACCCCTAAACGAGCCAAGCTATGAACATCTTTTACTGGGTTTATCTTGGATTCTTCCACATGGGATACACTTCACATGGACAATCGACTTAGAGCATCCGCTACCACATTAGCCTTGCCGGGGTGATAGAGAACACTCATGTCATAGTCTTTCAACAACTATAACCATCTCCGTTGCCGGAGATTCAAATCCTTTTGAGTGAATACATATTAGAGAATTTTATGATCTGTATACACATGAACATGAACCTCATAGAGATAATGCCTCCATATTTTCAACGAAATACCACAGCCGCTAACTCAAGGTCATGAGTCGGATAATTCCTCTCCTGAACTTTGAGTTGCCTAGAAGCATAGGCTATAACTTTGCCATGTTGCATAAGCAGACACACCAACCCAACTCGGGATGCGTCACAATAGACCATAAAAGCTTTAGTACACTCTGGTTGAGTCAATACCGGAGCGGAAGTAAGTCTATCCTTCAACATTTGGAAGCTCTTTTCACATGCCTCCGACCACTCAAATTTCACATTCATTTGGGTCAATGTTGTCAAGGGGTAAGCAATGGATGCAAACCCATCGACAAACCTTCTAAAATAACCGGCTAGGCCTAAGAAATCCTAATATCCGAGGAGCCAAAGGTCAAGGACAATTTTTCACCGCTTCGATCTTTCTTGGATCAATCTCTACAACTTCACTAGAGATGATATGACCAAGAAACGCTACTGACCTCAACCAAAACTCACATTTGCTATACTTGGCAAACACTTTGTGTTCTTTAAGCACTTGCAACACCACTCTCAAATGATCCATGTGTTCACCCTCATTTTTCAAATATACCAAGATGTCGTCAATGAAGACAATTAGAAATGAATCTAGGTAACTTCGAAACACCCTATTCATTAGGTCCATAAACACCACCGGAGCATTAGTGAGGCCAAAGGACATTAATAAGAACTCATAGTGACCATATCTTATTCGAAATGCTGTCTTGGGAATATTTTCACCTCTCACCCTAAGTAGGTGATATACCGATCTCAAGTCAATCTTGGAAAAGTAATTCACACCTTGGAGTTGATCAAATAAATTATCAATCCGAGCGAGAGGATACTTGTTCTTGATTGTGACTTTGTTGAGTTGACGGTAATCGATACACATTCTAAGGGATCCATCCTTCTTCTTCACAAACAATACCGGAGCACCCCATGGAGAAATACTAGGCCGAATGAAACCCTTGTCTAGTAGATCTTTGAGTTGAATCTTCAACTCTTTCAATTTGTCTGGAGCCATCCGATAAGGAACAATCGAAATGGGATTTGTATCCGGTACCAAGTCGATTCCAAAATCAATTTCCCGTTCGGGAGGAATACTTGGAATATCATTAGAAAAGACCTTTGGAAATTCCCTCACTACAGGGACCGACTCAATGGGAGGAATTTCGGAGTCTAAATCTTGGACTCGTACTATATGGTATGAACACCCTTTAGAGATCATCCTACAAGATTTCAAACAAGAAATGATACGACCTCTAGGAATAGAATTTTCCCCCTTCCACTTCTAGACGGTTCATTTGGTAAGTTGAATTTCACCACCCTCATTCTACAATCAATGGAAGCGAAACAAGCATGCAACCAATCCATACCCAAAATAACATCAAAATCTACCATATAGAGTTCTACTAACCACACATGAGTAAATCTATTGGGCAACATTATAGAACAACTTCTATATACTCTCTTAGCAACAACCGACTCACCCACCGAGGTAGTCACCATAAAAGGTTCATTCAAGATATCGGGCAAAATGTCAAACTTTTTAGCTACTAGAGGAGTAACAAATGAAAAATTAGCACCGGGATCAAGTAAGCATATACATCAATAGAAAATATTTTGAACATACTAGTCACAACATCGGGAGAAGTCTCTTGTTCACCTCTAGAGCGGAGAGCATAGAAGTGGTTTTTCTTCGGAGTATCATTATTTGAACCTCTTGCTTGTTCACTCCCCTTGTCTTGCCCTTTAAAATTAGGGCAATCTCTCACCTTGTAACCCCTTTTTCCACAACCAAAGCAATTATCCGTTCCCACTAAGTATTCACCCACATGACCCTTACCACACTTGGTACAAGTAGGCTTCTCACTAGGTGAGTTTCCACCCTTTCCCTTTTGGGTCTTAGGTTTAGGCACCTTATAATCACGAGCCTTAGGGAACTTAGAAGGAGCTTGATTTGAGAACCTCTTATTGAACTTAGGCTTGTCTTGAATGTGAAGTCTACCCTTTAAAGAACCTCCATCAAAATACCTTGCCCTATTGGCATCGCTACTCTTTACCTTAACCCTTGTTTCTTCCACTTGTTGAGCATGAACCATGAGACGAGAAATGTTCATATTATCATGTAACATAGCCGAACGAAATTCTTCTTTCAAGTCATCCGACACTCCCGTCACAAAGCAGCTCTTTTCATCTCTAGGGTTAGAAACCAAAGAAGGAGCATATCTTGACAATTTAGTAAATTTCAAAGGGTGGTCAAGTACACTCATACCTCCTTGACGAAGGTTGATGAATTCTTCAACTTTGTCTTCCCCCTTCTCTCTAGGAAAGAACAAATCAAGAAAATCCTTCTTGAATATCTCCCATGTCACTGGACCACCCTTTAGAGGCCTATTGTCTCTCTATTAGACGTACCAAGTATGGAACACATCTTTGAGTTGGTAAGTGGCTAACTCGGCTTTCTCACTAGAAGTCAACCCTATAGCAAAGAGAATATTGTAGACTTCATCAATGAACTCTTGGGGGTCTTCCTGAACTTTGGACCCATAGAAAGTCGAGGGATTAATCCTAGTGAAATCCCTCAAACGGGAGGCCATGTGCTAACTTGTTGGTTTCCTCGGGGTACCACCTCTCGATTAGCTTGGGTTGTCATCGCTTGTGCTTGAGTGGTGACAACTTGTGCTTGGATAGTAATGGATTGGGCCATTTGGAGAAAAGATGACCTTATATCCCCATCCGCCACAGGAGGAGGAGCAACAGGAACTTGATCATCCATAGCACCTTCTTCACGTGGAGGCATTTGGTTGTCTTGTGCTCCCGCATTAGCAACGCCTTCCTCGGCCATTCTTGCGGATGCTCTTCGGGTATTCATACCTATAACCACCATACAAGGTTTAGGTGAAAGAACACATAAAGTAGACTCTAAAGGCACGACATAGGATTACAAGAAGATGAGAGTTTCCTAAGCATCACATAGTTCCTCATTCATAAGTGTGGCGCGCTTCACAATTATGAATAAGAATCTATGTAGATGTAGTTTAATGAGACATCGTTCCTAAGGATATTCAACCTCATGCTCTGATACCAAGTATGTCACATCCGGGGAGCACCCCCTAGACGTAACCTGCGTCCTCCTTCTCAAAGAGTACTAAAACTAGCCTCTTAGCTTACATCATCACATTCATAGGTTAAAAACGCAGAAAATTGAAAACTTTTCTATAGATATCTTGAGGTTTATATAGACCTCTCGCATACACATAATATATATTCATATCGAGTATAGATAGACTCTTCATATAAGAAGATTACATAGTCTTCTACTTTTATTGCACATACATAGTATAAGATAATCTTATAAGAAGTATATAACATTATCTCATATTAAACCATCTAGACGAGAGTATCATAATTTGGGCATAGCCCTTACATCAACAATTATAGCTACATATAGGCTTTACAATTATAGTACAAAAATAAAAGAGAATGAACAAAGTGTCTTTAAGACTAAACAACACCCAATAGGTAGATAATGACATCGTTCTTGGAAAGTGAGGACCTACCGAACTTTGAATATAATAATCCAAGTAGTCTTCAAAGCCTTGTTTAATATCAACGGCCGGATCCTACATTTGTAGTAAACATCAAACATGGGTTAGTACACACTTGTACTAAGTATGAGTATATGCACATAACAAGTAAATCATGACAAATAGGACATTTCATCAAAACCATGCTAAAGTACTTTAAAAAGCGTTATGCACAATCAAGAACCCATATAAGCTAATAATCACATAATCCATAAGTCAAACCCATGTACGACACAAGACCAACATCAACAAGTAATAGTCAAGTCAACATATACAAAAATTCATAACATCATAATATAAGCAATACCCTTATTCACAAACCACAATTTAGCCTACAAGTGCAATGACCAAGCAAAGCCCCATAACCTTACTCAATCAAGGGAACCAAAAAAAGGATCATAAGCAACGTCTCACTCAACATAACATAGCATCAATAGCAACCATCATCATATTTAGAAATATACACCAATAACATGTTCATAAATGAAACTAATTAACATATAGGATCATCAACATGTAAAGTCAATATCTTCATATCATATACATTTTAAGAACACAAGAACAACTTCCTAAGGATTCCCTCAAGGCAAACTAGTGCAAGGCATAGGTAGAGTCCCGTACCCCTACCTAGGCTAAGTCAAACCTCTCAAGTCACCCTAGTTAGTGTATATTCAATTACCTCATTTTAATTTCAGGAACACTCGCTTTAACAGACATAGACCACGACAGCTAAGTGTGGAATCCGGTGTTGTAAAACCTTACACCA
Organism: Solanum sitiens; assembly: GCA_016801875.1. Classification (NCBI taxonomy): domain Eukaryota; kingdom Viridiplantae; phylum Streptophyta; class Magnoliopsida; order Solanales; family Solanaceae; genus Solanum; species Solanum sitiens. The sequence goes on along the minus strand of JABWTJ010000064.1, from coordinate 496,463 downwards.
ATGGAAGGTGGTCTACCGGCCAAAGTAGAGCCAAACATAAACGTAGCTTTCTAGGTGGATCCAGTAGATAGTTTTCCTATGGTGGCAACATAGTTTAAGGAACCAAGAGATAGGTATGAACTCTCTACATGCCACTTGGAAATTGGATCCTCATCTCATGGGAATCCATTGGGTGAGTTTCTCTCATAGGGGAGTCAACACCTCATGTGGAACTATAGGGTGAGTCTTCCTATAAGGGAAGCCAACACCTCCCATTGTCAAGTTCACTCTGTGCTAAGCTTAGTCCCTTTTGAAATGTCTTTCTTTATTGATCTATCATTAGCTTTGGTCATAGGGTCTAATCCCTTATATAGTCATTGTCATTTAGCTCAATAGGTATTCCAAAAGTATGTCCTTTCAATACAACCCTCATATGTTAGATTATCACTTTAACATCATCATATCATAATAAGTTCATAGGTACTTCATAACCAACCTTATATCATTTCATCTTAAGCATAATCTCACAATAACATAGTCAAGACATTTCAATTCATCATATCAACACCTACATAGGCTATTCACAAGGCATGCTTCAAATGCACTATGTCATCATAATTGAAGTAAAGGTTAGGATCATGAAGACTTACCAAATCTCCTTCAAAAGACATCATCACGGTATTACCATCAACCAACCAATTACAGCCAGGTTTAGTAACATCGATCAATAGTGATTAATACAAGATCTAGGTCAATTGCATCATCACTATCCCAATTAACATCAATTCATAACCTAGGGTTAGAGGAATTAGGTTTTATCATGAACATCAAGAATTAGATACAATCCCAACAATAAATTACCCTATTCAATCCATACATGAATTACAATAGATAAAACAAGTATAATAATCAAATCATTCTTCAATTCCCATTAATTCATGAACAGATTCCAAGATTCGAGGAAATTGGGGAAGGGAACATGATAAACATGAAATTGCATTCATTAATATCAATTAATCAACAATCTATACTCAATTAGTCATAGTAAATCACAATTTATCATCAAATTGAAGTTTAGAAGAAAACCCATTAGAATTAGAAAACCCCATGGAATTGGGTAATTTAGAAATCAACTTTGAAAGTACCTCTTGGGAAAAGGAATACCAAGAGTGAATAACCCATACATTAAAGAAGATTAATCCACGAAGTTGAAGTGAAATCCTAGAAAAATTGGTCTTCTTCTTCAAGCTTTCTTCTCCCTCCCATGGAGGATGAATAGAGTGAGAAAGTAGAGAGAGGTGAGAGCTTTTGGGTTTTGATTTAGGGATTTGATTTGAATTAGTAAAGAGGGAAAACTGATTGGAAATCAATATATAGAACCCCAATGAAATACCCAAAAGACCCCTCACTTAATTTGACCCTTTAATGAAGTCAAACTTCAATTCAAAATTTCAGAATATCGCCGAGGAGCAAGTCTGCTACGCGGAGCTGTTCCCGCATGAATTTCTAAATTAATTTTCGAGACAGTGGAGTCTGCGACCTGCCTGTGACATGAAATTGAGATTTGACCAAAAGCCACCGAAGTCCGTGATGCGGACTTATTTCACCTATGTGTAATTTGGTTGCTGCCTTGGCAGCTTGCCAAGCCAAGTCTTGGGTCCTTTCGTGGAACCCAAAGGGGACCCTTGGGGGGTCGGACCTAGACATTTTTACTCTATATACATGGTTTTACCTATATAAAGTCATTTTTACATGTTTTAGACCTCTTACACCCCTCCTAAACCTTTTTGAAACCCAAGTACGTTTCACTAGTTCAATTTGACTAGCTTCCAGACGTCTTGGACGTTTTTTGTCGTTTTGATTCTTCGACTTCCTAAATGACTTTATATACATTATATAAAGTCTTAAAACAATGTATAAACCTTTTTACACCTATGTTAGGATCTAGGACACATTTTAGATTTTTGGAGTGTTACAATTAGAGCATAAGGTTTGTGGATAATACTAGGGTTGATGTCTCACACAACACATAAAGTTTAATCTTATTCATCAATGTGAAGCGCGCCACCTTTATGCATAGAAGGCTATGAGATGATTCGGAAAATTCCTTACTTCATTATTCTATGATCATGCTTGGAGTCGTAAGACTCTCAGATTCTTTCCATGTAATCCTTTTCTTGTGTTTATAGGCCATGAACACCAGGAGGAATAGTGATAGGAGGGCCGAAAAGGAGAATGCTAATGAGGCGGTTTCCCCTCAAGCTCCTCAAAACCCTCATGTTCCTATTTAAGAAGGAGTTATGTCTAATTTTATATAAGTGCTACAATCCATAGTTTGACTCAAGTGTTGTCTACTCAAGTTTTTAGGGATACAAGGGTACAAGTGAATCCAAATGCTAGAACAACCGCTTCAAGGATAAGAGATTTCAAAAGGATGAATCCCCTACTTTCTTTAGCTCTAAGGTGGAAGAAGACCCACAAGGGTTCATAGATGATGTATTTAAGGTGGTACATTCTATGGGTGTGACTCCTTAACAAATAGTGGAATTGTCCGCCTATCAACTCAAAGATGTGGCTCAAGTTTGGTACGGACAATGGAAGGATGAGAGGCCGGTTAGAGAAGGCCGGATCACTTGGAGAATGTTCAAGATAGATTTTCTTTATAGGTTCTTTCCCATGGAACAAAGAGAGATAGAATTGCAAGAATTCATCAATCTTCATCAAGGGAATATGAGTGTGAAAGAGTACAGCCTCAAGTTCACTCAACAATCAAAATATGCTCCTACCATGGTTGCAGACTCTAGGGCCAAGATGAATAAGTTTGTTATGAGGATATCTAATCTTGTGGTTAATGAATGTAGGTCAGCTATGTTGATTTCTACCATGGACATCTCTCGTCTTATGGTCCATGCCAAAAAAATTGAGGATAAAAAAATTAAGCAAGTTGGTAGAGATTGAAGAGATCAAAGCCCGATGAATGGAATTCTTCCAAGGCTAGGTTTGAGATACAAGACAAACCAAGGTTCAAACAGAGGTTTTCTAATCCAAGTCCCTCCAATTCTCAAAAGCCAAATCAAGGGAGGAGATCTTCCCCTAAGCCTCAAGGAGAAAATAAGAGTGGTCCTATTAGGGAAAGAACTACTTGTGCCAAGTATTGTAAAAAGCATGAAGAGAGGTGTGTAGGCAGTATTGGCGTTTGCTATGGTTGTGGGAAAAATGGTCACCAGTTTAAGGATTGTCCAATACGGGCAGCCAAGGGGAGAGAAGGTACTCAAGCTCCCACAAATGCACAAAACTCTACTGCTCCCAAAAAGAATCGTTTTATTCACTCCAAACCCGAGGTGATAAAGAGAGCTCACCGGATATTGTTACGGGTATGTTACAAGTATTTTCCATTGATGTTTATGCATTGTTGGACCCCGATGCTACCTTGTCTTTTGTCACTCCTTTGGTATCTATGAGATTTAATATGCTACCAGATATTCATGACCTTTTTTTGGTTTTCTACCCCGGTGGGTGATTCCATACTTGTTAGAAGATTTTATAGGGGTTGTCCCGTGTCATTGCCCAATAGAGTCACATTGGTGGACTTGGTAGAAATTGATATGTTAGAATTTGATGTTATTTGGGGATGTATTGGCTACATTCTTGTTTTGCCTCCATTGATTGTAGAACTAAGATAGTAAAGTTTGAATTCCCAAATGAACCCTTTTTAGAGTGGAATGGGGGAAACCTAGCTCCAAAGAGTCGAATAATTTCATGTCTTAAGGCTTGTAACTTCACTGCGAAGGGTTGTCTCTATCATATAGCTAGGGTAAAGGATCTAGAATCTGAGCTCCCTGCTTTTGAGTCGGTCCTCGTAGTGAGGGAGTTTCCGGAGGTCTTTCCCGATGACATGCCCGAAATTCCTCACGAAAGTGAAATCGACTTCGGCATAGAGTTATTACCGGATACAGAAACTATTTAAATCCCTCCTTACCGATGGCCTCGGCCGAGTTGAAGGAGTTAAAACCCCAACTCAAGGATTTGCTAGATAAGGCTTTATTCAATCAAGCATATCTACAAGGGGTGCCCCGTCATTATTTATGAAGAAGAAAGATGGGTCCCTTAAGATGTGTATTGATTATTGCCAATTAAATAAGGTCACCATAAAGAACTAGTATCCTTCTTCTAGTATTGCTGATTTATTTGATCAACTCCAAGGTGCGAGTTACTTATCGAAAATCGACTTGAGTTTGGGTTATCATCAATTGTGAGTTAGGGAAGTTGACATACCTAAAATGGATTTTCAAACTAGGTATGATCATTTTGAATTTTGAGTCATGTATTTTGGTCTAACAAATGCCAGGCGGCTTTCTTGGACCTAATGAATCGAGTGTTTAGAAACTATCTTGATGTGTTCGTCATTGTCTTTATTGATGACATTTTGATATACTCTAAGAGTGAGGGTGACCATGTGAACTATTTGGGATAGTCTTGAAAGTCCTCAAGGATTCTCAACTCTATACCAAATATAGTAAGTGAGAGATTTTGATGAGGTCGATTGCATTTCTAGGTCACATTGTGTCTAATGAAGGGGTAAAAGTGTGTACGAAAAAGATAAAAGTGGTCAAAATTTAGACTAGACCTTTGAGTCTTACCAACATCCAAAGATTCTTAGGATTTGTCGATTATTATAGAAGGTTTGTTGAGGGATACTCCTCAATTGCATCCCCAATAACGGCCTTGACCCAAAAGAAGGCTTAGTTCGAATGGTCGGAGGCATGTGAGAAAAACTTTCAATTGTTGAAAGATAAGCTTAACTTTGCTTGTGTATTGGATTTTACGAAGGGCAGGAAAAGGTTTATGATATATTGCGACACTTCTCTAATAGGTTTGGGGTGTGTCCTCATGCAATATGGGAAGGTTATTGCATCTTCTTCAAGGCAACTCAAGGTTCATGAGAAGAATTATCCAACTCCTGACCTTGAATTGGCGGCAGTAGTATTCGCTTTGAAAATGTGGAGACACTACCTATACGAGGTATACGTAGATCTGTACACCGACCATAAGAGTCTTCAATATGTCTTCACCAAAAAGGAGTTGAACATCCGGGAAAGAAAGTGGTTGGAACTTTTGAAGGACTATGACATGAGTGTCCTCTACCACCCTGGAAAGGATAATGTTGTGGAGGATGACTTGATTTGAATGAATATGGGTAGTATGGCTCATGTTGAAGAGGGTAAGACAGAAACAGTGAAGGATGTTCATAGGTTGGCCCGGTTGGGTGTTCAGTTGGAAGATTCTCCGAAAGGGGGTTTCATTGTTCATCATAACTCCCACTCATCTGTAGGGGTTGAGGTAAAGTCTAAGCAACATCTTGATCCTCTATTGATGGAGTTAAAGGAATCGGTTCTTAGAAAGATCAATCTATCCTTTTCTCGAGGGGGGGGGATGGTGTGCTTGGCTACCAAGGAAGGTTGTGTGTACCAAATGTTGACGATTTGAGAAGAAACATTTAAGAATAAGCTCATGGATCCTGCTATTCTGTTCATCCGGGTGCCAGTAAGATATACCGAGACTTCAAGAGGTCTATTGGTAGGATGGTTTAAAAGGAGATTAGCGGAGTTTGTGGCTAAGTGTTCTAATTGTCAACAAGTTAAGGCCGAACTTAAAAGTCCAGGAGGTTTTTCCCAAATTACAAATGTTCCTACTTGAAAGTGGGGAGATATTAATATGGACTTTGTAGTAGGTTTACCTCGGACATGTAAGCAAAATGACTCAATATGGGTTATTATGGATAGTTGACGAAATATGCCCACTTTATCCCTGTCAAGTCTACTCATTCAGCGGAAAAATATGCAAAAATATGCATTTAGGAGTTTGTGAGCCTTCATGGGATCCCTATGTCCATTATTTCGGATAGAGGTGCCCAATTCACGTCTCATTTTTGGAGGTCTATTCAAAAGGGGTTAGGTACTTAAGTGAAGCATAGCACTACTTTTCATCCTCAAACGGATTGTGTAATTGAAAATATGTTAAGATCTTGTGTAATTGATTTCAAGGGAAATTTGGACTATCACCTATCGTTGATTGAGTACTCTTGTAATAATAGCTACCATTCGAGCATTTTGATGGCACATTTTGAAGCACTCTATGGTAGGAGATGTAGGTATTTGGTTGGGTGGTTTGAGGTTGGTGAGTCTTCACTCCTTGGTCTCGAGAAAATTTATCAGGCTATAGATAAGGTCCGAGTGATAAGAGATGGGTTGAAAACAGCCTACAGTCGGCAAAAATCTTATGCCAACAATAGAAGAAGAGACCTTGAATTTTAAGTAGGTGATTGAATTTACTTGAAGAGTTCACCTATGAAAGGGGTTATGAGATTTGGTAAAAAAGGGAAATTAAGTCCCCGGTATTTGGGTCCTTATGATGTAATGCAACGGGTCGGAAAAGTTGCTTATGAGTTGAAACTACCTAGTGAGCTAGCTTCGGTTCATCCGGTATTTCATGTTTCTATGCTCAAGAAATGTATAGGCGACCCAGTATCAATTCTCCCTGTTGAAGGGTTGCGGGTGAATGAGAACCTTTCTTATAAAAAGGTTTCGATTGAGATCCTAGATTGTCAAGTCAAAATGTTGAGGAACAAAGAGGTGGCCTCCATAAAAGTCCTATAGAGAAACCATCTAGTTGAGGGTGCAACATGGGAGGCCGAGGCCGGCATGAAGTCCCGCTATCCTCATCTTTTTCCTCTTTAGGGTTAGTAGTTCCTCTTAAAAATGAAAACCATGAATAATGTGAGTTGACTATTTTGCTAAGTATGTTCATGTTTTTGTAAAGGTTTATGCCAAAAATGATTTTTCATGGAAGAGGTTTTTGTGTTAACTTGAACTTATATGAAATGTGTATATATTGCCTTCTTGAGATTTTAGTGTTTTGTTACTTTTTGGAGAAGAAGAATAGCATGGTAACTCTTCTATGTCATTTTGAGCTCATGTTGATAGTGAGAAGGTATTTTCTGATTATGTGTTACAATGTGTTGAGCTCTTATATGTTAATTGAGTTGCTGTGTAATGTAATGTTTATGTGTTGAATGGGGTTGTGAATTACTATGAGTTGTGGCTCATTATGATTTTATGTTGTTGGTTGGGCTGCTAGAATTGAGTCTATCCTTTCCTCTACAAAAAGATTAAAGTGTCATTCGGGGAGGAATGTTCCTAAGGGGAGATAATGTAACACTCCAGAAGTTTCATGACTTAGACAAGAGCCTCACATATTAGATAATGGTTAAAATTACATTTCTAGACCTATACTAATGTAATAAAGTTTATTTAGGAGCATTATAGCTTAAACGTTAAGGGACGACCATGACGTCAATTGCTAGTGCAATTGAACTAGTAAACGTTCTAACGTCTTGTGAAGGTTGTGGAGTGTTGTATGAACTCTAATACTTTTAAAAAGTGCTTTAAATAGGAAAATGAGGTATATAGGGTAAAAATGTCCAAGTCCGACCACCAAAGGATCATCCTAGGGCTCTTGGAAGGGACCCCACCTTTGACCAAACAAGCTGCCCAAGGAAGCAAAAAATTTCATTACCATGAAACCTGTCCGCGTTGCGTACATGGTTCAGCAAGGGGAAAAAAATCTTGGTTTGCGAAGTGGAAACGTCGCAGACTCCACTGTCTCATTAATTAATTTCAGAAATTTTGAGGGAATAGCTCCGCGAAGCGGACTTGATTCCCCACGAAAAATCTGAAATTAGAATTCAAGTTTGACTTCACAAAAAGGTCAAATTAAGTGAGTGGTCTTTTCGTTATTTTAGGGTAGGGTTATATATTGATTTTAAATCAGGTTTACCCAAATCCCCAAATAAAAACCCAAAAGCTTTCACCTCTCTCTACTTTCTCTCTCTTCATCCCAATAACCACCATTGTAAGAACAAAGAAGAACTCAAGCTAGGGCACTCAAGATTCATCTTTTCACACTTCAATTTCATGTAATATAATCAATTAAGGTATGAGGATATTGATCCATGGACTAGTTTCTCCATGCCCTTTAAAACTTCTACTTTCGAAATCTATATTGTGATCAAAACTAGGGTTTTGTAATCTAGCCATTGTTTCCCTCCTAAATTGTTTTTATGTTATGCGCCTTATATTAAGATTATATTGGGATTAATTGATGAATTCTATTGTGAAAATCTTCCAAGAGCCCATGTACCCCCATAACCCAACATTCATGAATGTTGTGGGATGAATTGAGTAATTATGAGCATGATGTATTGCAATTGATGAGATTATTTAGTAATATAATCTGGTCTTCCATGCCTATTATGATTTAAATAAGGGTAATTACAATTCTCTATTCCTAACCTTGAAAAGAGGGTAAATCTTAGGGATGTTTATGTGATGAAGAATATTGTACATAGACGTTGAATTTTCTTACAAGGTGTATGGCTTATGAAAAGATACAAGAAAGGTAGTTGGGATGGTTTGCATTCACTTGAACCTTATCTATTTTGTAGTATGAATTATGAATTATGAATAATGAAATTGGTCTCTTGTGTTGATTGAAAGTATAGTTCTCATGAAAACACAATAATTTAGATTATAAAAGTACTACTCACATATGTATGATGATTCTACGATTAAAGTACATTATCACCTAATGAATCTAAGAGCTCTTTGTTAATTTGTATTGAATGAAGATAAATTACTCTTCACACATGTAGATACAATTAAAATAACAATGGTAGTAAATTAGGAAGTATACTAAACACCGAGAGGATATGGTTAGTGAGGAAAAGGCCCTCCCCTTAATGCAAGAGGCCGGGTCATCCTAGTGATTCTCATGAGATGGGGACTCTCCCGCTAATACAATACGTTGGGTCCATAGAAGCAATCTCCCTATACCTTAACTACGTGTCCCCATAGGAGATAACTAGTAAATCAACATAGTAGCTAGTTTCTAGGTTCTACCTTGGCAAATGGAACACCCTTTTTCGGTCTTGGGATTTATCACACCGGATTCCATGGAAAGATCTCATGGTCCATGTCGGTTATAGTTGGTCTTCCCTTAAGTAATAAAGTAATGAAGTAGTAAGAATTAGTATATAATCTCCTAATGTGTTTACTAAGTCCAAGTGGGGGTATGGGACTTCACTTGTACATTGCACTAGTAGTCTTTAAGGGTTGTTGTATGTGGTTCCTTGAATGCTGAAATGATTATGATAATATGTCTATTAAATGATTGTAAAGGTAACATATGTGACTAAGGTGATTTCTGTAGGAATGAAAGTGTAGGATGCTAGCTTTACATTGCACAAGTGGACCTCCAGGAAGTACGAAAGTCATGTTATGTTGAAAGTTTAGATATCATTGGAGTATATGCTTATGTTTTTTTATTGATGATGCATATGGATTTCAAAACCTCATAAATGCATACTTTAAATGTAAATTTCCTTTCCTCGTTTTTAAAGATTTTTATGCATTTCTCCATACTTAGTGCATTCTTTGTACTAACCCCTTTACTCCCTTTATATTATGAGTATAGGTTCCGGCTAGGTGGTTGATTCTCCATCCTTGAAGAAATTTTGGACTTCATATCTCCAAGACATTGTGGCAGGTCCTCAAAGATTCAAAGACATATGCACTATTGGACACCTTGTGTTTTATGTAGTGATGTAATAGAATTGTAATCCTCTCTTATGTACATTTGTTCAAAAGACTATTGTGTCTAAAGTTATAAGGACCCTATTTGTAGACCTTATTGAACTCTTATAAATAGATGGTGTTTTGAGACAATATTATACTATGATCATGAATTGCTTATATCTCTAAATGAGAAGTATATGCAAAACTTCATAAGCGAGGAGTCTATGTAAACACCATGTATGATATGTGAGAAGTCTAAGTATACTTCACAATAAAAAAGTTTTAAATTTTCCGTAATATTTCAAGTACATTATGCCATGAAGATTATGCTAAGAGGCTTGTATGAGACCTCTTCGAGGTCAAGTATATCGGTAAAGTTTAAGGGGTACTCCCTAGTATTTACATGTAGATAGCGTCCCATTCAACTACTTACAAGTTCTAGAACCTATCACTTACACTACAAGAAAAACAGCCTCTAAGGAAGGGAAATCTAGTCCCAAAAAGTAAAAAACTGGTCCCAAATGGTCTATTGCGAAGGGAAAAGGCTGGTCACCACCCGTCCTAATAGCTTTCTTCGCTAAAAGTTAATTGTGACGGGTTTTCTTTTCTGGTCGTTAAATGTTTATAGAGACGGAGACAACACTGGTCGCCAAAACACTTTTACAGACTGCATATCTCGTCCCAAATAGATGATTTTCTTCATTAAAATTTACTTATTTTCTAGTCGTTAAATCACTTTCGTGACAAGATATTAATTCGTCCTAGATTGGCCTTTAGGGACGAGAACCTACCTCATCCTAGATGAACCTTTAGGGATGAGAAACTACCTCATCCTAGATGAACCTTTAGGGATGAGAAATTACCTCATCGTAGATAAAACTTAAGGAAAAGAATATCTGGTCCTAGATGAACCTTTAGGGACAAGAAAGTTCCTCGTTTTTAGTTGATCACAAATAATTCTAGAGCTTTGAATAATAAAATTAAAAAATTAATCAATCAATATAGGATTGCTACTGAAATCTCCATACATAACACTGATATATATTTGATCGTAAAACTTAGATTTCAATATTTTCTTAACAAACAAAACTTTGGTAATTAACATCTCAAGCTAAACTATGACGGCATGTACAACATAACTTTCATAGTAAAATGATATTGAGCTTGTTCATCTTAAAAGCTTGCATGTGATCCAGTTTCAAAATCCTCAAACAGTAGTCCAGAAATGTGAACAGGCTGCAAGGATGTAAGAAAATTAATTAGGAATGTTTAAACAATTATTCAAATTTTATCAGTAGTGCAAGAACAAGTATCCATGCCGACACATTGAATCAGAACAATCATCATGAAATAGTAACCATTTTGGTCTTTTTAATTAAAAAAAAATGTTTTTATACAACTCCATTGTTCATTATAATGTAATCTGCTACTATGATGATCTTCTGCAGTGCTAAACGTTATAGATATCCATTGAACTGTCATAATCTTCTAGGAAAAAGATTCATATCTCTGTTACAAATCATTCTTAGAGCTTTCTTTTTATTTTTCATCAAATAAGGATAAAAATGTTCCGTATACAAGATGTGTATCAAATAAGGAAGTACTATATATCTTATGAATCACATTTCTATATCATATTGAAAAGTATGATTCGGTACAGATGTGCAGAAAATAAAAAAATGTGTGCACGTAGCTATGTAGAAACAAAAAGATGTGTGAACGCATCTGTGCAGACAAAACAATGTGCATGCGCTGATATTTAGAAAATACAAAACAGAAGAAGATGTCTGTGCAACTGTGTATAAAAGAAAACACAGAGGAAGAAGACTTAACGTGCAGTTGTACAAAAAATAAAAATTAGATGAAAAGGACAAGCACATATAGTCGTGCAGGAAATAAAAGACAGAGAAAGCAACATCAGCTACGTATCATGAATCAGATTTATATAATTCTTGCGCAATGATCATGTTCATTCATACCTATTGACAGGGACCTACTTTTTCATAAGGTATTTTGAGTATGTAAGTAGTTAGGGAATATGGTTTTTTCTTTTAGTCATAATGTAAAATTGTTCTCACAAAAGGTAGGCAAACATATGACATGAAATAAATAACTCGAGCTATAAAGCGTAGGTTCAATAACTGAGAGTCAAAAGTTATAGGTGATCAAACAACCACTAGTTAAGAGAATAAAATCACCCAGCGAAGGACCTCACAAGGAAAGAAGGCATTCAAACATGATTGACAATCTTATTAGCTTCCTAATAGTTTAACCTTACTATAACCATTCAAATGACTATACGTAAATGAATATGGATATATGCTTACTTACTTAATTAGAGAAATATACCAGTGGTAATTCTGTTGAAATTGTTGATGACGTACGCAGGATATGTGACAGTTGAGCAGCAAATAATTTATGCAGATCAAACCACAACTGAAAAGAGAGATAAGTGAGTAAGAATCACTACGAGGTAGATTAGATATTCTTTTTCTTTTTGAATACTTGCAAGTCTTATAAAGAAGAAATTATTCTATTCGATAAAAAAATATTTTGTTCGACATAGTCAATAGGGGCTTAATATATTGAACTTGTCAGTTTGGAATGTTGTTGGAATACGAAAGTTATATAGTGGACTATAGCACAGAAGAAAAAACAAGTTAAGGATTCATAACTTTTACATCAAAGATAACTGTATAAATAATGTCCCTACACCAAACAATCTGGTTGGGTGGTTAAAAGTGTTTTGGATGCAAGAAGATCCTTATTAGCTATTAGAACTCTATGTTGAATTGAACTGGATTGATTCATCGGTTGTGATGGCTTCAACATAAAGAGTGCTTAAAGATCTTTTCTTTCACAAAGTCCTACAGCTACATGGAAGAAATTCTCTTTGGAAAACAGAAATCTGGTAAACATCAGCTTATGCTCTGGCTATCCCCTCAAATAAGACTAACAACAGTTGATTCATTAACAAAATGTTGTATTTAAGTTTACATTATTTGTATTCTCTTCTAGGATTCCTAGAAATACCAGACTAGAATTCTATATGTTGCCATTTTCTACCATACTCGATTATAAGGAACATCCGCAAGTTACGATAAAAATGTAGTGAGTCAATCATAGTTCTGATGGAGAATGCTAAAAAGCTAACATAGTTGTCCAGAAGCAAAGTAGATCAAAAGGTATGCTTTATACTGTAGTCTTATGACTTATCTATAGGATCCATTTTTATATACAGCGGAAAGTAGTAGTATAAATTCTTGTACAGTGAACCGAAGGATAGAATCCAACTAAATTTTGAGTTTAAAAAAAATGTTAAAACTATACAAAAAGTACTATAAATTATAATTTTCCCATACAACTATAATTAATTATCAAAATACAGGCCTTTTTAAAGAGTTATTGAACTTTAGTGTTGTATAATTAAAGTGTATTATTGTTCCTTACAAGATACAAAGACCTTTATCGAGAGTTAAAAGGAGAAATCAGTCTCGTGACTTTTCCCATCAATAAGCAGCATATATGATTATATAAAGATATGCCTATCAGGAGAGGTTACAACAAACATAGTAGTTAATAGAAGATACTTTACATCATTATTTCCTTTTTGTTTCTTTTGTGAAGATTTTCTAACTCATGTACAACATCATCAACCATTTGAATCACGAGGTCGAGTCTTTTTCACTACATGTCAATCTTTTTTGAATTATACTTAGGATAATACACTTGAGATGCTTAATCCTCTACAACAAAAGACTCATTTTTTCCCAATAATCAACTTGGATTCACACTTATGAAGCCATATATACTTGTATCATTTAATCTTCCTTTCTCTGTTTTGAAAAGCTACAATACTTTTTTGAAAGTTGATTTAAATTTGTGGCTTGCCGAGAACAGCCATTACGATAGAGTACAACAAAAGTTACAGACAATCTCATCTACATTCAAAACCTATAGGATATTCTACTTAATAATTATAATAAGTTAAATTTCTATTAGTTTGTTCCAACTTTAATGATAGGAAGAGTAAGTAAATCGAAGAGGAAAGAACATACATATTGTTTTAGGTTTTCAAGAGACGAACTTGAAATAGTTGCAAACCAAATTGCTAGTTGAATATAATACAATACAAAAACTAAGGTTTCAATAAGAACGACAAAAACATAGCGGTGTGATTTTATAAGATAAGTAATAGTAAGAAATATAACAAGAGGTAACAAAGTTTGTATTTCAACAAGCCAAACACCATACACACACCAACTAGGAATTCCAATTCAAAAATGTTTCAGAAATTGTAAAAATTAAAAGAAAATTACTACTCCCTCAACTAGGACTCCCAAATCAACATTATTTAATTAATTGTACAAATAAATTACCATCAGATTTTGCAAGAGATTAAGAAGATAGAGAGTTACTTCAGTAAATAAAATTTAGAAAAGAAAAAATAAAGTTGCAGAAGAGGAGACATACCAAAGATTAGATCGAGTCGATGAAAATAGATTTGGGCGAACTGTTGTGCTTTCTCTGTTTTAGGCGACCTGCTGTGATGAGAATCAAACTCCATGCTTTCCTTGTTTTGAGAAACTACAATGTTTTTTCTGAGTGTTGGATGAGAATAGCGATTTGCAGAAGTGCTGCTGCTAGGGCACAATAGATAAAACGAGATATGTATTAAAAACAAAGAGTTTTTGTTTTATATTTTAAGAATTTTAATTGTTACTTTTGGCGTCTGATAAGTTTGGTAAAATTTATCTTTTAATTTTATTTTTTTTTAAATTAATTTATGTTTGAGCGTTCTTTTCTCCCGCTTCCACTCTCAAGTTATAATTTGGGACCAGATACTGATTTATTTAGAGACTAGATTTAGTACCTTCACAATAAAACATAGAATTAGGGACTAGAATATAATCTAGTCTCTATACATGTACTTTTAAGGACGAGATTATTAGCTAGTCTCTAAATGTTGGTCTTAAATAAAGCTTTTTGTTGTAGTGTTACTAGAGTGCATATCCCACATGATGAGAATATACATTAACCAACATAGACCATACTAGCTAGGTATGCAATCCGGTGTCATCATAAACTCCACACCGTGGAAGGTGTTCTACTTGCCAAAGGTAGAACTAGGACACATCCCATGTTGGCACATGGTTAAGGGATATCAAGGGCTTCTTGGTTCTCTAGTCTCATACTACAAGTAGAGCTACTACCAAAAGCATATCCACACGACGCTTTGCCTTTGTTCTCATAGACTAGGTTCATTCACATGAAGGTATTTGAGAAGGTACTATGTTTTAGTTCTAACAGCTCATAATACCACAACCAAGAAGGGATCCACAAGGATCTAGAGATCAAGTTTCATTAAAATAGCTCTTACGACTTTCATAGAGATGTTTTGATGTCGTTCCATCCAACCTACCTCTACGTCCATCATTCTGCTCATGCAGGGCACCATATTGGTCTTACCACTTCTTGGCTTCTATATTAGCCTTCTTTTTATATTTAAGGTTTCACATTCTTAAACTTTTTTTCATATTAAAGGTTCAATATTAGTATTTCATAGAAGGGCACCACCTTAGGTCTACCGATACTATACTTCTATTAATTCATACATGACAAGGGTGCCTAAGCCTACCAAGTCAAGTTATCACATTCACATAACTTTTATGTATCAACAAGAGGTACTTAAATCTAGAAAATCAAAACACAACATTCATCATATAATTTATTCAATATCATTCAAGTACCTAGTAGGGACAACTAAGTCTACCAATACAAGATACAACATCATTCTATAAATACACTTCTTAGTGCTTCATCATCATATATCATCAATTAAAGAAGAAGAATAATATTATCACCCATACAAGATCATATAGATATAAGATGAGTACCTTCACCTTCTACATTCACATTATACAAGATCACTCATGTATCACACAATAACTTTCCCATATAGATTCATGTATGTCATAACACCTTGTGTCACGCCCCGAGCTACCCCCGAGACGCGGACACGGAACCTAGGACCACAAGTGATCCCAAGCTAACCCTGCTGGCATGATCATGAGCATACTAAAGAATAATAAACTAATGCGGAAGCTAAATCATAATTTAATCTGAAAAGATGGGAAATACCCATATGCTAAAACTGAGATATATGAAAAACTGATGAGTTTAATACAAAGAAATATTAACTCACTACTAAGCTGAAACTAACTATGTCTGAAAATAGCCTCTAAACTGGACTAGAAATACTGGGACAGGCCCCAGCTAAATCTAGCAAAAACTGAAACTAAATGACTAAAGACTGAAATGAAACTCATGACTCTTGTCCTCGGAGAATGAGGACTCACCACTGAATCTGCTGAACTGGAGATCGGGAAATCAATCTATGTGTGATCTGGATGCTGAGAACCTGAACCTACATCACGAGAAGATGTAGCGCACGTATGCGTCAGTACTTGAAAGGTACTGAGCATGTAGGATAGAGTAAAGCTGAAATAAAACATAACTGAACAAGCACAAAAGCAAGTATAATAATCTAAACATGATATACTGAATTTCTGAGCTAACTGAATGCAATGACCAATTTATAACATGCTAAAACTGAATACTGAATATACTGATAAATGGTCATGCAGAGAGTCTGACTGAACTGTGGGAGCTACTAATAACCGATAATAAAACCACATGAGCTAAATGTGGAGTCCGATGTATACGCCCCATCGAGAGGACCCAATATATCCTGCCAGAGGTATAAAGGCATGCTGGCGTGATCACTAAACTGATTGCCCACAGAGAGGACTTACAACCTACATGGCTAGTAGTTCTGGGACTATTGGGTACGCTAAACCCTAGTCCAACTCGGTATTATGCTACTCCCAATGAATTATGTAAATTAACTGATTATGTCTGAGTTTCTGTAAATACTGGATAGCTCGAAACTGATGCAAACTGAGAATGCAACAATTAATCTGGTAATTATGCATTTATAACTGAGGCATGTATATCTGAAGTGTCTGAAATATCTGACCTAGCATGTGTAATTCAAGGACTAAAGAAATACAAAGCTAGGGTTCTGAAATTCATGCGATAATCTGAGTAATAGAATGATAATCTGATTTGGAACATATATTTAATAAATTCATGAAGTTCTATCAAAGTTCTAGAAACCCTAGGTTTAATCATGATAAGAAAATCAAGAATCTGACTGAAAACTAGGGACCCAATGGGTGAAAGGAACCCACTAGTGAAATCCCGCATACCTGGTGATGAAATCCACGGAAAAATAATTAAGTTTTTGGGCTGGAACTGCTGGAGCTTGTGGCATTCTTGAACTAGGGTTCTTGAGCTTTTTTTCTCCTCTCTTGCTTCTAATTTTCTAGGTTTTGATTTAATGATTTGACTTGGATATGTTTTAATTATGTTTCTAGGATTAAACTGACTAAAATCTGATGATTTAGGGTCAAAACGACATAACTTATGGTTTAAAAGGAGTGGGAAAGGTCTAAAAGACCCCTGGGAAGCTTGCTGTCGGGCCACACGACGGCCAGGACTGACGGTCCGTCGTCGTTGGATCCGTCGTGAGGGCCTGTTCGACAGGCCTTTACTAAAATGAGCATAACCTTTTACTCGGAGGTCTGATTTTAGCAAGGTCGGTGGATGTGGAAAGATAATTCAATTATCTATCTGTGGGTAGGTCATGAGAGACATAATTCATTTTGTGATAATAGTTATGATCATTTTAAGTTGACCCAACTGCATTTCCCCTTAACTGTCTGCAAAAAAAAATATTCTGAAAAACTAATTTTTGGTCTGTTTTGGCTACGGGGTGTTACATTATCTCACCCTTGGGAACATTCGTCCTCGAATGAAGACTAAACTATCTGAAATGGAGGGAGAGAGCTGCAAACCCCACTACTAAACACTGAGAACTGAGTTTCTGACTGAATTGAGTTCTGAGTACATGTAATTACGCTGAAAATGCAAGTACAAACTGAGGGAACATGATTCTAAAACTGTGTTTACGCATGAATGACTGTAAAACTGAAGAGGAACTATTACCTCAAGCTGGAGTGGAATCGGAAGGAAAAAGGTAAGGATACTTGGCTTTCATGTCTGCTTCTGCTTCCCAAGTAGCTCCCTCTACGTACTGACTCCTCCACAAAACCTTGACTGAAGCGACTTCTTTGTTTCTCAACCTTCTAACCTGACAGTCAAGAATCTCAACTGGTACATCCTCATAAGAAAGACTATCTTTCACCGCCACACTCTCTAATGGAACTATAGAGGCTGGATCACCCACACACTTCTTCAAGAGTGAGATGTGGAAGACCGGATGCACTGCTACTAATTCTGCTGGCAACTCTAACTCATATGCCACCTTGCCAACCCTTTTCAATATCTTGTAAGGTCCTACATATCTAGGACTGAGCTTCCCTTTCTTTCCAAATCTCATCACCCCTTTCATAGGTGAGACTTTCAGAAAAACCCAATCATCAACTTGGAACTCTAGCTCCCTTCTCCTTACATCTGCATAAGATTTCTGACGACTTTGGGCTGTCTTAAGTCTATCTCTAATGAGTTGAACTTTCTCCATAGCATAAAGGACTGAATCTGGCCCTATCAAAGCTGCTTCACCTACTTCAAACCAACCAACAGGAGATCTTCATCTACGCCCATATAAAGCCTCACAAGGGGCCATCTGAATGCTGGAATGGTAGCTATTATTGTAGGCAAACTCAATAAGAGGAAGGTGATCATCCCAACTACCTTTGAAATCGATCACACAAGCTCTCAACATATCCTCTAAGGTCTGAATGGTACGCTATGTCTGCCCATCCGTCTGTGGATGAAATGTTGTACTAAGGTTAACTTGAGTACCAAGACCTTTTTGAAATGACTTCCAGAAATGAGAGGTAAACTGAGGACCTCTATCTGAGATGATAGACAAAGGAACCCCATGCAACCTCACAATTTCATTAAGGTAAAGCTTAGCATAGTCCTCTGCCGAATACGTAGTCTTGACCGCCAAAAAGCGAGAAGACTTAGTCATCCTATCGACTATCACCCAAATTGAGTCATGCTGTCTACGAGTACGAGGTAACCCTGTGATGAAATCCATATTGATCACATCCCACTTCCAAGTAGGAATATCGATCTCTTGAGTCATACCTCCTGGTTTCTGATGTTCTACCTTGACTTGCTGGCAATTGGGGCACTTACTCACAAAGTCTGCTATATCCCTCTTCATGCCATTCCACCAATAGACTTCCCGCAGATCGCGGTACATCTTAGTGGCACCTGGATGAATAGAATACCTGGAGTTATGAGCTTCTGCAAGAATATGCTTCCTCAACTCTCCCACATCAGGAACACACAATCTACCTTGGTAGCGAAGTACACCATCTCCCCCTTGGGAGAAAACCTCCACTCTTTGATTGTTGACTGCACCCTTTAGTTCAAGCAAGATCGGATCACTCTCTTGCTTTTCCTTAACCTCCACTACCAAAGACGATTCTGCCCCATTCTGAACTGTTACACCGCTGTCTGATATGCTCATAAGGCGAACTCCCAAGCGAGCAAGCCTGTGAACATCCTTCACTAGCTCCTTTCTTTTTTCCCTCAACATGGGCTACACTACCCATAGATAATCTACTAAGAGCATCGGCCACTACGTTCGCCTTTCCAGGATGATAATGCACACTCATATCATAATCCTTAAGGAACTCAAGCCATCTCCTCTGGCGAAGATTCAACTTTTTCTGGGTGAACACATACTGAAGGCTCTTATGATCGGTGAACACATCTACATGAACACCATACAAGTAGTGTCTCCATATCTTGAGTGCAAACACCACTGCTGCAAGCTCGAGGTCATGAGTTGGATAGTTCTTCTCATGCACCTTAAGCTGTCTAGAGGCATAAGATATAACCTTATCTCTTTGCATCAACACATAACCAAGGCCAACTCTGGATGCATCGCAATAGATCACATAACCATCTGAACCCTCTGGTATAGTCAAGACAGGAGCTGTAGTCAATCTAGTTTTCAATTCTGCGAAGCTTTTCTCACAATCATCTGACCATTGGAACTTGACCATCTTCTGAGTCAACCTAGTCAATGGTGAGGCTATGGATGAAAATCCTTCCACGAACCTCCTGTAATAACCCGCTAGACCTAAGAAACTTCTGATATTTGTAGCAGAGGTAGGTCTGGGCCATTGTTTCACTGCTTCTATCTTCTGTGAATCTACGTGGATCCCTTCGCTAGATACAATGTGACCAAGAAAAGCAACGGATTGCAACCAAAACTCACATTTGCTAAAGTTAGCGAATAACTGGCGATCCTTGAGAGTCTGTAGAACAATTCTCAAATGACTTGCATGTTCTTCCTTGCTCCTAGAGTAAATGAGGATATCATCAATAAAGACGATAACGAACAAGTCCAAGTACTGTTTGAACACTCTATTCATCAAATCCAAGAAAGCTGCAGGAGCATTGGTTAGTCCAAACGACATAACTACAAATTCATAATGACCATACCGAGTTCTGAAGGCTGTTTTCAGAATGTCACTATCTCTGACTCTGAGCTGATGATAACCCGATCTGAGTTCTATCTTTGAGAAATGACTAGCACCCTGAAGTTGGTCAAACAAGTCATCAATCCTGGGGATGGGATACTTATTCTTGATTGTGACCTTGTTCAACTATCTATAGTCAATGCACATTCTGAGAGAACCATCTTTCTTCTTTACGAACAATACTGGTGCACCCCATGGTGAAATACTAGGTCTGATGAAACCCTTATCTAGAAGGTCTTTCAACTGCTCTTTAAATTCCTTAAGCTCTGCTGGAGCCATTCTGTAAGGAGGAATAGAAATAGGCTAGGTATCTGGATGGAGATCAATTCCAAAGTCGATTTCTCTTTCGGGAGGGATCCCAAGAAGATCTTTTGGAAATACTTCTGGAAATTCACAGACTACTGGAACTGACTCAAGAGTTGGGGTTTCAAGGCTAGAATTCTTAACCCAAACTAGATGATAGAGATAACCCTTAGATATCATCTTTCTGTCCTTAAGGTAAGAAATAAATCGACCCATAGGCGCTAGGCTACTACCCTTCCATTCTAAGATTGGTTCATCTAGAAACTGAAAACGAACAATCCTAGTTCTAAAATCGACTGAGGCATAACATGAGTGTAACCAATCCATGCCTAGAATGACATCGAAGTCTACCATTTCTAACTCTACTAGATCTGCTGAGGTGACTTTCTGAGAGACTGTGACAGGGCAATTTCTGTATACCCTTCTAGCTATAACTGGGTCACCAACTGAGTAGAGACTTAGAAAGGTTCTGAAAGAGTTTCTGGACTAACACTGAATCGGACTACTATACTGAGTTACAAAAGACAAAGTCATGTCCGTTGTCTGAGTGAACCATATGTGAGTCACATCCTTGAGTTGGTAGGATACCAATCTCACCTATCACTACCAGTTACTGACATCACACCAAATATTTTCTTGACCTCGTCAATGAACTTCTGTGGGTTCTTACCAATTGCGACCCTGAAAACTTAGGCGGATTCATCCTAACGAAATCACAAACTCTGGATGCGATTAATCGATCAATTCTATAAGTAGGAACTCGAACCTGCTGATTATTCTTGTTGTTCATACTGTGAGCCAAAAACTGAATTGACATTCTGAAACACTGAATTTGAACTTCCTTATCAAGTACTAGAGGAACTGCGTTAGCATTGCGTGCATTAGCATTCCATGCCTAAGCTCTACGAGAATGCATGATCTTAAGCGCATAACGATGGATTAGAAAGAAGATCATACCAACGCACGATAAGAATATCAAGAAAGTGAAGTTTTCCTAAAACACTTCATAGCCTCCCTCTCATTAGATGTGGTGCACTTCACACCCATGAAAAGGACTCTACTTAGTGCGGCTTTTTCAGACATCCTAGGACTCTTGAACCTAGTGCTCTGATACCAAGTTTTGTCACGCCCCGAGCTACCCCCGAGACGCGGACACGGAACCTAGGACCACAAGTGATCCCAAGCTAACCCTGCTGGCATGATCATGAGCATACTAAAGAATAATAAACTGATGCGGAAGCTAAATCATAATTTAATCTGAAAAGATGGGGAATACCCATATGCTAAAACCGAGATATATGAAAAACTGATGAGTTTAATACAAAGAAATATTAACTCACTACTAAGCTGAAACTAACTATGTCTGAAAATAGCCTCTAAACTGGACTAGAAATACTGGGACAGGCCCCAGCTAAATCTAGCAAAAACTGAAACTAAATGACTAAAGACT
Source organism: Solanum sitiens (assembly GCA_016801875.1). Classification (NCBI taxonomy): domain Eukaryota; kingdom Viridiplantae; phylum Streptophyta; class Magnoliopsida; order Solanales; family Solanaceae; genus Solanum; species Solanum sitiens. The sequence continues at coordinate 474,510 of JABWTJ010000064.1, read as the reverse complement.
GAAATGAAACTCATGACTCTTGTCCTCGGAGAATGAGGACTCACCACTGAATCTGCTGAACTGGAGATCGGGAAATCAATCTATGTGTGATCTGGATGCTGAGAACCTGAACCTACATCACGAGAAGATGTAGCGCACGTATGCGTCAGTACTTGAAAGGTACTGAGCATGTAGGATAGAGTAAAGCTGAAATAAAACATAACTGAACAAGCACAAAAGCAAGTATAATAATCTGAACATGATATACTGAATTTCTGAGCTAACTGAATGCAATGACCAATTTATAACATGCTAAAACTGAATACTGAATATACTGATAAATGGTCATGCAGAGAGTCTGACTGAACTGTGGGAGCTACTAATAACCGATAATAAAACCACATGAGCTAAATGTGGAGTCCGATGTATACGCCCCATCGAGAGGACCCAATATATCCTGCCAGAGGTATAAAGGCATGCTGGCGTGATCACTAAACTGATTGCCCACAGAGAGGACTTACAACCTACATGGCTAGTAGTTCTGGGACTATTGGGTACGCTAAACCCTAGTCCAACTCGGTATTATGCTACTCCCAATGAATTCTGTAAATTAACTGATTATGTCTGAGTTTCTGTAAATACTGGATAGCTCGAAACTGAACATGCAAACTGAGAATGCAACAATTAATCTGGTAATTATGCATTTATAACTGAGGAATGTATATCTGAAGTGTCTGAAATATCTGACCTAGCATGTGTAATTCAAGGACTAAAGAAATACAAAGCTAGGGTTCTGAAATTCATGCGATAATCTGAGTAATAGAATGATAATCTGATTTGGAACATATATTTAATAAATTCATGAAGTTCTATCAAAGTTCTAGAAACCCTAGGTTTAATCATGATAAGAAAATCAAGAATCTGACTGAAAACTAGGGACCCAATGGGTGAAAGGAACCCACTAGTGAAATCCCGCATACCTGGTGATGAAATCCACGGAAAAATAATTAAGTTTTTGGGCTGGAACTGCTGGAGCTTGTGGCATTCTTGAACTAGGGTTCTTGAGCTTTTTTTCTCCTCTCTTGCTTCTAATTTTCTAGGTTTTGATTTAATGATTTGACTTGGATATGTTTTAATTATGTTTCTAGGATTAAACTGACTAAAATCTGATGATTTAGGGTCAAAACGACGTAACTTATGGTTTAAAAGGAGTGGGAAAGGTCTAAAAGACCCCTGGGAAGCTTGCTGTCGGGCCACACGACGGCCAGGACTGACGGTCCGTCGTCGTTGGATCCGTCGTGAGGGCCTGTTCGACAGGCCTTTACTAAAATGAGCATAACCTTTTACTCGGAGGTCTGATTTTAGCAAGGTCGGTGGATGTGGAAAGATAATTCAATTATCTATCTGTGGGTAGGTCATGAGAGACATAATTCATTTTGTGATAATAGTTATGATCATTTTAAGTTGACCCAACTGCATTTCCCCTTAACTGTCTGCAAAAAAAAATATTCTGAAAAACTAATTTTTGGTCTGTTTTGGCTACGGGGTGTTACATTATCTCACCCTTGGGAACATTCGTCCTCGAATGAAGACTAAACTATCTGAAATGGAGGGAGAGAGCTGCAAACCCCACTACTAAACACTGAGAACTGAGTTTCTGACTGAATTGAGTTCTGAGTACATGTAATTACGCTGAAAATGCAAGTACAAACTGAGGGAACATGATTCTAAAACTGTGTTTACGCATGAATGACTGTAAAACTGAAGAGGAACTATTACCTCAAGCTGGAGTGGAATCGGAAGGAAAAAGGTAAGGATACTTGGCTTTCATGTCTGCTTCTGCTTCCCAAGTAGCTCCCTCTACGTACTGACTCCTCCACAAAACCTTGACTGAAGCGACTTCTTTGTTTCTCAACCTTCTAACCTGACAGTCAAGAATCTCAACTGGTACATCCTCATAAGAAAGACTATCTTTCACCGCCACACTCTCTAATGGAACTATAGAGGCTGGATCACCCACACACTTCTTCAAGAGTGAGATGTGGAAGACCGGATGCACTGCTACTAATTCTGCTGGCAACTCTAACTCATATGCCACCTTGCCAACCCTTTTCAATATCTTGTAAGGTCCTACATATCTAGGACTGAGCTTCCCTTTCTTTCCAAATCTCATCACCCCTTTCATAGGTGAGACTTTCAGAAAAACCCAATCATCAACTTGGAACTCTAGCTCCCTTCTCCTTACATCTGCATAAGATTTCTGACGACTTTGGGCTGTCTTAAGTCTATCTCTAATGAGTTGAACTTTCTCCATAGCATAAAGGACTGAATCTGGCCCTATCAAAGCTGCTTCACCTACTTCAAACCAACCAACAGGAGATCTTCATCTACGCCCATATAAAGCCTCACAAGGGGCCATCTGAATGCTGGAATGGTAGCTATTATTGTAGGCAAACTCAATAAGAGGAAGGTGATCATCCCAACTACCTTTGAAATCGATCACACAAGCTCTCAACATATCCTCTAAGGTCTGAATGGTACGCTATGTCTGCCCATCCGTCTGTGGATAAAATGTTGTACTAAGGTTAACTTGAGTACCAAGACCTTTTTGAAATGACTTCCAGAAATGAGAGGTAAACTGAGGACCTCTATCTGAGATGATAGACAAAGGAACCCCATGCAACCTCACAATTTCATTAAGGTAAAGCTTAGCATAGTCCTCTGCCGAATACGTAGTCTTGACCGCCAAAAAGCGAGAAGACTTAGTCATCCTATCGACTATCACCCAAATTGAGTCATGCTGTCTACGAGTACGAGGTAACCCTGTGATGAAATCCATATTGATCACATCCCACTTCCAAGTAGGAATATCGATCTCTTGAGTCATACCTCCTGGTTTCTGATGTTCTACCTTGACTTGCTGGCAATTGGGGCACTTACTCACAAAGTCTGCTATATCCCTCTTCATGCCATTCCACCAATAGACTTCCCGCAGATCGCGGTACATCTTAGTGGCACCTGGATGAATAGAATACCTGGAGTTATGAGCTTCTGCAAGAATATGCTTCCTCAACTCTCCCACATCAGGAACACACAATCTACCTTGGTAGCGAAGTACACCATCTCCCCCTTGGGAGAAAACCTCCACTCTTTGATTGTTGACTGCACCCTTTAGTTTAAGCAAGATCGGATCACTCTCTTGCTTTTCCTTAACCTCCACTACCAAAGACGATTCTGCCCCATTCTGAACTGTTACACCGCTGTCTGATATGCTCATAAGGCGAACTCCCAAGCGAGCAAGCCTGTGAACATCCTTCACTAGCTCCTTTCTTTTTTCCCTCAACATGGGCTACACTACCCATAGATAATCTACTAAGAGCATCGGCCACTACATTCGCCTTTCCAGGATGATAATGCACACTCATATCATAATCCTTAAGGAACTCAAGCCATCTCCTCTGGCGAAGATTCAACTTTTTCTGGGTGAACACATACTGAAGGCTCTTATGATCGGTGAACACATCTACATGAACACCATACAAGTAGTGTCTCCATATCTTGAGTGCCAACACCACTGCTGCAAGCTCGAGGTCATGAGTTGGATAGTTCTTCTCATGCACCTTAAGCTGTCTAGAGGCATAAGATATAACCTTATCTCTTTGCATCAACACACAACCAAGGCCAACTCTGGATGCATCGCAATAGATCACATAACCATCTGAACCCTCTGGTATAGTCAAGACAGGAGCTGTAGTCAATCTAGTTTTCAATTCTGCGAAGCTTTTCTCACAATCATCTGACCATTGGAACTTGACCATCTTCTGAGTCAACCTAGTCAATGGTGAGGCTATGGATGAAAATCCTTCCACGAACCTCCTGTAATAACCCGCTAGACCTAAGAAACTTCTGATATTTGTAGCAGAGGTAGGTCTGGGCCATTGTTTCACTGCTTCTATCTTCTGTGAATCTACGTGGATCCCTTCGCTAGATACAATGTGACCAAGAAAATCAACGGATTGCAACCAAAACTCACATTTGCTAAAGTTAGCGAATAACTGGCGATCCTTGAGAGTCTGTAGAACAATTCTCAAATGACTTGCATGTTCTTCCTCGCTCCTAGAGTAAATGAGGATATCATCAATAAAGACGATAACGAACAAGTCCAAGTACTGTTTGAACACTCTGTTCATTAAATCCAAGAAAGCTGCAGGAGCATTGGTTAGTCCAAACGACATAACTACAAATTCATAATGACCATACCGAGTTCTGAAGGCTGTTTTCAGAATGTCACTATCTCTGACTCTGAGCTGATGATAACCCGATCTGAGTTCTATCTTTGAGAAATGACTAGCACCCTGAAGTTGGTCAAACAAGTCATCAATCCTGGGGATGGGATACTTATTCTTGATTGTGACCTTGTTCAACTATCTATAGTCAATGCACATTCTGAGAGAACCATCTTTCTTCTTTACGAACAATACTGGTGCACCCCATGGTGAAATACTAGGTCTGATGAAACCCTTATCTAGAAGGTCTTTCAACTGCTCTTTCAGTTCCTTAAGCTCTGCTGGAGCCATTCTGTAAGAAGGAATAGAAATAGGCTGGGTATCTGGATGGAGATCAATTCCAAAGTCGATTTCCCTTTCGGGAGGGATCCCAGGAAGATCTTTTGGAAATACTTCTGGAAATTCACAGACTACTGGAATTGACTCAAGAGTTGGGGTTTCAAGGCTAGAATCCTTAACCCGAACTAGATGATAGAGATAACCCTTAGATATCATCTTTCTGTCCTTAAGGTAAGAAATAAATCGACCCATAGGCGCTAGGCTACTACCCTTCCATTCTAAGATTGGTTCATCTGGAAACTGAAAACGAACAATCCTAGTTCTAAAATCGACTGAGGCATAACATGAGTGTAACCAATCCATGCCTAGAATGACATCGAAGTCTACCATTTCTAACTCTACTAGATCTGCTGAGGTGACTTTCTGAGAGACTGTGACAGGGCAATTTCTGTATACCCTTCTAGCTATAACTGGGTCACCAACTGAGTAGAGACTTAGAAAGGTTCTGAAAGAGTTTCTGGACTAACACTGAATCGGACTACTATACTGAGTTACAAAAGACAAAGTCATGTCCGTTGTCTGAGTGAACCATATGTGAGTCACATCCTTGAGTTGGTAGGATACCAATCTCACCTATCACTACCAGTTACTGACATCACACCAAATATTTTCTTGACCTCGTCAATGAACTTCTGTGGGTTCTTACCAATTGCGACCCTGAAAACTTAGGCGAATTCATCCTAACGAAATCACAAACTCTGGATGCGATTAATCGATCAATTCTATTAGTAGGAACTCGAACCTGCTGATTATTCTTGTTGTTCATACTCTGAGCCAAAAACTGAATTGACATTCTGAAACACTGAATTTGAACTTCCTTATCAAGTACTAGAGGAACTGCGTTAGCATTGTGTGCATTAGCATTCCATGCCTAAGCTCTACGAGAATGCATGATCTTAAGCGCATAACGATGGATTAGAAAGAAGATCATACCAACGCACGATAAGAATATCAAGAAAGTGAAGTTTTCCTAAAACACTTCATAGCCTCCCTCTCATTAGATGTGGTGCACTTCACACCCATGAAAAGGACTCTACTTAGTGCGGCTTTTTCAGACATCCTAGGACTCTTGAACCTAGTGCTCTGATACCAAGTTTTGTCACGCCCCGAGCTACCCCCGAGACGCGGACACGGAACCTAGGACCACAAGTGATCCCAAGCTAACCCTGCTGGCATGATCATGAGCATACTAAAGAATAATAAACTGATGCGGAAGCTAAATCATAATTTAATCTGAAAAGATGGGGAATACCCATATGCTAAAACTGAGATATATGAAAAACTGATGAGTTTAATACAAAGAAATATTAACTCACTACTAAGCTGAAACTAACTATGTCTGAAAATAGCCTCTAAACTGGACTAGAAATACTGGGACAGGCCCCAGCTAAATCTAGCAAAAACTGAAACTAAATGACTAAAGACTGAAATGAAACTCATGACTCTTGTCCTCGGAGAATGAGGACTCACCACTGAATCTGCTGAACTGGAGATCGGGAAATCGATCTATGTGTGATCTGGATGCTGAGAACCTGAACCTACATCACGAGAAGATGTAGCGCACGTATGCGTCAGTACTTGAAAGGTACTGAGCATGTAGGATAGAGTAAAGCTGAAATAAAACATAACTGAACAAGCACAAAAGCAAGTATAATAATCTGAACATGATATACTGAATTTTTGAGCTAACTGAATGCAATGACCAATTTATAACATGCTAAAACTGAATACTGAATATACTGATAAATGGTCATGCAGAGAGTCTGACTGAACTGTGGGAGCTACTAATAACCGATAATAAAACCACATGAGCTAAATGTGGAGTCCGATGTATACGCCCCATCGAGAGGACCCAATATACCCTGCCAAAGGTATAAAGGCATGCTGGCGTGATCACTAAACTGATTGCCCACAGAGGGGACTTACAACCTACTTGGCTAGTAGTTCTGGGACTATTGGGTACGCTAAACCCTAGTCCAACTCGGTATTATGCTACTCCCAATGAATTTTGTAAATTAACTGATTATGTCTGAGTTTCTGTAAATACTGGATAGCTCGAAACTGAACATACAAACTAAGAATGCAACAATTAATCTGGTAATTATGCATTTATAACTGAGGCATGTATATCTGAAGTGTCTGAAATATCTGACCTAGCATGTGTAATTCAAGGACTAAAGAAATACAAAGCTAGGGTTCTGAAATTCATGCGATAATCTGAGTAATAGAATGATAATCTGATTTGGAACATATATTTAATAAATTCATGAAGTTCTATCAAAGTTCTAGAAACCCTAGGTTTAATCATGATAAGAAAATCAAGAATCTGACTGAAAACTAGGGACCCGATGGGTGAAAGGAACCCACTAGTGAAATCCCGCATACCTGGTGATGAAATCCACGGAAAAATAATTAAGTTTCTGGGCTGGAACTGCTGGAGCTTGTGGCGTTCTTGAACTAGGGTTCTTGAGCTTTTTTTCTCCTCTCTTGCTTCTAATTTTCTAGGTTTTGATTTAATGATTTGACTTGGATATGTTTTAATTATGTTTCTAGGATTAAACTGACTAAAATCTGATGATTTAGGGTCAAAACGACGTAACTTATGGTTTAAACGGAGTGGGAAAGGTCAAAAAGACCCCTGGGAAGGTTGCTGTCGGGCCACACGACGGCCAGGACTGACGGTCCGTCGTGTTCCCGACGCCCCGTCGTTGGATCCGTCGTGAGGGCCTGTTCGACAGGCGTTTACTAAAATGGGCATAACATTTTGCTCGGAGGTCTGATTTTAGCAAGGTCGGTGGATATGGAAAGATAATTCAATTATCTATCTGTGGGTAGGTCATGAGAGACATAATTCATTTTGTGATAATAGTTATGATCATTTTAAGTTGACCCAACTGCATTTCCCCTTAACTGTCTGCAAAAAAAAATATTCTGCAAAACTTATTTTTGGTCTGTTTTGGCTACGGGGTGTTACACCTTGCACATAGTCACATTACATAACATAACAAACTTCACATTATACCTTCACATACACAATAACATGATACTACTACAATTCACATAATAATGCCGACATGGCCATGATCTTAAGATTTACAACACATAAGCACCGCCACCATAAGTTGACCATACCACACAATAGCAATTATTTATCAATTCTACATTATATAAGGGAATTAGGTCAACATACCCTTTTCCAATATACAAGATCACCATTCCTTCACATCTCAAACAATTCACATCTAATAGCTTAATTAACCATAGAATCAACAATACAACATGAGCTTAACCCAATTCTATAAACATTAGATCATAAGCAATAGACCCACTTCATTAGCAAAATTTGGAGAATTGAGAAGATCAAGGGGTCATGTATATTCTCATTGTAAAACATCAATTTAACATCAATAATATCATATCTAATTATTTGAAAATGTTTCATGCAAGAACCCTTGAGTAAGAGTGAATATTGGACTTCTTCATAAACTTTGAAATCTTTGAAATTACTTTAAAATTGGATCTAAGGTCATATCTAACCTTAGATAAAGAACTCTCATACCTTATTAGACGAAATACCAAGAGAATTAAAGAATAAAGTCATTGGAATCCACAACCCTAGCTCAATCTTGACTTCAAGCTCCCATGGAGGTTTTCGGAGAGAACTTTTGGAGGAAGGGTTTGATTTTAGGAAAAGTGAATTATGAATTCTAACTCTAGGTATTAGTGTTTAAACAAACTTAAAATACACTAAAATAGGTAAATAACCGTCCACACATTTAATTAGGCTTGGGGTGAATTTACCATTTCACCCCTACCTTGGCCGAACCACCTGCAGAATTGCAGACCTCACTTACGATAACCACCTATGTATTGCTGGTCGCTTGACTGCCCATCCTGCTGGTCGCAGGTATGGTAAGAGACTTGGCCATGGTATCTAAGTTTCCATAGGCTACTTTTTGACCTACGAAGGCCATTTACTCCCCGTCATTTGACCTACTGGCCGTAGGTCATGCAAAATTTTGATGTTTTGGTGTTTTACTTACGGTCCTCCTCAGGGACCCTTAGGGTAGTCCTTCAGGAGTCGTACCCAAACATTTCACCCCTAAACATGACCATAAAGGTTCTAGGGCCTTACTAAAAGTTTTAAACATCAAACAAAACACCACATTCCACAACAACACATTAAAAAACACACTAGCACACAAACGACTAGTCTCTGAACGTCTTGGTCTTTCCTTTACGTTTGACACCAAAAGCACTCTAGCCTACCCTAGGATACTATTTATCATTCATTTATAAAGTTATTAACTCAAGAAACACATGTGTAGCTCTAGTTTATCCTAGTTTATTTTGAGGGTTGTAATAATCTCCCCCACCAGGGAACATTCGTTCTCGAATGACACTTGACACTTAAAGGGAAACAACCAAAGCAAATAGCCCGCATTCATGCATATACTATCATAAAACATACACATAGTTAGGAGGAACTTTAAACCACATAAAATGCTCAAAAAGATTCATGCAATTCAAGCAAGTGGAACTACGTCAACCAACTCCTTATGCATCATTCTTTCTCCAAGTTAAATCAGTCATTTAAAAATCACTTAGCACATCATGCAATTTTTCATCAAATCATAATCATGCAACATTTCAATAAGACACACTTAAAGCAATTCTCCCCACAAAGGCTCAACATGTAACTTCTCAATAACACATTAGGCATGCTTAACAAGTCAACTCATGTAATATTAAGACATGTTCACTATTTCCACCTCATGAAGCAAATAGACGATCTACACTAAATTCACATAAACAATTCATCCATATCCATGACTCCTTATGAAACCTTGTATGGTTGGACGTGTAGATCTCCTATTGGGTGGTTTGAATTTTGTGAGTCTTCGATTCTTGGTCCCGATTTGATTTATAAGACATTGGAGAAGGTTCATATGATATGGAACCGGTTGCAAACAACCTATAGTCGAGAAAACTCATATGCCGATCATAGCAGAAGAGATTTAAAGTTTGAAGTAGGTGATAAGGTGTAATTGAAAATTTCGCCTATGAAAGGGGTGGCTATATTTGGTAAGAAATGGAAATTGAGTCCTCATTATGTGGGTGCCTATGAAATCTTGCAAAGGGTTGGTAAGGTTGCCGATGAGTTCAAAATCCCTAGTGAATTGGCTTCGGTTCATCCGATTTTCCATGTCTCTATGCTTAAGAAGTGTATCGGTGATCCCGAGTCTATTCTTCCTATTGAGGGTCTTGGTTTGAAGGATAATCTCTCCTGTGAGGAGGTTACGGTTCAAATCCTTGATCTTCAAGTGAAGAGGTTGAGGAACAAAGAGGTGGCCTCCATAAAAGTATTATGGAGAAACCACCTAGTTGAAGGGCAACATGGGAAGTCGAAGCCGACATGAAGTCCCGTTATCCTCATCTATTTACTAGTGAAGGTTATTTGTTCTTACTTATAATGAAAATAATGACTAAATTTGAAGTTGCTATGATTTTTGGTGAAGTTTTGCAAAATGTGCATTTTTGGTGTCATTACAGTGAAGTTACAGTGAATTATGCATATTGACTTGAAAATTTGCAATTTTATTGTTTTGAGTCATGTTGTGCATTTTGATATGATGAGCCTTTATGAAATTATTTTTTTCATGTTGTTAAGATAAGTTTTGGCATAATTGACTCATATATGGTGTGTTGAGCTCATGTTGGTGTTGTGAGAAAGAAATTCCTCATAATGTGATGTTTGAGCCTTATAAGTGGTAATTGAAGTTTTGAATTGCCATGTGAAAATATTATGATTGATGTTGTAATTCATGTGGCCATGTATGGTTGATTGGTTGGGCTGCTAGTCTTAGGTCTTTTCCTTCCCTTCAAAAGATTTTAATGTCATTTTTGGGACGAATGTTCCTAAGGGGGGGATAATGTAACAATTCTAAAATCTAAGGCGTGTTCTAGAGCATAACATAAGTGTAAAAAGGTTTATACACTATATTAAGTTCTATTTTAGTGTATATAAGTCATTTAGGATGTTTGGAAATCAAAACGTCAAAGAACGTCCATGACGTTCGGGAACTAGTTATATGAGGTACTAGCGTGCCTAAGCTAGCTTTTAGGAGTCAGAAAATGATGAAAATTGGTGGAAGGGTGTTTAACACGCATTAGAGTTAGTTCACAGTCGAAACGTTCGGGCACGACTCCCCAAGGACCAACCAAGGGCCCTTGAAGAGGACCCTTGCATTTTGGCAAGAATCTGCCAAAAGGCAGTGTGCACAGACGAGTGCAATCGATGAGACGTGTGTCAATCGACGGGGCGTCGATTGACACTGTTGATGAAAACTTAGTCAAATTCAAGAAGATCCTATTTTGCATAGTCTCTGAACTTAACGACGGACCAACAGGACGGTTGGTCCTTGGTCCGTTGATTTACAAATGGGGCGTGGGTCGGGGTTCCGTCTGTGAGGTCATTGTTTTGCTGCACGTTTTGATTTAGTTCATTTAATTAGTTGGCTTATTTAAGTTAATTCACAACCTATATAAAGCCCCTAAGTTAGTTAGACTAACCTCTGCTCTCATATTTCCCAAAACTCAAAACTCTCTTCCTTCGCTATTCTTTCTCTCTCAAGTTGAAGAACTCCATAGAATACAAGGTCAAGGTGTGTTCTAGGGATGTAATCACCAAGATTTATCCATAAATCTTCATCAAACATTAAGGTATGTGATTCCTTTCACCTTTGACACCTCTTTCCTCAGAGGGTTCCATCAAATTGATTTCAAAAGTTTAATTTTCAAGTGGGTCTTTCCCAATCTGGCAATTAATCTTGTGAATTACTTTGTTTATGATTTATTTTGGATATTATGGATACATTAACATGTATTATAACTCAATTATGTTATTTCTTGATGGGTTGGTCTAGTTTGTAGAAGATGACCTATTCCCCTTAACCCTAGGTTGTGATCTTAATACGAATTGTGAAATGTTGGTCCAATTGACTTGGTTATTGGTTGAATTACTACTAGATGATTTTATTGTATCAATTATGAATAGATTAAGATGAACAGTAGTCCAATTATGCTAGTTCTTGAGTAATTGATCTAGGTTATGAAGTATGTTATGAATTTGACCTAAGTCTCTTATCTTAAGCTATGAACTAGCGATGAATTGTGATATAGTGATTGAATTGGCCTTGTTATCATATTGGTAATTGTTGTGTGATGAAATTACACCCTATTGGGTTGAGTTAAGGGTTGATGGTAAGACCTTGAAGATGAAATATGAAGGAGAATTGGTAAGTCTTGTGATCCCTATTCTTTACTTCAATTGTGGTTACTTGAGATTAAGTGATGATGTTGCATTGAAGTATATTTTGTATTAGGATTGATAGGGTTGGTATGATGTTGAATTGAAATGTCTTGACTATGGTTTTGTGAGTTATTGGCTAAGATGTAAATGTTATAATGATGGTGATAATTACCAATGTGCCTTATCATGAATAATGATGTAAATGTGCTAAATTCACCTGTATGAATTGTAATGAAAGAACTATACTCATGGAATTCTTATTGAGCTATGATAATGATTATTACACAAGGATAGACCCTATGGCCTAAACTTAGATATGATTGTTAATAAAGGCCTAAAGAGATTTCAAAATGGGAGACTAGCTTAGCACCGAGTGAACTAGAGTGAGGAGTGTCCTTTCCAATATAGGGAAGGTAGGATCACTAATGTACTCTTGAGATTGGAGACTATAATGCATGTAGCATAAAGAGGGTCCCAATTATATCTCCTAGTTCTTGAACTATGTTGCCCCCATAGGAATACTAGCTAGTGGATCCACGTAGTTGCTATTTTCATATTTTGGTACTACCTTGGCAAGTAGTCCGCCTTCCTTCGGTGTAGGGTTTCATGACACTGGATTCCATATTAGCTCATGTGGTCTATGTCGGTTAAGGAAAGATGCTCCCAAAAGGTAAAATGAACTAAAATAATGAACTCTAACTAGGATAACCTAAAAGGTTTATCTTAGTATATGTAGGGGTATGGGATTCTACCTAAACATTGCACTAGTTAGCCTTGAGGGGAGTCATAGATGGATGTTCTTGTATATGAATATGCTTATAATTGTACATGTTATGCATATGATGATCTTATTCATTGATGATACTACATGATGATTGGTTTCACTTATGAACATGTGTTGATCTCCATTGCTGAAGTATGATGATATGTACTCTTAAATTGTATGCCATGTGAAGTTGGATATTAGTTATGGTTCTTGTTGGGTTACTTGATTGAGTAATTTTATGGGGCTTTGCTTGGTTATTGCACTTGTTGACTTAATGAGGGTTCATAGGTAATTGTCTTGCTTTGTTTGTGTTGTAATGAACTCTTGTCTATGCTTGTTGCTACTATTACTTGATGATAGAGTTGTCTTGACTAAGTGTTGAATTATGTGACGTGTATGTTGCCATGACTAGACTTAGGATTGTTGTTCTTGTGATGTACATTCTTTTGACTTAATGATTATGTCTTATTGATTGGTATGGTCTTCTTAAATATGCATAAGGCTTTCTAAATGTACATTAGCATGTTTCAATGAAATATCCCTTTTTAGCATGATTTGATATCATATGTGCATATTGTGTACTAACCCCATTTTCTCCCTTTTTCCCAAACATTTTAGGTACCTGTCATTGAAGGGCTTTTGAGACGACATTGAAGAAGACTTGGAAATTCTCAATCATCCAAATGGGTAGGTCCACACTTTCCGAGGGCAATGTCAGTATCAATCTTATGGAGTTGTTTTAGTTTTAAGACTCTTATGTTCTTTCCCTTTTCATTTGAGTACGAATTGTATATCCTATATGTGGCTCTATTACATTGATGTATGGGCTAGGCCCATTATTATAATCTTGTTAGATGGTTATGAGATGATACATCCATTTGAGACTATGTTATATCTTCTATATCTATGTGCAATAAAAGTAGAAGACTATGTAATCTTCCTATATGAAGGGTCTATGTATACTCGATATGAATATATTATGTGTATGTAGAGGTCTATGTAAACCTCAATGTAGAAGTAATGAAAAGTTTTAATTTTTTGCACATTTTTACTAATGATGTAAGCTAAGAGGCTATTCTTAGTCCTCAAAGAGAACGACGACTCTGGTTACGTCTATGGGGTGCTCCCCGGATGTGACAAATGGTCTATGTGTTCACCCTCATTTTTCAAATATACCAAGATGTCGTCAATGAAGACAATGACAAATGAATATAGGTAACTTTGAAACACCCTATTTATTAGGTCCATAAATGCCACCGGGGCATTAGTAAGACCAAAGGACATTACTAGTAACTCGTAGTGACCATATCTAGTTTGAAATGCCATTTTTGGTATATCCTCACCTCTCACCCTAAGTTGGTGATACACCGATCTCAAGTCAATCTTATAAAAGTAGCGTGTTCCTTGGAGTTGATCAAACAAGTCGTAAATCCTAGGGTGAGGATACTTATTCTTGAAAGTGACTTTATTGAGTTGGCGATAATCAATGCACATTCTAAGGGACCCATCCTTCTTTTTCACAAACAATAACGTTGCACCCTATGGAGAAATACTAGGTCTAATGAAGCCTTACTCTAGTAAGTCCTTGAGTTGAGACTTCAACTCTTTCAATTTTGCTGGAGCCATCCGATAAGGAGGAACTGAAATTGGGTTAGTATGAGGTAGCAAGTCAGTACCAAAATCAATTTCCCGTTCAGGAGGAACTCCGGGAAGGTCATTAGGAAAGACCTTTGGAAATTCCCTCACAACGGAGATCGAGTAAATTGGAGAATTTTCGGAGTCTAAATATTTGACTCTTACAATATGGTATAAACACCCTTTAGAGATAATTTTACAAGCCTTAAGACAAGAGATGATACGACCTCTAGGAATAGAATTTCCCCCCTTCCACTCTAAGACGGGTTCATTTGGAATACTAAACTTGAAAATTCTTGTTCTACAATCAATGAAGCAAAACAATCATGCAACCAATCCATCCCCAAAATGACATCAAAATAAACCATATCAAGTTCTACTAATTCAAGATGAGTAACTCTATTGGGAAACTTTGTAGGATAATTTCTATATCCTCTTTGCCACGACCGCATCACCTTCCGTAGTAGTTACCATAGAAGGTTCATTTAGGACATCGGGCAAAATATCAAACTTTCTAACTATCAAAGGAGTAAAAAAATATAATATAGCGCCCAGATCAAGTAAAGCATAAACATCGATAGAGAATACTTGTAACATACCAGTCACTACATCGGGAGAACTCTATTCATGATCACCCCTAGAGTGAAGAGCATAGAAGTGATTCTTTCTTAGATCATCAATATAAGAACCACTATATTGAGTTTGACCACTTCTTTGTCGTGCCCCTTCAATTAATGGAAATCTCTAACCTTGTGGCCACTCTTGCCACATCCAAAGTAATTGTCCGTGCCAACAAGACACTCACCATAATGCTATCTACCACACTTTCCACAAGTTGGCTTCTTACTTGCTGAACTAGTAACTTTTCCCTTTTTGGACTTAGGGTTAGACACACTATCATCACGAGCCTTGGGAAATTTGGAAGGAACTTGATTAGAAAACCTCTCTTTGAACCTAGGCTTGTCTTGAATGTCAAGCCTACCCTTTGAAGAACCACCTTCATAAAGCTTTGCATTCTTGGACTCCTTATTCTTCCTCCTTAGTCTACTTTCTTCCACTTGTTGAGCATGGACCATAAGGCAATAAGTATTCATATTATCATGAGGCATAGCCAAACGACATTCTTCTACCAAGTCCTCGGAAAACCCCGTAAGAAAATGACTGAGCTCATCCCTTGCGTTAGACACCAAGGATGGAGCATACTTGGATAATTTAGTAAACTTCAAGGAATATTCAAGTACACTCATACCTCCTTAACGAAGGTTGAATAATTTTTCAACCTTGGCTTCCCTCAACTCTCTAGGGGAGAACCAATCTTTCACGACCGGGATCTAAACCACAGACGACACCGGCGTCGTTGACCTCTCAGAGGTCGCAGACAAGCCTACTTACGTCATTCTTACTTCACCTAGATTAGTTTTAGCGGAAAATTTGAAAATTTTTGTTTCTTACATACTTATTAAACATTCTCATTAATACATAATTGTTCACCATCAACCATCTAATATTAAGATCATCAAATGAAAGAAATAGTTTAATATAGTAATAAAGATGTACTTGCCAAAATGGCACCAATACAATGTCTGAATAAAATAGGAAAGAAACACTAGTGGAACATGCTCCACCAGCTAAAGCCTATATCTATGCTAGATAGTAACGGTAGACATCCTCGAAAGCATGAGGGCCTACCAAGTACGGATGAAAGTTCCACGTCCGGATAGCTACAACGTCAACCTGTACGCTCTAGCGTCCACCTGTGCCTGCACCTAAAAATATAGAGTTGTATGGGATTTGTACACACTTGTACTAAGTATGGGTATATGCAAGCACACACCAAGGACATGCATGAGAAAGGATAGCTCTTTCCTAACAACATGATTATGGAAAGTCTAGTCAGTGGACTTGCCAAATTGGGATTAGGAAAGTTAGTGAACTTTCCAAATTTGGATTAGGAAAGTCAGTGAGCTTTCCAAATTTGGATTAGGAAAGTCATGCCATGAGAGTAACATGCATCATCATACTTATCATACTGCACACAATACATAACATCTTACACATAGCACATATCATATAGCATACAACACATAATATCTTTTATAACATTCATTCATATGCCATGAGACCTTGTAATCATGGACTTAGCATTAAGACTTTCCAAAATGAGGGCTCAACATGTGGGACCTCAACTAGGGACTCTTCATTAGCAAACACAGAGTCTGCTTCATTCATTCATACGTACTTTATTTCATTTCGTTCATAGACTAGTGTGAACACCAGCTATACCTAGGATATAGTTTAAGACTTTCATCGGGTTTGTTGTGCAATGATCAAGAATAACCTAGTGTCATTACTTGAGACTAGCTAACCTCTTGATTATCCTAACCTAACACCTTTGGCATCATTCATTTCATTATGTGCATCATTTGAGGCTGGCCTCATTCATTCATTGGGAACTTTAACTTTAACCGACATAGATCATGTGAGCATCATGAAATCCAGTGTCTCCCCCACACCAAAAAGAGGTGGAATCACCGGCCAAAGTGACCCAAAACATGCTAGCGTACATGAAAATTTAACCCCGCCAGATCCCTATATTGGCAGTATACGTTCGAAGACCAGGAGATATAAGGAGACCCATACCCGGCAAGTCGGACAGTCTCATCTCATGAGAGTTACGTGAACCTCCGCCCTTCCCGGAAGAAGGCATCACCGCTCATAGCTAGTCTATCGGTGCTCAGTATAAAGTTCCATTACATTCAACTCATATGTCATGGAAGACTGGCTTCTAGTATGAGGACATCATAGCTCAATAGATGATTTCTCATCTCATCATTAGTATTAAGTGTGTTAATCTCAATACTTTCATTAGAGTGTTCATAGAGACTGGGCTCTTCATTAACTTTACACTCTCATAGGTGAGTACGTTTTGGTAACATTTACTTAGGCTCATTTGAGATTGTTCTCATCTTTTACATTAGCCTCATATTATGTTGTCACCACATTCATTAACATTAGTACATTTGCTCTTCATAATTACTCACCCTATTTTACGTGAACATTCATTTCATTATATGCCAATATACTTTGCCATATGTGTGTTTCACACTCTCACTTAACCCTTCTAGGATTTTGTTATTTCATTACATAATAATCATTTCATCGTATGCTAATGCACTTGGCCAATTAGTGTGTTTTACACTCGTACTTAACCCGTCTAGAGTTACTTCATTTCATTACATACATTTTAGGTTCACTTATCTTTAAACGTATACTAGACTTATGGGTCTATACATACAAGCCATGAGGATTCATTCATAGTTCGTTAAGTGACTTATATCTTCCTAAGATTATTTAGTACAAGACTTATGTATCTTGTATATATGCCAAGATCTTGATTTCGATCTAAGTAGGTGGCATTATTCTTGAACATTTAATTCACGTATGACTTATGTATCAATGCGGAAATTTGGGCAAGGGAACCCAAGTTTGAACCACTTGGACAATACTTACATTTTTCCTTGACTTTATTTTTAGTCTTCATGACATTGGGACCCTAGATCGAACCCCAACATCAACATTCTATCTTTATTTTTCTCCTTGGATTTTCTCTTAATTTGGCGGAAGGGTTGTGGGTTCGAACCCCCATAACCCCTTTTTATTTTTCCTTAAAATCTTATTGTCCCATTTCGCCTAGACCAAGAGGTTGTGGGATCAAACCCCCACAGCCTCTTATATTTCACTTTTTATTTTCGCTGGGAATTGGGAGGTTGTGGGTTCGAACCCCCACAGCCTCCTTATTTTAATTTAAAATTCGCTAGGGCTGTGAGGTTGTGGGTTCGAACCCCCACAGCCTCTTATTTTTATTTTTAATTAAAATCCACTAAGCTAGGCGTTTTGGCAGTGAGGTTGTGGGATCGAGCCCCAACAGCCTCACTTTATTTCCTTAATTAATTCTGCCATTCTCCTTTCTAGCCCTGAGGTCGTGGGTTCGATTCCCACGCCTCACATTTTCTTTTCTTTAATTCTTTTCTTCTCTCATTCGCAGCCTGGAGGTCATGGGTTCGATTCCCACACCTCCCATTTATTTATTTAATTATTGTTCTCTCCTTTCCCAACCAGGGAACCCGATTTCGATTCCCCCCAGCCCCCTTTTCTTTTCTTTTTTGCGAATTACAACTGTCACTCGGGTGAGGTCACGGGTTCGAATCCTGGTGGCCTCACCCCTTTAAAATTTGTTAAATTTCCAGATTTCTTTAGGTGCATCTTTCATAGGTTCGTTGGGCTAAAAGATTGTCACTCAAATCAGCCACATTTCATTACAATGAACATCACGATTTATATATGTTTATGCACGTAAACAACAACCAAAAACATCACGAAATGAAGCCTAAGCCGAGGCCCTAGTCACAGTCACAAATTTGCACACAATTGCACATAACTTTGAACACACATGGGTTGTCATTTTCATGATTTCACGTGCACAAATATATTCACATCCAACACAAAAACGTCACATATACATAAATGTACCAACAATCATACCCAACCTACGAATCATTGGGAGCTAGTGACAGGGACCTGCAACGGGGAAACAACTCTAGTTTTTGGACTGAATAACTAAACCTTAAGGGGTCTCTTGGGAAAGGGACCAAGAGAGAAGAAACCCATACCTTATTTGATTGTTCAAACGTTGAAGTTGCTGCCCACACCTTTCTCCAAAACCACGTCCAACTCACCGAAAGTTTCACCACCACTCGACGGAAATCTCCCCTTTGCCTTAACGTTTTTGGTTATTTTGTTTTCTTAGACTTTTCGTGTTTGTTCTTCAAGTGTGAAGAACTTCAATATTTATTCTGTTCTTGAAGTTGTTTTTGGAAGTGAGAAATTGTGAAGTTTGAACGTGTGAGTAAGAGATAAACGTGATAGGAGAGTGTTACCATAGGTTTAGGAGTCTAATTCAAGACTTAGTCAAATAGGGTTTAATTAAATTAACAAAATCTGATTTATTTTAACTAATACGTGAAAGGACCATTTTCCCCTTTCGAAATCAGATTTTAAACAATAATTAAATCACCAATTCGATGCTTCCGTTGGGGCTCGAACCCTGGTGGAGTGACCACCGTAAAACGGATCATTTCGGGTCGACTCGACCCTAACCGCTTCTTTAATTAAATTAATTAATTAATTAGTTAATTCCTTAGGGTAATTACGATATTACCCTTGGCCTAGATAAGACCATTTTACCCCTGGACCCTCAAAACTTAAGATTTCTTCTTTTTAAGTCTGGTAAAGACTCCTTCGATTAAATCTTCATTTTCGAGAGCTCTACATGGTTGGTTCCAACCTTTCCAATCTCAACTAACTCCCCAAGTTAGTTGGCTTGGCCGTAATAAGGGTTCTGAGGTCTGGTTCTACGCGTATCAATCCGTGTGTACCTTGGTCTAATCGCAAGTATTCTTGACACCTTAAGCATTTCTTATCTTATTCATTTTTAGGGTTGTTACATTATCCCCCCCTTAAGAACATTCATCCCCGAAGGACACTACCACTACATATCGTAATGCGAGTCAGATTATAACATAATCATTATGCACAGTCAAGCAATAGCAACAAAATACGGAGAGATAAGGAAACATAGACTTAAGAGTAGGAAGTCTAACCTCAAGAGCTGAAAAGATGAGGGTGGTGGGATCTCATGTCGGCCTCAGCCTCCCACGTAGCACCCTCAACAAGATGATTTCTCCATAATATATTCACTGTGGAAATCTCCTTGTTCCTCAGCCGCTTGACCTGTTTGTCTAAGATCTCAACAGGTACCTTCTCATAAGACAAGTCTTCATCAACCCCCAAACATTCTACAGGTAGAATCGATGCTGGATCACCTAGGCGCTTCTTCAACATGGAAACATGAAAGACTTGATGAACAGAAGCTAGCTCCGTAGGAAATGCTAACTTATAGGCCACCTCACCCACATGCTGTAGGATCTCATATGGCCCAACATACCTCGGACTCAGCTTCCCCTTCCTGCCAAATCTCATCACCCCCTTCATAGGTGATATCTTCAGATAGACCTGGTCACCAACATCAAACTCTAAGGGCCATTTTCTGTTATCTGCATATGACTTCTGCCGACTGTAAGCAGTAGCCAACCTGTCCCTAATCACTCTGACCTTCTCTAAGGCCTCATGAACGATCTCTGGACCCAAAATGGATGACTCTCCATACAAGTAGTGCTTCCACAGCTTTAGTGCAAATACCACAGCTGCCAACTCCAGGTCATGAGTGGGATAATTCTTCTCATGAACCTTGAGCTGTCTGGACGCATAGGCTATCACCTTACCAACCTGCATAAGAACACAACCCAAACCAACCCTAGATGCATCACAGTAAACAGTGTAATTCTCACCACACTTAAGCAAAATAAGCACCGGGGCTAAAGTGAGTCTGTCATTGAGCTACTGGAAACTCTTCTCACAAGTCTCCATCCATTAAAACTTGGCTTTCTTCTTAGTTAAAGCTGTCAATGGGGCAACAATGGAAGAAAAGCCTTCCACAAACCTGCGGTAGTAACCAGCCAATCCCAGAAAGCTACGGATGTCAGTGGGAGTAAGAGGATTTGGCCAGTTATTCACAGCCTCAGTGTTCCTGGGATCCACCTCCACGCCCTGATCAGACGCAACATGACCCAGGAAGGTCACTGATCTAAGCCAAAATTCACACTTGCTGAATTTGGCATACAACTGATGTTGTCTAAGTACCTGCAAGGTTAGTCTCAAATGTTGTTCATGCTCTTCCCTGGTCCTAGAGTAGATGAGAATGTCATCAATGAATACTACGACGAAAGAGTCAAGGTATTCACGGAAGACTCGGTTCATGAGGTCCATAAATGCAGCAGGTGCATTCGTAAGACCAAATGACATGACTAAGAACTCATAATGACCATAACGGGTACGAAAGACTGTCTTTGGGATATCTCCATCCCTAACCCTAAGATGATGATACCCTGAACGAAGATCAATCTTAGAGAAGAAACTAGACCCTTGGAGCTGATCGAACAAATCATCTATTCTGGGAAGTGGATACTTATTCTTTATAGTGACTTTGTTGAGCTGCCGATAATCGATACACATTCTAAGGGTTCCATCTTTCTTTTTCAAAAACAACACTGGAGCGCCCCAAGGGGATATGCTCGGCTGAATGAAACCCTTGTCAGTGAGATCTTTTAACTGCAGCTTCAACTCTTTGAGTTCAGCTGGAGCCATGGAGGAATTGAAATTGGTTTAGTATTGGGTTCTAAGTCGATACCAAAATCAATCTCTCGAGGGGGAGGGACTCCAGGCAAATGATCAGGAAATACATCTAGGAACTCATTCACTACAAGCACTGACTCTATGGAAGGAATGTCATGATCTAAATCATTAACACTCACAAGATGACACAATAACCCCTTGGACATCATTTTATTGGCCTTAAGGTTCGAAATCAAGAGGTTAGGATGACTCGAGTTGTACCCCTCCCAGACTAGCTCCTCTTCATCAGGGAAATGAAATCTTACCACTCTACTACGACAGTCCAAGCAATCATAACAACTATGAAGCCAGTCCATGCCAAGAATAACATCAAAATCATGCATGGGTAACTCAACCGAGTCTGCACACATAGTCTTACCACTTACCACTATTGGGAAATTCTTGTATACTCTATCAGTTCTTACATTTTATCCTAAAGGTGTACGAACCACCATAGGATCATGCAGAACTTCAAGCAATATCCCAAAAGTGAGAGCAAGCAAAGGAGTTACAAAGGAGAGTGTAGACCCTGGATCAAGTAAAGCATAAACAGAAGTTGAGAATACTTGCAGCATACCTGTGACCACATCAGCGGACTTCTCCTGCTCCTCCATGCCCTTCAGGGCATAGAACCTGTTCCTCTTAGGAGGCTCGGCTGCTGCTGCACCCTGTGGATTAGGCCTAGGCTGAGCATTACCTCCAGCCTGAACTCTGTTCCGCGGGCAGTCTCTAACCATGTGCCCACTCTTACCGCAACCGAAGCAGGCATTAGTGCCCTGTCTGCACTCTCCACTGTGAGGACGGCCATACTTAGCACATTTCTTTTTGGGACGCTGCATTTCTCCTCCATTGCCCTTATTGGGCTCAGGTCTGCCTCCTCTAGGTGTTGTACTCCTCTGAGAATTAGAGTTCCCAGAACTCTGTTGCCCCTTCTTGAACTTGGGCTGTTCACGGACGCCAAAATTGTTTATGTGGCCTCCATGGCTGGGACCTACCTGTTCTTGAGGCTTAGGCCTCCTAGCATCACGAATACCCCTCTTTTTGCGGCTGTCCTCTACCTGCTGGACATGCACCATCAACCTGGAGAGGTCCATATTATCATGGAGCATCGTAGACCGACACTCCTCCTCCAGATCTCCATTGATTCATATGAGGAACCTGCTCATCTCATCCCTGCTGTTAGATACAAGAGAAGTAGCATACCTGGATAATTTAACAAACTTCAGTACTCATCTCATCATTGTTGTTAGATACTATGGAAAGTAGCATACCTGGATAGTTTAACAAACTTCAGGGAATACTCCCTGACTGTCATGGATTCCTGCTTAAGGTTGATAAACTCCTCAACCTTTGCCTCCCTCATCTCCCTGGGAAAGAATCTCTCCAGAAAGGATTTCTTAAACAGCTCCCAAGTGACCGTAACTCTGCCCAATGCCCGGCAATCCTGCCACATCTTGCACCAAGTCTGTGCAACATCCTTGAGCTGATAGGAAGCCAGCTCAGCCTTCTCAGTATCTGTGGCCCCCATAGCCACCAGAATCTTATGCACCTCGTCCACAAACTCCTGGGGATCCTCTAAAGTCTTGGACTCTGTGAAAATAGGAGAATTCATCCTCGTAAAGTCTCGCAGCCTGTCAGCCATGCTACGTACTGGTGGGTTCTCCCTCTGAACATTCTGTTGGTTGACCTGGGCAGTCATAGCCTGGGCCTGCATAGTGATGGCCTGTGCCATCTGGGCCAGGGATGCCCGCACCTCCGCATCAGTCAACCCAGCTGGGTTAACCGGCATGGACACTCCTTCAGCTGGACCCTGGGGTGGAACCTGATTGCCCCCAGCAGCTGCTCCTCCTCTCCTCTGACCAACGTTCCTCCTAGTATTCATCCTCTGAAAACAATAAGAATTGATGTTAGACACGCTCATAACACCAAGAAATCAGACATTAGGAAAAGCACGATAAGATCAGAAGAAGGAAAATTTTCCTACGCATCATGCAGTCTCTAATTCAGGATAGTGGTGCACTTCACTACCATGACTTAGAAACTACTCAATGTGGTTGATGTGAACTCATTATTCTCAGAATTTAACCTAGTGCTCTGATACCAACTTTGTCACGACCGGGATCTAAACCCCAGATGAGACTTGCGTCGTTGACCTCTCTGAGGTCGCAGACAAGCCTACTTAAGTCATTCTTACTTCACCTAGATTAATTTTAGCGGAAAATTTGAAACTTTTTGTTTCTTAACATACTTATTAAACATTCTCATTAATACATAATTGTTCACCATCAACCATCTAATATTAAGATCATCAAATGAAAGAAATAGTTTAATATAGTAATAAAGATGTACTTGCCAAAATGGCACCAATACAATGTCTGAATAAAACAGGAAAGAAACACTAGTGGAACATGCTCCACCAGCTAAAGCCTATATCTAAGCTAGATAGTAACGGTAGACATCCTTGAAAGCATGAGGGCCTACCAAGTCCGGATGAAAGCTCCACGTCCGGATAGCTGCAATGTCAACTTGTACGCTCTAGCGTCCACCTGTGCCTGCACCTAAAAATATAGAGTTCTATGGGATTAGTACACACTTGTACTAAGTATGGGTATATGCAAGCACACACCAAGGACATGTATGAGAAAGGATAGCTCTTTCCTAACAACATGATTATGGAAAGTCAAGTCCGTGGACTTGCCAAATTGGGATTAAGAAAGTTAGTGAACTTTCCAAATTTGGATTAGGAAAGTCAGTGAGCTTTCCAAATTTGGATTAGGAAAGTCATGCATGAGAGTAACATGCATCATCATACTTATCATATTGCACACAACACATAACATCTTACACATAGCAAAAATATCATATAGCATACAACACATAACATCTTTTATAACATTCATTCATATGCCATGAATCCTTGGAATCCTGGACTTGGCATTAAGACTTTCCAAAATGAGGGCTCAACATATGGGACCTCAACTAGGGAGTCTTCATTAGCAAACACAGAGTCTGCTTCATTCATTCATACGTACTTCATTTCATTTCGTTCATAGGCTAGATTGAACACCAACTATACCTAGGATGTAGTTTAAGACTTTCATTCAGTTTGCTGTGCAATGATCAAGAATAACCTAGTGTCATTACTTGAGTCTAGCTAACCTCTTGATTATCTTAACCTAACACTTTTGGTATCATTCATTTCATTATGTGCATCATTTGAGGCTGGCCTCATTCATTCATTGGGGACTTTAACTTTTACCGACATAGATCGTGTGAGCATCATGAAATCTAGTGTCTCCCCCACACCGAAAAGAGGTGGAATCACCGGCCAAAGTGACCCAAAACATGCTAGCGTACATGGGAATTTAACCCTGCCAGATCCCTATATTGGCATTATAGGTTCGAAGACCAAGAGATATAAGGAGACCCATACCCGGCAAGCCAGACAGTCTCATCTCATGAGATTTACGTGTACCTCCGCCCTTCCCGAAAGAAGGCATCACCGCTCATAGCTACTCTATCGGTGCTCAGTATAAAGTTCTATTACATTCAACTCATACGTCATGGAAGCTGGCTTCTAGTATGAGGACATCATAGCTCAATAGATGATTTCTCATCTCATCATTAGTATTAAGTGTGTTCATCTCAATACTTTCATTAGAGTGTTCATAGAGACTGGTCTCTTCATTAACTTTACACTCTCATAGGTGAGTACGTTTTGGTAACATTTACTTAGGCTCATTTGAGATTGTTCTCATCTTTTACATTAGCCTCATATTATGTTGTCAACACATTCATTAACATTAGCACATTTTCTCTTCACAATTACTCACCCCATTTTACGTGAATGTTCATTTCATCATATGTCAATATACTTGGCCATTTGTGTGTTTCACACTCTTACTTAACCCTTCTAGGGTTTCGTTATTTCATTACATAATAATCATTTCATCGTATGCCAATTCACTTGGCCAATTAGTGTGTTTTACACTCGTACTTAACCCTTCTAGGGTTACTTCATTTCATTACATACATCTTAGGTTCACTTATCTTTAAACGTATGCTAGACTTATGGGTCTATACATACAAGCCATGAGGCTTCATTCATAGTTCATTAAGTGACTTATATCTTCCTAAGATTATGTAGTACAAGACTTATGTATCTTGTATATATGCCAAGATCTTGATTTCGATCTAAGTAGGTGGCATTATTCTTGAACATTTAATTCACGTATGACTTATGTATCAATACGGAAATTTGGGCAAGGGAACCCAAGTTCAAACCACTTGGACAATACTTACATTTTTCCTTGACTTTATTTTTAGTCTTCATGACATTGGGACCCTAGATCGAACCCCAACATAACCAATCTATCTTTATTTTTCTTCTTGGGTTTTCTCTTAATTTGGCCGAAGGCTTGTGGGTTCGAACCCCCACAACCCCTTTTTATTTTTCCTTAAAATCTTATTGTCCCATTTCACCTAGACCAAGAGGTTGTGGGATCAAACCCCCACGCCTCACATTTTCTTTTCTTTAATTCTTTTCTTCGCTCATTCGCAGCCTGGAGGTCGTGGGTTCGATTCCCACACCTCTCATTTATTTATTTGATTATTGTTCTCTCCTTTCCAAACCAGTGAACCCAATTTCGATTCCCCCCAGACCTCTTTTCTTTTCTTTTTCGCGAATTACAACTGTCACTCGGGTGAGTTCACAGGTTCGAATCCTGGTGGCCTTACCCCTTTAAAATTCATTAAATTTCCGGATTTCTTCATTAAAATTTAGTCTAAATTAACACTGCATTGTTGCTGGAAATTTTGGTCATTTTTCAGTTCATTTTTATCAACGTTTTCACTTGAACTCCTAAGCTAATTCGTAGACCATTCAACACATCTTTAGGTGCATCTTTCATAGGTTCGTTTTGCTAAAAGATTGTCACTCAAATCAGCCACATTCATTACAATGAACATCACGATTTACATATGTTTATGCACGTAAACAACAACCAAAAACTTCACGAAATGAAGCCTAAGCCGAGGCCCTAGTCACAGTCATAAATTTGCACACAATTGCACATAACTTCGAACACACATGGGTTGTCATTTTCATGATTTCACGTACACAAATATATTCACATTCAGCACAAAAACATCACATATACCTAAATCTACCAGCAATCATACCCAACCTACGAATCATTGGGAGCTAGTGACAGGGACATGCAATTCGGAAACAACCCTAGTTTTCGGACTGAATAACTGAACCTTAAGGGGTCTCTTGGGAAAGCGACAAAGAGAGAAGAAACCCATACCTTATTTGATTGTTCAAACGTTGAAGTTGCTGCCCACACCTTTCTCCAAAACCACGTCCAACTCACCGAAAGTTTCACCACCACTAGACGGAAATCTCCCCTTTGCCTTAACGTTTTTGGTTATTTTGTTTTCTTAGACTTTTCGTGTTTGTTCTTCAAGTGTGAAGAACTTCAATATTTGTTCTGTTCTTGAAGTTGTTTTTGGCAGAGAGAAATCGTGAAGTTTGAACGTGTGAGTAAGAGATAAACGTGATAGGAGAGTGTTACCATAGGTTTAGGAGTCTAATTCAAGACTTAGTCAAATAGGGTTTAATTAAATTAATAAAATCTGGTTTATTTTAACTAATATGTGAAAGGACCATTTTGCCCTTTTGAAATCATATTTTAAACAATAATTAAATCACCAATTCGATGCTTCCGTTGGGGCTTGAACCTGGGTGGAGTGACCACCGCGAAACGGATCATTTCGGGTCGACCCGACCCTAACCGGTTCTTTAATTAAATTAATTAATTAATTAATTAATTTCTTAGGGTAATTACGATATTACCTTGGCCTGGAAAAGACCATTTTACCCCTGGACCCTCAAAACTTAAGATTTCTTCTTTTTAAGTCTGGTAAAGACTCCTTCGATTAAATCTTCGTTTTCGAGAGCTCTACATGGTTGGTTCCAACCTTTCCAAGCTCAACTAACTCCCCAAGTTAGTTGGCTTGGCCGTAGTAAGGGTTCTGAGGTCTGGTTCTACGCGCATCAATCAGTGTGAACCTTGGTCTAATCGCAAGTATTCTTGACACCTTAAGCATTTCTTATCTTATTCATTTTTAGGGTTGATACACGATCAAAGAAGGCTTTATTGAAGATCTCCTAAGTCACCAGACCACCTCTTAGTGCCCTATTATCCCTCCATTGAACGTACAAAATTTGGGACACATCTTTGAGTTGATAGGCCGCCAACTCTGCCTTCTCAAGTGAGGTCACACCAATAGTAGTCTCTCAAATGAGAAACCATATTGTTAGCATTATGAGGCATACGGGGTCCAACCTCCCTATTCACTTGGGCCGTCATAGCTTGGACTTCAGAAGTAACAACATTGTCTTGAGAGGTCATGGCTTGGGCCAAATTGAGAAAAGACTGCCTTATCTCTCCATCCGTCATAGGTGAAGGAATAACTTGAATTGACCACCCATAGCAACTTATTAAAGTGGAGGCACTTGGTTTTCTTGTGGAGGATCTTGGTTGTTATTAGCTCCCACATTAGTAATGCCTTCTTCAGCCCTTCTTACCGCAACCCTTCGAGTATGCATACCTATAACCACGAAACAAGGTTTAGGTGAAAGCATATAATAAGACTCTAGAGGAACTACACAGGAATGCAAGAAGATAAGAGTTTCCTAAGCATCATATAGTCTCTCATTCATAAGTGTGGCGCGCTTCACGATTATGAATAAGAATCTACATAGAAGTTGTTTAATGAGACATCGACCAGGGATATTCAACCTTATGCTCTGAAACAAAGTTTGTCACATCTAGGGAGCACCCCCAAGACGTAACCGACATCGTCGTCCTTGGAGAGGACTAAGACTAGCCTCTTAGCATTCAACATTACATTCATAGGTTAAAAGTGCGGAAAAATTAAAACTTTTCATCTACCATTACTTCAAGAGATTTACTTAGACCTCTCGCTTATACATAATATATTAATAACGGGTTTACTTAGACTTCTCAAATTAGAAGATTACATAGTCTTATACTTTTATGGCACATATATATTAGATACACAATATATTCTTAAAAGGGATGTCTCATATTAAACCATAAGAACAAAATAGAACAACATGGGCATAGCCCTTACACAATGTATAAATGCCACTTAGGGCTTACAACAATATCTTGAAATAACAAGAGTGAAATGATTGTCTTTAGACTATAAAAATGTAACATTGCTAGAGTAAGAAATGGCATCATCCTCCAAACTTGAGGACATACCCACACTTGGAGAAACGATCCAAGCCTTCCTTGAAAATGGACACAATCTCCTCAACGAACGAAACCTAAAATGTTGAGAAAAAGGGAGAAATAAGGGTTGGCACATCACGTGTACTAAATATGAGAACATATGCACGCACAACATAGAAATCAAGCTAAAAGTGACATTTGATAAATCATGGCAAGTTAATTTGAAAATCTTTATACATAATCAAGAAACACATATAAGTCCATGATCATGTATCACTTAAGTCAAAAGAATATTCAACACAAGACCAGCAGCATCAAGTTAAGCCAAGGCAATATAAGTATAGAAAATTAGAACTCATAACTAAAGAACTGCAATATCATGTTATCACATCAAAGCATGCTCAAGAGTTCACGTTATTAGAATACAAGCCAAATCCTTACTCATAACCCCTTAACAAGCTTAGTAGTCCAACAATCGAATGAAGCCCCATAACCCCACTCAACATACAAAACCAACCAAAGGATCATAAATAATGTCTAACTCCACATAACATAACATCAGAAGTATCCTTCATCATATTTATCAATATAGACCAACAATATGTTCATCAGTGAAAACAACCTCATATAGCATAAATAACATGTAAAGTCATCATATGCATGTAATTTTATTTTATAAGAGCATAAGAACACAAGAACAGCCTTGTAAGACTTCCCTTAAGGCAATGTATAGCTAGAGTCCCATACCCCTACCTAGACTAAGTAAAACCCCTTACGTCATCCTAGTTAGAGTTCACTTTATTACTTCATTTTACTTTTGGGAACATCCTGCCATAACCGACATAGACCACATGAGCTAATGTGGAATCCTGTTTCATGGAACCCTACACCGAAAGAAGGTGTACTACTTGCGAAGGTACTACAAAAACATGAACATAGCATGTATGTGGATCCACTAGCTAGTATTCCTAAGGGGCAACATAGTTCAAGAACTAGGAGATGTACTTGGGACCCTCTTTATGCAACATCCATTATAGTCTCCAATCTCATGAGTACAATAGTGAATCTACCTTCCCCATTTGGGAAGGGACACTCCTCACTACTAGTTCACTCAGTGCTAAGCTAGAGTTCCTTTTGAAATGTCTTTCTATAACAATCATAACTTAGTTTAGGTAATAGGAGACTACTCCTTGTATAGTCATAGTCTTTAGCTAAATAGGGATTGCATGATAACATCCTTTCAATACAACCCTCACATGTAAGATTAACACATTAACATCATCATATTATAGTAATGCACATACGTACTTCATAACCAACCTTATATCATTATATATTAAATATTATCTCACAATCCACATAATCAAGACATTTCAATTGCATCATCATACCAACACATACTTAATTCAATCATAAGATATACTTCAATTGAACTTCATCACCAAGTACAAGCCATCATAATTGAAGTAGATATTTGATATAACAAAGACTTACCCAATCTCCTTCAATAGCCATCATCCATGGTTTTACCATCAACCAATCAATTCCACCCAAAAATAGGTGTAATATCATCTCACAATAGTATATAACATAATGCCTAAGTCTATCATAACCATCCTAATCAATTCAATCAAGAGTTCATGATCTAGGGTTAAGAGGAAATGGTTCAATCATTAATTCTTCAAGATTCAAGATCAATACCAACAATAATAGCTACTAGGAAGTCCATTAACTAATTAAGCCCATAAAAACAGCCCGCCCATTCCCCTACTCCCATCAATGTACAAGTAAGAACCAAGAATTGGGGAAATTTGGGAAAGTACATGGTCTATACAAAATTCACACAATTAACATCAATTACTCAACAATCTACACTTGATTAGTCATAGGCAATAATAATTTACAATAATTAATCATCAACTTCGACTTTAGAAGAAAACCTATTGGTAGAGAAAAAAACTAAGAATTGGGTATTTGAAGATCCACTTTGAGAGGACCTTTTGGGAAAAGGAATCCCAGGAGTGAAGAACCCATACTTTAATAAAGCCTCGCCCACGAAAAAATTGAGTGAAAACCTTGTAGACTTTATCTTATTCCTCAAGCTTCTCGTTCTTCAATGGAGGATGAATGGAGAGAGAGAAAGTAGAGAGAAGTGGAAGCAATTTATGTTTCAATTTGTGTTTGAGTTTTGGAATAGGAAATGAATGATTTTTTACCTAGAGTCAATATATAGTCCATGTTACAACCTCAAAATGAGATACGTGGCATTATAGCATAACATGTTGGTTATGCGTTTATTAAGTCCTAAAATGACTAATTATAATGTTTATAGACAGTGTCTAAAGTTTGAAGAAGTTTGGATGTCAAACGTCCAAGACGCTCCAAAGTTTTTCCTCAAAATGTGTTTGTGTGTCTTAACGTGTTTCGTCAAGTTTTATGTGTTATTTTGGGTTCCAATTTATGTGAGAGGTTACTAATATGTATACAAGAGTATTTGAGGTGGAAAATGTTGGGAAAAACTCATTGAGAATCAACAAAAGGGTCCTTGATGAGGAGCCAAGCCTTGGGCTAGCAAGCTGCCCAAGGCAGCCAGATTTCTTCATGGTGGGAACCACTCCGTGTCGCGGACTGGGTTCATAGAGGGAAAATATTTTCTCCGCGTAGCGGAGACAAGGTGGACTCTACTGGTTCGGAATTTAATTTTAAAAATCAAGTGGGAACAGCTCCGCATCGCGGACTTGTTTCCTGGCGATAATTCTGGAAATTTAAGTTAAGTTTGACTTGGTTAAAGGGTCCTATAAGTTTAGTGGTCTTTTGGGTATTTTAGGGCTAATTTATTGGCGGTTATTAGACATTTTTAAACCCCAATTCACCCTACAAATCAAAACCCTCAAGTCCAACACAAACCTCTCCAGTGTTTCTCTCCAAAAACATCCATTAATGAAGTTTTAAAGCTCCAAGGAAAAAGGTAGATTATCCAAGTTTTTCACCATAAATATTGTGGGTTTTTCTTCAAAATTAAGGTATGGTTTTTCATCCTTGAAATGTCTTTCTTCATGGAGTCAATTCCAATGAATTTCAAATATAATCCAAATCATGAAATCTTCTAAATTGAATTCTAGCCATGAGTTCTTGCATAAAACGTTTTAGATCAATGATTTATGATTGAATTAGTGTTAATTGAATAATTTTACATCAAAATTCTAATGGATCCATGTAAATCATTAAATCCTTCTTTAGACTATATTATGGGTGATTTTATCATGCCTTAATGCTATTGAATTCATATGTAGTTTTATTAGGGATATCAAATTATGATGGAATCATGTTAGAATTGATACTATGCTGCCATAAATTCATAAATCCATGTTTTATGATCTTTGATTCATTGTCTATTTTAAGTATTGAATTGTACTGATGATCACGGCCATGGGAAAGGGCCTTCGGATATTGTGTTGGATGATTCTGCTATGGATTGAAGTGTATTGGTGGTACGCTGCCATAAATCTATTTATATTATGTAATTTAGGTCTTTAATTATGTGGTTATTGGTATGGTCCACTTATGGTGGCGGTGCTATGTGTTTTACTTGTGAATTATGTGGCCTCGTCGTCGTTACGTTCTGAATTATGATGATCCTTTCCTTGTCGGCATTACTTGATATATTATGATGATTTGTGTAGTTTATTTATGAGAAGTATGATCATATCTATATATATGTGAGTAATCTGAAAGTATGTGTTCTACTATTGATATTAGGTTATCATGTTAGACTATGACTATGTCCCTATGTGTGTAGTCTTAGGATTGATGTATGATTCTTCGTACTTGGTTATGTGAGTCTTATGATGGTCATATTGATGATATTGTATTAGTGAATAGGGTTACCTATAGATGACATTGGTTATTTTGATGTGCTTCTAGATTCACAAGCTATACGTGAAGTATGTGTGTGTCTTGTTTTTGTAGACTTGTGTCCCTTACTTGATACATGTAGAATGTGAATATGAGTTCTTGACTTAGTATACTAAAGCTTCTTAGTCTTGTATGTGTGATTAACATGTGACCTTGAACATTTCTAAGAAGGTCCTTTATGTGGAACCTTCAACATAATTGTGAGGTTAAAATATCCTTTAAGTTGAAAGTCGTAATGGTATCCTTCTTTTGTGAATGATGGACTTGGGGTTGATTGGCTATAACAGCATGAAATCATCCTTAGCAAAATCATCGAGCTATCCTCTTACCATTGTAAGGCAACCCTAGGGGACCCCTTTGGTAAGGGTTATGATTTGTTTGTGAACTCGATATCGAACCTCTTGATGTACTCCTTTATTGAAATACTCAATGAGAACAAACGCTAGAACCGAGTGAGTATGGTTTGGAGAGTTTCTTTAGTTAAGGATGAGGCTAGAGTATAGAAATACCCTTCATATTCCTTAACCATGTTCCTATATGGGATGTGTCTAGTTCTACCATTGGCAAGTAGAACACCCTTTATCGGAATAGGGTTAGCTCCGGATCCCATGCTTAGCTACCATGGTCTATGTTGGTTAATGCTTATTCTCATCATGTGGGATACATACTAGCGTCGGATAAGTACTATCATGTTTGGATAGTGGAATGGGACGCTATCTAGACATTGCACGACTATGCTTTGAAGGTATTAGTGTGTGAGTGCCCCAGGCATTCTTCAAGACCATTATGTGAATGTACGTAAGTGTTGAATTTCTTCTAAATGGCTTAATGAATTTGATGACTTAAGTAAAGGTATGTTAATTGAAAAGGTATCTATCTAGGGTAGCTTTAAGGATTGTCTAGGTAGGATTGGAGAGGGTGTATGGGCGTTCTCTACTTGTCTTACTTAGGTGAGTCTTAGAGTAATTCTAGGTAGGGTGTTTGATTAATGCAAATGGAAATAATCTTATCTTAGGTAGTCTAAAGAATCTATTTGGTGTGTGTAAAAGGATTGTATGGGCGGTCGCTTCATAACTCACCCAAGTGAACCTTAGAATCACCTTTGGTAGGAGGGTATCATGTTATATGTTTTGATGTGTTCTTGATGTTCTCTTGTGATATGTGGCTTATATGTGAAGTTTGTTGGATATGTGGTTCTTATGCTTATAATATGAAGTTTAAATAAAAAAGAACATGTTTCTCATAAATGTTCGTTTGTTGTGATTTATGCATTATGCCATACTTAGTACATGTGTTTGTACTAATTCCATACTTTTGTTTATCTATAAAGGTGTGCTTAACAGCTGAGAGGTGTCGTTGAAGCAAGCTTGGAATCTAGTAATTGTTCAAGCAATGTTGAAGTATGTCATCATTTGACTTGAGGCTATAGTTTTCTTTAGGCTTCTTTATTTCAAAGTATTGTAATAGATATAAGATTGTTATATTTTGATTGTATGGGTCGTGTCCTAAGTATTTCTTAAGTCTAAGGATGGCATATAAAGAGACTTAGAGTTTTCTATTATTTTAATATGAAATATATTTTAAGATGTTTTCGTGTGAAAAGTTTTAATTCTGCACTAGTTTTCATATATGTATGCAATGAATGATGTCAAAGGGCGCGTACAAGACCTCCGAGAGGTCAAGTACGCCGTCTTGCACTCTGAGAGTGCCATATCTTCTAGGGTCTACTCTCGGGTCGTGACAAACTTGGTATCAGAGCATAGGTTATGAAAGTGGTCTTAGGAATCAAAAAGTCTCATAAACCCAGGTCTAGTAGAGTCTTGTCCATCTGTGTGAGTCGCGACACATCTATGGGCGAGAGTCTATAGGATGATAGATTTTCCCTTCTTTCTACACTCTTTTGTCGTGCCGTAGAGTAAAAAGTTTTGAGTGTCTTTCTTAATACTTTTCATTGTATTTTTAGGATGATGAATACCAAAAGGATGGTCGCTAGAAGGTTGGAAGAGGTAAGGGTGATGAGGATATTCCTCCTCAAGTTGAACAAGTCGAGCAAATTCTTCAAGGTTCTCAAGGTGCTCATGGGGATCAAGGTGCTAGGAATGCTCAAGTTTCTATTGTGGAAAGAGGTAATGATGTTTCGGTGGTTCCCCCGTAAATGACTAATGGGGAGATTAGAGAGGCTTTACTTGCTTTAGCCCGAGCCATGACTACTAATGTGAATAGGGGTGTTAGATCGTAGAGTGAATGTTTTAGAGAGCACTATGACATCTAGATTAAGAGATTTTGTGAGGATGAATCCTCCTATCTTTCTTGGCTCTAAGGTGGGAGAGGGTCCCCAAGAGTTTCTAGATGGTGGTTATAAGATGTTCACTATCATGGGGTGACTTCTAGGGAGAAGGCGGAGTTAGCTTCGTACCAATTGAAAGATAGTAGGCCGGTTGAGTCGGGTCGTATAGAGTGGAAGGAGTTTAAGGAGGATTTCATAAGAAAGTGCTTTCCCCGTGAGAGAAGGGAGGTGAAGGTTGAGGAGTTTATCAATCTCAAGCAAGACAATATGAGTGTTGAGGAGTATACTTTGAAATTCACTATGTTGTCTAGGTATGCTCCATCCTTGGTGTCTAACCCAAGTAATGATATGAGTAGGTTTGTGACTGGTGTTGCCGACCTTGTGAATGAAGAGTGTCGTACGACCATGCTCCATGGTGATATGAATTTTTCTAGACTCATGGTGTATGCTCAATTCATTGTGGAGTCTAAACTTAGTAGAATCTCTAGAAACATGAAGAGGAGCGGATCTAGTGAACTGTCAAATCTGGGGAGTACCCCGTAGACGTAACCGGCGTCGTCGTACTCTTTGAGGACTAAGACTAGCCTCTTAGCATACATCATTACGTTCATTGGTTAAAAATGCAGAAAAATTAAAACTCTTTGATTACTTCTACATTGAGGTTTACATAGACCTCTACACACACAATATATTCATATCGAGTATACATAGACCCTTCGTATAAGAAGATTACATAGTCTTCTACTTTTATTGCACATACATAGTATAAGATAGACTCATCAAAAGTCTAAAACGTTGTCTTATATTAAACCATCTAGATAAGAGTATCACAATTTGGGCATAACCCTTACATCAACTATTATAGCCACATATAGGCCTTACAATTATAGTACACAAATGAAAGAGAATAAACAAAGTATCTTTAAGACTAAACAACATCCAATAGGTAGATAATGGAACCGTCCTCAGAAAGTGAGGACCTACTGAACTTGGAAGATAAGAATCCAAGTATTCTTCTAAGCCTTCTCTAATATCAACGGCCGGACCCTACATTTGTAGTAAACATCAAACATGGGTTAGTACACACTTGTACTAAGTATAGGTATATGCACATAAAACAAGTGAAATCATGCTAAAGAGGACATTTGATCAAACCATGCTAAAGTACTTTGAAAAGCCTTATGTACAATCAAGAACCCATATAAGCCAATAATAACATAATCCATAAATCAAACCCATGTACGACACAAGACCAACATCAACAAGTAATAGTCAAGTCAACATATACAAGAGTTCACAACATCATAATCTAAGAAAGACAATTAATCATAACCAACCATTTAGCCTACAAGTGCAATGACCAATCAAAGCCCCATAACCTTACTCAATCAACTAAACCAAACAAAGGATCATATGCAACGTCTAACTCAACATAACATAGCGTCAGTAGCAACAATCATCATATTTAGCAATATAGACCAATAGAATGTCCATAAATTAAACTAACATAATATAGGATCATCAACATGTAAAGTCAACATCTTTATAGCATATACATTATAAGAACAAAAGAACACCCTCCTAAAGATTCCCTCAAGGCAAACTAGTGCAAGACATAGGTAGAGTCCCATACCTCTACCTAGGCTAAGTCAAACCTCTCAAGTCACCCTAGTTAGTGTACAGTCCATTACTTCATTTTACTTTCGGGAACACTTTCCTTAACCGACATAGACCACAAGAGCTAAGTGTGGAATCCGGTGTTGTAAAACCTTTCACCGATGGAAGGCGGTCTACCAGCCAAAGTAGTGTCAAACATAAACGTAGCTTTCTAGGTGGATCCACTAGATAGTCTTCCTATGGTGGCAACATAGTACAAGAACTAAGAGATATGTATTGAACCCTCTACATGCCTATGGAATTGGAGCCTCATCTCATGGGAATCCATTGGGGGAGTTCACTCATAGGGGAGTCAACACCTCATGTGGAACTATTGGGTGAATCTCCCCTCTATGGGAAGTCAACACCTCACATTGTTCAGTTCACTCAGTGCTAAGCTAAGTCCCTTTTGAAATGTCTTTATTTATTAATCATCACTTAGTTTAGGTCATAGGGTCTATCCCTTGTATAATCATAGTCAGTTAGCTCAATAGGTATTGAATGAGAATATCCTTTCATGGCAACCCTCACATGTGAGATTAGCATATCATCATAATCATTTCATAACAAGGCACATAGGCAAGTCATCACCAACCTTATATTATTTCATTTCAAGCATAATATCACAATCACATAGTGAAGATATTTCAGTTCAATATCATACCAACACCTATGTAGGCTATTCACAAGGTATACTTCAATTGAACTACATTACCAATCACAAGCCATCATACTTGAAGTAAAGGTTAGGATCATGAAGACTTACCAAATCTCCTCCAATAGCAAATATCATGGTATTACCATCAACAAACCAATTACATCCATTAACAGGTGTAGTAACATCAATCAATTGTAATTAATACAAGAACTAGGTCAATTGCATCATCACTATCCCAATTAACATCAATTCATAACCTAGGGTTAAGGGAATTAGGGTTCATAATGAATTCATCAAGAAATAGATCCAATCACAAAAGTACATTACCCTAGTCAATCCATACATGAATTTGAATAGATAAAACAAGTCTAATACTCAAATCATTCTTCAATTCCCATCAATTCATGACCAAGATCCAAGATTTGAGGAATTTGGAGAAAGGAACATGATCAACAAGAAATTACATCAATTAAAATCAATTAATCAACAATCTATACTCAATTAGTAATAGGAAATCACAATTTATCATCAATTTGAAGTTTAGAAGAAAACCCATTAGAATTGGAAAACCCCATGGAATTGGGTAATTTGAAAATCAACTTTGAAAGGACCTATTGAAGAAAGGAATCCCAAGAGTGAATAAATGATACCTTAATGAAGATTAATCCACGATATGAAGTGAAATTCTAGAGAAATTGACCTTCTTCTTCAAGCTTTCTTCCTTCTTCAATGGAGGAATTGGGGAGAGAGAAAGTATAGAGAGGTGAGAGCTTTTGGTTTTTGTTTTGGAAATTGGGTTTGGATGAGTGAATAATGACTTAAAGTTACCCTTAGGCTATATATAATCACCCCCTAAATTACCCAAAACACCCCTCACTTAAATGGGTCTTTTTGTGAAGTCTAAATGTCAAAAATATGATTTTACCGAATCTGGGAAGTGGCTTCGCGTTACGGGGCCAACACACACTTTTATTTTTGAAAAATAAATTGAACCAGTGAGGTCCGTGTTGGCTACGTATCACACAACAGCCCACTGATTCTTGACTTTCGCAGGCTGGTTTGGCAGCCTACCCAACCATGTTGGGGTCCTCCTCCAGACCATTCGGGTGGTCTTTGGGATGTTGCTTTCAGACGTTCATACCCTCTATACTACACTATACCTAACCAAAGTCTGTTTACAAGTTTTAGACTTCATTTGACCCTCCGAAACCATCCCCAAACATAGCGACGTCAACTAGTTCAATTAGGCTAGTTTCCGGACGTCATAGATGTTATTTGACGTCTTGGCTCAAAAATTCCTTGGATGACTTATATACATTATTTTAGGTCTTAAAACAGTTTTTAAACCTTTAGACACTCATGTTAGGCTCTATATTAGGTCTTGAATTTTCAGAGTGTTACATTATCCCCCCCCCCCTTAGGAACGTTCGTCCCTGAATAACACTTAAACTTTTTAAAAGGAAAAGGATAGACTCAAGACTAGCAGCCCAAACAACAATATACAACATCATCATGAGTTACAACTCAAATCAGCATAGCAATATGATATTTACATAATGACTCAAAACATCAATTTTAACAGATAAGGCTCAAGGTCACAACATGAGGAATTTCCTTCTCACCATAACAACATGAGCTCATCATATCATTAAACAGTCAATTATGCCAAAGTTCCTTTCTCAACATATCAACATACTCACTATCACATCATGAAGGCAACAATATACCAATTAAACAAATAAGTGCAATTCGAGCAAAAGAGCATTTTTCCATGCATATCATTACAAAACAAGTCAAAAATCACATTAACTCATTATTTTCATTATTAATAGTAAAACTAACCTTATTTAGAAAAGAGATGAGGATAACGGGACTTCATGTCGGCCTCGACCTCCCATGTCGGCCTTGGCCTCCCATGTCGCCCCTTCAACTAGGTGGTTGCTCCATAGAAATTTCACGGACACCACCTCTTTGTTCCTCAACTTTGTCACTTGTCGATCAAGTATTTGCAGTGGAACCTCCTCATAGGAGAGGTTCTCATCCACTCCAAGACCTTCAATAGGAAGAATGGACTCGGGATCACCAATGCACTTCTTAAGAATGGATACATGGAAAACCGAGTGAACCGAAGATAGCTCACTAGGTAATCTCAACTCATAAGCAAACTTTCCCACTCTTTGTGAAATTTCATAGGGACCCACATAACGAGGACTCAACTTCCCTTTCTTTCCAAACCTCATCACCCCTTTCATGTGTGAAATTTCCAAATACACTTTATCACCTTCTTCAAACTTTAGCTCTCTTCTCCTATTGTAACATTCCAGAAAATGTACATGTCTAGTGAAGAGTCTATTAGGTTTTAAGAGTATATGTTTGGGTACATAGGCATCCCAATGCCCAATATTTAGTAATATTGGGCATTGTTAGACATTATTGGCTTAAGGGTGTTAGCCCATTTATATGTATACGCAAGAAAATTAAAATACACCTCGATATCAAATGCTCCAATCCTAGCAATACCCTAAGATAAAAATTTTATTTTCATCGCTTATCACACATTAGGTACTAGGGATCCAAATGTCAAGCCTAGGTACCATAGCACATGATCATTTAAAATGATCATGTAGATTAAGCAGTGCCCAAGGACATAGTGAGGAAACTTGGGACAACAAGAAGTGAACTTTCCAAGTGCAAACAGAGTGCACGGTTAGGAAAGTGCACGGCAACATATGTGCAAGCACATTTTCTACCGGCCGAGATACAAAGCCCAACCAATTTGGTTAGGGCGGTTAGGGGGCAGGCGCGCGTCGGGTCAAGCCACGTGGGGCCAATCTTCCTACCCAGTCCTAAGCTCTAACTAACTTAACTAACTAGATAACTAACCTAGGACTAACTAAAATGAACTAGCTAGTGCACCCGACAACCTAAGACCTAACCGGGTGACACTAGCCGAGTAACTAACTAAAGAAACATCTTAGTACCTAACCTAGGATGGTCCAAAAGGGTTAGTTATGGTCCTAGTGACTTAGGGGTACTTTAGTAATTACTCTAGGTCACTTAATTAATTAAAGTAGCAACTTAATTAATTAATTTAAATGGTCAAACCAAAATCCTTAAGCAAATTTTAAGAATTTGGCTAAGTCAAATGTTCTCCTATTTTTAGTCAATTTAGGAGGGGCGTTTTGGTAATTAGCCAATTGATTTATTTAATTAAGTTAATTAGTCTAAGTTGAATTAGTCATATTCAGTTCTTAAGACTTAGACTCACGTTTGATCATTAGAAAACCTACGACTGAAAAACAGTGAACAACCAAGAAAAACCTTAGGCAATTTCAAGGCAGTTCTTCAAGGTTTTCGTGCAAAGTGCAAGGTGATCTTCGTAGATTCAATTCTACAGTAAGGTATGTGTTTTATCTCTTGGGTTCCTTTACCCAGGAGGCTTTTCAAATATTTTGAATTCAAGAAATTTAAAGTAGGGTTGTTCCCAATGAAATTGTTGAACGTTCATATCCCTAGTTCTCCTATTTTCGATTCTAGTAGTATGTATATGTAAATCTCGAGAATGTTGTTGGTATGTGGTGCTAACTGATCATTATGTGTAGGTTTCTGTGATTGATAATGTCGAATGAGACCTATAGGTTAGATCTGTATGATTAGAGTATTATTTACATGAGATAATAAATGTTGTAATGCCTAATTGTGTTCGAGAAGATGATATTGTTATAAGTTGTTCATTGAATTTTTCTTATAGGCTAATCAAAGGTTAAAAGTTGGCTTGCTAACATGATGTGATTACTATAATATATTCATGAAGTAATTGAATTGGCTAGTGATAATATCATAGTTTAATTTATGCCAACAAATTGGCCAGCAATATTAATTCCAATATATGTAAAGTCATACCAATCTTAACTCAATGAACTCATAATCAAGGGTATGCCAATGATAGGGACAAGTCCCAACATACCCTATATAAATGAACATTCTGAACATAATAGCACATTAAGTAAGTCAATATAACTTTCATAAAGAATGGTACAAGACTATCAACTAACGTTGAACAAGATAAGGTGAGTAATGAAATAACTAAAAGCTTATGAGTTATGAAATTGACCTAATATAGAGTGTTCAAGAAAGTGAGAAAAGTCTCACTTACACTTAAATGATTATGTCAAAGTTACTCACATAAGAGGTGATAGAAGCCGTGAGACAAGTCTCACTCGCACCACGATGATAATGAAAGATTTAAGTTCACATTCATCAAGTAAAGGAAGGGATGACCACTCATCCATTTAGCTAAGTATACCTCATACTAGAAGCAAGCTTCCATAATGTTTAAGTCAACTCTAAAAGTAGTAAAGTAAAATAATTCTGAGCTAAGCACCGATAGACTAGAAATGAGCTTGTGCCAGCACATGTAAGCCTCATGAGATGAGATCACCACCAAGGTGGATCAGGGTCTCCGAAGTCTCCTAGTCTTCGAACTATGTTTCCATTATAGGAACTAGCTAGTGGAATCCACCTAAGAAAGCTAGGCAGTATTCGGTTTCACTTTGGCCAGTGAATCACATCTTTTCGGTGTGGGGAAGACACTGGATTTCATGTTAGCTCACATGATCTATGTCGGTTAAATGCTCAAGAAAGTATTCGGTTTCACTTTTGCCGTGAACCACCTCTTTTCGGTGTGGGGAAGACACTGGACTTGGTTTCACTTTAGCCGGTGAGCCACCTCTTTTCGGTGTGGAGAAGACACTAGACTAGGTTTCACCTTAGCCGATGAACCACCTCTTTTCGGTGTGGGGAAGACACTGGATTTCATGTTAGCTCACATGATCTATTTCAGTAAGAAAGATTTCAGTAAGAAAGTAAGAAACAAAGAAAGAAACATGTTCAAAGTGAACAACAGATCAAAGAAGAAGAAATGTAAGTTCAAAGTGAACTAAGTAAGCAAGAGCTTAAGAATATCAATCATAACTGTTTGATAAGAATGAAGTCTTAACAGTTATTGG
Organism: Solanum sitiens; assembly: GCA_016801875.1. Taxonomy (NCBI): domain Eukaryota; kingdom Viridiplantae; phylum Streptophyta; class Magnoliopsida; order Solanales; family Solanaceae; genus Solanum; species Solanum sitiens. The sequence continues at coordinate 432,113 of JABWTJ010000064.1, read as the reverse complement.
TTTATGCTAATATTGGAGTATGAATATATGCCCAAAGATCTATATATTATGCAAATAATCAAAGAATGGGCATAGCCAATAAAGATTGGTTTATAAATGCATTCATGCCCAATTTAACAAGAATGAAAAATCTAACTTGTGAGTAAGGTAGCCAAATCATTTCCTTAGTCCTTTGGATTACTTACTCGATTCATTGTAGGTATGGGACTATAATGAATCATTGCACTTGTAAGTAAAACATAGGATCAAAGCAGATCATTGAACTACACAACAGAAAGAATAAAAAATTGAAAAATATTCTAAGGCTGGGAAATAGAGCTCTCGGCCTAAGGGGAGCAAATTTATTAACTTTTGCTTGAGTTGTTCTAAAATTATGTTCATGATTCCAATGTCTTATGTTCATATAGAAAATGAGTTGTGTGATTTAAGTGCATGGAAATATGTCCTACTCATAGCATGATTCATAAATAACGAATTAAGAAAGTGAAGTGACTTAACTTTCCAGAAACGACATGTTGCTATAGGAAGAGCTTTCCTTGATCATGCATAGTCCTTATGTGTTTATGTGCATACACCCATACTTAGTACAATTGTGTACTAACCCATATACTATTACTCTTTGTATCGGCGCAGGTCCGAGAGAAGATTGAAGATTCGTTGAAGCGGTTTGGATTAGCGATCTCCAGACTTTGGTAGGTCCTCTTGAGTTTAAGGATGCCTACGTTTATTATTCTAGCTTTAGTACGTTAGACATAGCTAGCGGATGTTGTCCCTAGAGTTTCATTTCAAACATTTGTTCAAGCGTTTGAATTAAGGACGGTTTGGCAAACTATTATTACTATTATGAATTCTTCAGTTCAATTGTTTAATCTATTGATAGATGGTTGCTTTATGTTGAGCCATTAGTATATCATTCTTATGCAGTTATATGAAGTCTAAGTATACTTCAGTAAAGTTTTAAATTTTCCGCAAATTTAACTGTATGATTGTGATGAAAGCTAAGAAGACGCTTGTCTGCGACCTCTGAGAGGTTAACGACGCCGGTCTCATCTGGGGTTTAGGATCCGGGTGTGACACCTATTGTCGGCATAACACTTTTGCCGGCTATTAGTTGTTTTCAATCGGTCTCTTATCAAATGGACACTCTTCAAATCATCATAAAACAAATCGGGACCACAAAGTTAAAACTCACCAACTTTGAACCACCCTATCGGAGATCTACATCTCCTACCATACAAAGCTTCAAAAGGAGCCATAGATATGGATGAATGGTAATTATTATTAGAGAACTCCTCCAAAGTCAAGTGCTCATCCGAACTTTTCTTGAATTCTATGACACAAGATCTAAGAATATCCTAAAGAGTTTAAATAGTACACTCCGCTTGACCATCTGTTTGGGGATGAAAAGCAGTGCTCAACTTTACTCTTATATCCAACCCTTTTTTAAATGATCTCCAAAACCTAGATGTGAATTGTGTGCCCCTATCCGATATGATGGATAACGTAATACCATGAAGACTCACAATCTTATCTATGTAGATCTTTGCATAATCCTCCACCGAGTAAGTGGACTTAACGGGAATAAAGTGAGCGGATTTGGTCAATCTATCCACTACTACCTATATTGAGTCATGTTGCCTTCGAGTCTTAGGCAAACCCACTATAAAGTCCATGTTGATTTGTTCCCATTCCAAGTAGGAATTTGAATCTCTTGAAGTAAACCACTCGGTTTTAAGTGTTCGACTTTCACTTGTTGGCAATTTGGACACTTTGCAACAAAATCCGCTATGTCCTTTTTCAAGCAATCCCACCAAAACACTCCTCTAAGGTCATGATACATCTTAGTAGAACCTGAATGAATAGAGTAACAGGCTCCATGAGCTTCCTCAAGGATCCTACTCCTCAAATCATCCACATAAGACACACACAATCTACCTTGATATCTCAAAATACCATCACCCCCTAAGGAGAATGACCCATTAAACTTACTAAGAATCGATTCTTTCAACTCCATCAATGACAAGTCAAGGTGTTGCTTAGACTTCACCTCAACCACCGAAGACGATTCGGAGTTATGGTAGACCACAAAGCCACCATTAGGGAATCTTCCAACCTTACACCCAAATGAGCCAACCTATGAACATCATTCACTAGGTTTCTCTTGGATTATTCCTCGTGGGACACACTTTCCATGGACAATCGACTTAGAGAATCCGCTACCACATTAGCCTTATCGGGGTGATAGAGAACACTCATGTCGTAGTCTTTCAACAACTCTAACCATATCCGTTGCCGAATATTCAACTCCTTTTGAGTGAACTTGTATTGGATACTATTATGGTCCGTATACACATCAACATGAACCCCATAGAGATAATGCCTACATATTTTCAAGGAAAATACCATGGCCGCTAACTCAAGGTCATGAGTCGGATAATTCTTCTCATGAACATCGAGTTGCCTATAAGCATAGGCTACAACTTTGTCATGTTGCATAAGAACACACCCCAACTCGACTCGGGATGCATCATAATAGACCACAAAACCCTTAGTACCCTCCGGTAGGGTCAATACCGGAGCAGAAGTAAGCCTATCCTTCAACATTAGAAAGATCTTTTCACATGCCTCCGACCACTGAAATTTCACAATTTTTTGAGTCAAGGTTGTCAAAGGGGATGGAATGGATGCAAACCCGTCGACAAACCTTCTATAATAACCGGTTAGTCCTAAAAAACTTCTAACATCCGTAGGATCCAAAGGTCTAGGCCAATTTTCATTGCTTCGGTCTTTCTTGGATCAACCTCCACACCTTCATTAGAGATGATATGACGAAGAAACGTTACCGACCTCCACCAAAACTCACATTTGCTATACTTGGCAAACAATTGGTGTTCCTTAAGAACTTGCAAAATCACTCTCAAATAGTCCATGTGTTCACCCTCATTTTTCGAATATACCAAGATGTCGTCAATGAAGACAATGACAAATGAATCTAGGTAACTTCGAAGCACCCTATTCATTAGGTCCATAAACGCCGCCAGAGCATTAGTGAGACCAAAGTACCTTACTAAAAACTCATAGTGACCATATCCCGATCTCAAGTCAATCTTGGAAAAGTAACTCGCACATTGGAGTTGATCAAATAATTCATCAATCCAAGGGAGAGTATACTTGTTTTTGACTGTGTCTTTGTTAAGTTTACGGTAATCGATACACATTCTAAGGGATCCATTCATTTTCTTCACAAACAATACTAGAGCACCCCATGGAGAAATACTAGGCCGAATAAAGCCCTTGTCTAGTAAGTCTTTGAGTTGAGCCTTCAACTCTTTCAATTAAGCTGGAGCCATCCGATAAGGAGGAATTGAAATGGGATTTGTATCCGGTAGCAAGTCTATACCAAAATCAATTTCACGAGGAATACCGGGAAGATAATTAGGAAAGACCTCCGGAAATTCCCTCACTACGGGGACCGACTTAATGGGAGGAATTTTGGAGTCTAAATCTTAGACTCTTACTACATGGTATAAACACCCTTTAGAGATTATCCTACAAGTTTTCAAACAAGAAATGATACGACCTCTAGGAATATAATTTCCCCCCTTCCACTCTAACACGGGTTCATTTGGAAAGTTAAACTTCACCACCTTTGTTCTACAATTTATGGAGGCGAAGCAAGCATGAAACCAATCCATACCCAAGATAACATCAAAATCAACCATATTGAGTTCTACTAACTCTACATGAGTAACTCTATTGGGCAACATTATAGGACAATTTCTATATACTCTCTTAGCAACAACCGACTCACCCACTGGGGTAGTCACCATAAAAGGTTCATTCAAGATATCAGGCAAAATGTCAAATTTTTTAGCTACTAGAGGAGTAACAAATGACAAAGTAGCACCGGGATCAAGTAAATCATATACATCACTAGAAAAGATTTTCAACATACCGGTCACCACATTGGGAGAAGTCTCTTGCTCACCCCTAGAGAGGAGAGCATAGAAGCAATTATTCTTCGGAGCATCATCATTTGAACAACTTGCTTGTTCACTCCCCATGTCTTTCCCCTTAAAATTAGGGAAATCTCACCTTGTGACCCCTGTTTCCACAACTAGAACAATTTCCTGTTCCAACTAAGCATTCACCAAAGTGACCTTTCCCTCACTTGGTACAAGTAGTCTTCTCATTAGGTGAGTTTCCACTCTTTCCCTTTTTGGACATAGATTTAGGCACCTTATCATCATGATCCTTAGGTAACTTATAAGGAACTTGATTGGAGAACCTCTTCTTGAACTTAGGCTTGTCTTGAATGTCAATCCACCCTTTGAAGAACCACCATCAAAAGACTTTGCCCTATTTGCATCTCTACTCTTCCTCTTCACCCTAGTCTCTTCCACTTGTTGAGAATGAACCATGAGAGAAATAATCATATTATCATGTAACATAGCCGAATGATATTCTTCTTTCAATTCATCCGACACTCCCGTCACAAAGCGGCTCATTTCATCTCTAGGGTCGACAACCAAAGAAGGAGCATATCTTGACAATTTAGTGAATTTCAAAGAGTAGCCAAGTATACTCATACCTCCTTGACGAAGGTTGATGAATTCTTCCACTTTTCTTTCCCTCTTCTCTCTAAGAAAGAACCTATCAAGAAAAGTATTCTTGAAAACCTCCCATGTCATCGGACCACCCCTTAGAGGCCTATTGTCCCTCCATTGGACGTACCAAGTTTGGGCCACATTTTTGAGTTGGTCTTCCTAAACTTTGGACCAACTTTTGGGGTTGTTCCTCAACTTTGGACCCATGAATGAAGGAGGATTCATCCTAGTTAAATCCCTCAAACGGGAGGCCATGGTGCTAACTTGTTGGTTTCCTCGGGGCACCACCTCCCGATTAACTTGAGCCTTCATAGCTTGTGGTTGAGTAGTGACGGTTTTTTCTTGGGTTTTAATGGCTTGGGCCATTTGGAGAAAAGCTTCCCTTATATCCCCATCCGCCATGGGAGGAGGATCAAACAGGACTTGATCACCCATAGCAACTACTTCAAGTAGAGGCACTTGGTTGTCTTGTGCTCCCGCATTAGCAATGACTTCCTCGGCCCTTCTTGCGGATGCTCTTCGAGTATTCATACTTGTAAACAAGATACAAGGTTTAGGTGAAAGCACACATAAAGTAGACTCTAGAGGCACGACGTAGGATTACAAAAAGATGAGAGTTTCCTAAGAATCACTAGTTCCTCATTCATAAGTGTGGCGCGCTTCACAATTATGAATAAGAATCTACGTAGACGTGGTTTGATGAGACATCAATCCTAAAGATATTCAACCTCATGCTCTGATACTAAAATTTTCACATCCAGGGAGCACCCCCTAGACGTAACCGGAGTCGTCGTCCTCTTTGAGGACTAAGACAAGCCTCTTAGCATACATCATTACATTCATAGGTTAAAAATGCAAAAAATTTAAAACTTTTTGATTACTTCTACTTTGAGGTTTACATAGACCTCTACATACACACAATATATTCATATCGAGTATACATAGACACTTCGTATAAAAATATTACATAGTCTTCTACTTTTATTGCAGATACATAGTATAAAATAGTCTCATAAAAAGTCTATAAAGTTGTCTCATATTAAACCATCTTGATAAGAGTGTCACAATTTTTGCATAGCCTTTACATCAACAATTATAGCAACATATAGGCCTTAAAATTATAGTACCAAAATGAAAGAGAATGAACAAAGTGTCTTTAAGACTAAACAACATCCAATAGGTAGATTATGGCATCGTCCTCGAAAAGTGAGAACCTACCGAACTTGGAAGATAAGAATACAAGTAGTCTTCAAAGCCTTCTCTAATATCAACGGCCGGACCCTACATTTGTAATAAAAATCAAACATGGGTTACACTTATACTAAGTATGGGTATATGTAGATAAAGCAAGTGAAATCATGCTACAGAGGACATTTGATCAAACTATGCTAAAGTACTTTGAAAAGCCTTATGCACAATCAAGAACCCATATAAGCCAATATTCACATAATCCATAAATAAAGCCCATGTACGACACAAGACCAACATCAATAAGTAATAGTCAAGTCAACATATACATGAGTTCACAATATCATAATCTAAGAAAGACCCTTACTCATAACCAACCATTTAGCCTACTAGTGCAATGACCAAGCAAAGCCCCATAACCTTAGTCAATCAAGTAAAACAAACAAAGGATCATAAGCAACGTCTAACTCAACATAACATAGCATCAATAGCAACCATCATCATATTTAGCATTATAGACCAATAGCATGTTCATAAATGAAACTAACATCATATAGGATCATCGACATGTAAAGTCAACATCTTCATAGCATATACATTATAAGAACAAAAGAACACCCTCCTAAGGATTCCCTCAAGGTAAAATAGTGGAAGTCATAGGTAGAGTCCCATACCTTTACCTAGGCTAAGTCAAACCTCTCAAGTCACCCTAGTTAGTGTATAGTCCATTACTTTATTTTACTTTCTGGAACACTTGCGTTAACTGACATAGACCAAAAGAGCTAAGTGTGGAATACGGTATTGTAAAACCCTACACCGATGGAAGGCGGTCTACCACCCTAAGTAGAGTCAAACATAAACGTAGCTTTCTAGGTGGATCCACTAGATAGTCTTCCTATGGTGGCAACATAGTTCAAGAACTAGGAGATATGTATTGAACCCTCTACATGCCGAATAAGTAGGCTTAACGAGAATAAAGTGAGCGTATTTGGTCAATCTATCCACTACCACCCATATAGAGTCATATTGCTTTCGAGTTTGAGGCAAACCTACTACCAAATCCATGTTAACAACTTTCCACTTCCAAATAGGAATTTGGATTACTTGTAGTAGACCACTCGGCATTTGGTGATCGGCCTTCACTTGTTGGCAATTGGGACAATATGCAACAAACTCTGCAATATCCCTTTTTAGTCCATCCCACCAAAACACTTCTCTAAGATCATGATACATCTTTGTAGAACCCGGATGAATAGAATAACGGGCTCCATGAGCTTCCTCAAGGAACCTACTCCTCAAATCATCACCATTAGGCACACATAATCTATCTTGATATCTAAGAACACCATCCCCCCTAGGGAGAATGACTCATTCATCTTACCCAAAACCCATTCTTTCAACTCCATCAACAATGGATGAAGGTGTTGCTTAGACTTCACCTTAACCACCAAACACGACTTGGAGTTATGATGTACCACCATACCACCATTTGGAGAATCTTCAATTCGAACCCCTAAACGAGCCAAGCTATGAACATATTTTACTAGGTTTATCTTGGATTCTTCCACATGGGACACACTTCCCATGGACAATCGACTTAGAGCATCCGCTACCATATTAGACTTGCCGGGGTGATAGAGAACACTCATGTCATAGTCTTTCAACAACTATAACCATCTCCATTGCTGGAGATTCAAATACTTTTGAGTGAATACATATTGGAGACTTTTATGATTTGTATACACATGAACATGAACCCCATAGAGATAATACCTCCATATTTTCAAGGAAAATGCCACAGCCACTAACTCAAGGTCATGAGTCGGATAATTCATCTCATGAACTTTGAGTTGCCTAGAAGCATAGGCTCTAACTTTGCCATGTTGCATAAGCAGACACACCAAACCAACTCGAGATGCATCACAATAGACCACAAAATCCTTAGTACCCTCCGGTTGAGTCAATACCGGAGCGGAATTAAGTCTAACATTTGGAAGCTCTTTTCTAATGCCTCCGACCACTCAAATTTCACATTCATTTGCGTCAATGTTGTCAAGGGGTAAGCAATGGATGCAAACCCATCAACAAACCTTCTATAATAACCGGCTAGGCCTAAGAAAATCCTAATATCCGAGGAGCCAAAGGTCTAGGACAATTTTTCACAACTTCGATCTTTCTTGGATCAACCTCTACAACTTCACTAGAGATGATATGACCAAGAAACGCTACCGACCTCAACCAAAACTCACATTTTCTATACTTGGCAAACAATTTGTGTTCTTTAAGCACATCCAACACCACTCTCAAATGATCCATGGGTTCACCCTCATTTTTCAAATATACCAAGATGTCGTCAATGAAGACAATTACAAATGAATCTAGATAACTTCGAAACACCCTATTCATTAGGTCCATAAACACCACCGGAGAATTAGTGAGAACAAAGGACATTACTAAGAACTCATAGTGGCCATATCTTGTTCGAAATGCCGTCTTGGGAATATGTTCACCTCTCACCCTAAGTAGGTGATATACCGATCTCAAGACAATCTTGGAAAAGTAACTCGCACTTTGGAGTTGATCAAATAAATTATCAATCCGAGTGAGATTATACTTGTTCTTGATTGTGACTTTGTTGAGTTGACGGTAATCGATACACATTCTAAAGGATCCATCCTTCTTCTTCACAAACAATACCAGAGCACCCCATGGAGAAATACTAGGCCGAATGAAACCCTTGTCTAGTAGATCTTTGAGTTGAACCTTAAACTCTTTCAATTCGTCCGGAGCCATCCGATATGGAACAATTCAAATTGGATTTGTATCCAGTACCAAGTCGATACCAAAAACAATTTCCCGTTCGGGAGGAATACCGGGAAGATCATTAGAAAAGACCTATGGAAATTCCCTCACTACGGGGACCGACTTAATAGGAGGAATTTTGGAGTATAAATCTTGGAATCTTACTATATGGTATGAACACCCTTTAGAGATCATCCTACAAGATTTCAAACAAGAAATGATACGACCTCTAGGAATAGAATTTTCCCCCTTCCACTCCTAGAAGGTTCATTTGGAAAGTTGAACTTCACCACCCTCGTTCTACAATCAATGGAAGCGAAGCAAGCATGAAACCAATCCATACCCAAAATAACATCAAAATCTACCATATAGAGTTCTACTAACCCCACATGAGTAACTCTATTGGGCAACATTATAGAACAACTTCTATATACTCTCTTAGCAACAACCGACTCACCCACCGGTGAGTCACCATAAAAGGTTCATTCAAGATATCGGGCAAAATGTCAAACTCTTTAGCTACTAGAGGAGTAACAAATGATAAATTAGCACCGGGATCAAGTAAAGCATATACATCAATAGAAAATATTTTCAATATACTGGTCACCAGATCGGGAGAAGTCTTTTGTTCACCTTTAGAGCGGAGAGCATAGAAGTGGTTTTTCTTCGGAGTATCATTATTTGAACCACTTGCTTGTTCACTCCCCTTGTCTTGCCCTTTCAAATTAGGGCAATATCTCACCTTGTAACACCTTTTTCCACAACCAAAGCAATTACCCGTTGCCACTAAGTATTCACCCACATGACCCTTATCACACTTGGTACAAGTAGGCTTCTCACTAGGTGATTTTCCACCCTTTCCCTTTTGGGACTTAGGTTTAGGCACCTTATAATCACGATCCTTAGGGAACTTAGAAGGAGCTTGATTTGAGAACTTCTTCTTGAACTTAGGCTTGTCTTGAATGTGAAGCCTACCATTTAAAGAACCACCATCAAAAGACCTTGCCCTATTGGCATCGCTACTATTTACCTTAACCCTTGTTTCTTCCACTTATTGAGCATGAACCATGAGAAGAGAAATGTTCATATTATCATGTAGCATAGCCGAACGACATTTTTCTTTCAAGTCATCCTACACTCCCGTCACAAAGAAGCTCTTTTCATCTCTAGGGTCAGAAACCAAAGAAGGAGCATATCTTGACAATTTAGTAAATTTCAAAGGGTACTCAAGTACAATGATACCTCCTTGACGAAGGTTGATGAGTTCTTCAACTTTGTCTTCCCTCTTCTCTCTAGGAAAGAACAGATCAAGAAAATCCTTCTTAAATATCTCCCATGTCACTGGACCACCCTTTAGAGGCCTCTTGTCTCTCTATTGGACGTACCAAGTTTGGACCACATCTTTGAGTTGGTAGGTGGCTAACTCAGCTTTCTCACTAGAAGTCAACCCCATAGCAAAGAGAATCTTGTAGAATTCATCAATGAACTCTTGGGGGTCTTCCTCAACTTTGGACCCGTAGAAAGTAGAAGGATTAATCCTAGTGAAATCCCTCATACGGGAGGCCATGGTGCTAACTTGTTGGGTTCCTCGCGGTACCACCTCTCGATGTGCTTGGGTCGTCATAGCTTGTGCTTGAGTGGTGAAAGCTTGTGCTTGGATAGTAATGGCTTGATACATTTGGAGAAAAGCTGACCTTATATCCCCATCCACCATAGGAGGAGGAGCAACAGGAACTTGATCATCCATAGCAACTTCTTCACGTGGAGGCATTTGGTTGTCTTGTGCTCCCGCATTAGCAATGCCTTCCTCGTCCCTTCTTGCGGCTGATCTTTGGGTATTCTTACCTATAACCACCATACAAGGTTTAGGTGAAAGCACACATAAAGTAGACTCTAGAGGCACGACATAGTATTACAAGAAGATGAGAGTTTCCTAAGCATCACATAGTTCCTCATTCATAAGTGTGGCGCGCTTCACAATTATGAATAAGAATCTACATAGATGTGGTTTAATGAGACATCGTTATTAAAGATATTCAACCTAATGCTCTGATACCAAGTATGTCACATCCGGGAGCACCCCCTAGACGTAACCGGCGTCGTCCTCCTCAAAGAGTACTAAAACTAGCCTCGTAGCTTACATCATTACATTCATAGGTCAAAAATGCAGAAAATTTAAAACTTTTCTATAGATATCTTGAGGTTTATATAGACCTCTCGCATATACATAATATATATTCATATCGAGTATAGATAGACTCTTCATATAAGAAGATTACATAGTCTTCTACTTTTATTGCACATACATAGTATAAGATAGTCTCATAAGAAGTCTATAACATTGTCTCATATTAAACCATCTAGACGAGAGTATTATAATTTGGGCATAGCCCTTACATCAACAATTATAGATACATATAGGCTTTACAATTATAGTACAAAAATAAAAGAGAATGAACAAAGTGTCTTTAAGACTAAACAACATCCAATAGGTAGATAATGGCATCGTTCTTGGAAAGTGAGGACCTACCGAACTTGGAAGATAAGAATCCAAGTAGTCTTGAAACCCTTCTCATATCAACGGCCGGATCCTACATTTGTTGTAAACATCAAACATGGGTTAGTACACACTTGTACTAAGTATGAGTATATGCACATAACAAGTAAATCATGACAAATAGGACATTTGATCAAAACCATGCTAAAGTACTTTAAAAAGCATTATGCACAATCAAGAACCCATATAAGCCAATAATCACATAATTCATAAGTCAAACCCATGTACGACACAAGACCAACATCAACAAGTAATAGTCAAGTCAACATATACAAAAATTCATAACATCATAATATAAGCAAGACCATTATTCACAAACCACCATTTAGCCTACAGGTGCAATGACCAAGCAAAGACCCATAACCTTACTCAATCAAGGGAACCAAACAAAGGATCATAAGCAACGTCTCACTCAACATAACATAGCATCAATGCAACCATCATCATATTTAGAAATATACACCAATAGCATGTTCATAAATGAAACTAATTAACATATAGGATCATCAACATGTAAAGTCAACATCTTCATAGCATATACATTATAAGAACACAAGAACAACTTTCTACGGATTCCCTCAAGGCAAACTAGTGCAGGGCATTGGTAGAGTCCCATACCCCTACCTAGGCTAAGTCAAACCTCTCAAGTCACCCTAGTTAGTGTATATTCCATTACTTCATTTAAATTTCAGGAACACTCGCTTTAACAGACATAGACCACAAGAGATAAGTGTGGAATACGGTATTGTAAAACCTTACACCGATGGAAGGTGGTCTACCGGTCAAAGTAGAGCCAAACATAAACGTAGCTTTCTAGGTGGATCCAGTAGATAGTTTTCCTATGGTGGCAACATAGTTTAAGGGACCAAGAGATAGGTATGAACTCTTTACATGCCACTTGGAAATTGGATCCTCATCTCATGGGAATCCATTGGGTGAGTGTCACTCATAGGGGAGTCAACACCTCATGCGGAACTCGGTGCTAAGCTAACTCCCTTTTGAAATTTATTTCTTTATTAATCATCACTTAGTTTAGGTCATAGGGTCTATCCCTTGTATAATCATAGTCATTTAGCTCAATTGGTATTGCATGAGAATATCCTTTCATGGCAACCCTTACATGTGAGATTAGCATATCATCATAATCATTTCATAACAAGGCACATAGGCAAGTCATTACCAACCTAATATTATTTCATGTTAAGCATAATCTTAAAATCACATGTCAAGACATTTCAAATCAACATGATACCAACACCTATGTAGGCTATTCACAAGGTATACTTCAATTAAAATACATGACCAATCACAAGCCATCATACTTGAAGTAAAGGTTAGGATCATGAAGACTTACCAAATCTCCTCCAATAGAAAATATCATGGTCTTACCATCAACCAACCAATTACATCCATTAATAGGTGTAGTAACATCAGTCAATAGTAATTAATACAAATAACTAGGTCAATTGCATCATCACTATCCCAATTAACATCAATTCATAACCTAGGGTTAGGGGAATTAGGGTTCATCATGAATTCATCAAGAAATAGATCCAATCCCAACAATATATTACCCTAGTCAATCCATACATGAATTTGAATCGATAAAACAAGTCTAATAAGGAAATCATTCTTCAATTCCCATTAATTCATGACCAAGATCCAAGATTTGGGGAATTTGGGGAAGGGAACATGATAAACATGAAATTATATCAATTAACATCAATTAATCAACAATATATACTCAATTAATCATAGGAAATCACAATTTATCATCAATTTGATGTTTAGAAGAAAACACATTAGAATTAGAAAACCCCATGGAATTGGGTAATTTGAAAATCAACTTTGAAAGGACATATTGATGAAAATAATCCAAGAGTGAAGAAACCATACCTTAATGAATATTATTCCACGAAATTGACCTTCTTCAAGCTTTCTTCCTTCTTCAATGAAGGAATTGGGGAGAGAGAAAGTGGAGAGAGGTGAGAGCTTTTGGGTTTTGTTTTGGGAATTGGGTTTAGATGAGTGAATAATGACTTAAAATTACCCTTAGGGTATATATAATCACCCCCTAAATTACCCAAAACACCCCTCACTTAAATGGGTTTTTTTGTGAAGTCTAAATGTCAAAAATATGATTTTACCGAATTTGGGAAGTGGCTCTGCGTCGCGGGTCCAACACACACTTTTATTTTTGAAAAATAAATTGAACCAGTGAGGTCCTTATTGGCTGCGCGTTGCACAGCAGCCCACTGATTCTTGACTTTCGCAGGATGCTTTGGCAGCCTGCCCACCCATGTTGGGGTCCTCCTCCATGACCCTTCGGGTGGTCTTTGGGGTGTCATTTTCAGACGGTTAGACCCTCTATACTACACTATACCTAAAAAAACTTTTTTTTACAAGTATTAGACCTCATTTGACCCTCCAAAACTATCCCCAAACATAGCAACGTCAACTAGTTTAATTAGGCTAGTTTCTGGACGTCATGGACTTTCTTTGACATGTTGGCTCTAACACTCCTTGGATGACTTATATACATTATTTTAGGTCTTAAAACAGTATTTAAACCTTTAAACACTCCTGTTAGGCTCTATATTAGGTCTTGACTTTTTGTAGTGTTACTTGAACAAAACCAACCTAGGTTCAAAAAGAAGGCTCCAATTCAAGATGAACCTAGGGGTACTAAGTTCAAACTTTAGAAGGGTAGTGGTTCTCAAAATGATAAGACTACTTGTGTTACGTGTGGGAAGAAGCACTATGGGCAATTCCTAATGGGTACCGAGAGTGGCTTTGGTTGTGGTAAGGATGAACACAAAGTGAGAGATTATCCTACGATTGTGGCTAGAGAGAGAGAAGGTAAGAAAGTTCCTCCAAGTGTTCGGGGTGATGATGTTCCAAGGAAGAATCGCTTCTAGGCACTCCGGTCTAGGGGATCAAAGCCGGATGAGGATGAGGATGATGGTAAGTACTTGTTTCTTTCTCTATCTTTAGTGTTATGAGTTCCTTCTAAGTGGTGGAGTATGGTGAGTAGTAGAATGGTGATTTTATGTCTCATCTCTTCTATTAAATTCAAGCTTGAGAGTAGAAAGTCATAGTAGCATGTAGCATGTTGCATTGTGTTTAGGACTTTTGTTGAATTGAATTTCATTGATTCCCTACACTGTGCATTTCATGAAGTTATGATTATGTTGTAAATTTAATTTATATGGTTTTTTCTATCATATTGTCATGATTTTATCATCAATTGTCTAAAAGTTGCATTTTTGGAAATTTTGGTATAATTCACTGTGTTGCCCAGCAGCTTACTGTAAGATTTTTAAAATTTGGACTAAAATTTTCTTTTGTTAAAAATGGTTGTATGGTGTTTACAATTTATGTATATGAGAATGATAATGAATGTAACAAGGATTTCTTGTTATTTGAAATGAAGAATGTGTGTCTTATTGCATGATAAGTTGTAGAATAAGTTTCTATCTTCTTGTTGTGTTTTGAGTCTCTAAAGGTATGTGAAATTGGTGTTCATCCTAATAGTTTATTGTGTATGGTGTGGTATGGTTATGTTCTTCTAGTCTTGAGTTTCTTATCTCTTGATAGTGCCTAAAGAGTAGCAAGTTTCATTCGAGGACGAATGTTTCTAATTGGGGGAGTATTGTAACACCCTCAAAATGAGCCATCTGGAATTACATCCTAATATGTTGGTTATGAGTTTATGAAGTCCTAAAATGACTAATATAATGTTTATAGGCATTGTATAAAGTTTTGAGAAGTTTGGAGGTCAAACGCCCAAGAACACGTTCGAAAGTTTTGCCTCAAAACGTGCTTGTGTGTCTTAATGTGTTTCGTCAAGTTTTATGTGTTGTTTTGACTTAACATTGATGTTAGAGCTTCAGAATATGTATACGAGAGTATTTTAGGTGTAAATTTCCGGGCAAAACTCCCCGAGAATCGACAAAAGGGTCGTTGAGGGGGACCCAAGCCTTGGGCTAGCAAGCTGCCCAAGGCAGCCGAATTTCTTCATGGTGAGAACCAGTCCGCGTCGCGGACTAGGTTCATGGAGGGAAAAAAGTTTCTCCGTGTCGCGGAGAAAAGGCGGACTCCACTGTTTCGGAATTTAATTTCAAAAGTCGAGTGGGAACAACTCCACGTCGCAGACTTGTTTCCCGATGATAATTCCAGAAATTTAAGTTGAGTTTGACTTGGTTCAAGGGTCCTATAAGTTCAGGGGTCTTTTGGGGATTTTAGGGATATGTTATTTGAGGTTATTAGACCTTTTAAACCCCAATTCACCCTACAAATCAAAACCCTCAAGTCCAAAACAAAACCTCTCCATTGTTTATCTCCAAAAACCTCCATTGATGAAGCTTTGAAGCTCCAAGGAGGAAGATAGATTTTCCAAGTTTTTCTCCATCAAGATTGTGGGTTTTTCTTCACAATTAAGGTATGTTTTTTCATCCTTGAAATCTCTTTCTTCAAGTAGTCAAGTCCAACGAATTTCAAATATGATCCAAACCATGAAATCTTCTATATTAAATTCTAGCCATGGGTTCTTGCATAAAACGTTTTAGATCAATGATTTATGATTGATTAGTGTTAATTGAATAATTTTACATCAAAATACCTATGCACCCATGTAAATCATGAAATCCTTATTTTGACTATATTATGGGTGATTTGATCATGTCTTAATGCTATTGAATTCCTATGTAGTTTGATTGGGATATTGAATTATGATAGAATCATGTTATAATTGTTAGTATGCTGCCCTAAATTCATAAACCCATGTTTTATGATCTTTGATTCATTGTATATTGTAAGTATTGAATCGAATTGGTGATCATGAGCATGGGTAAGGACTTTCGGATATTGTGTTGGATGATTTAACTATGGATTGAAGTGTATTGGTGGTATGCATCCCTAATTCTCTTTATATTATGTAATTTAAGTCTTGAATTATGTGGTGATTGGTATGGTCCACTTGTGGTGGCGGTGCTATGTGCTTTACTTGTGAATTATATGGCCTCGTCGGCGTAACTTTATAAATTATGATGATGTCCTTGTCGATATTACTTGATATATTATGATGATTTCTGTAGTTGATTTATGAGAAGTATCATCATATCTATCTATATGTAAGTAATGTGAAAGTATGTGTTCTTCTATTGACATTAGGTGATCATGTTAGACTATGACTATGTCCCTATGTGTTTAGTCTTAGGATTGATATATGATTCTTCGTACTTGAATATGTGAGTGTTATGACGGTTCTATTGATGATATTACAGTATTAAAAAAGGTGACCTATAGATTACATTGGTTATGCCTTGTGCTTCTCGAATGACATGTTATACGTGAAATATGTGTGTGTCTTGTTTTGGTAGACTTCTGTCCCTTAATTGATACATGTAGAATGTGAATATGAGTTCTTAACTTAGTATGTTAAAGCTTCTTAGTCTTGTATGTATGATTAACATGTGACCTTGAACATTGCTAAAAAGGTCCTTTATATGGAACCTACAACCTAGTTATAAAGTTATGATATCCTTGAAGTTGAAAGCCATAATGGTATCCTTCTTGTGGGAAGGGTGGACTTAGGTTTGATTGGTTGAACGGCATGAAATCATCCTTAGGAAAATCATTGATCTATCCTCTTAACCATTGTAAGGCAACCCTAGGGGACCTCTTTGGAAAGGTGTTATGATTTGGTTGACTCAATATGGAACCTCATCATGTACTCCTTTATTGAAATACTCTATGATAACAAAGGCTAGAACTAAGTGAGTATGGTATGGGGAGTAGCTCTAGTTAAGGATGAGGCTAGAATACAAAGAAACCCTTCATATTCCTTAACCATGTGTCTACATGGGATGTGTCCTAGTTCTACCATTGGCAAGTAGAACACCCTTTCTAGGAGTAGGGTTGACTCCGTATTCCATGCTTAGCTACCATGGTCTATGTTGGTTACTACCTATTCTCATTATGTGGGATACATGCTAGTGTTGGATAAGTCATATCAAGTTTGGATAGTGGAATGGGACGCAATCTAGACATTGCATGACTAGGCTTTGAAGGTATTAGTGTGTGAGTGCCCTAGGTCTTCTTCAAGACCATTATGTGAATGTACTTAAGTGTTGAATGTCTTCTAATTGACTAAATGAATTTGATGACTTAAGTAAAGGTATGTTAATTGAAAAGGTATCTATCTAGGGTAGCTTTGAGGATTGTCTAGGTAGGCTTGGGGATGGTGTATGGGCATTCTCTTCTTGTCTTACTTAGGTGAGTCTTAGAGTAATTCTAGGTAGGGTGTTTGATTAATGAAATGGGAATACTTTTATCTTAGGTAGTCTAAATGATCTTTTTGGGGGTGTTTGAAGGGATAGTATGGTCGGTCGCTTCATAACTCACCCAAGTGAACCTTAGAATCACCTTTGGTAGGAGGGTCTCATGTTATATGTTTTAATGTGTTCTTGATGTTCTCTTCTGATATGTGGCTTATATGTGAAGTTTGTTTGATATGTGGTTCTTATGATTATAATATGAAGTTTTAATCAAAAAGAGCATGTTTCTCATAAATGTCAATTTCTCATGATTTTATGCACTATGCCATACTTAGTAGATGTGTTTGTCCTAATTCCATACTTTTGTTTATCTATAAAGGTGTGGTTAATAGGTGAGAGGTGTCGTTGAAGCAAGCTTGGAATCTAGTAATCGTCGCGTCCCAAGTATTTCTTAAGTCTATGGATGGAATATAATGAGACTTAGAGTTTTCTATTGTTTTTAATATGAAAGATATTTTAAGATATTTTCGTGTGAAAAGTTTTAATTCCGCACTACTTTTCATACATGTATGCAATGAATGATGTCAAAGGTCTTATATAAGACCTTCGAGAGGTCAAGTACGACATGTTGCACTCTGAGAGTTCTATATCATCTAGGGTGTACTCTCGGATCGTGACAGTCCACCCCCAATATACCCAAACTACCCCTCATTAAGTTGGACATCCAAAAGTGAAGTCCAACTTAACTTCACTGTGAGACCCCCCCCCCCCCCATTTATCTTCACACCCCACTTCACGATCCATGAAGTGCATGATGGCCCGTGGTGGTGGTAGTGAAGGGTGGAGGAAGTAGCTCCTCCAGACGAACCACCTCTATTTTTTCCTCTAAGGCAAGACCACGATACACCTTGATCCCTCCCGTGAAGATGTACCACGGCCTGTGAAGTGGCTCGTGGTGCATTACGCCCCACCAAACTCACCTAAATTGGCTAAGGCATTTTCACGGCTGCACCCCTTCCTTTCGTAAAGTGCACCACGAGTCATGAAGTGGATCGTGGTGTCTTGGAAAGTAGCAAGTCATAAAGGAATCGTCTCTCCCATGGCCAAGTAATCTTTACGAGCTCCCCACCTTGGACGTCGTCATGCTCGTGAAGAGTGAGGCAGTAGCCTCCTTTCTTGGGAAGCCTTGGCCTCTTCACTTTGGCTTGCCCTTGAAGGTTGGCACTTCTCACTTGTCCTTGCTTCCTTATACCCCCTTCTTAGGCATCTATGTACATCCTCATTACCTCACCATGATTAACCCTTATGCCCCTCTTTAAAATCATCAAGGCACCACACTAGTCTAAGTTACATGTTCACCGGACATTGTGGACGTTCCTTGACGTTTTAACTCCAGCACCTTATAAATGATTTATATTCCTTATTTTAGTCCTATAACATTGTTACAAACCTTATACAATCATGTGAGGTTCTACATTAGGTTTTAGACTTTTGAAGTGTTACACATTATTATATGTGATGTTGTTTTTAGTATGAAAAGGTTGATGTGTGGTTATTTTATGTTGGTAGAAGTCCATGGTTTGTTTTGAGGTAGGTTGAGAGAATTAGTGGAATAAACTGTTTGAGTACTACCTAGAAGGGGTGAGTGAATAGACTCATCTAAGGAGGGTAGGAGTGTTATTCACCATGGTTTAAGATTCACCTTGGCTGAAGGATGTGAAATCTTAGTGATGTTTAGAAAAGAGTTAGCATAGGCTTTCTCCAAATTGGGGAATAAGGTTGTTATATATCCTTTATCTGCATGGGAAAGGGTAACAAGAAGAGAAGTCAAGCATGTTTCTCTTAGTGGTATAGTTTTTGAGCCTCAAAAAGAGGGATAGGTTCTATGCTCTCCAATCCAAGGGTGATCAAGAATGATCTGCTTATGTACCTCTATGGTATGTGTTTCTTAATGATTTATTAAATTTTTCATAATTTCCTATGATTGTGAATTGTCTTTTGATTTTGCCAATTTTTTTATGATGAGGAATTGATATTAGAAAGACATATGTAGCTTATTCCCAAGTGGGGGATAAGAAGCCTTTGTATGAGGTATTTATATGGTTATTTTTAGCTTGGAATTAAATTGTTTCCTTGATGTGGGTATGTGCATTTAGGTATAATGAATATACGATGTTTGCTAGTCTAGAGTAGGTCCTTTAAAGAAGTGTTTAGTAATGTGTCATTCGAGGATGAATGTTTCCCAAGTGGGGGATATTGTAAGGACCAAAAATGATTAGGTCCCAATAGAGCATAACATGTGTTTCATGAGTTTATAAAGTATTAAAATGAATAATTATAGTGTTAAGAGTCATTGCGTAAAGTTTGGAAGAGTTTGGAGGTGAAACGTCCAAGAATGTCCAAGACATTCGAAAGTTAGCCTTGAGAACGTGCTTGCGTGCCTTAGTATGTTTCATGAGGTTTTAAGTAATTTTTGGATCTCAAATTGATAGGAAGGGTTCCTAAAATGTATATGGACATGTTTAGTGTCTAAACGTCCGGATACGACCCCCAAGGACCACCCAAGGGGTCCTTGTAGGAGACTCCAAAAACAGTTCTCAAAACTGTAAAATTGGGTAAACTACGGTTGCTATCTACGTTCAGTATATCAATTCACTCCCCGTATGTCATGGGAGTTGATAGGGACTTAGTGTAGGGAGGTTTGCCTTCAATTATGAGCCCAGACCCAATCAACAGAGGCAAAACACGGCCCGTAGACCCATCCACGATCCGTAGATGGGAAATCATAGATGTTGTTAGCTTGTGGAGTCTTAGTTTTCAGTTGGTGGTTTGGAGTTTATTTGGTCGATTGATTAAAGGCTTATGGGTTTGTTTAATTACTTATTTAATACACCTTTTAAGCTAAAACAACCCTAAGTTGAATCATGAAATCGTTTGGGAACAAGACCCCCAAAATAGTCCCCCCTATGCTGCCTTGACAGCTTTTCCGTCCTCACCTTTGTGGTGATATACGGGCCAAACGACCACCCGTAGATCAAACCACGGTCAGTGGATGGACCTAGTGGGTCCATACTTAGAATATTTATAGGCCTGCAACATTAAGAGTTTCAGACTCAATCCACGAGACCAACTACGGACAGTATGTATAGTTTATTCACTCATGGATTCTTCCATCCATGGAGTCCCCCTAGTTTTCCTCAATTGTGAATCCAAAGAACCCCATTCTAGAGAGGGTTATGATTGAATTGTGGGTAAGGTTTGATTGTGATCCCAATCTAGTGGATAGCATTCAATGATGTTCATATGATGGTTATACGTTGTTTTCATAATGTTTTCATGGTGAATTGTAGTAATTGATGTTGAAGGTGATCATGGTGATTTTAGGCCATTAGAGGATAGATGAAGGTTTTATATTGCACTTCTTAATTCAATTGTATTCTATACTATTTTATCATGATTGACTAACCTAGATATGAATTAAACTAGGTCCAATTGATTGAAGATGATCTTGACTTGTAAAGTTGGAATTGGACATATGTGACCAAGTATGACAAGAGTTACCTTATAATGATCTAATTGAATGTATAAACATTTAATTGAGTATGAATCATGATAGACTAAGACTAGCTTGAAGATGAGTTTTATGGTCACTTCTTGTGTAGTAGACTTAGTAAGACAACACCAAGGGCATGGTAGCTTGAGATGTAAATCTCATGATAGCTTGAGATGGTATATCTCAAGGGTGGCTTGAGATAGTAAATCTCAATGAGGCTTGAGTTTAAATACTCATGGTAGATTGAGATGTTGAATCTCATGGAATCTTGGGTTGAATTACTCATGGTAGCTTGAGGTGATGAACTTCATGGTAGCTTGACTTTGTGTGGCCAAAACCATCTCATGGTAGCTTTAGGAGAAAGGCCTTATACTCTCCTAATGGTAGCTTGATTTGCATGTAAGGTGTATTTCATGGAATAGCTTGAGATTAGTTTCTCATGGTTTCCTAGGGTTGAGGATTCATGATCCACTATGGTTATCTTGCATCTGCATAATTGGTTGCATGGTGGTTAGGATGATTGTATCCTTCCTTTAGTTATCTTGGTTAGTATGTTGAGATGTTTTCCATGGTAGTAGGTCTATTATGGTAGTGTGTTGAGATTAATAAACAAGTTTACAGGATAAGTTAGCTTGGATTAGGTTAGTCTAGATAAGTACTTAGTATGGATGGTAGGATGGATGCAATCTATACATGACACAAGTATGACTTGAAAGTACCTATGACATGACCCCTACATGATGTATGCTTAGCTTTGATAGTGGCTATGGTTGCATTCCATGACATTGTTGACTTAAGGTGATTGTTCCTTAGTGTTATGAAGTAGGTTTACTAGAGACTCCTATGATAACATTAAATAAGATAGGGTGACATCAAGATATGATTAGTGTGTGAGGTAGTATGGGATACTTCATATGCATTGCACAAGTGTTCTTTGAGGTGGACTAGGGGCATAGTGCTCATATGTTATGATGAACTTAGGTATTAATTATGAAACTGAATTATGACCAAGAATGACCTAAGAGAGGTACTTAGCTTTGGTAGCAATATGGGATGCTACCTTAGCCATGCACAAGTATACTTGGAGGTGTCTTGTGAGGTAGTTAATTTGAGTAAGAAGGACAATGATTTAAGTATGAACTCTTATGTTTTATTATGCTTTAATATTCTTATGATATTCATGTTATGCTTATGTCTTTGTATCTTATGATTATGTCTATTATTGACTAACCCTTTGAGATATATTATGTTTGGTATGATAGTTTTCATACTTAGTACAATTCGTACTAACGCGTATTGCCTACATATTATCCAATGTAGGGTCTTGAAGAGATTGAGTTGCTTTGAAGGGTAGAGTTTCCAAGGTTTCCAAGAAGTGAAGATTGGTGAGTACTCATAGCATTTGAGTACACCACCTGTATGTTCTATCATGTTTTCTTTATGTTTAGACTTTGTGGGCTGCGTCCCTAGACATTGTTGTTCATGTTGTCATAGATGGTTTTGAGACATATGTTAAACATTTTTTGAAATGACTTCTGCATTATGTTTTGGAGAAAAAGTTTTAATTTCGCGCTACTTGTTGTATATATGCAATTAGTTATGTCTAAGGTCTTGTACAAGATCTCCGAGAGGTCAAGTACGTAGTGTGACGACTCAAGAATGCCCTAACTTCTAGGGTGTACTTGCGGGTTGTTACACTTCCTATTATGGAAATAATTCTAATTAATTAATTTAAATTATTCTTACCATGATAAATTACAAATCATTCCACTAGAAATTCGTAATTGCACTCCTCTATTTATATTTCGCAATTCCCCATTAAACACTTGTGTAATTCCCCATGTTAAAATTTCAGATTGTAATCAATGAATCAAATTAATGACGAATTTAACTTAATGATTAATTTCCTTTATAGAAGTGCTTAAATTATTTCATGTGTGGGATTCATAAATCCACATGCAAGGTTTGACACGATGAAAACTTACAAGTTTTCCAAAAAGGCATATCAATCAATCTTTATAACGACACATGGATTCCATCAACTAACTTATTATTTCACCAATATATAATATTATCATCCAACTTACTTGGCATATTGACCAATCTTAGAATCTGACCTTTAAATAAATCAAAACGATAATTAATGTATAAAGATCATAATAATTATATCAGGATTAAGAATATAAGTACATTATTAGTTTAAAGAATATGTTTTTGTGAGTCAGTCTTAAACAACTATATCTACTCGGTCCCGTTCAATACATAGAAAATGCACTAGCACAAGAATTTGGAACTATACCGTTCCCATAATAAAGATAAATTACATATAATCTTCTTTTGATGTGATAAATGTTATTATCCCTATCCACCACCCCATCTGCGAAGTAGTCTTTGTTACTTGAAAAATTAGACCTTTTTAAATTTCTTCCCTGCTCCTTGTGAATTTTAAGCTTCCTAAAATGGAAGGAATTAGTGAAAATTTAAACTTGCAAATCCTACTTTTATGCTATAAGAAATGTAGACTTTGTCATACATGTTAACTATACAATTTCATTTTGAGAGTTGTATATTTGTTTGAGATTTATAGGCTATCAGTTGATAAACCAGAATTTTATTTGGAATTTGTATAATTCATTCAGTTGATTCTATTGAAAAATTATATCTTTGTGCTGATATATGAAGCTAGGTTCAACATCAATCGAATAATAAATGACACACCAGATAGGACATGTAAAGTCCAAATTATAGACATGACTATGGAGATGATATTAGATATTACGCAGACAAGCTTATACACTTCTATGAATACATCGTCTCTACTGCAGGAGTTAGAGTTTTGTCCAATTCGTATAATAAATTTTATTGGGACTTGAAAAACATTATAATTGGACATAGATCAAGCAAAATATCACAACTTTTAGCCGCATAGATCATATGACTCCTGTTCCTGCTACTGAATACCAACTATTAGTAAACTAATGTAATATATTCATAATAGTTTGTAGCTAATACTTTTGAACCAACACTTTCTTTTACTAATTATTAATTTCCATTAATTCATTATTGTATTATATCTTTCATTTTGAAGGCCTTATGGTTTGTTACACCAAAGAAAACTAGAGCGTATGGAGAGCGAAATATGATGCAGGTGAATCACTTTGTTGCTGCCTCATAGTTACAGATTTACAGGTAAAGGATCCTCCGCTTTCTATTAATTTCTATATGCCAT
Organism: Solanum sitiens; assembly: GCA_016801875.1. Lineage (NCBI taxonomy): Eukaryota > Viridiplantae > Streptophyta > Magnoliopsida > Solanales > Solanaceae > Solanum > Solanum sitiens. The sequence continues at coordinate 407,899 of JABWTJ010000064.1, read as the reverse complement.
CATGAAGAGTTGAATCATAAGAAGAGCTAAAAGCTTGTACATGTTAACAATCATACATGATCTGTATGGAAAAATGATGCAACAAAATTGACTGAAATTTGAGGCGAAAAATGTACTGTGGTATTAAATGATATGTTTGAATAATCCCCCACCCCCCCACCCCCCACCCCCACCCCCCATCCCCATCTTTCTCTTAAAACTATTGTCTATCAATTGTTTGTTAATGCGTAAAATCAAGTGAAAACCTTTAATAATATTTGTAATATGAAAAACTTAGCTCGTATGTCCCCGCTCCGATCCTCTTATAACTACTCACAAATTTCACGGAAACATATCAACTTGTGCAAGTACATTGGTTGGTGAGATTTGATTATAAACTTACTAGGGTCTACTTGCACATTACTTGATACTGTGAGTTCTAACATGAAACATAAATATCAGAGACTTCAAACATATATTATATCAAAGTCATTAGCTAATGAGATGCCAAGGTCCCAAAATATGATGAGCTATTAGTTTCTAAATAGGGTAAATAGTGCAAGCAGAGAATTCAAGTATCCATTTCTTGAACTTCAGTACCGGCTAGCTTCAAAACTTTCAAGTTTGAAAGGCCTGAATATGAAAAGATAAATCTATACGATAAATGCAGCTATATGATGGATAGACTTTAATCAAATTAAATGATGTTGATTAAGAGCTTCAAAAGTGCTCGTGAACTATCTCTTAGAAAGTCTAGCAAGTTCAAATCCGTATGAATATTGCATACTTGATACAAAAATCTCATGGCTATTTGAAATTTAGGCTCAAGTCCAAATATTCAGCCTTTTCAAGCACTTGACCTTCACTAGGTTCTTCATTACATATATTTGGACTAAACAAATAGAAATAATGCATTGACACACCAGTATAGAGAACGATTTTCAACTGAGTTACATTGTGAAGTACTCAGTCACTACTATTATTTACAAATATATTATGGGAGCCAAAAATATTATCTTAAACTGTCTTAATTAACTTCTATACTCTGTTGCTCGTTTTTTTCTTCTACAGTCTCCATATATTTCCATGTAAATGAACTTGATATCACATTTTTTGTTTGAAATTAGCTAATAACATTAAAATTTATATTGCATGAGCTTTACTTCATCAAATGCTTAAAGTATTTGTAGCTAACTACTAAATCCCTATACTTGTGCACACAAAGTAGAGTTCATATCATATTGTTTCATTCACTACTTTTTGTTGGCAACTCCCGTATCACTAAAACAAGCATGATATTTAGCTACAAAATTATTAGGTACGACACATAATTCGTCACTAATTATTCTCTTTTTGTGACAAATAATATTTCGTATTAAAATGTATGAACCGCAAACTTTTAATGACGCAACATAAAATCTAGTAGCAAAATTTCGTCCACTCGAGTTTTCCACCAAAATATAATTTGGCACCATTTTTATAAGTACCATTAGTGATAAATTTCAATTTATAAGTGTAAATTATTTTGTCACTAATAATGTATCCAATTTGTGAGAAAATATTATTTGTCTTAAAATAAGTTACAATTTTAGACACAAAAAGTTTGTCACAATTTTTTTTTTTGTTGTAATCGCGATAAACTAGAGTACGTCATTAAATATTGGCCACAAATTTTTATACTTAATTGTGACGTTAGTTTTTGTCACTAATACTATAAGCAATCAGTGATAATAATTTTATTGTCTCTAATCAATGTGTGATTTAGTGAAAACATAGTTTTGTCACTAAATATTCAATGTTTAAATAACGACAACTTAAAATTTTTAGCTAAATAATTTAACTATTTGTGACGAAAAATATTTCATAGTTAAATTCGCTACGTTTGTTTATGATTACACGTGACAAATAAAATATAATAATTTCATAGTTAAATATAAAAAATTCTCCCTATTATACCCTCAATATATATAACATTAAGTTAATGTCTTTGAAAAAATTATTGAGTAAATATGTTTAAGATTCTATGAATTAAAAGTATTAAAATGATAAATTCACTATATCAATTATTGTTTTCTGTGTGTCAAGTCAAAAATTGACAAGTAAAAAAGAACGAGAGGAGGGGGGGGGGTATTTTCTAATAACTCTCACTAACTTATGAGTTATTTCAGAGTTGTTGGCCTCATACCAAATTTTTTTTAATTAAAACTATTTGAAATTTACAATATTGATCATATTTTTATATATTTATTTTACCCATAATAAATCATTTACTACGTACTATTACATCTATAAATCTTATCTTAGAATAGATTTACTACCATAAAAATAACTTATTTTAAATTAAAAGTTTTAATTAATTTAATCAAAACCACTTAAAATTTACAATGTTATACTTATATATATATATTGTTTTTGGTTTCCCACCCGGTGTCCGGAGTTCACATTAGAGCTCCGACTAAATTCGGATCACGCATGGTAGGGTCCATTCGGGGGTGGCGCTCCCAACAGAATTTTCTCCATACCCAGGGCTCGAACCCGAGACATCTGTTTAAAGGTGAAACACTCCCAACAGTGCACCACAACCCATGTTAGTGTTATACTTATATATATATATATATATCACAAACAAACCTATTCGATTAACTACATATTTTAAAAACATATCACGAGTTTTAAAATCTTAATCAATTTTGTCTAAAATTATATATTATAGTATCAGTAATTTACAAAATTGTCAATTATTATTATCAAATTATTTTTATTATTATTACTATTATATTATTTTATTTATCACTATTTAAACTAGAAAAAATAATTTTATTTAAATGTTTTTAAATTTAGATGTATTTAATTTATATGAAATTACTTTAATATATGTAGTATTTTATCAATTGAATAACATTTCCTTAATCTCCTTTAAATCATTTTTATAACCTCTTTTATTAAATTTGATTAATTCATAGCCCTCTTCCTATCCAATTCTATTCCAACTCCAGCCTTTCATATTCAATTTAATGTCAATTATGACAATTTGTTTATTTCAATTATAGACTTTAAACAGTTTTCATTTATAGCCTATTTGATTCAATTCAATTCTTAAAAGCCCCATCCTTTAATCTCAGTCATTCGTTCATCCAATTCAATTACAAGATCAAATCTTGATCGTCCATATCATTCAAACCAAAGGCCGAGATAAAATCTTCATTCTTATCTATTTTAAAACCAAACGAACAAAAACTCTAACCTTCTTTCTTCATCTTTCTCTCATCTCCATCTCCTGCTCCCTATCTCTCCCTCTCTTCTATCCTCCGAGCAGCTAAGGCAAAGCAGTGAATGGTGTCGTCCAGCGAGCAGTATTTCTAATCGAGTCATAAATCTTGTTGACACCCAAAATCCTAAGCCATCCTTAGTTGACATCCAATTTTGACCGACCTATAGCCCTTTCGGCAGTGCTATTCGATTAAGTACGTATTCTTAAAACATATTTTGAGTTTAAAATTTTAATCTATTTTGTCTAGAAATTATATATTTCAGCCAGATTAATAAAAATTATTGTAAATACTAGTAAAATTATTGTATTATTAAATCAAAATGCGAAATAATATTTTTCTTCAAATATATTAAAATTTTATTGTTTTAAATTTGTATGAAAATATTATAATATGTGTAGTATTTTTTAATTTGATAGCATTTCCTAAATCTTTTGCAAAATTCTTTAAATAATATCCTAATCTATTTAAAATTATTTTAATTCTAGCCCATTGCTAATTTTTATTCTAGCCTTCCCTAACTTAATTTATGTTTATTGAAGCCTTTATGCATTGAAATTATAGCCATTTTCAGTTCAACTCTTGAAATCTCATCTTTAATCTCATCCACCCATCTTAGCAAATCATCCCAACTTTTAATAACCATTTTTTCATATTCCAACATTAAGACCCATACCTTAATAAGTTTTCATTTTCAGCGCCTCCAGCCCCTCTTCTCTCACGTGGCTCCTCCGGCGAGACCATCAATTGCCGACAAAGTTTCCTCTCTGCACTCCACATCACTTTCTCTCCTCTTACCGTCCCCTCGTTTCCTCCCTTCTCTTTCAAGCGAGAAATAAATCCAGCTCCGACTAGCAACAAAAACCGAAACAGCCAGCAGCCGGCGAGGAAGGCGGCGCAGCGAGCAAAGCAGCAAGGCTGATGCTCCTCATTTTCCTAACTCACTTTCGGCGAAGCAGAACCAGCAGACGGCGATGAAACCAGCTCCAACCAGAAGCCAGGAGAGACACCGCGAGGACCAGCAGCAACAACTCTTCAGGCCAGCAGCCTGGTCGAACAAACAACAACATAAAGAACTCCGACGAACAAATAAGGTAGCAAGAACTCCAGTGAAATTAAATTTCTAGTCTGCTAAAGATGGATCTTTTCAGATTCGCCTTGTTTTATTTTCTTGTTCGATGTACTATTTATTTTTTCTGTAAAATAGTGAAATCATGTCCCTTATTGCTTAATTGCTAAATTGTGTTTTTAAGCATGAATCAGTGGTAATTTTAAGATTTTATGGATGGTATCTTGTGCTAATAATATTAGTTTGAGTGTATTAATTTTTAAGTTTTCTCATGCATCTAAATTGAAAATTTTGGCTGGAAACCGTATGATAAGAATACAATCATAAATCTGGTACTTCATTTTTTTTATTAGTGGATTTTTATTTTTTATATATGTGAAATTATTTGTTATACCAACAACTCTATTTTGCCACGTATTGTAAGTATACACCTATTCGATTTTCTTTGTTTATATTTATGGAAATCTTGAGCTTGATAATACTCTAACTTGATTTGTCCTTTATTTTTGAGTTATATCATAATTGTGGCTTATTTTGAATCTGATTCACTGATTTACTTTTAACTTTAGAGTTTGCTTATGGTAAGTATATATTCCATAGTTGGTACAAAAAGTTGGTCGATTTTACATGATTATTTTTATGAATTTGTCTTACCTTAATTAAGTTGGAAACAATTGTTAATTAATTGTTTATCTTGAAATAAATGATTATGTGTCGTAGGCAATATACTCGTGTTTGTATCTTTTGATATCCTTTAACAGGTTTGAACTTGTCAAGACCGGGGAGACCCCCTAGAGGTAACATGGCGTACTTGACCTCTCGAAAGTCTTATACAAGCCCATAGTTACCATTCATCGCATTGTCATAGGTAAATTTAGCGGAAAATTTAAAACTTTCATAACACATCATATGCTAGAACATCACATGCATTGTATAGATTAAATAACATAAGTATATAGTTAGACTCTAAGTCCATTTTCCATCTTAGACTCAAAATCATTAGAGTATATTAGGGACACGACCCTTATATCATAAAACATTAACTAAACTATTACATAACTTTAGACAAAACATGACATCGAGAATCCTTGAACTTAAGGATCCTTTTCCCTGAGATTGGGAAACACATATCAAGCCCCTTCACTTTCGAGACATCCTTTAAGCATCCATAACCTACACTTTGTGTAAAAAGGTGAAGAAGAATATTGTTAGTACAAGAATACACTAAGTATGACAACAATGCAAAAACATGCATTTAAAGAAGATATTTTACTTTGAAACCATGCATCATGCCTTTTGTTAAAACTTAATAAAACTTTGATACCATAAGCATACAATTCACATACTTCATTTAGGCATATACAATAGTCACAACATCACATAAATCCATACATTACACTTAAGACATAATTAGCATCACTTTACAGTAAGCTCATTTCATTTTACAGTAAGTTTATTTCTCCTTTCACAGTAAGCTCATTCTTTCCTTAACTCCTTAACCTCCCAGGTAACCCTCTAGTGATACCTGGTGCAATGTATAGATAATGTCCCATTACACTATCCACAAATAAAGCATCACCTCAAGGCCACAAGGTACTCATACATACAACCTTCATTAACCCATCACATACATTCATAGAACCATTTCATATAATCATACACATACCTCACACTTGACCCAACATACTTTATGGACCACATAGAAGAACTCATTACAAGACCTCATACAAGTCAAGACTTCCAACATCATCATAATAAGACAATAGTCAACATTAGCATACTTGGACTTCACATCACAAAGACATTATAGAACCCGACTCATAATCTCATTGTAAGACTACTAGTGCAATGTACATGTGAAGTCCCTTAACCTCACACATACTAAGTAAACCTACAAAGAGATTACAAGCCTTAACATATACTTAATACATCAACCATCATACTATAGTAAACTACATACACACCAAGTAGGTCCTTCATCATATGGAAACTAAGACCAACATTATGCACATAAGTAAGACCTCATCATATAGACTGAATAGGACTCATGCCATGCATATCATCACAACAAGTAGACAATACTACAATGTCATGCATAAGGAACATAAACATATACATAAACATTAGAACACCATCCTAAAACTCCCTTCAGGAGCTACTTGTGCAATGCATCGGTAAGTTCATTACTCTCACCTATCCTAAGCAACTTCCCTTAGGTTATCCTAGTTAGGGTTCATTACTTTACTTCCATTGTCAATTTTATATTAGGGAAACTATAGCCTTAACCGACACTAAGACCATGGGTGCTAAACATGGAGAGCTTCCATAGGAGGGAAACACTAGACAAAATAGTTTTATTTAATTTGAATTTTTTATATTAATTTATTTCTATTATTGTCTTGTAATTATTTGTAGACTCTAACTCTCTCTATATTGTGTATGTTGTTAATTTTAATTTTTATAGTGTATGATGCTCATTCTTAAAAAAATTAATCCATGCTATTCAGTTTAATATATTTTTATTATTTAATAATTTTAATTTTTGAAATAAATTATTAAATTCACTGAGATCTACCTCAATACAAATTGTAAATAGTATTGCTACGAGTTTAAATGTCATTGTGACGAAATATTTTATCTTCAAGCACAATTATTGTGGAGGATTACATTATTTTTTTTAAGGCGATAACATTTTTGTCATAAAGTATGACATTTGTGACAAAAATATTTTTTGTCCCAAAAATTACCTACTTACTTGTGATATTTTTAGTGACAATTTTATTTTGTGAAAAAAAAGAACTATTTTTAGTGACGACATGATTGTTTCCACTTCAAAATTATTTAAATATAAAGTTGTCACTAATTTTTCCTTTAGGGACAACAATTTTTTTTTATGTAAAAAATAGATTTTAGTGACAAAATATTATTTTCTTGACTACGAAATACATAAAATATTAGCGACAAATTTCATTGTCACTAATTAAACTAAATAGTTAATGACACATCATTTTCGTCGGCTATGTTAACCTATTTAGTGACAAAAATATATCATTACCTATACATTTTAATAATTTTTATGATGAATAAATTTGTCATAAATACGAAACATTTGGAGAAAAAAAATATTTTCGTAGTTAATACATTTCTATTTAGTGACGAAACACTAAATTGTCTTTGTGTATATTTAATGACCCATGCTTTAGGGATGAATGACCGACGAATTATTTTTCATCACAAAATTCTTTTTGTGACGAAATATGAGTTACTAGTGACAAAATTATTTGTCGCTAATCATTAAATTTGTTGTAGTGTATTTTGAAGGTTGTTTGGAGAATATCATATGTAATAATAAACATATAATTAGTTTATATATATAGCTATGTATAGTGCTTGGTAGGAATTTCTTTTTTCAATGCAATTAGCTATTAGGCATTTATTCCTATTATTTAGGAGTAAGTTAGTGAGTTTGGAATATGCTAGTAGTGGGTTTACTGCTTTCCTTTTTCCACTCAGTCCTATAAATGTAATCTGAAGACAACAATAAAAATGTTCTTCTACCAATATTCTTGTTGACTTCTCTGCATTCTAATAACTCATACTACTAAAATTTATCAACAATTGGCATCAGAGTTTTTTTATATTGCGGGATCTTGGGTATTTCTGTGAGTTATCATTTCGAGTGACTTGAGCACCAAAACCATAAACAACGAAAGACTGAAAATGGAAGAAACCTCGAGTTTCTCGATAATGGCACCTTCTGTCATCAATGGTGAAACTTTTCACATATGGGCAGTGAGGATGGAAGCTTGTCTCGAAACTTTAGATCTATGGGAGAAAATTGAGGAAGACTATGAAGTTATTCCGCTACACGGAAACCCAACAATGACTCAACTCAAAAATTACAAGGACGAGAAACTAGAAAATCTACGGCAAAGGCATGTTTTTTTCCAGTAGTCTCTTCAACATTTTTTACTCGTATCATGTCTCTAAATCATTAAAAGCCATATAGGATTATCTCAAGGCAAATATGAAGGAGATGATCGTATCAAAGGTATGCAACTGCTGACTCTCATTAGAGACTTTGAGACACAGAAGATTAGAGAATCGGAAACAATAAAACAATACTCTGACAGGCTTATAAGCATAGCAAAAAGAACAAGATTACATGGTTCTGATTGTAAAGGCTCGTGTATTGTTGAGAATTATTAGCATTATATAAATGTTTGTTGGCATTTGAACCATATATTGTTTACAATAAATTTATTGTAAGAACAGATAATACACAAGTAAAATGGTGGATAACTAGAAAGATAGATGATTCAGTTACAACAAAAGAAATAAGGAGATTAGTATTAAATATATTAAATTTTACATTTACGATTGAGATAATTAAGACTGCTAAAAATATTATTACAGACTATCTCTCAAGAAAAAGCTACAATGGAAGAAATACTTAAAGCTATTACTACACTTTCTATAAAAGTAGAGAGTATGGATAAAGAGCTACAAAAAATGAAAAATATAAGTCAACAGCATGCAGAGCTATGTCGATCGGAAGACAAAAAAACTCCAGAGCTATGTCGATCGGAAGACAGAAAAAATCCAGAGTTACAAGGAGACGTTGGAAACTCCATAAAACCCATGATAATGTTTGTTTAAATGCAGCTACAGCTAGTACATCTACAACAAAAGGAGTCAGTGGAACAAAATATATGAATTCCAATATGAACAAAATCTTTGATAAACCATTTATACCAAAAACCCAGAAAGACCAATTATTTGTACCACCACAGATAAACACTTATTCAGAAAGCTTAAACCAAGACAAAAAAGCCTATAACCACATAACCCGCTCATATATTGAAAACTTATATAAAATCCAAAATTATTTAAACTCAACACCAAGATCTACTAATACTAAAGACCCTCATACTGATTTTATAACCCAAAAACTACAAGGATATAATAAATTAATAGCACAACCAGGCACCAATGCAAATCTAGTAAAAACTTGTTATAGTTATGGATTACTCAACACAGTTTATACCCAAACAGGAGAAGAAATATCAACTATACCGGAGCTATATAAAGCATTCATGAATTATAAAAGAATTACTAAAGGAACATTATTCTATATAAAGTTTTATTCAGCACCAGCAGAGATATTATTTGATGAAATAAAGCCAATTATACAAGTTGTAAAAATTGGTTTGACTAGAGATATGATAATTCCGGAAGATATTGGAACTCAGCCAGAAATACCAAGAATTGAGATACCAGAATTCTACGCTAACAAAAGAGTTATTGGAATAGCAACTATGCTAAATGAACTAACTAATAATTATTTAAATGGAAATTCAGTATGGAGCTATTATGTACGAGAGCAAGTTATGATATACTCAAATTCTAGAGAAGTTAGAGAACAAGATATGGAAGAGATACGCCAATGGATACTTAGTTTACTTAAGCCAGAGCAAAAACCAACAACAAGAGCATTAAGGAAAAATTTTATTTCGGAAAACTTATTAACCAGATATTGCAAAATTATTGGACAAAAATATCCTGACCATATATGTTCAAAATGTCAAGGAGAAAATAATGTCATCCCAGATGTCCAAATAGAATAAAGATACGTGGAAAGAAGAAGAAGATAAGACAAAATGAGATAAGTGTGTTGGCCATTATAAAAAGCAAAGGCCATTATGTAAAAAGTAAAGTAGTTTGTCTTGTTTTGTAATAATTTATGAATTACTATTCATGAATAGTAAAAGCTGTAAAGAGTAAGAGTCAAGTATGTCGGCCATAAAATAAAAAAAAAAAAAAGAAGGCCATTATATAAATGTATTTTGTTTTTAGTGTCGGCCAAATATAATTAGGCCATGTGTAAAGTAAGTGTCAGCCACTTATATTGGCCAAATATCTTGTATAAATAGAGGAGTTTACCTCATAAATAAAATCATCCCTTCTTCTCTCAAGATCTCTCTTCACTATTTACTCATTCCGCTTCCAAACCCCTACTTGGTATCAGAGCTAGATAAGAAAATAAGTAATGGAAAACAAATCAGATATGGTCAATCTACAAGAACAGGTATACTCAATTTTATTCATGAGTAGCTAAACTATTTTATTCCTAATAATCTCTTCTTGATTATAAGAATTTATTATGCTTTAATAATGTTATAATAATCATCTTTAGAAGGTTTGCTATGGCAATATTCTGAGAGTAGGTAAGCCCAGACTATGCCATCCTAAGGTGGAAACCGGTAGGCAAAGAAGGCCGTTTAGGGGAGTACACAGAGTTGAGGCGCTGTTAGGGTAACTGATTGAAGAAGAAAACCATAGTAGTGACTAGACGAGATGATTATTAAATTGTTATTATTACATAATGAATAAGTATAATCTATGAAGAGGTTAGAAGGAATAAACTTTTAGCGAAAATATGAATGAGATGACTACCTATTTGTTAAATGATGATATTAATTACATGATATTATTGTTTTATATATTGAAAGATCTTGATGCTGATATAAGAAGAATAATCTATGATAGATTAGTAACATATGAAATAATTGAAGAAACAACTTATGGTTGGTCAGAATTAATTATCTCGGATGATTTTGATCTTGATTATTTATATGATGATATAGAATTATATAGAGACCAATGATAAATTATAGATATTTGAGATTATGGAAAGAAACTAAAGAAAAAATTGATCTAGAAGAAAAACTATTAATTGAAAATATAAATAAATATATATATCTTAGAGAAGAAGAATATTTAGAATATATAGAAAATAATGCTAAGGAAATACAAAGATTGAATATAATTAAAAAAGAATATTATGAAAAAATATTCTCTTAAAAAATGAAAAAAGAAAATAATAATATAGAACGAAAGGTAAAAAAGATGAAGAAAAAGTTAAATAACTTATATACGAAATATGAATTATTAAAAACCACTAAAAAAGATACTATTAAAGAAAATTTGTTGATAAACATAATTTCAAAAACAGAATATAAATATATTTGTTATTTGAAAAAACAATATGGACAAAAGAATATATAAACAACAACTGATAGAAAAAATAAATGAAAAAAGATATGAATATGAATTTAAAAAAGAAAGATTAATAGAAAATATATTTACAGGAGTAAGTAGTAAAGCAATAACAACCCAAAGAAAAATTATATTTGATTTAAAAATACAAATAAATTGCCTAGAATACAAATTACAACATGATATATACCATAATAATGAATATAATGAATAAAGAAGAATTTGCAGTAGATGAAAAAACTTATGAAAATCAAGAAGGACTAATAATAAAAATAGTATTTTCAAATTTAGGAAGAAGATATAAAAAAATAGGAGATAAATTATATTTAATGTTAGAAAAAGAAACAGCAAAATTAGAAGATAGTTTAACAGCTATGATCAGAATAACAAAAGAAAATGAAGAAATAGATAAAGCTAAAGAAATTAAAAAAATAAAAACACAAGCAAAACAAGAAATACAAAAAATAGAAGAAACAAAAAATACAAAAATAAATGAATTAGAAAAAGAATTAGCTCAGTTAAAATTATTATATGAAACTAAACAAAAAGAAAAACAAATAGAAAAAGAAAAAGAAAAAGAAGTTGAATTGGCTAATGAAATAAATAGAATGAAACAAATATTAAATGAAAATGAAAATCTTGAAATAAATGAAATCAATAATGAAATAAACGAATTAGATACAAATGATCAAAATTCAGAAATAAGTGATATAAGTGAAACATATACGGAAATCTTAGAACAGGTAGACAAATTAAAAAAATTAGAGATAAATACAGGAGATATAAATAAACCAAGCACATCAAGAACTAAGACTCCAGATAATAGTCCTAGAACTAATCCTAGAAGATCAATACCAACTTATTATACAGAAAGTTATGAAAGATCAGATAGAACAAATGCAATATGGAATAGTAGATTAAATAAAAAATGGATACCTAGACAAATAACAGAACAAAATAACTTTTTAGACTTAGATTGTATTATAGATAAAAATAAGGTAATCCTATTATTGGTAGAAAATTTATCTAAACAATTAGTTGATAATAAAATAGCAATAAAAGATACACCAGGCTATATAGAAAGAAAATTTGTAGGAACAACAAAATTATGGATAGAAAATTTACCATTAGAAAGTATAGCAGCATTAAGGAGTGATAAAAAAATAGATGGATCAACAACAACATCTAATATAGATATATTAGATAAATATGAACTAGCAATAAGAAATGAATTTGGAAGTATGACTACAGATATAAAAGAACAAAATAAAGAAAAAATAATAAATAGACAATTAATGTCAAAATTAGCAATATGTAATATGTGTTACATAGAAGAATACACATGTGCATTTAAAGAATATTATTACAAAGCAAAATATAATATAGATGAAGCAAAAGAAATAAAACAACAATATTTTACAAAATTACCAGAACCTTTTAGTACAAATATAATTAAAGATTGGAATAATGAAGGAATGACAGATACTTTAGGATCTAGAATAAAATTCTTACAACAATGGTTTGTTCAGTTATGTGAAAGTCAAAAAGAAAGATTAAAAATGGAAAAAGTATTAATAAAAAATCTAGCATGTTGTAAAAACAAAATAGCACCACAATTTGGTTGCAAAGATAAATATTATAAAAAACCTAGAAAATATAAAAATTATAGAAGAACTAAAACTAGATATAAATACAAGAATCCAAGAAAAAGATATTATGTAAAAAATTATAAAACAAAAGGACCATATAAACGAAAAAGAAAATTATCAGATTGTACTTGTTACAATTGTGGAAAGTTAGGACATTTAGCTAGAGATTGTAAATTACCGAAAAATATAAAAAGAAAACAAATAGCAGAAATAATTATGGATGATGAAAAATATATGCAAATAAATTATATAGACTATGAATTAAGTGATGATGATAGTATATATGAAATCTCAGATATAGAAAATGAATATAAAAATGAAGAAATAAATATGGAATTAGATAATGAAATAATAACTGAAGAAATATAATGACTGAGGAAAATATAAAAATAATATCTAAAGAAGAATATCAGGATGAAGAATCAGTAGAACAAAAAATTATATTTGATAATACAATTTTCCAACAAATAAAAAATAAAGAATTAGATTTAAGTGTAGAAAAAGTATTAGAAGTACCTACTTTAAAAAATTGGTTTAAAAGAAATAAAGAAGAATATTATGTAGTTAGCCAAAAAGAACATATTGTGGATTGTAAATATACAAAAGGAAAAGCACAAATACCTATATTAAATAAAAGAATGATAAATCAAGAAATACAACATATAAAAGCAAAGACACCTATAAAATATGTACATTAAGGAGGAACAGAAATACTAATAAAAGCATGTTTTAGAGAAGGAATAGATACACCTATTGAAATATATTTAGCAGATGATAGAATAATACACCCTATAGAAAAAAGCATAATTAGTGCAGTAAAAGGAAATCTAATATACCAAAAATTTAAATTTATAATAAGTGCAAATTATTCAATAGCATTAACAGATAGAAACATAGATAAATCGTTGGTATTATATTGGAAATTATCAGGAATAGAATTAGCACCAGGAAGTAAAATATTTACAGCAAGATGTAAAAATCTATACATATTAACAACAAAACATAAAGTAATAGCGAAAAATAAAATTGATAGAATAAAAATAGAAAACCCTTTTGACCAAGTAATTACAATAATAGATAATAATGATTATAGTTATAAAGAAATAGACATGGAAGAAGATTTAGAAATAATAAAAGATAGAATAACTACTTCAAGCATACCAAATACATTAACTAGAACTACCTCATCAAGAGCTAGTACATCCAAAAGGAAATATGAATTTTCTAAAATATTAAATACAGAAGAAGAAACACCAAATCATTATTTTATAACTGGAATAATTAATGAAAAAAGATACAGGATATTGATAAATACAGGACAAGAAGATAATTATATAATTAGAGAATTAGTTTTAGATACATAAATTACAAAAACAGGACATATATGCCCTGGATTACCTAGTGAAATTATAACTATAAATGAAGAAATAGTAGAAAAAGAAATAATTATAGGAGGAATATTATTATTAATACCATTTAGAATTTACCAAGGAAATCAAAATATTACTTTAGGAATAAAATGGTTAGATCAATTTACACCATATAAAATAGAAGATGAACAATTAATCATAACCTGTCAAAATAAGAAAATAATTATAAAAAGAACAAAATGAGTAATGAAGATATATATACTTGCAAAAATTATTGTAGAAGGATATCACAACAGATATTATACGCCTATGATAGATACAGGAGCAGAAACAAATATATGTAAATATAATTGTTTACCAGAAGATAAATGGGAAAAATTAAAAACACCTATGGTAGTAACAGGATTTAATAACGAAAGTAGCATGATTACATACAAAGCAAAAAATATAAAAATACAAATATGGGATAAAATATTAATAATAGAAGAAATGTATAATTTTGAATTTACAACAAAAGATATGTTATTAGGAATGCCATTTCTAGATAAACTATACCCACATATTATAACTAAAACACATTGGTGGTTTACTACACCATGTGGATATAAAATAGGAGCAAAAAGAGTAAATAATAAACAAAGAAAACCAAAAGAATGGATAAAAGGAAGTGAAAAAATAAATCAAGAAATGGAAAATATAAATAGAAAAGAAATAAACCAACTAGAAATTATCATATTTACAATAGATAAGATTAGAATGATAAATGAACAATTAGAACTATTATATAGCGAAAATCCATTAGAAGGATGGGAAAAGCATAAGACAAAAGTAAAAATTGAATTAATAGATGAAAATAGTATAATAACACAAAAACCATTAAAATATAATTTTGATGATTTAAATGAATTTAAAATGCATATAGATGAATTATTAAAAAATAATTATATACAAGAGAGTAATAGTAAACATACAAGTCCAGCATTTATAGTAAATAAACATAGTGAACAAAAAAGAGGTAAAAGTAGAATGGTTATAGATTATCGTAATCTAAATGCTAAAACTAAAACTTATAATTATCCAATACCAAATAAGATATTAAAAATAAGACAGATACAAGGATATAACTATTTTAGCAAATTTGACTGTAAATCAGGATTTTATCATCTAAAACTAGAAGAGGAATCAAAACAATTAACAGCATTTACGGTGCCGCAAGGATTCTATGAATGGAACGTTTTACCATTTGGGTATAAAAATGCACCAGGTAGATATCAACATTTTATGGATAACTATTTTAACCAACTAGAAAACTGTATTGTCTATATAGATGATATACTATTATTTTCTAGAACACAAGATGAACATATTAGGTTATTAGAAAAATTTATACATATAATTAAACAATCAGGTATAAGTTTAAGTAAAAAGAAAGCAGAAATTATGAAATCACAGATAGAATTTCTAGGAATACAAATAGATAAAAATGGTATAAAAATGCAAACACATATAGTACAGAAAATAATCAACCTAGATGAAGATATAGATACAAAAAAGAAATTACAATCCTTTTTAGGATTAGTAAACCAAGTACGAGAATACATACCAAAATTAGCAGAATATTTAAAACCATTACATAGAAAACTTAAAAAAGATGTTGAATATTATTTTGATCATAAAGATAAAGAACATATAAGAAATATTAAGAATTTATGTAAAAAATTACCAAAACTCTATTTTCCTGATGAAAATAAAATATTTATTTATATAGTTGAAACAGATTCAAGTAATCATAGTTATGGAGGAGTTTTAAAATATAAATATGAAAACGAAAAAATGGAACATCATTGTAGATATTATTCAGGATCTCTATCAAAAGTCACTTCGGCAGAAGAACAAATCATTTAAAACTTTATCCACCCACGAAGAATACTTTAATTAATACACATGCGGAAGACTTTTAAAAACATATAACTTCACAATGTCTCATTAAACCATGTAATAATTTAAAGAACAACATTTGGGACTAAGCCCATACAAAACTTGAAATAAAGACTAAACACATAAAAGAAACATGTGCGTCTTGTACTCGGATATAGGAGGACTCACCAAAACTTCATCTTCAACCCTTAGAAACCTATCCACTGTCTATGGTATATCAAGACTTCCAAGCCCTACACTTTAGTCAAAAAAGGAAAAGAAGGGGTTAACACATTTAATGCACTATGTATGGACCCCTTATCCATATCGAGCTACTGAAACCATAATTTCTGGACATTTTGATAAAAACCTTCATCATAAAAGTTTAAGAGACATCATAAAAGTCAACAATCACATATAAGACATAATCCATGTTCAATAATATATAACCATAATTACATATATTCCATATAGGCATTTAGACACCTTACTAAAGGTTATCCTAAGACTCACTTATGTAAGAGAAGAAGAGACCGCCCTTACACCCTCTTCAAACACACATAAAAAATCCTTAAGACTACCCAAAGTAACGATATTCCTTTTCATGACATAACACTTAGTTCCATAGTCATCAAATAAGCATTTACATCATTTAGAATCTCTATCTAAGGTTAATCTAAGACTCACCCTAATAAGACATGAAGAGACCGCCCATACACCCTCTCCAAGCATACCTAAGCAATCCTCAAAGCTACCCTATATAAGAACCTTTCTATTCTACATACTTAATTAAGAGAACAATATTCATTTAAAGACATTTTGAGAGAAAAGTAATTAATAAGAGGACTTCACATAATGGTCTTGGAAGACCGAGGGAACTCATCCTAGTACCTTCAAGGCCTACTCGTGCCATATGTAGATAGCATCCCATTCCACTACCCACACATTGTAGAACCTATCCAATAACTAGAATGTACATCCTATATGATGAGAATAAACATTAACCGACATAGACTGTACTATATAGGTATGAAATCTAGTGTCATAAGGACCCCACACCGTGGAAGGTGTTCTACTTCCCAAAGGTAGAACTAGGACTCATACCATGTTGGTACATGGTTTTGGGATATCAAGGGCTTTTTGTACTCTAGTCTCATACTCATGTAGAGCTACTATTACACAAAAATCTACTCGGTGCTTTGCCTTGTTTCTCGTAGAGTTAATCATTCCCTAGGTGTATTAGAGAAGATACCATTCTTAGTCCTACCAACTCATAATACGTTTTCATGGATAACTCTCGTAAGTCAAGGGCATAAGTACATACTTAGCCTATGGAGGCTTGGACTCAATTAATGAGGTTATGACGAAAATCATGAGGGTTCAGAATAGCCCTTCACTCTACCCACGGTCCGTAGGTGGAGGGTTCGTAAGTCACACCTGAATGCTGTCAATTGACACAACCAAGCTAAGAGTGATTTGGTAAATTCCATATTTGACCACCAAAATTCATGGACGGTTGTTTTTAGTGCTTTTAGGTATTTTAAGTGTGTCATAGCATTTAAACCCTAATTTAGACTTGAACTCTTAAATCAAAAACCCTCCTCTCCTAAAAAGTTCTCTCTAGAACACCGTTGAATGTCATGGTCAAGTTCCAGCTAGGGTTATAGATTTCAAGTGCTTTTTTCTTCATTTCTGATGGAATATTGTGATAAATTGAATTGTTATCATGATATCTTATCTTGAATGAGAAGGATTAACGTACACTATTAATGTGAAGTATATTGTGTGTGTATTACCATGAATGCAATGCGAACATGTTTAGACGATAATGGTATGAATGTTGTTGACTATGTGAAAGGGTATTTTAACATATGTACACACACATGAATGAATGAATGAAGCTAATTATTATTTTAGGGAATGTGAGTCTATTTAAAAGATATTCTCAATTGTACTCTAAAGAATGAATGTGGGATTGGAGAAGGATGCCCTCACGTAAGTTGAGGCGGGGTATCTAGTAGTAATCTCCAAACCCCTTCTTAATTAATGAATGTGTGATTTGAGAAGGATACTCACCTGTGAGTAGAAGTGGAGTGTCTAGTAGCAATCTCAATATTCCTTTGACCTTTTCAATATATGAATGGTTGATTAGAATGGATGCTCTCTTGTGAGTTGAGGCGGAGTATCTAGTAGCAATTCCTTATCTCACAATGAACTAATGTAATGTAATCCATGGAAATTAATGATAAGCACCGAGATAATATGATATAGATGAGTGCTCTTCCGTGAACTTAGGTCGGGTACTTAGTATAAATCTCTTGAGATGGATGCCTACCCGTGAGTAGAGGCGGAGTATCTAGTAAATATATCCACATCCCATAACTATGTGGCCACATAGCACTATATAGTGGTTTTCCACGTAAAGGCTAAATGAATGAACCTACCTTATGCAAGTAGGGATCTCTCATACGGTAAGGGTTACTATCATAATTCTATGTTAAGCTCTGATGATCTATGTCGGTTAAGGATTACCCTCACAGAAGAAGGTAATTTTAAGGGTGTTATACTTAGTATGGGTGGTGAAATGGGACGCCATCCATGCATTGAACAAGTAGGAATTTAAGAGAAATCTTGGTGTGTTCCTTATGATGCTAATAAAATGAATGGTCTCTCATAATGACCTTAATGAGAATGTGAGCTTATGCCTTATGAATAAAGGTGTATACAATGTAATGAAAGAAAATGAAGAATTTTTAATTTAAAGATGCATGTTATAAATTGATTATATTGCGAGTTTCTATCAAGTCATGTCTTAATGTAGATAAATTTGCCTTGCCTAGGGTGACTTCAAAGGAGTGTGAGTAGTATTATGGGATGCTACTTGCTCATTGCACAAAATTGACTATGGGTTTTATTAGATGTTGGTCTTAATGTTCATAATGTGATTTATGTGACGTTCATGTATCTTAATTCTTTCTTATGTAAAGATGAAGGGTTGGATGGTCAATGAACTTGGTGATCCTAAGGTGGTTCCTTAGTGTGGATAGTGGTATGGGACGTTATCCTCACATTGCACAAGGCATATATTAAATGTTTACTTGAAGTGAAGGCTCAAGGTAGAGGTAAATGAATGTTTTACATATGATGTATGTTCTAAAGTGATTAATGACTTGAATGTAGGGAATGTATATATGTCATGTCTCTTATACTTGTATTTTTATGACGTTTTACTAAATTTTATAAATGCATGTTTCTCCAATAAATGTCCCTTTTTGCATGTTTTTGCATGGGTTCCATACATAGTGCTTTTATCTACTAACCCCATTTGTTCCCCTTTGTCTAATGTGTTGGGATTGGAAATTTGGTGTCATATGGTTGATGGATAGGTTTCTAAGGTGCTTGAAGATGAAAACTTTGCGAGTCCGCATAGTTTCGAGGACAACGCCAATTATGTTTTCCTTGTGTTTTTAGTATTGTTTTATGTTTTGTATGAGCTTAGTCACAAATGTTGTACTCTAAAGTATTAGATGGTTTTGAGACATAAGTGTAAGTTAGAATTCTTCTGCTTGATATTTAATGAAAATATCTTCGTGTGTGAACAAACTTGGTATCACAGAATGAGGTTGAATATCCCTAGAAACGATGTCTCATTAAACCACGTCTATGTAGATTTTTATTCATGATTGTGAAGCGCTCCAAACTTATGAATGAGATACTATGTGATGCTTAGAAACTCTCATCTTCTTGTATTCCTATGTCATGCCTCTAGAGAATTATTATGTGCTTTCACCTAAACCTTGTATCATGGTTATAGGTATGAATACTGGAAGAGCAGCTGCTAGAAGGTCTGAAGAATAAATGGCTAATGTGGGAGCTAATGACAATCAAGTGCTTTCACAAGAGGTGGTACAGTGACTTGGCAGATCTTCAAGAAGGCTTTCCTTGATATATTCTTTCCTAGAGAGATGAGGGAAGCTTAGGTGGAAGAATTCATCAACCTTCGTCAAGGAGGTATGAGTGTACTTGACTGTTCCTTGAAATTCACTAAATTGTCCAAGTATGCTCCATCCTTGGTTTCAAACCCAAGGGATGAGATGGTTCGTTTTCTTATGGGGGTGTCTGATTACTTGGTGGAAGAGTGTCGTTCGGCTATGCTTCATGATAATATGAATATATCTCATCTCATGGTTCATGCTCAATGAGTGGAACAAACTAGGTTAAGTAGAAAAAGTAGGGAGGCCAAGAAGGCCAAGTCTTATGAAGGTTGTTCTTCAAAGGGTAGGCTTGACATTCAAGACAAACCTAGGTTCAAGAAGAGGTTTTCTAATCATGTTACTATAAAATTTCCCAAGGCTCGTGATGATAGGGTGTCTAACAGTAAGTCTCAAAAGGGAAGAGGTACAAGTTCACCAAACAAGAAGTCAACTTGTGAAAAGTGTGGCAAGAAGAATTATGGTGATTGCCTTGTTGGGATGGACAATTGCTTTGGGTATGGCAAGAGTGGCCAGAAGGTTAGGGATTTCCCAAATTTGAAGGGGCAAGACAAAGGTAGCGGGAAAGCTCAAGCTAGTGGTTCTAATGTGGATCCCCCGAAGAAGAATCACATTTATGCACTTTTTTCTAGGGATGAACAAGAGAGTTCTCCCGATGTGGTGACTGGTATGTTACAAGTATTCTCTATTGATGTATATGCTTTACTTGATCCGGGTGCCACATTATATTTTGTTACTCCCTTGATAGCTAGAAAGTTCGATATTTTGCCAGATATTGTAAATTAACCTTTCATGGTAACTAACCAGTAGGTGAGTCGTTGGTTGGAAATAGGGTATATAGAAATTGTCCTATAATGTTTCCCAATAGAGTACTCATGTTGAATTAGTATAAATTGATATGGTCGATTTTGATGTAATTTTGGCTATGGATTGGTTGCATGATTGTTTTGCTTCCATTGATTGTAGAACAAGAATTGTCAAGTTCAATTTTTAAAAGAAACACGTCATAGAGTGGAAGGGGGGAAATTATATTCCTAAAGGTCGTATTATCTCTTGTATTAAGGTTTGTAAAATGATCTCAAAAGGGTTTCTATACCATATTGTAAGAGTCAAAGAATTAGTCTCCGAAAATCCTCCCATTGAGTTAGTCCCCGTAATCAGGGATTTTCCGGAGGTCTTTCCTAATGATCTTCCCTGAATCCCTCCCGAATGGGAAATTGAATTTGGTATTGACTTTCTACCACATTCCAATCCCATTTCAAATCCTACTTATCGGATGGATCTAGCCGAATTGAAAGAGTTGAAGGACCAACTCAAGGACTTACTAGACAAAGGCTTGATTAGACATAGTATTTCTCCATGGGGTGTTCCGGTTTTGTTTGTGGAGAAGAAGGATGGGTCCCTTAGAATGTGCATTGACTATCGCCAACTCAATAAAATCACTATTAAGAAGTATCCTCTCCCTCGGATTGACGACTTGTTTGATGAACTCCAATGGGCAAGCTACTTTTCTAAGATTGACTTGAGATTGGGGTATCACCATCTTAGGGTGAGAGGTGAGGATATACCAAAAACGGCATTTCGAACAAGATATGGTCACTATGAGTTCTTAGTAATGTCCTCTGTTCTCACTAATGCCCTGGTGGCATGTATGGACCTCATGAATAGGGTGTTTCGAAGTTCCTAGATTCATTTTTCATTTTCTTCATTGATGACATATTGGTATATTAAAAAAATGAGGGTGAACACATGGACCACTTGAGGGTGGTGTTACAAGTACTTAAGGAAAACCAACTATTTTCCAAGTATGGCAAATGTCAGTTTTGGTTGAGGTCGGTGGCATTTCTTGGTCATATCATCTCTACTGAGGGAGTTGAGGTTGATCCAAGGAAAACCGAGGCAGTGCAAAATTGGCCTAGGCCATTGACTCCAACCGACATTAAGTGTTTCTTGGGTCTAGTGGGTTATTATAGGAGGTTTGTGGATGGTTTTGCATCCATTGCTTCTCCCTTGATTACCTTGACCAAAAAGAGCATGAAATTCGAGTGGTCGAAGGCATGTGAAAGAAGCTTCCAAATGTTTAAATATAGACTTACTTCCACTCCCCTGTTGGCCATACCGAAGGGTACCAAAGGCTTCGTTCTGTATTGTGACGCATCCCTAGTGGGTTTGGGGTGTGTTCTTATGCAACACGAGAAGGTAGTATCCTATGCCTCTAGGCAACTTAAGGTTCATGAGAATAATAATCCAACTAATTATCTTGAGTGAGAGGCCGTGGTATTTGCCATTAAAATATGGAGGCATTACTTGTATGGTGTCCATGTTGATGTGTAAACCGACCACAAAAGTATTAAATATGTGTTTACTGAAAAAAATTTGAATCTCCACAACGAAGGTGGTTGGAATTGTTGAAAGATTACGACATGAGTATCTTCTACCACCCCAACAAGGCCAATGTGGTTGCGGATGCTCTACGT
This sequence comes from Solanum sitiens, assembly GCA_016801875.1. Lineage (NCBI taxonomy): Eukaryota > Viridiplantae > Streptophyta > Magnoliopsida > Solanales > Solanaceae > Solanum > Solanum sitiens. Next base: position 385,118 of record JABWTJ010000064.1, on the reverse strand, counting down.
CGTATGACCATGGGTAGTGCGTCCCATGTACAAAAAGCCAAGAAATACCTTTTGAAAGATGTTCATAGGTTGACTCGATTGGGTGTTAGATTAGAAGATTCTCCCAATGGTGGTTTTATGGTCTCTCATAACTCTTAACGTCTTTAGTGGTTGAGGTGTTGTCCGAACAACACCTTGATCAACCATTGATGGAGTTGAAGTAGTCGGTTCTTGGTAAGTTTGATGAGTCATTCTCCGTATGGGGGGATGATGTGTTGAGATATCAAGGAAGGTTGTGTTTGCCCAATGTAGATGGCTTGAGGAACCGAATTCTTGAGGAAGCTCATGGGTCTCGTTATTCCATTCATCTAGTATCATAGAACCTTACACTGAAAGAAGGCAAACTACTTGCCAAGGTGATATACAAAAACATGAACATAGCATCTATGTAGATCCACTAGCTAGTATTCCTATGGGGGCAACATAGTTCAAGAACTAGGAGATGTAGTTGGGACCCCCATTTTTCTACGTGCATTATAGTCTCCAATATCATGAGTACATTAGTGATTCTACCTTCCCTATGTGGGAAGGGAAACTCCTCACTGTAGTTCACTCGGTGCTAAGCTAGACTCCCTTTTGAAATGTCTTCGAGCCTTTATTAATCATCATAGCTTAGTTTAGATCAAAGAGTCCCTTATATAGTCATAATCATAGCTCAATAGAAATTGCATGAGTATTGTCCTTTCATTACAATTTATACATGTAAGGTTAGCACATTTACATCATCACATTATGATAAAGCACATAGGTAAGTAATCACCATCCTTATATCATTACATCTTAGACAACAACTCACAAGTCATATTTTAAGACATTCCATTTCAACATCATACCAACCCTAATCAATCTTATCACAAGGTATACTTCAATATAACTTCATCACTAAACACAAGTAATCTAATTGAAGTAAAGAATTGAGATCACAAGACTTACCGCAATCTCCTTCACAAGCCATCATCATGGTTTTACCATCAAACATCCAATTCAACCCAACAATGGGTTTAATATCATCACACAATAATAATCAACACAATAATGAAGTCAATTTAATCACTACACAACAACTCATCACTAGTTCATAGGGGTTAGGGAATTGGGTCAAATTCATGATCTACTTCACAACCTAGTTTAATTCATCAAGAACTAACATAAATGAATTACAATGCATCATAATATACTCATAATTATCTAAATAAATCATAAACAAAGCAATGTATAAGATCAAATTCGTAATAGAAGAAAACCCACTTGAAATCCATCTTTTTGAAATCAATTTGGAGGAACCCTTTGGGGAAAGGAATACCAAATGTGAATGGAATCACATACCTTATAAATTGATGGAGAATGATTAAGAAATGTCCCTTCTTGAATCCCTTAGACCTTTACCTAGAGTTCAATGGAGTTTGTTAATTTGGGAGAGAGAAAGAAGAGTGAAGGAAAAACAATTGGATTTTTGGAATTATGAGAGTTGGTTTAGTTTAATTAGGTTAGGTCTTTATATAGAGGTCCTTAATTAACTTAATTGAACCTAGAACCCTTAATTAACTAACCAAACACTTAACTAATTAAATGAAACAATTAAAATAAAATAGTAAAACACACACCTGACCTACGAGACCCCGATCTACGGGTCGTAGGTCAGTCGACGACCAAGCCCCCCTCCGTGCTGAACATCCTTTGTTTTTGTCAAAGACTTGCAAAAATGACCTCTTCATAAATTTTGCAAAGTGGCCGTCTACGGTGGCAATCGACGCCCCGCCGATCGAACTACGCCTCGTCGCTTGCAAGTCATCGATCGCTACTGGCCTAGATAACTTTTAGCCAAAATGCAAGGGTCCTCCTGAAGGACCCTTTGATTGGCTATTGGGGAGTCGTACCAGACCTTTTGACCCTAAACCAACTCTAAACGTGTTAGACACCCTTCCACCAAATTTCATTGAATTCCGACTCCTAAAGCCTGTCAAATAGGCTAAGGCACACTAGCACCTCTTGGACTAATTTACGGACGTCATGGACGTTCCTTGACATTGTGATCCTAAAACTTCCTAAATTACTTATATACATTATATTTGACCTTAAAACAGTCTTACAACACTTAGAATCTCATGTTAGGCTCTATATTAGGCTTTAGACTTTTGGAATATTACATTATCCCCCCCTAAGGAACATTCATCCCCGAATGACACTAAAATTCTTTGAAAAGAAGCAATAGACTCAAGACTAGAATCCCAACCAAAAACAACATATCGAACATAAGTTACTATTCAAATTAATATAACAACATGACCTTTTTCACACTCAAAACTTCATTTTCAACCCATAAGAGTTCAACATTAATTACATGCTTATTTACTTATGCCAAAGTTTTCTTCAACACATATCATCATGCTCAATACAAATCATGAAGGCACAATATACCAAAATACACCACATAATTTAAAATCAAGTAAAAGAGCATTTTCTTGAAAACATTCATTTGAATAGGCACAATTCACTGTAACTTACTGTAAAAAAGCATAAAATTCACTATTTTACCAAAAATCAAGGCAACTTCAAATAAACTCATTATTTTCACTATAAATAGGAACAACTAACCTTACTTATCAAATAGATGAGGGTAACGGGACTCCATGTCGGCTTCAGCCTCCCATGTTGCACCCTCAACTACGTGGTTCTTCCATAACACCTTTACGGAAGCCACCTCTTTGTTCCTTCAATTCTTTACTTGTCTATCAAGGATTTAAACCGGAACCTCCTCGTAGTAGAGGTTCTCTTGAACACCTAGACCCTCAATAGAAATAATGGACTCGGGATCACCGATACACCTTAAGCATGGAAACATGGAGCACCAGATGAACCGAAGATAATTCCTTAGGTAACCTCAACTCATAAGCAACCTTGCCAACCCTTTGTAAAATTTTATAGGGACCCACATAACGAGGACTCAACTTCACTTTATTGCTATATCTCACCACCCCTTTCATAGGTGAAATTTTTAGATACACTTTATCACCTTCTTCAAACTCTAACTCTCTTCTCCTATGGTCGGCATAAGACTTTTTCCGTCTATAGGCTGTTTTCAAGCGATTACTTATTATATAAACCTTCTCAAAAAGTCTTATAAATCAATTCGGGACCCAAAAGTGAAGACTCACCCACTTCAAACCATCCAATTGGAGACCTACATCGCCTACCATACAAGTCCTCATAAGGAGCCATAGATATAGAAGAATGGTACCTAATGTTGTAAGAAAACTCAACCAAAGGCAAGTGTTTATCCCAATTTCCCTTTAAGTAAATTATACAAGCTCTAAGCATATCCTTAAGGGTTAAAATAGTACGCTCCGCTTGAACATCCCTTTGGGGATGAAAAGCGGTGTTTAGCTTCACCTTGGTACCCAACACTTTTTGGAATGACCTCCAAAACCTTGATGTGAATCGTTCACCCCTATAAGATATGATGGATAACGGAATACCATGGCGACACACAATCTCATCTATGAAGATCCTTGCATAATCATCCGCCGAGTATGTGGACTTGACAGGAATAAAATATGCGGATTTGGTCAACCTATCCACAACCACCCATATAGAGTCATGTTGCCTTTGTGACCGAGGCAAACCTACGACAAAATCCATATTAATGTCTTCCCACTTCCAAGTGGGAACTTGGATTTCTTGAAGTAAATTACCCAACTTTTAGTGTTTAGCTTTCACTTGTTGGCAAGTCGGACATTTTGCAATAAATTTCCTTATGTCTCCTTTCAAGCCTTCCCACCAAAATACTTCTCTAAGGTCACGATACATCTTAGTAGTACCCGGATGAATGGAATAACGGGACACATGAGCTTCCTCAAGAATCTAGTTCCTCAAGCCATCTACATTGGGAACAGACAACCTTCCTTGATACCTCAAGACACCAGCCCCCCCCCCCCCAAGGAGAATGAATCATTAAGCTTACAAATAATTGACTCCTTCAACTCCATCAATGGTTGATCAAGGTGTTGTTTGGACTTCACCTCAACCACCAAATATGATTCAGAATTATGATGGACCATAAAACCACCATTCGAAAATCTTCCAATCTAACACAAAAACGATCCAACATATGAACATCTTTCACTAGGAATTTCTTGTTTTCTTCTACATGAGACACACTACCCATAGTCATATGACTTAGAGCATCCGCAACCACATTGGCCTTGCCGGGTTAGTAGAGGACACTCAGGTCATATTCTTTCAATAATTCTAACCACCATCTTTGTCGGAGATTCAACTCTTTTTAAGTAAACATATATTAAAGACTTTTGTGGTCGGTATACACACCATACAAATAATGCCTCCATATTTTCAAGGCAAATACCACTGCAGCTAACTCAAGATCATGAGTTGGATAATTCTTACCATGAACCTTAAGTATCCTAGGGGCATAGGCTACTACTTTCCCATGTTGCATAACCATACACCCCTAGACCACTCGGGATGCATCACAATATATAACGAAGCCCTTGGTACCCTTCGGTAAATTCAATACCGAAGTAGAGGTGACCCTCTCTTTCAAGATTTGGAAGATTCTTTCACATGCCTCCGACCACTCAAATTTCATACTCTTTTGGGTCAAAGTAGTCAAGGGAGATGCAATGGACGCAAAATAATCCACAAACCTCCTATAAAGAAACTCCTAATGTCGGTTGGAGTCAATGGCTTAGGCCAATTTTTCACCACCTCGGTATTCCTTGGATCAACCTCAACTTCCTCACTAGAGATGATATGACCAGGAAACTCCACTGACCTCAACCAAAACTCACATTCGCTATACTTGGTAAATAGTTGGTTTTCCTTAAGCACTTGTAAAATCACCCTCAAATGGTCCATGTGTTCACCTTCATTTTTCGAATATATCAAGATGTCGTCAACGAAAACAATGAAAAATAAATCTAGGTAACTTTGAAAAACCCTATTCATGAGATCCATAAATGCCGTCAGGGCATTAGTGATACCAAAGGACATTACTAAGAACTCATAGTGACAATATCTTGTTTGAAATGCCGTTTTTGGTATATCCTCACCTCTCACCCTATGTTGGTGATACCCGATTTCAAGTCAATCTTAGAAAAGTAGCTTGCCCCTTGGAGTTGATAAAAACAAGTCGTCAATTTGAGGGAGAGGATACTTTTTCTGAATAGTGACTTAATTGAGTTGGCGATAATCGATGCACATTCTAAGGGACCCATCCTTCTTCTTCACAAATAAAATCGGAGCATCCCATGGATAAATACTAGGTCTAATGAAGCCTTTGTCTACTAAGTCCTTGAGTTGAGCCTTCAACTCTTTTAATTCGGCCAGAGCAATCCGATAAGGAGGAATTGAAATGGGATTGGTATCTGGTTGCAAGTCAATACCAAAATCAATTTCCCATTTAAGAAGGATTCTGGGAAGATCATTAGGAAAGACCTCTGGAAATTCCCTCACTATGGGGACTAACTCAATGGGAGGATTTTTGGAGTCTAAATATATGACTCTTACAATGCGGTATAAACACCCTTTTGAGATCATTTTACAAGCCTTAAGACAAGAGATAATACAACCTCTAAGAATAGAATTTCCCCCCTTCCACTCTAAGACGGGTTCATTTGGAAAATTGAACATGACATTTCTTGTTCTACATTCAATGGAAGTAAAACGATCATGCACCAATCCATCCTTAAAATGACATCAAAATCAACCATATCAAGATATAATAATTCAACATGAGTAACTCTATTGGAAAACATTATAGGACAATTCTATATACAAATTTTGCAACCACCGACTCACCTACCGGGTAGTTACCATGAAAGGTTCATTTAGAATATCGGGCAAAATATTAAAATTTTTAGCTATCAAAGAGTAACAAAATATAATGTAGCATCTGAATTAAGTAAAAATCATTGAAATCAATAGAGAAGACTTGTAACATATCGGTCACCACATCGGGATAACTCTCTTGTTCTCCCCTAGAGCGAAGTGTATAAAACTGATTCTTCTTTAGAGGATCCACATTAGGAAAACTATCTTGAGCTTGACCGCTACCTTTATCTTTCCCCTTAAAATTAACATAATCCCTAAATTTGTGGCAACTCTTGCCACACCCAAAGCAATTATCATCCCAACAAGGCAATAACCATAATGCTTCTTGCCACACTTTCCACAAGTTGGCTTGTTTTTTGGTGAACTAGTACCTCTTCCCTTATGAAATTTAGTGTTAAAAACCCTATAATCACTAGCCTTGGGAAATTTGGTTGGAACTTGATTAGAAAACCTCTTCTTGAACCTAAGCTTGTCTTGAATGTCAAGCCTACCCTTTGAAGAACCACCCTCATAAGACTTGGCCTTCTTGGCCTCCCTACTCTTTATCCTTAACCTAGTTTCTTCCACTTGTTAAGCATTAACCATGAGAGGATATATATTCATATTATCATGAAGCATAGCCAAACGACATTCTTCCACCAACTCATCGGACAACCCTGTAAAAAAATGACTCATCTCATCCCTTGGGTTTAAAAACGAAGGATTGAGCATACTTGGAATATTTAGTGAATTTCAAGGAATAGTCAAGTACATTCATACCTCCTTGATGAAGGTTTACGAATTCTTCCACCTTAGCTTCCCTCATCTCTCTAGGAAAAAACCTATCAAGGAAAGCCTTCATGAAGATCTCTGTAAGACCCCCAAAATGAGTTAGGGTGTCTAGAGATTCACTTGTGACTATAATATTATTAACATGTTAATAAAATGCTTTAAAATATTCTTGGTTGATTTGAAGTCATTTGGAAGTCAAACGTCAAGGGACGACAAAGACGTTCAACGATTAGTCACCTAAGGGGCCTTATGTGTTTTTATGTGCTTATGAGTGTTTCATGAGCTTATGAGGTTGTTAAATGATTAATAATGATGTTTATAAGCTTTGTATGGAGTTTCATGAAGTTTGGAGGTTAAACATCCAAGAACGTCTAAGACGTTCAAAAGTTAGGCCTTTAGATGTTCGTGTGTGTCTTGAGTGTGCCTTGCATGTTTCGACGTGTTGCGAGTGTTTGTTTTGGGTGAACCTGATGGGGAAGGTCTACATATTGTTAAGGTTTGTATTTACGTTGGAAACGCCCGGGTGCGACTTCCCAAGGGTCCCGCAAAAGGGCCCACAAGAAGGACCCAAAGGCTGTCGAGGCACTGCCTTGGCAGTGTCAATCGACTAAACCAAACGACGCCCCATTTGTTGACATACCGCCAATGGTGGTGTCGTCGATGGAAACTTAGTGTACACTAGGCTCAGCCAAAGAAAATCCCAGGATCCAATCGTTTGAAGCTACATACGGCTAGTCGATGGACCTAAAGGGTGTCGATGGAGGCCGTCGATGGTGGCCTGCAGCTGCTGCGTAGCGACTGTTTCATTAAAGGGGTGAATGGGGAATTCACCATCCTAACCTGACCCTAATTGGTTTATTTAATTACTTTTGGGTGTATATAAGTTATATAAAACGTGATCAATCCATTCTCAAACCAATACACACAAATTAGACTTTCCCTCAAAAACATTTCTCCCTAGAAACCTCCATTGAAGGTGAAGCTCAAGAACAGCTTTGATCATTGATTTCTGTGGGTTCTTCATCAATTTTTAGAGATTTTCATCTAGATAAAGGTATGGTGATCCTTCATCTCTATGTAACCTTTAACTTGGAGAGTTAATCTCAAAGTTTTCAAAGAGAAAATATGATCAAATCTCTTCTTCTTCAGTCTAGCCATGGGTTCTTTCTAAAAACGTTCAATAGTTCAATCATGATGAATTTATGATAATGCATTGGGTTTAACATGAAATTTATCCAATTTCATTATGAACCGATGTCGCTTCACAAACTCGATTTAGCCCTTTCATAGGCATTGTGATCGTGTCTTGTTATGGATTCAATTGTGATTCTATTACATTGAATTGCTTATATCTACTTTTATTTATGTGTATTTATGATGAATTGATGATGAAGGGTCCATGTGATCAATGTATGAAGATTTGAACATGCCTAAGTTAGATCTCTTTGAGATCACTATAACATTAATATTTAAAGTTATTAAAGTGGAATTTGTTTATGTTAAGATGCTAGTAGCTATTAGGTGGATATCATGATTTAATTGTAAGTATAAATCTCGTATGATCAAAGTAAAGAAGGCTTTGTATGAATTGATCTAGGTTCTTCTAGTGTATCGATTGATAATACTAGGTATGTGATGTGATCGCGATTTTAGGTTAGATGAAGCATGATTCCTTTTGAGTAATGATCTATTTAGATACTACCTAACATGTACATTATTGTTAAAAATATGATTGATGATCAAGGCTTTAGGGAATCAGTAGCATTGCCTATTTTCTCTACTCTCTATTGAATTTATAGTTTAATGCCTATGATGGTATCTTGATCTTGTAGGGATTTAAGAATTGTTTATTTATGTTAAGTGTATATTTAGCCACTTCCCTAGATTGATAATATTTATCAAATATGATTTATGATACATGCAAGTGAAATTGGTTACTGATTTATGTCCTTCTACGTCCTAGTATGTTAATGTGTTGTACTAGTTGTAGCATGACCTTGTAGTAGCTAATACATAACTTCATTCATGATTATGGTACTTTAGATACTGTCCTATACTTGAATTGTTGATGAAAGAATAGTAATGGTCAATCATGACCAAAGGCTAAAGGATTGGTAAGAATTGGTCTACTCTCTTTTATTTCTCTACTTCTCTATAGTATTGTTGATGAAGCCTTGTATGACATTGTGTGCAATGGTCCACTTATGGTGGCGGTGTTTAATTCTTGTCAATATATATGTATGTTGATTATGGCCTTGAAGACAAATTGATGAATATATGAACATGTGGCTATGATGATCACACTATGTGAAGCTTATGCCTACTTTCCTATTCTACTTGTGATCTAGGTTGTATGGCTATTGTGTAAGCATATGTATATCTATGTTAGGTTAAAGTGTAGGTGCTGCCATTGATGAGTGAAAATAGTTAATAATCCATTACCTATGTACCCTTATGTGAATGCATCAATACCAAAAGTTAGGAGTCTTAAATGTAACATGAAGTTGACTTGTCTCCTATTCTATTGTGTGTTGTGTGGTCTATGCTTAACTGGGTATTTTGGTCCTAAGAGGGTGGCAGCCTCAATATGTTGTTGATAGTTATTATGTGATCATATAGACCAATGTACACAAACCCTCACTCTACATGCATGCTTACGAGTAGTATAGGTCACGGTGTCTAAATGAAAGGTAGTTCTCACATTCACTAATGTCTACTATTATGCATCCTAAGCCTGAGTCCATGAATGTGTGTTATGAACATGTCTAATATGGTATAATGTGAAGTATGTGGTATGATGAAGTATGGCCTAGTGTCTAAATGTGTTTATATGAAAGCATGGTTCATATAGTTACAGTTCTACACTTATGCATGAATGAAATGATGTATGTCCATGTGTGGCAATTGTGTGTTATGTGAAAGGTCTGCTCACATATAAGCTTACACACACAAATGAATGATGGTCTAGTCAATAGGGGAGCCTTGAAAGATGTGCTCAAGTGTATTCTTAACTAGATAGTGCTAAATACATATTCTATGTCCATGTGAAAGGATTTCTCACATGATTTAGGTTCATGAACTCTCATCTATGATATATGAGCTAAGCATATGAGGGGATGACTCTCCTAAGACTGTGTTTTATAAAAAATGATAATAAAGGCTTTTTCAATAATGGGAACTTAGATTAGCATCAAGTTAACTTGTATATGAGTGTGTGTTCCTTCACAATGGGGGAAGGAAGGTCTATCATAAAACTCATGAGGTGGAAAGCCTCATATCCCAAGGGCATAGAGGGATGTTTATGATGGCCTCCAAGTTTCATAAACTATGCTTGCCACATAGGATCTAGCAAGTGATATCACCTAATATACTATCATGATACTCATATCTTACCTTGGCAAGTAAGATACCCTCTTTTGGTGTGAGGGGATTACACCAAATTCTATGTTTAGCACCCATGATCTTATTGTCGGTTAAGGCTTTAGTTTCCTAATGTAAAATGGACAATGGAAGTAAAGTAAGGACCCTAACTAGGATAACCTAAGGGTAGTTGCTTATTGTAGGTGGGGGTATGGGACTTCACCTATGCATTGCACAAGTGGCTCTTAAGGGAAGTCCTAGGAAGGTGTTTTAATGTGTGTGTCTATGTATATGTTCCTTATGCATGACTTTGTAGTATTGGTCTACTTGTTGTGATGAATTGCATGGTATGAGCCTATATGAAGTGGTCTTGATATATATATGTTAAATGTTGGTCTTAATGACCATATGATGAAGGTTGTTGACATGAATGAAGTTGTCTTTACTTACTTGTAGGTGTATGATGTAGAATGTTAAGGCTTGTGGTCTTATGATAGGTTTACTAAGTATGTGTGAGGTCATGAGGCTTTACATATACATTTCACTAGTAGACTTAGAGTAGGATTATGAGTAAGGTTTTATAATGCATTGATGTGAAGTGAAGTTAGTATATGTGGAAGTTGATGTAGCTTACTATAATATTCTTATGGTATTGGCTTAAATGTGTCTATGTGTACTATACTTCTATGATGGTAGGTGATGGCTTATGTATGATGTATGATTGATTCTTTGTGTCCTTAAGGTGATGCATTGCACCAAGTATCACTAGAGCGTTACTTGGAAGATTAATGAGTAAAAGAAAAGATAGCTCACTGTAAAAAAAATTAGCTCACTTTAACGTGACCTCAAATATGGCTTAAATTCTATGTGTGATCTTATATGATAATTGGTCTTTGAATATGTCTATATGAAGTATATGAATGATATAAATTCTATTGTATAATGGTTTTATGAAGATTTACTCAAAAAGGCATGAAGTATGATTTCATGAAAATGTCCCTTTTAAATGCATATTTTTGCATGGTTGCCATACTTAGTGCATTCTTGTACTACCATCATTCTTCTCTACTTTTTATACAAAGTGTAGGTTATGGATGCTTAAAGGATGACTATACGATTGAGGAGCTTGATATGTGATTCCCAAGCTCAAGTAAAGGAATCCTTAAGTCCGAGGATGTCCAAATGCTTAGTTACTATAATGTTCTTTAGTATTATACTTATGTATTATGTTGTAAGGGTCGTGTCCCTAAAGTACTCTTATGATGTTGAGTTTAGTATGGCAAAAAGACTTAAAGTCTAAATATGTTTTATGACTTAATATATATATATATATATATATATATATATATATATATATATATATATATATATATATATATATATATATATATATATATATATATATGAGGTGATGTTTCTAGCATATGATGTGCTATGAAAAGTTTTTAATTTTTCGCTAAATTTACTATGATAATTCGATGAATGATAACTATGGAATTGTATAAGACCTCCGAGAGGTCAAGTGCACCAAGTTACTTCTAGGGGGTGCTCTCCGGATGTGACAAACATGGTATCAGAGCATGCGGTTTTAAAGGTTATTTAGGGTCCAAGAAGTCTCATATTTCCACGTCTAGTAAAGTCTCGTATCATTGGTGGTGAGTCGCAAACACATAAAATGGTACGGGAGGCTAAGGACGATAGAGTTTCCCTTATTCATCATTCTCATATCGTGCCATAGAACTTTACTCTATAAGATCTCTCTCTCTTATGTTTTCTTGTCCGATGGTCTTTTAGATGTGATTGCTTGAATGAGATGGTACTTATTGTTTGAGGGAGAAAAGGTGAGTTTTGATGTTATCTTCATTGTATGGTCTCATTGGTATATGTGAAGGTAACTTTTGGCATGTTTTGATGATGTGATGCCAATTATGGTATAGATGAAATTTATGTGAAATAGCATGTTATATTGAGAAATGTATGTCATGATATGATGAAAGAATGTTAGAAGTTATTATGATTAAAATGAGTTTCTTTTGGAATGATGATTTGCGATATGTTTTAACATGATGGTAGCCTAATATTATGGTTGGAGTTTGAAAGTCTTAGTGACTACCTATGGAAGCATGCTACCTTAGGAATATGTGTTTAAAGGTATTCAATGTCTCCCCTTTGTATATATGTGGTCCTTGATAAGTTGCCTAGTATGGATTGGAGTCCCTGGTATAGAGTTTATCCTAGGTGTAAAGTTAGTATGCTTGTCTCGGTAGGGTGATGATGTGGGTTTTAGTGACCTAGAAGTCACGTTACTGTAATGTCCAAATAAAAAGAAGAAATTTTAAGGCTAAGTCTACTCTATTGTTTCCCCTAATGTTGTATGACCTTGATGTCTATTGCATTGTACGAGAACCTTATGTGGTTGAATAGTAGGACATAACTTGAAAGTTGGGGGATAATTTGCATAGGTGATAAAGTTTAAAATGAATTTGAAGCCCTTATGGTAAGTTACTGTAACCTCTTTGTAGGTTGAAATGCTAAGATCCTCTTGAAGATTGGGTTAAGTTACTCTTAATTTGGTTTACCGTAAGTGAGGGATGGTGATGAAGTAGTAAGGTTGTAGATATTTGCTACCCTTTCCTTCTATTTTTGCTTGAGTTTGAATCTAATGAATTTTTGGTATGTCTTGATTGACACTATCTTAAGAGTATTTTAAAGGTTCTAAAGTACTTGAAAAAGAATTTTGATTAACTTCATGTTTTTCTCATGTTGATTTGAATCTTGATATGCTAGTTGTGAATTTGACTTCATGAGGTAAGGTAAGAAACTTGGTTTTAGTCACTTATGATATGTAAGGTTTAGCCTTATAATGAAAAATTGAGCCTCTTTAAAATGAAATATGTTGAGTCTCTTGAAAACTATGTGACTTGTATGGTTTGGAAAGCATGATTGTAGGCTCACTTTTTAAAATGTGAAGGCATGATTAGCTAGTGACCTTATGTGTGCCTATGATTTGTGATATTTTTCCCAAATAATGCTTACTATGAATGGTATTTCTATTTTAGAAATTGAAATTTTGTGAAATGGCTTCCTATTTTTTGTCATGTGCTTGGTGTGACTTACCATCTAGACTTCACTAAGAAGAAAACGTGAGCATGCCTTGGTTTAAAAGTTGAGAATTTCTCATTTTAAAAAGGCGATTTACCTTGTGCCTTGCTTGGGTGTGAACTCATAATACATGTAAGTGTGTTGAGGAGAAGGACATTCCTTCATGGACACAACTAAGCATGGTATGGTTGAGTATGACCTTCATGACACTAGGTCTAACTAATACAAATCTTTGTTGATTCAATTAACTCAAGTCTATGTGCATTGAAGTATGAGTGCCTAATTGTTTCTTGAGTGTTGTTGGAATCTGCCTAAGTGTGACTTAAAGATGGTTGAAAGATGAGCTGTTAATGAATTGAAGTGTAATGACCATTTATGATTAGGAGAAGGATGTTCCTCCTATGAACATGCTAAGCGCCTTTGTGTTTGATGCATTAAAGAGTGAGTGAATAAAAGTTTTTCTTGCTTGTGGGCATTGAGTGCTAAAACAATTTGAAGTTGTGATCCTTGTATGTTTTATGCATTGACTTCTATGTGATAATGCTGCTCTATGCTTCATTAAAGTCCTTGTTGTGATTAAAGTGTTTCAAGTGTCGTTCGAGGATGAATATTCCCAAGTGGGATATTGTAAGACCCCCAAAATGAGTTAGGGTGTCTAGAACCTCACTTGTGCCTATAATCTTGTTAAAATTTTAATACAATTCTTTAAAGTATGCTTGGGTGATTTGAAGTAATTTGCAAGTCAAACGTCAAGGGACGACCAAGACGTTCGACGACTAGTCACCTAAGGGGCCTTATGTGTTTTTATGTGCTGATGAGTGTGTCATGAGTATATGGGGTCCTTAAATGAGTAATAATTATTTTTATAAGCTGTGTATGGAGTTTCATGAAGTTTGAAGGTCAAACGTCCAAGAACGTCTAAGATGTTCGAAAGTTAGCCCTTTAGATGTTCATGTGTGTCTTGAGTGTGCCTTGCATGTTTAGACATGTTGCGAGTGTTTTTTTTTGGTGAATCTGATGTGGAAGGTCTAAAACTTGTTAAGTTTTGTATTTATGTTGGAAACTACCAGGTACGACTTCCCAAGGGCCCCGCAAAAGGGCCATAAGAAGGACCCAAAGGCTGTCGAGACACTCCCTTGGCAGTGTCAATCGACTGAACCAAACGATGCCCCATTTTTTGACAAACGGCCCATCAATGGTGGTTTCGTAGATGTAAACTGAGTCCACACTAGGCTCATCCAAAGAACAACCCAGGATCCAATCGACTAAAGCCACAGACGGAGATGGACCTACTCGGCGTCTATGGAGGCCGTCGATGGTGGCCTGCAGCTACTGCCTAGCGACTGTTTGATTAAAGGGGTGAATGGGAAATTCACCCCACGTCCTAACCTGAACTTAATTGGTTTATTTCATTACTTTTGGGTGTATATAAGTGATCAAAAACATGATCAATCCATTCTCAAACCAATTCACACAAATTAGGCTTTCCCTCCTAAAATATTCTCCCTAGAAACCTCCATTGAAGGTGAAGATCAAGAACAGCTTGGAGCTTTGATTTCTATGGTTTCTTCATAAATTTTTAGAGGTTTTCATCTAGATAAATTTATGATGATCATTCATCTCTAAGTAACCTTTTACTTGGAGAGTTAATCTTAAAGTTTTCAAAGAGAAAATATGATCAAATCTCTTCTTCATCAATCTAGCCATGGGTTCTTTCTAAAGCCGTTCAATGGCTCAATCATGATGAATTAATGATAATGTATTGGGTTTACTGTGAAATTTAATCAAATTGTCTTATGAACCCATGTCCCTTCCCAAACTCGATTTAACCCTTGCATGGGCATTGTGATCGTGACTTGTTATGGATTCAGTTGTGATTCTATTACGTTGAATTGCTTATATATACTGTTATTTACATGTATTAATGATAAATTGATGATGAAGGATCCATGTGATCAATGTATGAAGATTTGAACATGTCTAGCTTAGATCTCTATGAGATCACTGTAACATTGATCTTTAAAGTTATAAAAGTGGAATTTGATTATGTTAAGGTGCTTGTATCTACTACCTTAGGTGGATATCATGATTGAATTGTAAGTATAAATCTCGTATGATTGAAGTAAAGAAGGCTTGATATGAATTTATCTAGGTTCTTCTAGTGTATCAATTGATTATACTAGGTATGTGATGTGATCTTGATATTAGGTTAGATGAAGCATGATTCCTTTTGAGTAATGATCTATTTAGCTACTTCCTAACATCTACATTATTTTTAAAAATATGATTGATGATCAAGTCTTTAGGGAATCAGTAGCATTGCCTATTTTCTCTACTCTCTATTGAAGCGATAGTTTAATGCCTATGTTGGTATCTTGATCTTGTAGGGATTTAATCATGAATTCGTTATGTTAAGTGAATATTTAGACACTGCCCTAGATTGATAGTATTTTTGAAATATGATTTATGATCCATGAACGTGAAAATGGTTAATGGTCTATGTCCTTCTACCTTCTAGTATGTTAATGTGTTGTACTAGTTGTAGCATATACATGACTTCATTTATGACTATGGTACTTTAGGTACTGTACTATACTTGAATTGTTGATGAAATAGTAGTAATGGTCAATGATGACCAAAGGCTAAAGGATTGGTAAGAATTGCTCTACTCTCTTTTACTTCTCTACTTCTCTATAGTATTGTTGATGAAGCCTTGTATGGCATTGTGTGGAATTGTCCACTTATGATGGCGGTGTTTACTTCTTATCAATCTATATGTGTGTTGATTATATCCTTGAAGGCAAATTGATGAATATATGAATATGTGGCTATGATCATCACACTATGTGAAGCTTATGCCTACTTTCCTATTCTACTTGTGATCTAGGTTGTATGGCTATTGTGTAAGCATATGTATATCTATGTTAGGTTAAAGTGTAGGTGCTGCCATTGATAAGTGAAAATGGTTAATAACCCCTTACCTATGTACCTTATGATAATGCATGAATAGCAAAAGTTAGGAGTCTTAAAAAGTGAAGCCCCATAACCCCTACAAACATAATATACAAAACACTTAGCAATGATCCCATCCCCAACCTATAAGTCAATGGTCATGTGAAGCCCCATAACCCCACACAATCAAGTAGATAAGATAGGAGACCATAATTAAAGCCTTGCTTCATATACTTGTAACATAAGTAGTCATCACTTCATATAGAAATATAACCACATAACATATTCATCATAATGACCAACATTCATATAAGAGTAACATCATATATCATAAACGTATGTCTTTCATATCATCATATTACATAAAAACAGTCTCCTAGGACTTCCCTTAGAGTCAACTTGTGTAATGTCTAGGTAGAGTCCCATACCCCTACCTATACTAAGAAAACTCCTCAAGTCACCCTAGTCAACGTTCATTTACTTGTATTTCGTTTTACATGAGGGAACATACGCATTAACCGACAGAGACTATGTGAGCTAAACATGGAATCCAGTGCTTCCCCATTCCGAAAAGAGGTGGTCTACCGGTCAAAGTAGAACCTAACATGACATAGCTTTCTAGGTGGATCCACTAGGTAGTATCCTATGGTGGCAACATAGTTCAAGAACTAGGATATGTATTAGAGACCCATAGTTCCACATTACATGGCAGCCTCAATCTCATGAGAATCATTGTGAACCTACCTTCTCGCTAGGGAAGGGACACTTCCCATATCTAGTTCATTGGTGCTTAGCTTAAGTCCCTTTTTTGAAATAACCTTTAAGTTTTCTTTTATCATAAACTTATCATAGGTCAAAGGAGATTAACTCCCTGTATAACATGATCATGAGATTTTTTAGATTAGATGATAATGTCCTTTCATCGTAACCCTTCATACGTGAGATTTACATGGCATAATCATCTTGTGTAAAGCATACAAGAGAGTATCATAACTTTCATATTCATATTCTTATCATAATATCACAAGTAACGTGTTCATAGCCCAGCATATTCTCATAGTTCATGTAGCATCATAGATTATAGGCTAACATAAACATTTAAGAGTAATCACACTTAGAAGACTTACCTCTTGCTTCCAAGAATCTTATTCATCATGCAATATTCATAATAATACATAGTGAAATACTCAATGGCATAATCAAGAACAACTCATCAAATCATGTACACGATCAATGCATAGCGTAGAAGAAGGTAAACGGGTCATTAAAGTGTTCAGTCAAACCTTAAATTCCAACCCTAACGTTTATACATTAACAAACACTAGAAACAACCCATTCGAAACCATCACTTAGAGAAAGATCATGTATCACACGACATTCAAACATTATCAATCAAATACTCAACAATTCGTGTGAAATTAAATATAGAAAACATTTACTTTTTATTGAAAATCATAAATCTAGGGTTAGGAAGAAAATTCGTTTTGTAGAGTAAAAACCCTAATATTTGAAGTTCTTTAAAACATAACTTGAAAGGACCTCTTGGGGAAAGGAATCCCAAGAGTAAAAAACCCATACCTTATAGATGAAGAATCCACGAAATCTGATTGGAAACTTCGAAATCTTCGTCTTCTTCCTTAAGCTTTTCTTGTTCTTCAATGTAGTTTGGAAAACAGACAAATCCTGAGAGATTGGGAGAAATTTTGTTTGATCTGATTTGGGACATGTAAAAGTGGTCGAAAACTGACCTAATATCAATATATAGTCTTTCCATGAATTACCCAAAAGACCCTCCACTTAAATTATCAAAACGCCCTTCCTAAATTGACCAAAAATAGGAGAACATTTGACTTTAGCCAAATTCTGAAAATTTGCTTAAGAGTCTCGGGTTTGACCATTTAAATTAATTAATTAAGTTGCTAATTTAATTAATTAAGTGACCTAGGTTAATTACTAAAGTACCCCTGTCACACCGGCGTCGTTAACCTCTCAGAGGTCGTAAACAAGCCTCTTGTTAGCTTTCATCACATTCATATAGTTAAATTTGCGGAAAATTTAAAACATTTAAAACATAATGAAGTGTACATAGACTTCATATAAAATTTACATGGATGCATATACTATAAGCTCAAACTAAACAACCATCTACAATCAATTAAGCAATTCAAATGAAAGAATCAATAATATATCATAATAGTTCGCCAAAATGGCCTTAGTACAAAGCTTCGGACAAAAGTGTTGAATGAAACTCTAGGGACAACATCCACTAGCTATGTATAAAGTACTAATTCTATAAAGATAGATGTGACATCCTCGAAATCAAGAGGACCTACCAAAGGTCTGGAGATCGCTAAGTCCAAACCGCTGCGATGAGTCTTCAGTCTCCTCTCTGACCTGTACCTATAAAAATAGTAATAGTATAGGGTTAGTAAACACTTGTACTAAGTATGGGTTTATGCACACATAAACATAAGGCTATGCATGATCAAGGAAAGCTCTTCCTAAACAACATGTCATTTCTGGAAAGTAAAATCACTAGACTTTCCTAATTCGTTATTTGCGATTGATGGTGTGAATATGACGTATTTTAATGCATTAAAAACACACAACTCATTTTCCATATGAACACAAGAGCTTAGAATCATGAACATAATTTTAGAACAACTCGAGCAAAAATTTTGAAATTTGATAACCCCTAACCCGAGAGCTCCCTTTTCAACACTTAGTTTATTTTTCAGCCTTTTTCTTCTTCTTGTTGTGTAGTTCAATGATCTCCTTTGGTCCTATGTTTTACTTACAAATGCAATGATTCGTTGTAGACCCATACCTACAATGAATTAAGTAAGTAATCCAAGGGATTAAGGAAATGATTTAACTACAATTTGGGCATGAAATCTTTATAAGCCAATCTTTATTGGTTAAACCTATTATTTGATATTGGCTAATATAAGAAGTCATTATAAGCAAATTTTATTTGGCTATGATCATTTGCCAATTATATAAAGTCATTATAAGCTATCTCATTTGGCTTTGATCAATTTCATATTAAAAGAAGTCATTATAAGCCAATCTTATTTGGCTTGGGATCATTTTCATAATAAAAGAAGTCATTATTGGTTATGCCCATTATTTGCCGAAAACTTCATTCTTATCAAGCACTGACGATTGATATTCTTAAGCTCTTACTTTCTTAGCTCACTTTGAACATGCATTTCTTCTTCTTTCTTTCTTGCTTTCTTAATGTCATCTTTAGAATTAAGATCATGCGAGCTAACATGAAATCCAGTGTCTGCCCCACACCGCAAATGGGTGATTCACCGATCAAAGTGAATCTATATCATGTGAGCTACCATGAAATCCAGTGTCTGCCCCACACTGAAAAGGGGTGGTTCACCGTCTAAAGTGAAACCTAGTCCAGTGTTCTCCCCACACCGGAAAGAGGTGGTCCACGGCTAAAGTGAACCGAATACTTTCTTTGAGAATTTAACCGACATAGATCATGTGAGCTAAGCATGAAATCCAGTGTCTGCCCCACACCGAAAAGGGGTGGTCTCACCGGCGAAAGTGAAACCGCATCATACCTAGCTCTCTTAGGTGGAATCCACTGGCTAGTTCCTATGATGGCAACATAGTTCGAAGAATAGAAGATATACGGAGAATACTTATCCACCTTGGTGTTAGCCTCATCTCATGAGGCTTACATGTGCTGGCACAAGCTCATTGCTAGTCTATCGGTGCTTTGCTCAATTTCTTTTTCTTTACATCTTTTAGAGTTGACTCAAACATTATGGAAGCTTGCTTCTAGTTTGAGGTTTACTTAACTCTTTGGATAACTGGTCATCCCTTTCTTTACTTGATGAAATGTGAATTTAACCTTACATTATCATCTTGGTGTTAATGAGACTTGTCTCACGATTATTAACACCATCTTATGTGAGTATGTTTGACATAGTTGTCTTAGGTGTAAGTGAGACTTGTGTCACTTACTTTAACACCCCATTCTGGTCACTTTCTTAATTCAAAGACTTTTAATTATGTTATTAGTCACATTAGCTTGTTTCATGTCTTTTGGTAGCTTTATACAATTCTTTATAAACGTTAAGAACTTTGTTCAATGTAGTTACTATGTTCATAGTTCATTTGGAAAGGGTATATTGGGACTTGTCCCAATGATTGGCATACCCTTGGTTATGAATTTAAAGTTACATTGGTCATGATTAATTTGGTTTACATTAGTCATTATCCAATCTTTTCATCATACTTTGAATGCAATATTGTAAGCCAATTCCATTCAACTTTTTGGGCAAAACATTGTTAGCCAATTTATTGGCACAAGCCAATCATTCATGCAACATTTTTCATGACATTAACATTAGCCAAGTTGATTAACATTCATAAATATACTTTAGTGAACTCATCATCTAAAGCAAATCGACATCTAATAGTAACTAAACTTCATAACCGAATTATAACAACTTCATCATCTCGGACACAATTAATCCTTACAACATTCTTTATTTTGTGTAAATAATACTTAAATCATACGAATCAACTCTATAATCTCCATTCGACATTTATAAATCAAGGTATCTACACATTAGGATCAGTTAGCACCACATACTAACAACATGTTCGAGATTACAACTACATACTCATTAGAATCGAAAACAAGGATACTAGGGAGAAGGACGTTCAACAATATCGTTGGGAAGCAACCCAAGTTTCGAGATTCATAGATTCAAAGCGATTGAAAATCCTCCTGGAGAAAGAAATCCAGGATAGAAACCCATACCTTATGTATAATTGAATCTATGAAAATCACCTTGCACAAAATCTTGAAGAAAATCATGAAATCGCCTAATAAAATCGAGAGAAACTTTCTGTTTTTCCTTTCGTTTGCTCACTATTTGCGTGTGAATTTCCTAGTGTTTGAACGTGAATCTGAGTCTTAGGAACTGATCTTGACTCATTAAACTTAGGCTAATTAATTTAATTAAATAAATTAATTAGTTAATTACTAAAACGCCCCTCCTAAGTTGACTAAACATAGGAGAACATTTGACTTACCAAAATCTGGAAATTGGCTAGGGTCTCGGCCAAATTTTGAATTTCTCGTTAATTAATTAAGGTACCTAGGGTAATTACTAAAGTACCCCTAAGTCTTTGGGACCATAGCTAACCCTTTTGGACCATCCTAGGTTAGGTACTAGGTTGTCTCTTTAACTAGTTACTAGGTTAGTGTCACCCGGTTAAGTCTTAGGTTGTCGGGTGCACTAAATAGTTTATTTTTGTTTGTCCTAGGTTAGTTAGCTAGTTTGGTTAGTTAGTTAGAGCCTAGATTTGGTTAGAGAGTTAGGCCCCACATGGATGGACCCTTGCGCACGCCTGCCCCTAACTACCCTAACCGAATTCGGTTAGGGTGGTCTCCTCACTTGGCCGGTTTTCACATGTGCTTGCACATGTTCTTGCACATGTGTTACTTGTACTTTCCTGAATAACTATTCTTAATGGTTCATTTGGAATGTTTACTTATTTTCCCAAGGATCCTCACTATGTCCTTGGGCACTGTTTAATCTACAAGATCATTTTAAGTGGTCATGTGCTATGTTGCCTAGAATTGACACATGGATGCCTCGTACCTAATTTGTGAGTTAAGCTAAAAAGCATTTTAGCCTAGGGTTTCCATTGCAGGTACATTTCTTGGACAAGCTCATTAATGTTAGAAAATTGGCTAACACCCTTTAAGCCAATATTTTCTAATATGTCCAATATTTTTGCTTATTTGGGTATTATGTAGAAATTGGCTAATACCCCTTAGCCAATTTTAAATATTATGCCCAATATTTCTCAATATTGGGCATTGGGATGCCTATGTACCCCCAATACACATTCTTAAAGACCTATTGGGCTCTTCACTAGACATGAAATTTTCTGGAATGTTGCATTATCCCCCCTTTAGGAACATTCGTCCCCGAATGACACAACACATCATTTTAAAATAAAGAGGGTGATTTTCGAAAACACTTTAGCATACTTGAAACTTTACTCTATGTGAATATCTTCACACTTACACTGGATGATGCATATTACTCAAAGCTTACTTGAAGCTTCATATTTGAGAGTGAAGAACTTCCTTCTAAATCACACTTAACTTAATGCACATCACAACTCATGCAACACAAAAATCATGTCTACGCTATACAAAAATAGCAACATGAATGCAAACATGAACTCATTTTAACTCATATAGAGCAAGTAGAAAACACATGATTAGGGACTTACAACACCAAAATCGACTAATGCACTAAAAACTTAGAGTTTCTCAACAAAAACCAGGCTTAGGAAGAGTATACCTAACCTCAAGAACTGAACAAGTGAGGGTGACGGGATCTCATATCGGCCTCGGCCTCCCATGTTTCTCCCTCAACAAGGTGGTTCCTCCATAATACTTTCACGGTGGTAACCTCCTTGTTCCTCAGCTGCTTCACTTGGCGATCTAAAATTTCAATTGGAACCTCTTCATAAGAAAGGTTCTCATCAACTCCTAACCCCTCAACAGGAAGGATGGATGCTGGATCGCCTAGACACTTCTTAAGCATTGAAACATGGAACACTTGATGAACAGAAGCCAAGTCTTGTGGTAACCTAAGTTCATAGTCAACATTTCCTACTCTATGCAAGATCTCATATGGACCTATATACCGCGGACTCAACTTCCCTTTCTTACCAAACCTCATCACCCCTTTTATGGGTATCACCCACTTCAAATTCAAGAGCTCTCTTTCAGTTATCTGCATAGGATTTTTGACGACTGTAAGCAGTAGCCAATTTATCCCTGATCATTCTCACCTTTTCCACAACCTCGTGTATGATCTCAGGGCCAAGAATGGAAGACTCTCCTACCTCAAACCACCCAACTTGAAACCTACATCTCCTGCCATATAGTGTTTCAAAAGGTGACATCCCAAAACTGGAATGGTAGCTATTATTATAAGAGAACTCAATCAGCGGTAAGTGATCGTCCCAACTCCCCTTGAAGTCAATAGCACATGCTCTCAGCATGTATTTAAGGGTCAGAATAGTACGCTCTACATGTCCAACCGTATGGGGATGAAAAGCAGTACTGAGCTTCACCTGTTCACCCAAGCTCTTTTGGAAAGATCTCCAAAAATGAGAAGTAAATTGGGCTCCCCTATCCAAAATGATAGACAGAGGAATCCCATGCCATCTCACTATCTCATCAATATATAGGTTGGCATAATCTTCAGCCTTGTAAGTAGACTTCATAGGTATGAAATGAGCGGACTTAGTCATTCTGTCAACAATGACCCAAATGGAATCATGCAGCTTCCTAGTCTTTGGCAGACCAACCACAAAATCCATATTGATAGCCTCCCACTTCCATGTTGGAGTGAGTCGGCCTTAACCTGTTGGAAATTGGGCACTCTTCCACAAACTTCGAAATATCTCTCTTCATACTTTCCCACCAATAGACCTCTTTAAGGTCATGGTATATTTTGGTAGAACCTAGATGAATAGAATACCTGGAGCCCATGGTCCTCTGCAATAATATTAGGCCTCAAATTATCAATATTGGGCACACATAATCTGTTCTGGTACCTGAGTACACCATCCCCTCCTAGGGAAAATGATTCATTCAACTTACTCAACACTAAATCTTTCAACTCCATGAGTACTGGGTCGAGATGCTGCTTAGCTTTGACATCTATAATAATTGAAGATTCAGAACTGGAATGAACTGAAACACCCCCACTTGGTATATCAATCAGCCGTACACCCAACCTAGCCAGTTGGTGTACCTCTTTAACCAGCTCATTCTTCTCATCATCAATATGAGACACACTTCCCATGCTCAATCGGCTCAAAGCATCAGCCACTACTTGGCCTTACCTGGGTGATAGTGGACACTTATGTCATAATCCTTGAGCAACTTTAGCCATCTTCTCTAACAAAGATTTAATTCTCTCTGTGTGTAAAAACATAGTGAAGACTTTTATGATCAGTAAATACATCAACATGTACACCATATAAGTAATGTCTCCAAAGTTTTAACGTAAAGACCACATCAGCTAACTCAAGATCATGGGTAGGGTAATTCTTCTCGTGGATTTTCAACTGTCTTGATGCATATGCAATTACCTTGCCATATTGCATAAGAACACATCCCAAACCTACTCGGGAAGCATCACAATACACCACATATCCTGCACCACTCCTTAGCAATGTGAGAACTGGGCTGAAGTGAGTCGGTCTTTGAGCTCTTGGAAGCTCTTCTCACATTTTTCAGACCACTCAAACTTCACCTTCTTCTTCGTCAAGGCTGTCAACGAAGCAACAATAGTGGAAAAACCCTCCAAAAACCTGTGATAGTAGTTAGCCAAACCCAAGAAACTTCGAATATTTGTAGGAGTGAGGGGTCTCGGCTAATTCTTCACTTCTTCAACCTTTTTCGGATCAACTTCAACACCCTAGTCGGTCACAACATGACAAGGAAGGTCACTGATCTCAACCAAAGTTCACATTTACTGAACTTTGCATACAGCTGATGTTCTCTGAGTACTTGTAATGTCTTTCTTAAGTGTTCTTCATGCTCTTCTCTAGTCTTAGAGTATATGAGGATGTAATATATGAATACTATGACAAAAAAATCAAGATATTCACGGAAAACCCTATTCATAAAGTCCATAAACGCGGCTGGTGCGTTAGTGAGACCAAATGACATGACAAGAAACTCATAATTGCCATATCTAGTTCGGAAAGCAGTCTTAGGAATGTCTTCTTGTCTTACCCTCAATTGGTGATAACCTGATCTAAGATCTATCTTAGAAAAAAATCTTGAACCTTGAAGTTGATGAAAGAGATCATCGATTCTGGGAAGAGGATACTTTTTATTTATAGTGACTTTGTTGAGTTGCCGATAATCGATACACATTCTAAGGGTTCCATCCTTTTTCTTAACGAACAACACTGGAGAAACCCATGGGGATATGCTCGGCTGGATGAAGCCCTTATCAAGTAAATATTTTAACTGCAACTTCAACTCTTTAAGTTCGGCTGGTGCCATCCTATATGGGGGAATAGATATTGGCTTGGTGTTGGGATCTAAGTCAACACCAAAATCAATTTCGCGTTCAGGAGGAATTCCTGGTAAATCCTCCGGAAAGACATCTTGAAATTCATTCACTATGGACACAGAGTCTATGGAAGGAATTTCATGCTCTAAGTCATTGACTCTAACTAAGTGGTATAAATACCCCTTAGATAACATCTTATTAGCTTTAAGGTTGGAAACTATTTGGCCTGTTGGATTTGTTTAACCACGCCCTTCCCATTCCAGCTCCAACTCATTTGGAAACTGAAACCTTACTACCCTATTTCGACAGTCTATTATAGCATAACACTTATGGAGCCAATCCATATCCAAAATTACATCAAAATCAAGCATGGCTAGTTGTACTAGGTCAGCATGAGTGATTTTATCAAGAATGTTAATTGGGATATTTTTATATACTCTTTCAGCTCTAATGCCATCTCCTATGGGAGTACTAACTAGAAAAGGCTCATGCAAGATCTCAGGAAGCAAGTCAAACTTACTAGCTATCAATGGAGTAACAAATGACAAAGTGGATCCTGGATGTAACAATGCATACACAGGAAAATAAAAGACATGCAACGTACCAGTGACCACATCAGCTGACTTCTCTTGCTCCTCTCTACCTTTCAGAGATTAGAATATGTTCCTCTTGGGAGGCTCCACTGCAACATTAGAATTTGGCCGAGGCTTAGCATCTGTTCTGGCTTGATTCCTCACTTGTGGGCAGTCCCTGACCATATATCTACTCTTCCCGCACCCATAGCAGATATTAGTACCTAGCAGGCACTCCCCTCCATGCAAACGCCCACATTTACCACACGACTTGCTGTTTTGCTGGGCATTTCTAGCATTGCCCTTTTTGGGGCCAGACTTGTCACATTGGCATTAAAATTCCTCGAGAGAGTAGAATTACCTGAGTGCTCTTGAACTTAGGCCTGTTCTGGACTCCAAATGTACCCCTACCAGAGCTAGAACCAGTCTGATCCGCGGGCCTAGAATTCTTGCCTTCCTGACCTCTCCTTCTCCGGCGACTCTCCTCCACCTGCTGTGCATGTACCATCAATTTGCCCAGGTCCATGTTATCATGAAACATGGCTGCCCATCAATCGTCCACTAGATCCTCCGACACGTCAGTCATAAACCTGCTCATCTCATCCCTGCTATCGAACACCAGAGAAGAAGCATATTTCGAGAGTTTAACAAATTTCAAGAAATACTCCTTGATCGACATACCTCACTGTCTTAGGTTGATGAACTCTTCAACCTTTGCTTCTCGTTGCTCTCTGGGAAAGAATCTCTCCAAAAATACAATATTGACAATATCCTAAGTGATGGGGACATCTCCTGGTGCTCGTCCATCTCCCATATTTTGTACGACACCTGAGCCACATCTTTGAGTGGATATGCAGTCAACTCAGCCTTTGACCTTTTATCAACACCCATGGCACATAGAATTTTGTAGACCTCATCCACAAACTCCTGGGTATCCTCATTAGTCTTGGACCAGTAGTAGACTGGAGGATTCATCCTGGTGAACTCCCTCAGTCTGCTAGCCATGGTGCTAGCATGCGGGTTCTCCCTGGGAGCACCCTCTCTAGTGGCTTGAGCCGTGATGGCCTGCGCCTGAGTAGTGATGGCCTGTGCCATCTGCACCAATGCTTCTCTTACTTCACCATCTGTCAACGCAGCTGGGTTGACAGGCACTTGAACTCCAACAGCTGGGGCTTCAGGAGGAGCTTGGTTTCCTCCAGCAACTGCTTCTTCAACTCTTCTCGGGCATTTCTCCTTGTGTTCATTGTTCTACACGCATACACAAGAAGGAAGTTAAATATCCAAATGACACAAAATGTCATAACTCTACATAGCAGGATAAAGAGTAGAAGAAGGGAAAATTTACTATCATCACTTCGTCTCTAAATCATGATTGTGGCAAGCTTCAGAACCATAAGTTAGAAACTACGTAACCTGGTTGTTTTGAGATTTAGTTCCTAGGTAATTTAACCTCATACTCTGATACCAAGTTTGTCACACCCTAATTCTTGCATCCGAATGCAACCGGCGTCGTTAACCTCTCAGAGGTCGCAGACAAGCCTATTCTTAGCTTTTATCCCATTAATATAGTTAAATTTGCGAAAACTTTAAAACTTCTAAAAAATAATGAAGTGTACATAGACTTCATATAAAATTTACATGGATTCATATACTATAAGCTCAAACTAAACAACCATCTACATCGATTAAGCAATTCAAATGAAATTTCAATAATATATCATAATAGTTTGCCAAATAGGCCTTAGTACAAAGCTTTGAATAAAAGTCATGAAAGAAACGCTAGGGACAACATCCACTAGCTATGTCTAAAGTACTAATACTAGAAATATAGATGTGGCATCCTCGAAATCAAGAGGACCTACCAAAGGTCTGGAGATCGCTTAGTCCAAACCGCTGCGATGAGTCTTCAGTCTCCTCTCTCACCTGCACCTATAAAAATAGTAATAGTATAGGGTTAGTACACACTTGTACTAAGTATGGGTGTATGCACAGATACACATAAGGCTATGCATGATCAAGGAAAGATCTTCCTAAACAACATGCCCTTTATGGAAAGTGAAATCACTAGACTTTCCTAATTCGTTATTTGCGATTCATGGTGTGAATATGACGTATTTTAATGCATTCAAAACACACAACTCATTTTCTATATGAACACAAGACCTTAGAATCATGAAAATAATTTTAGAACAACTCGAGCGAAAATTTTGAAATTTGATAACCCCTAACCCGAGAGCTCCCTTTTCAACACTTAGTTTATTTTTCAGTCTTTTTCTTCTTGTTGTTGTGTAGTTCAATGATCTCCTTTGGTCCTATGTTTACTTACAAGTGCAATGATTCATTGTAGTCCCATGCCTACAATGAATCAAGTAAGTAATCCAAGGGATTAAGGAAATGATTTAACTACAATTTGGGCATGACACCTTTATAAGCCAATCTTTATTGGTTAAGCCTATTATTTGATATTGGCCTAATATAAGAAGTCATTATAAGCCAATTTTATTTGACTATGATCATTTGCCAATTATATAAAGTCATTATAAGCCAATCTCATTTGGCTTTGATCATTTTCATATTAAAAGAAGTCATTATAAGCCAATCTTATTTGGCTTGGGATCATTTTCATAATAAAAGAAGTCATTATTGGTTATGCCCATTATTTGCTGAAAACTTCATTCTTATCAAGCACTGACGATTGATATTCTTAAGCTCTTACTTTCTTAGCTCACTTTGAACATGCATTTCTTCTTCTTTCTTTCTTGCTTTCTTAATGTCATCTTTAGAATTAAGATCATGCGAGCTAACATGAAATCCAGTGTCTACCCCACACCGCAAATGGGTGATTCACCGATCAAAGTGAATCTATATCATGTGAGCTACCATGAAATCCAGTGTCTGCCCCACACCGAAAAGGGGTTGTTCACCGGCTAAAGTGAAACCAAGTCTAGTGTTCTCCCCACACCGAAAAGAGGTGGTCCACGGCTAAAGTGAACCGAATACTTTCTTTGAGAATTTAACCGACATAGATCATGTGAGATAAGCTTGAAATACAGTGTCTGCACCACACCAAAAAAGGGTGGTCTCACCGGCGAAAGTGAAACCGCATCATACCTAGCTTGCTTAGGTGGAATCCACTGGCTAGTTCTTATGCTGGCAACATAGTTCTTAGACTACGAGATATACGGAAACTAATTATCCACCTTGGTGTTAGCCTCAACTCATGAGGCTTACATATGCTGGCACAAGCTCACTGCTAGTCTATCGGTGCTTTGCTCAACTTCTTTTTCTTTACATCTTTCAAAATTGACTCAAACATTATGGAAGTTTGCTTCTAGTTATGAGGTTTACTTAACTCTTTGGATAACCGCTCATCCCTTTTTTTACTTGATGAAATGTGAATTTAACCTTACATTATCATATTGGTGTTAATGAGACTTGTCTCACGATTATTAACACCATCTTATGTGAGTATCTTTAACATAGTTGTCTTAGGTGTAAGTGAGACTTGTCTCACTTACTTTAAAACCCAATTCTGGTCACTTTCATAATTCAAAGACTTTTTGTTATGTTATTACTCACCTTTATTTGTAGCATGTCTTTTGGTAGCTTTATACCATTCTTTATAAACGTTAAGAACTTTGTTCAATGTAGTTACTATGTTCATAGTTCATTTGGAAAGGGTATGTTGGGACTTGTCCCAATGATTGGCATACCCTTGGTTATGAATTCAAAGTTACATTGGTCATTCTTAATTTGGTTTACATTAGTCATTATCCAATCTTTTCATCATACTTTGAAAGCAATATTGTAAGCCAATTTCATTCAACTTTTTGGGCAAAATATTGTTAGCCAATTTATTGGCACAAGCCAATCATTCATGCAACATTTTTCATGACATTATCATTAGCCAAGTTGATTAAAATTCATAAATTTACTTTAGTGAACTCATCATCTCAAGCAAATCGACATCTAACAGTAACTAAACTTCATAACCGAATCATAACTACTTCATCATCTCGGACACAATTAAGCCTTACAACATTCTTTATTTCGTGTAAATAATACTTAAATCATATGAATCAATTCTATAGGATCCATTCGACATTTATAAGTCAATATATAAACATTAGGATCAGTTAGCACCACATACTAACAACATGTTTGAGATTACAACTACATACTCATTAGAATAAAAAAAAGTATACTAGGGAGAAGGACGTTCGACAATATCATTGGGAAGCAACCTTAGTTTTGAGATTCATAGATTCAAAGCGATTGAAAATCCTCTTGGAGAAAGAATTCCAGGAGAGAAACCCATACCTTATGTAGAATTGAATCTCGAAGATCACCTTGAACGAAAGCTTGAAGAAAACCTTGAAATCGCCTAAGAGAATCGAGAGAAACTTTCTATGTTTCCTTTTCGTTTACTCACTATTTTGCGTGTGAATTTCCTAGTGTTTGAACGTGAGTCTAAGTCTTAGGAACTTATCTTGACTCATTCAACTTAGGCTAATTAATTTAACTAAATAAATTAATTAGTTAATTACTAAAACGCCCCTCCTAAGTTGACTAAACATAGGAGAACATTTGACTTACCAAAATCTGGAAATTGGCTA
The DNA here is from genome assembly GCA_016801875.1 of Solanum sitiens. Classification (NCBI taxonomy): domain Eukaryota; kingdom Viridiplantae; phylum Streptophyta; class Magnoliopsida; order Solanales; family Solanaceae; genus Solanum; species Solanum sitiens. Next base: position 354,761 of record JABWTJ010000064.1, on the reverse strand, counting down.
GGGTCTCGGCCAAATTTTGAATTTCTCATTAATTAATTAATTTGTTAATTTAATTAATTAAGAGACCTAGGGTAATTACTAAAGTACCCCTAAGTCTTTGGGACCATAACTAACCCTTTTGGACCATCCTAGGTTAGGTACTAGGTTGTCTCTTTAACTAGTTACTAGGTTAGTGTCACCCGGTTAAGTCTTAGGTTGTCGGGTGCACTAAATAGTTTATTTTTGTTTGTCCTAGGTTAGTTAGCTAGTTAGGTAAGTTATTTAGAGCCTAGAGTTTGTTAGATAGTTAGGCCCCACATGGATGGACCCTTGCGCACGCCTGCCCTTAACTACCCTAACCGAATTCGGTTAGGGTGGTCCCCTCACTTGGTCTCTTTTCACATGTGCTTGCACATGTGTTGCTTGTACTTTCCTAGCTAACTATTCTTGATGGTTCATTTGGAATGTTTACTTATTGTCCCAAGGATCCTCACTATGTCCTTGGGCACTACTTAATCTACATGATTTTTAGTGGTCATGTGCTATGGTGCCTACGCTTGACACATGGATGCCTCATACCTAATTTGTGAGTTAAAGGAAAAACCATTTTAGCCTAGGGTCTTCATTGTAGGTACATTTCTTGGACAAGCTCATTAATGTTAGAAAATTGGCTAACACCCTTTGAGCCAATATTTTCTAATATGCCCAATATTTTTGCTTATTTGGGTATTATGTAGAAATTGGATAATACCCCTTAGCGAATTTTTTATACGATGCCCAATATTTCTCAATATTAGGCATTAGGATGCCTATTTACCCCCAATACACATTCTTAAAGACCTATTGGGCTCTTCATTAAACATGTAATTTTTTGGAATGTTACACCCCCTAAGTCATTAGTACCATAACCAACCCCTTTGGACCATTCTAGGTTAGGTACTAGGATGATTCTTTAGTTAGATACTCGGCTAGTGTCACCCGGTTAGGTCTTAGGATTTCGGGCACACTAGTTGGTTCATTTTAGTTAGTCCTAGGTTAGTTATCTAGTTAGGTAAGTTAGTTAGAACCTACGATTGGTTAGGAAGCTCCACCCCACGTGGCTAGACCCGATGCATGCCTGCCTCCTAACCTCCCTAATCGAATCGATTGGGCTTGGTCTCTCTCGGCCGGTAGCACATGTACTGCCGTGCACTTTCCTAACCGTGCACTTTGGGAAGTTCACTTCTTGTCCAAGGATCCTCACTATGTCCTTGGGCACTACTTAATTTACATGATCATTTTAATGATCATGTGCTATGGTACCTAGGCTTGACACTTCGATGCCTCGTACCTAATGTGTGTATGTGAAGAATATAGTTATTTTAGCTTAGGGTCTTCATTGCATGTACAATTCCTAAACAAGCTTGGTTTAAGTTACTTGTTAATACATAAAATTTGGCCAACACCCTTAAGCCAATATTCTCTAACATGCTTAATATTACTCAATATTGGGCATTGGGATACCTATGTACCCCAATACATATTATTAAAATCTAATAAACTCTTCACTAGACAAGTATATTTTCTGGAATGTTACATTATCCCCCTCTTAGGAACATTCGTCCCCGAATGATACTAAAATATTTTTGAGGGTAAGGAATAGACTCAATACTAGCAGCACAACCAACATATAACATATCATTATACTTAACACTCAATTCATGATGCACAAACATATAAGAGCTACATATTCATAACACATAGTGAGGAATTTCCTTCTCAACCTTATCATAGGCTCAAAATGCATCAAAGAGTTACCATGCTATCAATCTTCTCAAGATAACAACAAAACAGCAAAATCTCAAGAAAACTTATGCATACAAGTTTCACATAAGTGGAAGAATAGAGTATGAAAACATCTTATTAAAACTCTAGTTGGTATTATCTTTTACCATAACATGCACCTATTTAGTAAACAAGTTAATTTTTTTTTTCATTCTTGTTAAATTGGGCATGGAGTCTTTATAAGCCAATCTTTATTGGCTATGCCCATTCTTTGATTGTTTGCATAATATATAGTTCTTGGGGAATATATTCATACTCCAATATTGGCATAAACCAATAACTGTTAAAACTTCATTCTTATCACACACTGATGATTTGACATTCTCATGCTTTGCTTACTTAGTTCACTTTGAACTTACATTTCTTCTTCTTTTGATCTCACGTTCACTTTGAACATGCTAGGTTGAATTAGGATATTCTTTTAAGACTTCCATTGGGATCTTTCTTTGCAATAACTAAGAATGACTTACATCATTACTTAGTCTAACCTCACCCTTTGGTCATCCTATCCGAACACCCCTCATCTTCCTACTTCTTTATTTATTACTGAAATCTTGAGCATTATACATACTACTAGAATCGGAAATAGGTAGAACTAGGGAGATTAACATTCGACAATTTCATTGGGAACAACCCTAGTTTCGGTTTTCTTGAATTCAATACGTTTGAAAAGCCTCTTTTATCCTTACCACATGGTATAAACAACCCTTGGATATCATCTCACAAAGCCTTTTAAAGACAAAATAATCTGACCCCTTGGCATAGAATTTCCCCTCTTCCACTCTAGAATAGGTTCATTAGGGAATTGAAACTTCACTACCCTTGTTCTACAATCTACAGAAGCAAAACAATCATGAAGCCAATCCATTCCCAAGATGATATCAAAATCAAACATGTCAAGTTCTACCAAATAAACAAAAGTAAATCTATTGGGGAGCATGTCAGGGAATTTTCTATAGACTCTTTTTGCAACTACCGAGTCACCCATTGGGGTACAAACGGAAAAGGACTCAATAAAAACATCGGGAAGTACATCAAACTTCCTAGCTGCCAAAGGTGTAACAAAAGAAAGAGTAACACCTGGGTCAAGAAAAACATAAACATTAATAGAGAAAACTTGTAACCTACCCGTCACAACGTCGGGATAGCCTTCTTGTTCACCCCTAGCCTTGAGTGCATAGAAATGGTTCCTTTTTGGAGCTTCAAAATTAGGACCGCTTGGTTGAGCTTGACTATTACCCTTACCTTGACTTCTTACATTAGGAAAATCTTTTACCATATGGACACCTTTGCCAGAACCATAGCAACTATTAGTTTCAACAAGACATTCGCCCCCATGCTTCTTACCACACTTACCACAAGTTGGTCTTTCTCTTACTGGATCAACATTTCTCCCCTCTTAAGGTTTAGGATTAGAGACTCCTCTATCATTGCGATTCTTGGAGAAATCTGAAGGAACATGGTTTGAAAACCTCTTCTTAAACTTAGGCTTGTCTTGAACATCAAGCCTACTTTTAGGAGAATCATTCTCAAAAAACTTTGCCTTCTTAGCTTCCCTATTTCTCTTCCTTAGGAGACTTTCCTCAACCTTCTGAGCATGAACCATCAACCTAGAAAGATCCATATCGTCATGAAGTATGGCTGCACGACATTATTCTTCAAGCTCTTCGGACATGCCCGTTACATAACGGCTCATTTCATCCCTAGCATTAGAAACCAAAGAAGAAGCATATTTGGACAGCTTAATGAACTTCAAGGAGTATTCCTTAACCTCAGACCTCCTTGACGAAGTTTGATGAACTCCTCTACCTTAGTTTCTCTTTGCTCCCTTGGGAAGAATCTGTCAAGAATGGAATTAGATGCTAAAAGACACATAGTGTCAAAACTCTAAAGGCATGACATAGGAGTATCAAGAAAAGAGAAGTTTCCTAATCATCACATAGCCTCTCGTCCACAATTTTGGCACGCTTCACAACTATGAACAAGACACTAGGTAATGTGGTTTAGCGAGACATTGATCCTAAGGATATTTAACCTCATGCTCTAATACCAAGTTTGTCACACCCGAATCCTAGACCCCGGATGATACCGACGTCGTTAACCTCTCAGACGTCGCAGACAAGCCTCTTCTTAGCTTTCATCACAATCATAATATTAAATTTTGCGGAAAATGAAAAACTTTTAACATACTAATGAAGTGTACTTAGACTTCATACTTAAGATTCATAAAGAATATACGATATTCTAAAATTGTCTCACATATATAAAAACCATCTAAGAGTGAAAATCTGGACTTAGCCAATCATAGTCAATATGCCATATAGGCTTGATACAAAAGAATCCAAAGAACATAATAAAAATAACGTATTCTAAAAACTACTAAGTCTTCATAGGATGGAATATAAATGATATTGTCCTGAATGTGAGGACCTACCACGACTTGGAGAAAGAGTTCCAAGCTTCTTCAAATCGACCTGCTTAAACTTCAATGGCCGGAACCTACTGTTGTAGTAATATAATTAATGGGGTTAGTACGCCACATGTACTAAGTATGGGTATATGCACATAACACATAGGGGCATGCATGAAAAAGGGATCATTTATCATCTCTTTAGAAAATATGCTAAGTCATATGAAAATCTTCAATGCACATACCATATAACATATACAAGTTAAGGATTCCATCACTTAAAGCATGATCATAAGCAAAGACATATTCTCAAAGAGTCATATTAACATTACATATTCAAAAGATCCTACAAACATAATATAAAAAACACTTAGCAATGATCCCATCCCCAACCTATAAGTCAATGGTCATGTGAAGCCCCATAACCCCACACAACCAAGTAGATAAGATAGGAGACCATAAGTAAAGCCTTGCTTCATATACTTGTAACATAAGTAGTCATCACTTCATATAGCAATATAACCAAATAACATATTCATCATAATGACCAACATTCATATAAGAGTAACATCATATAGCATAAACCTATGTCTTTCATATCATCATATTACATAAAACAGTCTCCTAAGACTTCCCTTAGAGTCAACTTGTTTAATGTCTAGGTAGAGTCCCATACCCCTACCTATACTAAGCAAACTCCTCAAGTCACCCTAGTCAACGTTCATTTACTTGTCTTTCATTTTACATGAGGGGACATACGCATTAACCGACATAGACCATGTGAGGTAAACATGGAATCCAGTGCTTCCCCATTCCGAAAAGAGGTGGTCTACCGGCCAAAGTAGAACCTAACATGACATAGCTTTCTAGGTGGATCCACTAGCTAGTATCCTATGGTGGCAACATAGTTCAAGAACTAGGAGATGTATTAGAGACCCATCGTTCTACATTACATGGCAACCTCAATATCATGAGAATCATTGTGAACCTACCTTCTCGCTAGGGAAGGGACACTTCTCATATCTAGTTCATCGGTGCTTAGCTAAGTCCCTTTCTTGAAATAACCTTTAAGTTTTCTTTTATAATAACTTATCATATGTCATATGAGATTAACTCCCTGTATAACATGATCATGAGCTCTTTTAGATTAGATGAGAATTTTCTTTCATCGTAACCCTTCATACGTGAGATTTACATGACATAATCATCTTGTGTAAAGCATACAATAGAGTATCATAAATTGTATATTCGTATTCTTATCTTAATCTCACAAGTAACATGTTCATATCCCAGCATATTCTCATAGGAACATCATACATACTTTTCATAACATAGCATCATAGTTTATAGGCTAACATAAACATTTAAGAGTAATCACACTTAGAAGACTTACCTCTTGCTTCCAAGAATCTTATTCATCATGCAATATTCATAATCATACATAGTGAAATACTCAATGGAATAATCAAGAACAACTCATCAAATCATGTACATGATCAATGCATAGCGCCGAAGAAGGTAAACGGGTCATTAAAGGGTTCATTCAAACCTTAAATTCCAACCCTAACGTTTATACATAAACAAACACTAGAAACAACCCATTCAATACCATCACTTAGACAAAGATCATGTATCACATGACATTCAAACATTATCAATGAAATACTCAACAATTCGTGTGAAATTAAATATAGAAAACGTTTACTTTTCATTGAAAATCATAAATCTAGGGTTAGGAAGAAAATCCATTTTGTAGAGTAAAACCCCTAGTATTTGAAGTTCTTGAAAACTTATCTTGAAAGGACCTCTTGGGGAAAGGAATCCCAAGAGTGAAAAACCCATACCTTATAGATGAAGAATCCACAAAATCTGATTGGAAACTTCGAAACCTTTGTCTTCTTCCTTAAGGTTTTCTTATTCTTCAATGGAGTTTGGAAAAGAGAGTGTTTTTGAGAGATTGGGAGAAATTTCGTTTGATCTGATTTGGGACGTGTAAAACTGGTCTAAAACTGACCTAATATCAATATATAGTCGTTCCATGAATTACCCAAAAGACCTTCCACTTAAATTATCAAAACGCCCCTCCTAAATTGACTAAAAATAGGAGAACATTTGACTTAGCCAAATTCTGAAAATTTGCTTAAGGGTCTTGGGTTTGACCATTAAAATTAATTAATTAAGTTTCTAATTTAATTAATTAAATGACCTAGGGTAATACTAAAATACCCCTAAGTTGTTAGGACCATAACCAACCCCTTTGGATCATCCTAGGTTATGTACTACAATGTTTCTTGAGTTAGATACTCGGCTAGTGTCACTCGGTTAGGTCTTAGGATTTCGGGCACAGTAGTTGGTTCATTTTAGTTAGTCCTAGGTTAGTTAGATAGTTAGGTAAGTTAGTTAGAACCTAGGATTGGTTAGGAAGCTCGGCCCCACATGGCTGGACCCGACTCGTGCCTACCCCCTAACCGCCCTAACTGAATTGGTTGGGCTTGGTCTCTCTCGGCCGGTAGCACATGATCTTGCACATGTGAGGCCATGCACTTTCCTAACCGTGCACTCTGGGAAGTTCACTTCTTGTCCAATCATGCTCACTATGTCCTTGGGTAGTGTTTAATTTACATGATCATGTGCTATGGTACCTAGGCTTTACACTTGGATGCCTCGTACCTAATGTGTGTATGTGAAGAATATAGTTATTTTAGCTTATATAATTCCTAAACAAGTTTGGTTTAAGTTACTTGTAAATACATAAAATTTGGCTAACACCCTTAAGCCAATATTCTCTAACATGCCCAATATTACTCAATATTGGGCATTGGGATACCTATGTACCCCAATACATATTCTTAAAACCTAATAGACTCTTCACTAGACAAGTATATTTTCTGGAATGTTACAGTCTTAATGACTATATGATTAGGTTGTTGATATGTATGAAGTTTTCTTCACTTACTTGTAGGTGTATGAAGTAGAATGTTAAGGCTTGTGGTCTTATGATAGGTATACTAAGTATGTGTGAGGTTATGGGGCTTCACATATATATTGCACTAGTAGACTTAGAGTAGGATTATGAGTAAGGTTTTATAATGCATTGATGTGAAGTGAAGTTAGTATATGTGCAAGTTGATGTAGCTTACTGTAATATTCTTATGGTATTGGCTTAAATGTGTCTATGTGTACTATACTTCTATGATGGTAGGTGATGGCTTATATATGATGAATGATTGATTCCTTGTGTCCTTAAGGTGATTCATTGCACCAAGTATCACTAAAGGGTTACTTGGAAGATTAATGAGTAAAAGAAAAGATAGCTCACTGTAAAGCAAATTAGCTCAGTGTAAAGTGACCTCAAATATGGCTTAAATTCTATGTTTGATCTTATATGATAACTTGTCTTTGAATATGTCTATATGAAGTATGAGAATGATATAAATGTTGTTGTATAAAGGTTTTATGAAGATTTACTAAAAAAGGCATGAAGTATGATTTCAAGAAAATGTCCCTCTTAAATGCATATTTATGCATGGTTGTCATACTTAGTGCATTCTTGTACTAACACCATTCTTCTCTATTTTTTACACAAAATGTAGGTTATGGATGCTTAAAGGATGACTACATTATTGAGGAGCTTGATATGTGATTCCCAAGCTCAAGGAAAGGAATCCTTAAGTCCAAGGATGTCCAAATGCTTAGTTACTGTAAAGTTCTTTAGTATTATACTTATGTATTAGGTTGTAAGGGTTCTGTCCCTAAAGTACTCTTATGATGTTGAGTTTAGGATGTCAAAGAGATTTAAGGTCTAAATATGTATTATGACTTATATTTTATATATATATGAGGTGATGTTTCTAGCATATGATGTGCTATGAAAAGTTTTAAAATTTCTGCTAAATTTACTATGATAATGTGATGAATGATAACTATGGGCTTGTAAAAGACCTCCGAGAGGTCAAGTATGTAATGTTACTTCTAGGGGGTGCTCCCTGGATGTGACAAACGTGGTTTTAGAGCATGAGGTTTTAAAAGTTGGTTAGGGTCCAAGAAGTCTCATATTTTCACGTCTATTAGAGTCTCGTGTCATTGGTGGTGATCTCAACACATCAAATGGTACGGGAGGCTAAGGACGATAGAGTTTCCCTTCTTCATCATTATCATATTGTGCCATAGAACTTAACTCTATAAGATCTCTCTCTTATTTTTCTTGTCCGGTGGTCCTTTATATGTGATTGCTTGGATGAGATGGTACTTATTAGTTGAGGGAGAAAAGGTGATTTTTGATGTTATCTTGATTGTATGGTCTTCATTGAGTATATGCGAAGATAACTTTTGGCATGTTTTGATGATGTAATGCCAATTATGGCTATACATGAAATTTATGTTAAATAGCATGTTATATTGAGAAATTTATGTAATGATATGAGGAAAGCATATAAGAATTTATTATGATTAAAATGAGTTTCTTTTGGAATGATGAGTTACTATATGGTTTTACATGATGGTAGCCTAATATTAAGATTGGACTTTTAAATGCTTAGTGACTACCTAAGGAAGCATTCTACCCTAGGAATATGTGTTTAAAGGTGTTCAATGTTTCCCCTTTGTATATATGTGGTCCTTGATAAGTTTCATAGTATGGATTGGAGTCCCTGGTATAGACTTGATACTATGTGTGAAGGTAGTATGCTTGTCTTGGTAGGGTGATGATGTGGGTTTTTGTGACATAGAAGTCACCTTATTGTAGTGTCCAAATAAAAAGACGAAATTTTAAGCCTAAGTCTCCTCTATTGTTTCCCATAATGTTGTATGACCTTGGTATCTATTGTATTGTATGATAACCTTATGTGGTTGAATAGTATGACTTAACTTGAAAGTTGGGATATAATTTGCATAGGTTATAAAGTTTAGAATGCCTTTGAAGCCCTTATGGTAAGTTACTGTAACCTGTTTGCTGGTTGAAAGGCTTAGATCCTCTTGAAGATTGGGTTAAGTTAATCTTAATTAGGTTTACCCTAAGTGGGGGATGGTGATGAAGTAGTAAGGTCGTAGATATTTGCTACCTTGTCCTTCTATTTTTGCTTGAGTTTGAATCTAATAAATTTTTGGTAAGCTTGTTCATGACAAGAGCCTTGCATTAAAACATGAATTGCATGACCTCTACATGTTTGGTATGTCTTGATTGACACTATCTTAAGAGTATTTTGAAGGTTCTAAAGTACTTGAAAAAGCATTTTTATTAACTTCATGGTTTTCTCATGTTGATTTGCATCTTGATATGCTAGTTGTGCATTTGCCTTCATGAGGTAAGGTAAGAAACTTGGTTTTAGTCACTTAAGATATGTAAGGTTTAGCCTTATAATGTAAAATTAAGCCTCTTTAAAATGAAATATATTGAGTCTCTTGAAAACTATGTGACTTGTATGGCTTGGAAAGAATGATTGTAGTCTCACTTTTGAATATGTGAAGGCATGATTAGCTAGTGACCTTATGTGTACCTATGATTTGTGATATTTTTCTGAAATGATGCTTACTCTGAAGGCTATTGCTATGTTAGAAATTGACATTTTATGAAATAACTTCCTATTTGTTGTGATGTGCTTGGTGTGACTTACCATATAGACTTCACTAGGAAGAAAACATGAGCATGCCTTGATTTTAAAAGTTGAGAATTTCTCATTTTAAAAAGGTAATATACCTTATGCCTTGCTTGGGTGTGAACTCATAATACATGTAAGTGTGTTGAGGAGAAGGACATTCCTCCATGGACACAACTAAGAATGGTATGGTTGAGTATGACCTTCATGACACTAGGTCTAACTAATACATATCTCTGTTGATTCAATTAACTCAAGTCTATGTGCATTGAAGTATGAGTGCCTAATTGTTTCTTGAGTGTTGTTGGAATCTGCCTAAGTGTGACTTAAACATGGTTGCAAGATGAGCTGTTAATGAATTGAAGTGTAATGACCATGTTATGATTAGGAGAAGGATGTTCCTCCTATGAACATGCTAAGAGCCTTTGTGTTTGATGCATTAAAGAGTGAGTGAATAAAAGTTTTGCTTTCTTGTGTGCATCGAGTGATAAAATGATTTGAAGTTGTGTTGCTTGTAAGTTTAGTGCATTGACTTCTATGTGATGATTTTATGATTATGGTAATCTGCTCGATGCTTCATTATAGTCCTTGTTGTGATTAAAGTGTTCCAAGTGCCATTCGAGGACGAATGTTCCCAACTGGGGGATATTGTAAGACCCCCAAAATAAGTTAGGGTGTCTAGAGACTTACTTCTACCTAATAGGTTGTTAACATGTTAATACAGTGCTTTAAAGTATGCTTGGGTGATTTGAAGTCATTTGGAAGTCAAACGTCAATGGACGACCAAGACGTTCGACGACTAGTCATCTAAGGGGCCTTATGTGTTTTTATGTGCTGACGAGTGTGTCATGAGCATATGAGGTACTTAAATGAGTAATAATGATGTTTATAGGAAGTTTATGGAATTTCATAATGTTTGGAGGTCAAACGTCCAAGAATGTCTAAGACGTTCGAAAGTTAGCCCTTGAGATGTTCATGTGTGTCTTAAGTGTGCCTTGCATGTTTGGACGTGTTGCGAGTGTTTGTTAAGGGTGAAAATGATGTGTAAGGTCTAAAACTTGTTAATGTTTGTATTTAAGTTTTAAAATCCCGGGTACGACTTCCCAAGAGCCCCGCAAAATGGCCCACAAGAAGGACCCAATGGCTGTCGAGACACTGCCTTGGCAGTGTCAATCGACTGAACCAAACGACGCCTTGTTTGTTGAAAAATGGCCCTTCAATGGTTGTGTAGTTGATGGAAACTTAGTCTACATTAGTCTCAACAAAATAACAGCCCAGGATCCAATCGACTGAAGCCACAGACGACCCATCGATGGACCTACAAGGCGTCGATGAAGGCCGTCGATGGTGGCCTGCAGCTCCTGCCTAGCGACTGTTTCATTAAAGGGGTGAATGAGAAATTCACCCCACGTCCTAACCTGACCCTAATTGGCTTATTTCATTATTTTTGGGTGTATATAAGTGATAGAAAACGTGATCAATCAATTCTCAAACCAATTCACACAAATTAGACTTTCCTCCAAAAATATTCTCCCTAGAAACCTCAATTGAAGGTGAAGCTCAAGAACAACTTCGAGCATGGATTTATATGGTTTATTCATCAATTTTTAGAGGTTTTCATCTATATAAAGGTATGGTGATATTTATCTCTATGTAACTTTTAACTTGGAGAGTAATTCCCAAAGTTTTCAAAGAGAAAATATGATCAAATCTCTTTTTCTTCAATGTAGCCTTCGGTTCTTTCTAAAAATGTTTGATGGCTCAATCATGATGAATTGATGATAATGTATTGGGTTTAACGTGAAATTTATCCTATTTCATTATGAGCCCATGTCCCTTCCCAAACTCGATTTAGCCCTTGCATGGGCATTGTGATCGTGACTTGTTATGGATTCAATTGTGATTAAATTATGTTGAATTACTTATATCTACTGTTATTTATGTGTATTAATGATGAATTGATGATGAAGGATCCATGTAATCAATGTATGAAGATTTGAACATGCCTAGCTTTGATCTCTATGAGATCGCTGTAACATTGATCTTTAAAGTTATAAATGTGGAATTTGATTATGTTAAGATGCTTGTAGCTACTGCCTTAGGTGTATATCATGATTGAATTGTAAGTATAGATCTCGTATGATCAAAGAAAAACAGGCTTGGTATGAATAGATCTAGGTTCTTCTAGTGTATCGATTGATAATACTAGGTATGTGATGTGATCTCGATTTTAGGTTTGATGTAGCATGATTACTTTTGAGTAATGATCTATTTAGATACTGCATAATATGTACATTATTGTTCAAAATATGATTGATGATCAAGGCTTTAGGGAATCAGTAGCATTGCCTATTTTCTCTACTCTCTATTGAATTGATAGTTTAATGCCTATGTTGGTATCTTGATCTTGTTGGGATTTAAGCATTATTTGGTTATGTTAAGTCTATATTTATCCACTGCCCTATATTGATAATATTTATGAAATATTATTTATGATCCATGCAAGTGAAATTGATTAATGGTCTAGTTCCTTCTACCTTCTAGTATGTTAATGTGTTGTACTATTTGTAGAATGACCTTGTAGTAGCTTATACATTACTTCATCTATGATTATGGTACTTTAGCTACTGTCATATACTTGAATTGTTGATGAAAGAGTAGTAATGGTCAATGATGACGAAAGGCTAAAGGATTGGTAAGAATTGCTCTACTCTCTTTTACTTCTCTACATCTCTATAGTATTGTTGATGAAGCCTTGTATGGCATTGTGTGGAATGGTCCACTTATGGTGGCGGTGTTTATTTCTTTTAAATTTATATGTGTGTTGATTATGGCCTTGAAGGCAAATTTATGATTATATGAATATATGGCAATGATGATCACAATATGTGAAGCTTATGCCTACTTTCCTATTCTAGTTGTTATCTAGGTTGTATGGATATTGTGTAAGCGTATGTATATCTATGTTAAGGTAAAGTGTAGGTGTTGCCATTGATGAGTTAAAATGGTTAGTAATGCCTTACCTATGTACCCTTATGTGAATGCATGAATAACAAAAGTTAGTAGTCTTAAGTGTAACATGAAGTTGACTTGTCTCCTATGCTATTGTGTGTTGTGTGGTCTATGCTTGAATGGGTATAGTGGTCCTTATGCTATTGTGTGTTGTGTGGTCTATGCTTGAATGGGTATTGTAGTCCTAAGAGGGTGGATGCCTCAATATGTTGTTGATATCCATTATGTGATTATATTAACCAATGTACACACACCCTCACTCTACATGCATGCTTACAAGTAGTATAGGTCATGGTGTCTAAATGAAAGGTAGTTCTCATATTCACTAATGTCTACTATTATGCATGCTAAGCTTAGTCCATGAAAGTGTGTTATCAACATTTATTATATGGTATAATGTGAATTATGTGGTATGATGAAGTATGATTATACTTAGTGTCTAATTGTGTTTATATGAAAGCATGGTTCATATAGTTATACTTGTACACTTATGCATAAATGGAATGATGTATGTCCATGTGTGGCATTTGTGTTAAATGTGAATGTTTTTCTCACATATAAGTATACACACACACATGAATGATGGTCTAGTCAATAGAAGAGCCTTGAAATATGTGCTCAAGTGTATCCTTAACTTGATAGTGCTAAATACATATGCTATGTACATGTGAAAGGATTTCTCACATGATTTAGGTTGATGAACTCTCATCTATGATATATGAGCTAAGAATATGAGGGTATGACTCTCCTAAGCCTATTTTATATTATAAAGAAATGATAATAAAGGCTTTTTCAATAAAGGGAACTTAGCTTAGCATCGAGTGAACTTGTATATGAGTGTGTGTCCCTTCCCAATGTGTGAAGGAAGGTCTACAATAAATCTCATGAGGTGGAGAGCCTCATAGCCCAAGGGCATAGAGGAATGTTTCCATGATAGCCTCAAAGTTCCTAAACTATGCTTGCCACATAGGATCTAGCAAGTGATATCACCTAATATGCTAGCATGATACTCATATCTTATCTTGGCAAGTAAGATACCCTCTTGTGGTGTGAGGGGATGACACCAAATTCAATTTTTAGCACCCATGGTCTTATTGTCAGTTAAGGCTATAATTTCCCTAAAGTAAAATGGATAATGGAAGTAAAGTAAGGACCTAAAGTAGGATAACCTAATGGTTGTTGCTTAAGTAGGTGAGGGTATGGGACTTCACCTATGCATTGCACAAGTGGCTCTTGAGGGAAGTCCTAGGAAGGTGTTCTAATGCATGTGTCTATGTATATGTTCCTTATGCATGAATTTGTAGTATTAGTCTACTTGTTGTGATTAAATGCATAGTATGAGCCTAGATGAATTGTTATTGATATATATATGTTTAATGTTGGTCTTAATGACTATATGATGAAGGTTGTTGACATGAATGAAGTTGTCTTAGCTTACTTGTAGTTGTATGAAGTAGAATGTTAAGGCTTGTGGTCTTATGATAGGTTAACTAAGTATGTGTGAGGTTATGGGGCTTCACACATACTTTGCACTAGTAGACTTAGAGTACGATTATGAGTAAGGTTTTATAATGCATTGATGTGAAGTGAAGTTAGTATATGTGCAAATTGATGTAGCTTACTGTAATATTCTTATGGTATTGGCTTAAATGTGTCTATGTGTACTATACTTCTATGATGGTATGTGATGGCTTATGTATGATGTATGATGTATGATTGATTCCTTGTGTCCTTAAGGTGATGCATTGCACCAAGTATCACTAGAGTCTTACTTGGAGATTAATGAGTAAAAGAAAAGATATCTCAGTGTAAACCAAATTAGCACACTGTAAAGTGACCTCAAATATGGCTTAAATTCTATGTGTAATCTTATATGATAATTGTTCTTTGAATATGTCTATATTAAGTATGTGAATGATATAAATGCTATTGTATAAGGTTTTATAAAAATTTACTCAAAAAGGCATAAAGTGTGATTTCAAGAAAATGTACTTTGAAATGCATATTTTTGTATGGTTTCCATACTTAGTGCATTCTTGTACTAAAACCATTCTTCTATACTTTTCACACAAAGTGTAGGTTATGGATTCTTAAAGGATGAGTATATGATTGAGGAGCTTGATATGTTATCCATGCTCAAGGAAAGCAATCCTTAAGTCAGAGCATGTCCAAATGCTTAGTTACTGTAAAGTTCTTTAGTATTATACTTATGTCTTATGTTGTAAGGGCTGTGTCCCTAAAGTACTCTTATGATATTGAGTTTAGGATGGAAATGAGACCTAAGTTCTAAATATGTATTCTGACTTATATTTTATATATATGAGGTGATGTTTCTAGCATATGATGTGCTATGGAAGATTTTAAATTTTCCGCTAAATTTACTATGATAATGCGATGAATGATAGCTATGGGTTTGTATAAGACCTCCGAGAGGTCAAGTACTCCATTTTACTTTTAGGGGGTCCTATCCGGATGTGACTATCTCCCAAGTAACCGGACCACCTCTTAGTATCCTATTATCCCTCTATTGCACATACGAAGTTTGGGCCACATCTTTGAGTTGATAAGCCACTAACTCGGACTTCTCAATTGGTGTCACACACATAGCATAGATAATCTTATAGACCTCATCAAGGAAATCTTGAGGGTCCTCATTCGACCTTGACCCAAAGAACATAGGTGGATTCATTCTAGAAAAGTCTCTCAAACGCAGTAACATCCCTAAAAATGAGCTAGGTTGATATAAGAGACTAACACTTGTATAATGATGTTTTAATGTCCTAAAATGGTTAATAATAGTGTTGTTAGGCAACATATAAATTTTGGAAGTTTTTGGAAGTCAAACATCTAAGAACGTCCAAGACGTTCGGAATCTAGTCGAAGTTGAACTAGTGTGTCGTAGTGTTTTGTAGTGATGTTTTGGGGGATGCATTGAAGGTTAAATTAATTATCGAGAGTTCCTACGCATATCCTGATATACAAATGGTCGAAACGTCTAAGAACGACTCCTCGGGGACAATCAAAAGGATCCCAAAAGAGGACTTAAACATGGGACTGTCAGGCTGCCACGCCAGCCGGAATTAGGTGGTGGCTGCGCGTCGCGCTGCCGACACGCAGCGGGCAAATTTATTTCCCTGATACGGGGAGATGTCATGAACAATTATGTCTCAAAATTTTCCGGAAACAAGATCTACAAAAACCTTCGCGACGCGAAGTAATCTTCCAGATTTCGTTGCGTTATTTTTAAGTCAAATTTGAGTTGGTTAAGTTGTCCAATAAGTTAAGGGGTATTTTGGGTTATTTATGGGTGACTCATTGAGGTTTGTTAGACCTTTTTAAACCCCTAAACTCACCAATAAAATATAAATCCTCAACTCAAAACAAAACCTCTCCATTTTCCCAAACCTCCATTGTTGAAGCTTGGGAGCTCTAAGGAAGAAGATAGATTTATCATGTTTTTCTCTATCAATCTTGTTGGCTTATCATCAGAATCAAGGTATGGTTTCTTAATCCTTGAAATCTCTTTCTTCAAGGAGTCAATTCCAATTATTTTTCAAAGATGATCAAAAACATGATTCTCCAATTTTGTGATCTAGCCATGGGTTCTTGCATAAAAGGTTTTGAATCAATGTTTTAGAATTAATTTGAGGTTAATGCAAAGTTTTAAAGTAATAATTCCTATGAACCCATGAGATCATGTAATCCTAGTTTTGAATATTTTATGGGTTAAGTAATCATGTCTCAATATTTATGAATTCTATTGTAGTTTTCTTTGGGCTATAGAATGATGTAAGATTTGTATTGGAATAATGCATAGGTTTTCTTATATTGATGAATATATATTGAATTGATTTAAATTCATTGAGTATTATGACTTTTGTATTGAATTGATGATCATGGCCATGGGTAAGGGCCTATTGGTATCGTATGGATGATTTAGCTATGGATTGAAGTGGTGAGAAAGGATTGGTGGTACACTGACCTAATTCTCTCTATATTATGTAGTATAGGTCTTGAATTGTGATTATCATTGGTATGATCCACTTATGGTGCCGGTGTTATGTGTTTTACTTGTGAATCATGTGCCTCATCGGCGTTACTTTATGTATTATGATGATCATGGCCTTGTCGACAACTACTCGATATATTATGATAATTTGTATGTTTTTATTATGTGAAATATGATCATATGTATCCACTTGTGATTGAAATGAATGTATATGTGCTTCCATTGATGATGTTAGGTTATTATGTTAGACTATGACGATGTCCTTAAGTGTGTGTAGTCTTAAAGTTAATGCATGATTCTTCCTACTTGGTTAAAAAGTCTTATGATTGTTATATTGATGATATTATAGTAGCGAATAGGGTGACCTATAGATGATGTTGGTATGCCTATGTACTTATAGAATGATATGCTATATGTGAAGATGTGTGTGTGTCTTGTCTTGGTAGACTTGTGTCCCTTACTTGATACATGTATATTATGAATATGAACATCTTGACCTAGTAGGCTTAGGCACCTTTGTCTTGTATGTGTATGGATGAATGTTGAATGAAAGTCTAGGATTGGTAGACCTAATATGGTGACCTTATAAGCATGACTAATATGTGGAACCTTGTATATAAAAAGAAGGTTAAGAATGAGCTATCCTTACAGACCATTGAGTTGCAGCCCTAGTGGACCCATCTTTGGTAGGTGCATTATGACTAAGTAATGACTAAGAGATGGTACCTTTTCATATGCCCCTTTATATTGAACTTACTCTATGAGAACAAAGGCTAGTACCGAGTGAATATGTGATGGGTTGTAGCTCTACTTAAGAAGGAGACTAGAGTACAATGTATCTCTACTTGAGAAGAGACTAGAGTGCATAAAATACCTTGATATTCCATAAACATGTACCTACATGAGATTTGTCCTAGTTCTACCCTTGGGAAGTAGAACACCCTCCATCGGAGTAGGGTAGACTCCGGATTCGATGCCTAGCTAGTATTGTCTATGTCAGTTATTTCCTATTCTCATCATGTGGGATACACTCTAGTATTTTATAAGTTCTACAACATTTAGGTAGTTGAATGTGACGCTATGTAGACATGACACGAGTAATATTTGACGGTGCTAGAGTATAAGTTCCCTAGGTCTTTCTAACACCATCATGTGAAGTCCTTAATGAATGAAATGTCTTCTAATTGACTTAATGAATGATTATGACTGTTACGCCCCTTAAATTTCATGACCTATATTAGTGACTAAAATGTCAAGTAATAATGATTTTAGGTCTAAATAAGTATAAATAACTTGTTTGAGAAGTTTCGGAGCCATAACATTAAAGAAAAGCCTTAACGTCTGAAAACTAGCGAAATTCAACTATGTTGATGTCCCTATATTTGGTTAAGGTTTCGGATGGTCATATGAAGTACAATACTTATAAAAAGACTTTAATTAGGTATATTGTAGTATATAGAGTCTAAACGTCCCAAAACGACGCCACAAGGAAAACCAGAAGGGTCCTTGGGAAGGACTTAATGTTGGGCGAGCAAGCTGCAAGACAGCTTGCTCACAAGCAGATTCTGGTGGTTGCTGCGCGTCGCGTAGCCATCACGTGGGAATATGGTGTTGGCCTCGCAATGCAGGTCTTCCACGGACCTCACTGCCTCAGCTTAAATTTCGAAAATAAATTGGGTAATTAGCCTCGCGTTACGAATATACTTCCCAGATATTGTAAAAGTCGTATTTTGGGTGTTTTGACTTCGCAAATAAGCCCATTTAAGTGAGGGGTCTTTTGGGTGATTTAATTTATCACTATATAATGTATTAGGGTCAGTTTTAACTCAATTTTATCACCCAAATCAATTCCCACAAGTTGAACTCAAAAATCTCTCTCTATCTCCCTCCCAAATTCTCTCTTCCTCCAAACTCCATTGAAGACCACTAGAGCTCCAAGAAGAAGATCAAACCTTCAAGTTTTTCAACTCAATTTCGTGGATCTCTCATCTATAAAGTATGGTTTCTTTCACTCTTGGGAATCCTTTCCCCAATAGGTCCTTCAAAAGATGATTTCTAAATTCCCCAAAACAAGGGTTTTTCTCCTCACATGGGTCTTCTTTCTAAAATAAAATTGTGAGTTAATTGTGATGAATTATGATGAATGAATGTTGTTTAAGTATGAATTAATTGTTAATTGATGAATTCCTATGAGTTCTCCCTTGACCAATGTCTTTCCCCTAAATCCCTAATTTCTTGGATTGATTAAGGTGAATTGTTGAGGGTGATGAACATGTCACTTGTTTACTTCGATTTTAGTTATGTTAATACTTCATGAATTGCCCTATTTCATATTTTGGTTATGATTTATTGGGTATTGAAGTATGAAGTCCCATGAAGGGCAATGGGGTATGATCTTGATTCTCCTTTGATCTCAATTATGCAAAGTGAAATCTATTTATGTGATACTGATGCTATAGCTAATTGTGTTGTTGTGATGTTGGTGACAAGGATCCCTCATCCCTAACCCTATATCTATGAATTGGCTATAAAGTACGTAATTATGTTATGGTATGATCATTATATGATTGAATGTAGTTTCTCATGATTATAATGTCGGGCCTAAAAGTGTAAAGATAGTTCTCACTTATGATCACCTATGAGATATTATGATAAGATGTTCACCTAAGGGTCTAGAATGAGGCTAATGTGAACTTGTATGATGATATATGATGATTTCTAAAAGGAATAATTGTTTAGAATGGAAAGGGCATGTAAATGAGATGGAGGTCTCACGTTAGTAAGTCCGGCCTTTCACATGGGTTTCTTCACATTAGTAAGGCCGTATTCCAAATATATGTGTTGTATAATGAGATTGAAACCCTCACATTAGTAAGTCAAGGTTTCTAGAAGCAATCTCCTTGTCCCTTAACTATGTGCCCGCATAGGAGTCTAGCTTAGTGGATCCAGCTAGATAGCTATGTACGAATGGTTGCACCTTAGGCAAGTGTTAACCCTCTCTTTTAGGTGTGGAAGTAGAACATCGGATTCTATGTAGCTCACATGGTCTCATGTCGGTTATGGTACTTATTTCCCTAAAGTAAAGGTATGAACGAGTTATGTATGTGAACTTCTATTAGGGTTGTCTTAAAGGTTACTACAAGTGTGAGGGAGGGTATGTGATTTCTCTTACACATTGCACATGTGGAATCTTATAGGATGATTATAGTAGTGTTCTTTTATGATTATGATTAAGACTATGGTTATGTTAATAAGCTATGATCAAGTATTGATTAATTAGCATGTTATGAAAGTATGTTGTAAGTATGAAGTAGTTTCTTAATGTGATATGTAGCCTTGGATGGGATTATGGGGTTCTATCTTTGGCATTGCACAATTATTGCTTTGGTGATCTACTTGTTGGGTTGTTATTAAGTCGAATTGACTTATTTTGCTTCTTATATGTACGTGTTGAGATAAATTTATAGAAAGCATGGTTTTGAGTAAATTTCCTTTCTCATGCATTGATGATTTTGTGCATAGGAGTCATACTTAGTACATGTGGTTTGTACTAACCCATATTTTCTCCGTTTTTCCCAAACAATTTAGGTTCGGTCCATTGAGGAGATTCATGGTCTTTGAAGAAGAAGACTTGGCTCTTTCCTAAGTCTATTGGTGAGTCCTCATGAGTTCCGAGGATAAAGCCACTCATCAAGCCTTATTTGTTTTGTGTATGTTTTGAGATAATTATTCCATTCTCATGTTGAGACTTTCATTGTAGCCTGTTTTAATAGACTAAGGGTTATGCCCAATCTATTTTGATTCATTTTTTAGATGGTTTAATGTGAGACAAAGTATTAGACTAAATTCCTATATGTTGTATGTTGATTATGCGAGAAGCCTATGTATGCTTCCTATGTTGAGGTCGATGTAAACCTCCTTGCTATATAAGTAAAAGTTTTAATTTTTCCGCATTTTTGACTTATGATTGCTATGACTAATGCTAACAGGCTTGTCTTAGTGTTCGTAGAAGACAATGACGCCGGTAACGACTAGGGTGTACTTTGGGTCGTTGTAAACTTGGTATCAGAGCATCATGTTAAGTATTCTTAGGAATGATGTCTCACTAAACCACGTCTATGTAGGGTCTTATTCATAATTCTGAAGTGCGCCACACTTATGAATGAGGAACTATGTGATTCTTATGAACTCTAACTCTATTGCTATTCCTTAGTCGTGCCTAAGAGTCTTAACTCTATCTAGTCCTTTATTCTAATCCTTTCATTGTGCTTATAGGCAATTAATACAAGGAGGAACAATGCTCGAAGGTCCAGAGAAGAGAATTTGAATGAGGCGGTTCCCCCTCAAGCTCCTCAAAAACCTCAAGTTCCCATTGAAGAAGGGGCTATGTCTAATGTTGAGAAAAGGTAGGGTATTCATATCTTGAATTAAGTGTAGCCTACCCAAGTTGCTAGGGATGCAAGGGTGCAAGTGAACCCCAATGCTAACACTACCGCTTCATGAATTAGGGATTTCACAAGGATGAATCCCCCTACTTCATATGGTTCTAAGGTTGAGGAAGATCCACAAGGGTTCATTGATGAAGTGTTCAAAGTTCTTGATGCTACGGGTGTTTTTTCTCAAGAAAAGGTGGAATTAGCTGCCTACCAACTCAAAGGCATAGCTCAAGTTTGGTATGAGCAATAGAAGGATGAGAGGCGGGTTATAGAAGGTCGGATTACTTGGGGAGATTTCAAAATGGCTTTACTTGATAGGTTATTTCCCGTGGAACTAAGGGAGAGAAAAATTCAAGAATTCATCAACCTTCGTCAAGGGGGTATGAGTGTGAAGGAGTATAGCCTCAAGTTCACTTAATTATAACATGAACAAATTTGTCACGGGGATATACGATCTTGTAGTTAATGAATGTAGATTGTCTATGTTGATTCCTAGCATAGACATCTCTCGTCTCATGGTTAATGCCGAAGAAATTGAGGAGCAATATCTTAAGCAAGTTGGTAGGGAGTTGAAGAAGGTAAGAACCGAAGATGGAAATTCTTCTAAGACTAGATTTGAGGTTCAAGACAAACCAAGGTTCAAGAAAAGGTTTTCCAATAAAGGCTCTTCTAATTCTCCAAGGGTCAACAAGAGTAAGGTGCCTACTCCCAAGCCCCAAGAGGGTAAATGTAGTGGCTAGTATGTTGATAGGCCTCTTTGTTCTAAATGTGGTAGAAGACATGAGGGCAAGTGCCTTGTTGGTTCGGGTAATTGCTATAGTTGTGGAAACAGTGGTCACATAAAAAGAGATTTCTCTATGATGCGGAATCAAGGAAGGGAAAATTCTCAAGCTCAAGCAAGTGCTCCAAACCCGGATGCTCCTAATAAGAATCGCTTCTATTCTCTCCAATCCCGAAGTGATCAAGAGAGCACACTGTACGTGGTCACCGGTATGTTACGCTTATTCTCCTTTGATGTATATGCTGTGTTGGACCCCGGTTCCACATTATCCTTTGTTACCCCTCTTGTATCCATGAAGAGAGTTAGGGATCTTGAATCCGAAGTCCCTCTCATAGAGTCGGTACCCGTAGTGAGTGAATTTCTGGAGATCTTTCCCGATGATCGTCTCAGAATTTCTCCCAAACGAGAGATTGACTTCGACATAAACTTATTGTCGAATACACAACCTATTTCAATCCCTCCTTATTGGATGGCCCCAACCGAGTTGAAAGAACTAAAGGCTCAACTCAAAGATTTGCTAGATAAGGGTTTTATTCAAAAGAGCGTATCTCCATGGGGTGCCCCGGTATTGTTTGTGAAGAAAAAGTATGGGTCCTTGAGAATGTGTATCGATGAGCGTCAATTAAACAAAGTCACTATAAAGAATAGGTACCAACTCCCTAGGATTGATGACTTATTTGATCAATTCCAAGGAGTGAGTTAATTTTCAAAGATTGACTTGAGGTCGGGTTATCATCAACTTAGAGTGAGGGAGGTTGATATTCCAAAAACGGTATTCGAAACAAGATATGGTCACTCTGAATTCCTAGTGATGTCATTCGGTCTAACAAATGCCCCTGCGGTATTCATGGATCTTATGAATCGAGTTTTTATAAAGTATCTTGATTTGTTTGCGATTGTCTTCATTGATGACATTTTGATATACTCTAGGAGTGAAAATGATCATATGAGACATATGAGGATAGTTTTGCAAGTTCTCAAGGATAACCAAATTTTTGCTAAGTTTAGCAAGTGTGAGTTTTGGTTGAGGTCGGTTGCATTTGTTGGACACATTGTCTCTAGTGAAGGGGTAGAGGTTGATCCAAGGAAGACAGAACTGGTCAAAGGTTGGCTGAGACCTTTGATGCCTATCGACATCCGAAGTTTTCTAGGTTTGGACGGTTACTATAGGAGGTTTGTCGAGGGATTTTCATCTATCGCATCTCAATTAACAACATTAACCCAAAATAAGTCTAAATTCGAATGGTCGGAATTGTGTGAAAAGAGTTTCCAATTATTGAAAGATAGAGTCACCTCCACTCCGGTATCGACCTTACCGGAGGGTACCGAAGGCTTTGTGATTTATTGTGATTCCTCCCGAGTGGGTCTAGGATGTGTTCTCATGCTATATGGAAAAGTCATAGCGTATGCCTCAAGACAACTCAAGACACATGAGAATAATTATCCAACTCATGACCTTGAGCTTGCGGCCGTGGTATTTGGTTTGAAATTTTGGAGACACTATCTTTATGGGGTGCATGTAGATGTATTCAACGATCACAAAAGTCTTCAATATGTATTCACCCAAAAAGACTTGAATTTACGCAAAAGGAGATGGTTAGTGCTTTAAAAGGATTATGACATGAGTGTCATTTACCATCCCGGAAAAGCTAATGTTGTGGAGGATAGTTTGAGTCGAGTGTCTATGGGTAGTGTGGCTCATGTTAATAATGAAAAAAAAGAACTAGTCAAGGATGTTCATAGGTTCGCCCATTTGGGTGTTCGACTAGAAGAATCGTCGAAGGGTGGTTTTATGGTTCTTCATAACTCCGAGTCGTCTTTAGTGGTGGATGTCATGTCTAAGCAACATCTTGATCCTCAAATGATGGAGTTGAAAAAGTCGGTCCTTAACAAGAATAGTGAATCTTTCTTCCAAGGGAAGGATGGGGTACTTAGGTACCAAGGGAGGTTATGTGTGCCGGATGTGGATAGTTCAAGGGATAAAATCATGGATGAGGCTCATGGATC
The DNA here is from genome assembly GCA_016801875.1 of Solanum sitiens. Lineage (NCBI taxonomy): Eukaryota > Viridiplantae > Streptophyta > Magnoliopsida > Solanales > Solanaceae > Solanum > Solanum sitiens. The sequence continues at coordinate 330,709 of JABWTJ010000064.1, read as the reverse complement.
CTGATACTCCATCCATCCGGGGGCCACCAAGATATATCATGACTTGTGTGACATCTATTGGTGGAATGGAATGAAAGGGAGGTGGCTAAGTTTATGTCGAGGTGTCCAAATTGCCAACAAGTCAAAGCCGAGCATCAAGGCCCAGGTGTACTAACCCAAGATATTGATATTCCCACTTGGAAGTGGGAAGATGTCAACATGGACTTTGTGGTAGGTTTTTCTAGAACAAGTCGACAACATGACTCCATTAGGGGCATAGTGGATAGGTTCAACAAGTCATCCCATTTCCTTCTCGTAAAGGTTTCTTACCCGGCGGAGGAGTATGCTAAATTGTATGTTAGAGAGATTGAGAAGCTACATGGGTCCCCATTGTCGATCATTTCGGATAGATGATCCCAATTCATTTCACACTTTTGGAGATCTTTCCAAAGTGAACTTTGTGCGCAAGTAAAACTTAGCACCGCTTTCCACCCTCAAACGGATGGACAAGCGGAGCGCACCATCCTAACTCTAGAAGATATGTTAAGGGCGTGTGTGATTGATTTCAAGAGCAATTGGGATGATCATCTACCCTTAATTGAATTCTCCTACAACATAGCTACCATGCAAGTATCGGTATGGCACCTTTTGAAGCACTTTATGGTAGAAGGTGACGGTCCTCGATTGGATGGTTTGAAGTGGGTGAGTTTGCTCTTCTTGGTCCCAAATTAGTGTATGAGGCCACCGAGAAGGTTCGACTCATAAGGGAGAGGTTTAAAACGTCTTTTTTTTGGCAAAAGTCTTATTCCTACAATAGAAGAAGGGACATTGAATTCGAACTACGAGATTGGGTCTATTTGAAAATTTCACCTATGAAAGGGGTGATGAGGTTTGGAAAGAAGGGGAAACTTAGTCCCCGTTATGTGGGGCCGTCTAAAATTTTGAAGAGGATCGGGAGCGTTTCTTTTGAGTTGAAGTTGTCAAATGAGTTGGTAATGTTTCATCTAGTATTCCATGTTTTTATGCTTTAAAAGTGTATTGGTGATCAGGTTTCCATTCTCCCTCTAGAAGGCTTAGGGGTAAAGGAGGAACTTTCTTATGAACAGGTCCCGGTTGAAATCTTGAATCGTCAAATTAATAAATTGAGGAATAAGGAGGTTGTCTCCGTAAAAGTACTATGGAGGAACCACCTTGTTGAGGGTGCAACATGGGAGGCCGAGGACGACATGAAGACCTGCTATCCTCATCTCTTTTCCCCTACTCCTATACAATATTAAGGTTAGTAATTCCTTATATGACTATTAGGAATAATGTTGAAGTTATCATGTTTATCTAGTATGTTCATATTCTTGTAGAAATTCATGCCTAAAATGAGTTTTTGTGATATATGGTTGTCATTATTAAGTTGCACTTAAATATGTAGTGGGCTATATTGCTTTCATGAGGAGTGTTTTGGGCATGTTTTGATGTTGTGTTGATAAGAAATTAGTATGTCAACTTTAATGTTCATATTAATCTCATAATTCAAATGGAGAAGGTAGTACCTCCTTATGTGATATGAAAAGATGAGCTAGTGTTATGGTATGTTGTGAATTAAGTTCCTATTTGTTGATTCTATGTTTATATGTTGAAAGGATTTTAAATTTTCTACAATGAGATTTGACTCACTATGTTATTGTTTGTTGGTTGGCTGCTAGTCTTGCGTCTTTTTTCCTTTTTCCCAACAGAAGGTTTAAGGTGTCATTCGGGGACGAATGTTCCTAGAGGGGGGGGTATTGTAACACTCCTTAAATGCCATGACCTATAATAGATCCTAAAATGTCAAGTAATAATTATTTTAGGTCTAAATAAGTTTAAATAATTTGTTTGAGAAGTTTCGTAGCCATAACATTTAAGAAAAGCCTTAACGTCCGAAAACTAGCAAAATTCAACTATGTTGACTTCCCTATGTTTGGTTAAGATTTCGGAGGGTCATATGAAGTCCAAAACTTGTAAAAAGACTTTGATGAGGTAGAGTGTAGTATATAGATTCTAAACGTACCCGAAGTTGGGCGAGCAAGCTGCCAAGGCAGCTTGCGCGCAGGCAGATTCCGGTGGCTGCTGCGCGCCGCGCAGCCATCACATGGGAACCTGCTGTTGGCCTCGAGAATCGGGGCTGACACGTACCTCACTGCCTCAGCTCAAAATTCGAAAATAAATTGGGGAATTAGCCTCGCGACGCTCCCCTACTTCCCAGATATCGTAAAAGTCATATTTTGGGTGTTTTGACTTCACAAATAAACCAATTTAAGTGAGGGATCTTTTGTGTAATTTAATGGATGACTATATAATGTATTAGAGTCAGTTTTAGATCAATTCAACACTATCAAGTCCCACAAGTTGAACTCAAAAATCTTTCTCTCTCCCAAATTCTCTCTTCCTCCAAAACTTCATTGAAGACCATTAGAACTTCAAGAAGAAGATTAAGCCTTCAAGTACTTAAACTCAATTTTGTGTCTCTATAATCTATAAAGTATGGTTTCTTTCACTCTTGGGAATCCTTTCGCCAAGAGGTCCTTCAAAAGATGATTTCTAAATACCCCAAAAACAAGGGAATTTCTCCTCACATGGGTTTTATTTCTAAAACAAAATTTTGAGTTAATTGTGATGAATTATGATGAATTAATGTTGTTTAAGTATGAATTAATGGTTAATTGATGAATTCCTATGAGTTTTTCTTTGACCCATGTCTTTCCCCTTAATCTCTAATTTCTTGGATTGATTAAGGTGAATTGTTGAGGGTGATGAATGTGTCACTTGTTTACTTCAATTTTAGTTATGTTAATACTTCATGAATTGACCTATTTCATATGTTGGTTGTGAGTTCTAGGGTATTGAAGTATGAAGTCCCATGAAGGGCAATGAGGTATGATCTTGATTCTCCTTTGATCTCAATTATGCAAGGTGAAATCTACTTTAGTGATAATGATGCTATAGCTAATTGTGTTGTTGTGATGTTGGTTACAAGGATCCCTCATACCTAACTATAGATATAAGAATTGGCTATAAAGTACATAATATGTTATGGTATGATAATTATATGATTGAATGTAGTTTCTCATGATTATAATGTCGCAACTAAAAGTGAAAGGATAGTTATCACTTATCATCACCTATAAGCTATTATGATAAGATGTTCACCTAAGGGTCTAGAATGAGGCTAATGTGAACTTGTATGATGATATATGACGATTTCTAAAGGGAACAATTGCTTAGAATCAAAAGGGCATGTAAATGAGATGGAGGTCTCACGTTAGTAAGTCCGCCCTTCCACATGGGTTTCCTCAAGTGAGTAAGTCCGGATTCCCAATATAAGTGTTGTCTCATGAGATGGAAACCCTCATGTTAGTAAGTCAAGGTTTCTAGAGGCAATCTCGTAGTCCCTTAACTATGTGTCCGCATAGGACTCTAGCTTAGTGGATCCACCTAGATAGCTATGTACGAATAGTTGCACCTTAGGCAAGTGTTAACCCTCTCTTTTCGGCGTAGGAGTAGAAAACCGAATTCTCACATGGTCTCATGTCGGTTTTGGTACTTATTTCACTAAAGTAAAGGTATGAACGAGTTATGTATGTGTATTTTAGAGTTGTCTTAAAGGTTACTACATAGTGTGAGGGAGGATATGAGACTTCTCTTACACATTGCATATGTGGGATCTTATAGAATGATTCTAGTAGTGTTCTTTCATGATTATGATTATGACTATGGTTATGTTAATAAGCTATGATTAAGTATTGATAAATAATCATTTTATGAAAGTATGTTGTAAGTATGAAGTGGGTTGCTTAATGTCATATTTAGCCTTGGATGGGATTATGGGGTTTTATCTTTGACTTGCACAAGTATTGCTTGGGTAATCTTTTTGTTGGGTTGCTATTATGTCGAATTGACTTATTTTGCTTCTTATATGTACATGTTGAGATAAATTGATAGAAATCATGGTTTTGAGAAAATTGTACTTTTCTCATGTATTGATGATTTTGTCATAGGAGTCATACTTAGTACATGTGGTTTGTACTAACCCATATTTTCTCCCATTTTCCCAAACATTTTAGGTTCTGTCCATTGAGGAGATTCGTGGTCATTGAAGAAGAAGACTTCTTGGCTCTTTCCTAAGTCAATTGGTGAGTCCTCATGAGTTCCGAGGATAACGCCACTCATCAAGCCTTATTAGTTTTGTCTATGTTTTGAGACAATTTCTCATGTTGGTACTTTCATTGTAGCCTTTATGGCCTATTGTAATAGACTAAGGGCTATGCCCAAACTATTGTGATTCATTCTTTAGCTGGTGTAATGTGAGACAAAAGTATAAGACTAAATTCCTATATGTTGTATGTTGATTATGCGAGAAGCCTATGTATGCTTCATATGTCAAGGTTTATGTAAACCTCCTTGCTACATAAGCAAAATTTTTAATTTTTCCGCATTTTGACTTATGATTGCTATGACAAATGCTAAGAGGCTTGTGTTAGTCCTCGTAGAGGACGATGACGCCGCTAACGACTAGGGTGAACTTTGGGTCGTTACAATGACAATAGCTAATGTATGTTGTCTAGAATGTGCTCTATATAGGGTAGCTTTGAGGGTTACTTAGGTAAGGTTGAAGAGGGCGTATGGGTGGTATCTTCTTGTCCTACTTAGGTGAATCTTGGAGTAACCTTAGGTGGGGAGTAAATCAAAGGAAAAAGGGAACAATCTTATCTTAGGTAGTCTTAAGGATTGTTTAGGTAGGCTTAAAGAGAGTGTATGGGCTGTCTCTTCTTGTCTTACTTAAGTAAGACTTAGGATAACCTTTGGTGGGAGGTGTATACGTTTATATAAGTTGAAGTTATGTTGATGCTATACTGTGGAATGTGACTTATATGCATATAGGTTGACTTTAAAGTGACTATTATACTTGTCTTAAAAGGGTTTTCTGAAAATGATCAGGTTTCCATACAAAAGTCTATTTATCACGATTTTATGCATTATGGCATACTTAGAACAAGTGTTTGTACCAATTCCATACATTTTGTCTATCTCTAAAGGTGTAGGTGGAATTTGAGAGGAGTCTCGAAGTGGAAGCTTGGATTAGTGTTCATTCAAGCAAAGAGTTGGTATGTCCTCACTAGATTTGAGGACATCTTGATGTTTAGATTTCCTTATTGAAAGTATTGTATTAGACTTAGCTATTTTGTATATGATGAAGTATGGGTCATTTCCCAATATATTTGTATGTCTAAGATAGAGATTTTGAGACTTATCTTTTCATTATGTTTTTCTATAAAAGAGATATTTTGAAGTATTATTATTTTATGTGAAAAGTTTTAATTCAGCACTTCTTTTCATACATGTATGCAATGAACGATGTCAAAGGGCTTGTACAAGACCTCTGAGAGGTCAAGTATGCCGTGTTCCAATTTGATAATGCCCTAAATTCTAAGGGGTACTCTAAGGTCATAACAAACACGAGGCCATAGTGTTAGCATTTTGAGGCACTCGAGGTCCAACCTCTCTATTCACTTGGACCATCATAGACTGAACTTCAAAAGTGATGGCATTAGCTTGAGAGGTCATGGCTAAAGCCAAAGTTATAAAGGCTGCCCTTATATCTCCATCGGTCCTCGGTGGAGGAACATCCGGAACTTGATCTCCCATAGCTATTTCTTCAAGTGGAGGCACTTGGTTGTCTTGTGGAGGCATTTGATTGTCATTAGCTCCCACATTAGACATTTCTTCTTTGGCCCTTATAGAAGGTGCTCTTCGAGTATTCATACCTAAAACCACAATACAAGGTTTAGGTGAAAACACATAGTAATACTCTAGAGGCACGACATAGTAATACAAGAAGATGAGAGTTTCTAAGCATCACATAGATTGTCATTCATAAGTGTGGCGCGCTTTGCAATTATGAATAAGAATCTACATAAACTTGGTTTAATGACACATCATTTCTAGGGATATTCAACCTCATGCTCTGATACAAAGTTTGTAACATCCGGGAAGTACCCTCTAGACATAATCGTCGTCGTCATCCTCGGAGAGGACACGGACTAGCCTCTTCGCATTCATAATTACATTCATAGTTTAAAATGCAAAATTTTTAAAACTTTTAATCTATACTACTTCATGATGTTTACTTAAACTTATCGCTTACACATAATCTATTTATATCGAGTATACATAGATCCTTCGTATAAGAAGATTACATAGTCTTCTACTTTTATGGAACAAATATATATAAGATACAATATAGTCTTACAACGTATGTCTCATATCATAACCATCTAAACAATATATAACAATTGGGACTAGACCATACATCAATACAATAAAAGCCAAATATATATTATACAATCATAGTACTCAAATGAAAGAGAATGAACAAAGTGTCCTTAAGACTAATCAACATCCAATGCTAGAAAGAGGCATTGTCCTCGAAGTGGTGAGGACCTACCCAACTTGGAGAATGAGGATCCAAGTCTTCTTTCAAAAGTCATCACGAACCCTTCAACGACAGGAACCTAAAATGTTGGGCAAAAAGGGAGAAATGGGGTTGACACATCACTTGTACTAAGTATAGGAACATATGCACATCCAACATAGAAATAATGCTAAAAAGGGACATTTCATTAAAAAATGCTAATTTACTTTGAAAACACATTATACATTCAAGACCAAAAGCAAGACCATTGCTCATGAACCCCCATTAAGTCCACTAGTGCAATGTGTAAGGCCCCATAACCTCACTCAACCAAGTAAACCCAACAAGAACCACAACTAATTCCCAACTTCACACACCATATCACTAAGAGTAAACATCATCATACTTTAGCAATAGAGACGAAACACATGTTCATAAGTGAAACAAACATCACATAGTGTCATTAACATGTAAGATCATCATATACATATCATTTACATTTATAAGCATATACATACATAATAACATCCTTCTAAGACTTCCCTCAAGGCTAACTAGTGCAATGTATAGATAGAGTCTCATACCCCTTCCTAGACTAAGCTAAATTTTTAGGTCACCTTAGTTAGAGATAACTTCATTACTTTATTTTTTTTTACCTTTTGGGAACATCTTCCCATAACCGACATAGACCACATGAGCTAATGTGAAATCCGGTATCATAGAACCATACACCAAAAGAAGGCGGATTACTTGCCAAGGTAGTACCAAAACATGAACATAGCATCTATGTGGATTCACTAGCTAGTATTCCTATGGGGGCAACATAGTTCAAAAACTAGAAGATATAGTTAGGCTACGTGCATTATAGTCTCCAATATCATGAGTACATTAGTTTTCCTACCTTGCCTATGTGGGAAGGGACACTCCTCACTCTAATTCACTCGGTTCTAAGATAGATTCCCTTTTGAAATGTCTTCAAGCCTTTATTAATCATCATAGCTTAGTTTAGGTCATAGGTTCTGTCCCTTATATGGTCATCCTTAGAGATCAATAGAAATTGCATGAGTATTGTCCTTTCATTACAATCCATACATGTGATATTAGCACATTTACATTATCGCATTAATGTAAGGCACATAGGTAAGTCATCATATCCTTATATCATTACATCTTAGACAACAATTCACAAGTAATAATTCAAGACATTTCAATTCAACATCATACAACCCCTACTCAATTTTATCATAAGGTATACCTCAATACAACTTCATCACTAAACAAAAGTGATCATAATTGATGTAAAGGATTGAGATCACAAGACTTACCCCAATCTCCGTCACAAGAAATAATCAAGGTTTTACCATCAACCATCCGATTAAACCAAAAAATGGGTGTAATGTCATCACACAATAGTAATCAACACAATATTGAAGTCAATTGAATCACTACACAACAATTCATCACTAGTTCATTGCCTAGGGTTAAGGACTTAGGTCAAATCATGATCTACTTCACACCCTAGGTTAATTAATCAAGAACTAGCATAATTGATTCATAATAAATTACAATCAAAGTATAATAACCAAAAGAAAACCATAAACAAAGCAATGTAGAAGATCATATTCGTAATAGAAGAAACCCCACTTCAAATTCATCTTTTTGAAATCAATTTGGAGGAATCCCAAAGTTTAAAGGAATCCCATACCTTGTTAAATTTTCAATTGAGTTACATTGGTTGATTGATAGAACTTGATATTTTGGACTTTGATGTCATATTGGTTTGGATTGGTTACATGCTTGGTTTTCTTCAACTGGTTGTAGAAGAAGGGTAGTTAAATTAAAATTTCCTAGTGAACCCGTTTTAGAGTGGAATGGGGGAAACTCAATCCCTAGATGTCAAATTATTTCATGTCTAAAATCTTGTAATATGTGTCTATCATATAGTGAGTGTGAAGTTTGAGTCAGACACTTCTCTATTAGAGTCGGTCCCCGCAGTGAAAGATTTTTCCGTAAGTCTTCCTCGATGACATGCCCAAAATTCCTCTCCAATAGGAAATACATTTCGGCATTGATTTATTATCACATACTAAACCTATTTCAATTCATCCTTACTGGATGGCTCGAGCAAACTTGAAAGAATTTAAAGCTCAACTCAAGGATTTTCTAGATAACGGTTATATACAACCAAACATATCTCCATAGGGAACTCCTGTATTTTTTGTGTAAATGAAAGATGGGTCTCTTTAACTGTGTATGGATTACCGACAATTGAAAAATGCCACTTTAAAGAATAAGTATTCTCTCCCTAGAATTGATGATTTGTTTGACCAACTCCAAGGGCTGAATTGCTTTACAAAGATAAATTTGAGGTCGGGTTATCACAAACTTAGAGAGAGGGGTTTTGATATTCCTAAAACGGCATTCTGAACTAGATATGGTCACTGTGAGTTCCTAGTCATGTCTTTCAGTCTAACAAATGCCTCAGTGGCTTTCATGGACCTTATGAATTGAGTTTTTAGAGGTTATGTTGATGTGTTTGTGATTGTCTTTATTGACGACATCTTGATATATTCCAAGAGTGAGAGTGACCATATGAACCAACTGAGGATAGTTATGCAAGTCCTTAAGTATAACCAACTCTTTGTCAAGTTTAGTAAATGTGAATTTTCGTTGAGATTGATTGGTTTCACTACTAAAAAAATGAACTTTAGGGACAATTGTTTTGTGGCAATAAGCAAATTTCCGCTCATGTGAGGCAAAATATTAACGGTTAATTTTTAATGGCCGGCAATATGTACACTATTCATAGCAATTCCAAGAAATAGTCTCTAAAAGATGCTTTTTATTTTCTGAAAATTAGAACTCCCACTCTTTCTTTAATTTCCCCCCATTCTCCAATTTCTGGAAAAGAAGAACTCCTCATCAATAAGGAATACATTAATAAAAAGACCTCTACACGCTTCTAATAAGGAAAATAGGCCTAAAAACAACTCCCAACGTCTAACAAGATATATTCATAGCAGCAGCGACCTTCCAACTGCGTATTTTGAATCAAGAAGCTACTCATTGCAGTAACTACATCCAAGAACAACAAAAATATAAGGTTTGCTGGTCGCGCTCCCGTCCCCTCCTCTATTTCTATGATGTTTCTATTGCGCTATCATTGAGAATTTAGCCCTATAAATTTTGCTCTATTTTGTTCATTATATTTACGCATTAACAGGAAGAAAAAGCAGAAACTACACTTGACGAGCTGATCAATATTAAGGTATTAACTGCGATTTCCAAGTGACTTGAGATTCCTTATAGTATCGTTCTTGTGTTGCTGATGTCTTGCTGCTAGTATTTTGAATGGATTCCTCTTTTAAACGATGAAAACGTCTGGTTGTTATACCAGAATGAGCCTTTGGGGAGACTGATACAACACACTAGAATATTTACAATAAAATTCATAAACAAGCTCTTCAAATTGAATTATATTTAAAACATCATAAGTTTTTCTTTTTATATTTTTCAGTATGCCTTTAGTGTTTGGACGTATGGCTTACATATTGTTTGTTATTTAGTCCCAGAACTAATGTTCGTGTTCCCTTTTTCTTATCGCCTAGAATGAAATGCTTGAAATTTATATTTTCGTAAGTAAAGATTTTATTTATCAAGTGATCATTATAAACCAGTCCAGCATTAAGCCTTTCCTATGTATCTCTTATATGATTTGGTTGACTAGTACCTGTCAAGTTGTCCTTCAGTTCTCCCCCAGAAAATCATTTGGAGCTTTTAATAGAAGTGAAGAATGAGTTTTTTTTCTTGGCATAAAGAGTAAACTATTAAAGTTCACAAAAATAAAGTAAGTTATTTGAAGGAGGCTCTAATGTTTTCGATAATACCTACAGTTGGACATGCATTATTAATTTGTTCACATATCCTTGATAGTGTGTTTCACATCTGTACTTTATTTCCCTTTTTTTCATAAAAGATATCAGAAGAATAAGTACCATAGTGTAGCAAGAAACAAATTCCCATAAGAATAAGTACCAAAGTAAAACTGCAACGGTTTTAATCATGCAATGCTGGTTAGTGTAACATTTTTGTTTTCAGGAAAAAATGGTACAGTTATTTGACAAAGTTTATGGATTTTTCAATACAATGATATTATTATTCTAGTGGATCATTGAATTTTATTGGATATGAGCTAGTGGGCATAGTATGGTGGATAAATCCCCTCGATTGTACTGGTATGCATGGAAAACTTTCTTTATCTAAGCAAAATGTGTGACCTTTATTTTCAGTTTATTTCTCAAATCAAAGTTGTCATCTTTAATAACTTATTCTGAATGCAGACTTTGCATTGATTTATTTGCTTTTGATATATTTTTTGTGATCTTCTTACTTTTTTGTGGCTTGTGCTATTGGTATCGGAAATTGTTGTTGCTTTCCATTTATTATTGCTATTCTATACATTGTAGCTTATAAGGCAATGGTCTCGTGATTTTTCTAGTTTCTTTAACCTTATTTTTTTTTTCTCTACGAGTAATTCCTTGTAGGGGAATCTATATGTGGAGATAGTTCTCTGCCATATAGGTACATTAAGATGATTGATAATCATATGTAATTATCTTGTTGTGGTTTGATCCACTTGAGTGTTGACCCTTATGAATGCATTTGAAAGGTCTCTTCCTATGCACCTTTTTATCTTAGATGAATTTAATGAAATTTCTTATTTTGTCTATAGATTGATTGTATTTTATGATTCCCTTAACACATTCATGAGCTACAAGGATGGAGAAGAAGATAGTCATGCAATAAAGTAAGGTTTGCATGAGTAAAGTATGTAATTAGACTAGGTAAATGTCGTGAAAAATATATATGACTTTTTCCTCCTATTGATAAGTTTAAGATAAGGCTTCTTTAAGATGAATTTGGCTGATCATATTAGCTGATTACGTTGTTCATACATTAAATCTTCCATTGGTAGACTGGAAACTTAGAATTAGGAGCATTAAAGAAGTGGTCGATATAATTTCATTTCCTTGAAGATATATGTTTTCCGTTCTCTGAAAGAAGATCCTTGGGATGTTCTCTTTAGAAGAAACTTAAATGAACATTTAGTTAACTAAGATAATTGGCAACTGAACGGAGTGCTTGTTGTTCCTTCGTAGTGTCAATCGTGGCAAAATGTCATTATGTCTAGTAATTAAGTTGATGTAGAATCACAAAACAAGATCAATCTACTATATTCCAAGAACATGAGTGGGCTCCAAAATTCAGCAGCTCATTCAGTAGAAGGTATTCTCTCTTTGAAAACACATGTGTTAATTGATGATTTAAATCAGGTCAGGTTTTCTCCCATTGGATTCTCTTCACAAGAAAACATATTTGGAAATCATGGATCAAGGAATTTACTTTTTTCGCATACTATAAGTATAATTAATGTTTGTGCGACATTTGTTTAAATGATTATTTCAATACTTTTTATAGAAAGGAGCAGCCAAAGAAGATGTTGAAAAACTGTCAAAGTACATATTCCAACACAATTATTGTACTCTGAAGAAACATACTAGTGATATCCGAGGAACATTTGCTATATTCATGACCCTGTGTTGGGGAGATTCACCATTTGATGAAAGCAGAGTTCCCGTATATGATTCTTTATGTAGCGTTGCTTTTGTTTTTACTTTCCTCTGTTACTCTAATATGTTATTTGCTTTTGGAAAATGTGTTTCTATCACGTCCCATATATCGTGAATAGGAATGTTCCATATATCTCTCTACTTATGATGATAGATATGAACTTAAGGAAGTTGGTCACCTTTTTCATTGTCCTTGTACTGACAAATGGATATTTATGAGGGCGACTTGCCCTCATTGCAAATGAAACATCTTTAGGGCTAGCAGTTGTTGTGGAGGAGTTTAAAAGAGTGTCATTGACAATACTTCATGTATTCGTTGTGAGTTTTTACAGTGTGGCTATGTACATAAAACTCTTTATAGCATATATGTATATACATAATTGTACCATTTTTTTCGAAAACAAAAAAAATATACAGACCACCTTTGCATATCTGACATCAATTCTAATACTTAGGCTGAAAATGAAATAGGCCTACACGATTAGAAGTTTTCGTATTAACTCATAAAAAAAGTGCGAATGGTAGACCACTGGATGATGATTCTGCCAAGGCAATCGTAAAATTTCTTCTTAATGTTATTTTGTAAATCATGAAACAATTAAGAATAAACATTAAAAGTGAATAAGACAATTTCAAATTCAATTTATTTTGTATTCAATGATCAGGACATGATAAATTAAAGGATACACATTAATGTAAGATCTACCGACCATAATAGCAGTCAAGAAGGAGTACCACAATCATCAAGGATATTTAGTAATGCTGAAATTACTCTACCGCATGATACTACTCAACTTTATCTTTTGACACTATTCTTTGTGTTTTCCTGCTTTGTAAATATTGTGTTGAATAGTAGAATTCCAAGAGACAAAATATAGTCAAGAGAGAATGTGAACTCTATTATTTTGGATGTGAGTGGTAGTATGCAAATGGTGAAATGCTATTCTAAATCAGTTTCTTGGATTCGATGTGACCTAATATTGTTCTAAAGCTAGCTGAATCTCTGTCTTGTTTTTCTCAAGTTTATTTGATGCTCGTTTGGTTGATTTTGAAATAAAAACCATTGAATCCAAGCCTCTCCCTACAAAATAATGTTATTGGGGCGTCTTTTTTGCTTAGAGGAGACATATTTGACTGCCTACAAATGCTAAAACATGATGTCGCCGATTGGGAGTTTTGTGCATTGCATTGCTCTTGTCCAAAGGTGAGCTAGAACCCTCAATTACATCTGGAGCTATTTCTACATAAACATCAGATTCCACAACCATATTGAATCCCATAAGTTTCTAGTAAGGGTCATTAAAATTCCGATGTTGATTAAAAAAGACGCTTCACATAGTCCAGCTCCGGAGACATACAACTACGCATTGTAGAGATGATACACCTTTGTACAAGAAGTTGCAAAGCCTGGAGTTCTTCCTTTGATGAGTTTATGGGGTAACAAATGTGCCATACACCAAAAATATCTCTCAAGGCTTGATCACATCTTCCCTTCTTCCGACTTTCAATATATGAAATGCCATCATCGCATGCATTACAAGGCTGATGCGCAAATAATTAGAGGATTATGCCTAGAATTAGACCGACCATGTGCAATCTTGTCCTCTGCTCTTTGGTACAATTTTTGAAAACCATCAAATAGTTGAAAATGAGAAGATGTGTCTTTAAACATGAGTTCTGAAGACACATATTTTCACCAGTCCGTGCCTTTGATGTTTGAATGATCCACCCATCTCACCCATAAAGTATTAGCTTTTTGAGCAATTTTCAACACGTATTTTGCCACCGCATCCTCGTCCCATATCACACATTCAATGATTTCTAGTCCTCATTCTTTTTGGTCCGACACACCAAGTCCCATGCCAGTACTGGAGCTCTATTTGTATTCACTTTTCTAGACCATATGAAGTTTTTATATACTTCTTTTATGCCCTTCAAGGCTTGTTTTGGCAACACAAACATAGAAGACCAATGGGATGTACATTTATGTTTCTTCACTGCTCAGTCGTAGTCTTTATTGGCTTTTCTTTCTTTCTTGATTCATATTTGTAGTCTTTAATTTTGTTAGTTTAATCTCCAAGAATTCCTCTCTGTTCTTTCAAAACTTTAGTATTGTCCATGTCTTTTGTATTTCAAATGGTGATGTTATCAGTTTTATTAGTTATTGTGGTTAGATCAAAGATTGATATTTTTGCATGTTTACTTTCATCCATGTCGTCATAGGATGCTAAAATTTCAGTTCTCTCATTGTATGTACATCAGCAAACCCCCATTAGGACCAAATGAAATTTACAGTTATGTCAATGTTTTTTTGGTGCATCATTTAGAAAGGTAGTAAAAGGTCTAGGTTGCTATAGTTGATTCACCATTATATAAAGTTGTTGTACAAATACTGAAATTATTCAACTAAAGTTTGATTTAGAATAATATCCTTATAATTTCTGCTTATATTGATCACCAAACAACCTGCCGAAGAGAATGCACAAATTTTGTTGCAGCAGACATGTTGTGTACTACTGTTAACAAAAAATGATCAACTTGTATATTTCTTGTCCACATAATATTGAATTACCTAGATGCTTTTTACTTGTAATTTTTAAGATTAGCCACACTACTTGCAATATTTTTATACGTTGGATTTCATCTATAGGCACATTTCTTTTTTATTCATGGTTATACAGTCCGAAGTTTGCAAATTTCATATGTGGGTGAGTTCAAAGACATTATCTAAAGAAGAGTAACAAAACTTAATTGAAGATATTATTCAGTAGTTTGAATAATATAAGTTTATTCTTAAAAGTTGTGACAGTCTATTTAAGATCAGTACTTGTTTTATTGTACTAGATTCAAAAAAGATATATTTTATTTTATATATTAATAGTAATATATATGTTATTACTATTAGCAAAAATTGTTGTTACTATGAGGCTCTCTTTTGTGAACGTGTTTGTTAGATTTTTATTTGTAGATGTTATCGATAAATGTAGTAGATATTATTAATGACGGCTAAATAATTATCATTAAATGTTATGATATTTAGCGAAATTTCAATGGTAAAACTGAATTGCCATCAAAATTATTTCCTTTTAGCACTATTTATTTCGATTTATTGAATAAAACAATGGATGCTAAAGGACCACGAATAACCGATATGAATTACCTTAAGTAGCAAACATAATTTCAGCAAACAATCACCATTAAAACTTATTCATTTTAGTTGCTATTTATTTACATGTATCGACTAAAATAATTGACACTAAGAGACCATAGTTCACCGACGTGAATTACCTTTAGCATCCAACACAATTTCCACAAAAAATTGACATATAAAGTAGTACTTTTTAACGGCTATTTATTTATATTTATCGACTAAATCAATGGAATCTAAAATACAATAGTTAGAAAATATGAATTACCTTAAGCAGCCAATGTAATTGCAGCAATCAATTGCGCAAAGCTAATTGTTTGTAGTGGCAATTCATACTAACCTTTACCAACATTTCCCACAATGGATGCAATAGCCTTTGCCGACCCCAACATTGTCGATAAAAGTTCATTTGCCTGTATAGAGTATCGTGGAAAATGTTTTTGCCGCTGAAGCCATATTTTATTGCTGCTAAAGGGCTCTTTTGTAGTGGTGTTTTCTTGGCCACATTGTTTTAAGTGAGGATATATAGGTCGATCCGAAGAAATTGGAAGCAATTAAGAATTGTACTAGACCCCTAAGTCCTACCGACATTCAAAATTTCTTGGATTTAGCCAGGTATTATAGGAGGTTCGTAGATGGCTTCTCATATTTTGCTTCTACTTTGACAATCGTAACCCAACAGAAAGTTAAGTTTGAATGGTTGGAAGATTGTATAAAAGGTTTTCAAGAATTAAAGGATAAGCTTACCTCCGCTCCCGAATTGACCATACTTGAGGGTACCAAAGGTTTTGTTGTGTATTGTGACGCTTCTCGAGTAGGTTTGGGTTTTTTCCTCATGCAATATGGCTAGGTTATAGCATATGCCTCGAGACAACTAACCGTGCATGAGAAGAAACTACCCAACTCATGAACTGGAGTACATAGTGTTTGCTTTGAAAATATGGAGACACTATTTATATGGAGTGCATGTAGATGTGTTCAAAGATCATAAGAGTCTCCAATATGTGTTCACCCAAAATGTGTTAAAACTCCGACAAAAAAGGTGGTTAGAGCTTTTGAAAGATTTTGATATAAGTGTCCATTACCACCCCAGGAAAGCCAATGTGGTTGCGGATGCTTTGAGTCAAATGTCCATAGGTAGTGTTGCCCATATTGATGATGGTAAGAAGAAGTTAGTAAAAGATGTGCCTAGATTGGCCCAGTTGGTGTTTGTCTTGAAGATTCTCCAAAAGGGGTTTCATGATTCATCACAAATCCGAGTCGTCTTTAGTGGTTGAGGTGAAATCTAAGCACCATCTTGATCCTCTATTGATGGACTTGAAGGAATCGGTACTTTGTAAATGTTGTGAGTCTTCTCCCAAGGGGGGGATGGGGTACTTAAGTACCAAGAAAGGTTGTGTGTTCTGAATTTGGATGACTTAAGAAGACAAATTTTGGAAGAAGATCATGGTTCCTGATATTCCGTTCATCTAAATTCCACCAAAACGTATCGTGACCTACAAGAATCTATTGGTGGAATGGTTTGAAGAGGGATATAGCAGAATTTGAGGCCAAATGTCCTAATTGTCAGCAAGTCAAGGCCGAACATGAAAAACCGGGAAGGTTAACTTAAGATATATCTATCCCCACTTGGAAGTGGGAAGATGTCAATATGAATTTCGTTGCGAGTTTTCCTCGTACACGACGGCAATATGATTCGATTTGGGTTATTGTTGATAGGTTGACCAAGTCAGCACATTTTATTATAATATTCCAAAAGTCTAAACCCTAATCTAGAACCTAACATAAGAGACTAAGATTTTTAACACTTTTTGAAAGTCAAATATAATATGTATAACTCGTTTATGAAGTTTTAGAATCAAAGCGTCAAGAAACATCCATGATGTTCGGAAACTAGTTCAGAGGTGCTAGTGTGCCTTAGCCTATATGGCTAGGTTTTAGGAGTTGGAATTCGATAGAATTTGGTAGTAAGGTGTTTAATACTTATTAAAGTTGATTTAGGGTCGAACAATCCGGGTACGACTCCCCAAGTACCAACTAAAGTGTCCTTGAGGAGGACCCTTGCTTTTTGGCTAAAAGTTATCTTGACACAGTAGCCATCGACGGATGGAAGGCTACTAGGCGTGGTCCAATCGATGTGGCATCAATTTCCACCATCGATCGACACTTAGACATTTTGAAAACGGTTTCATTTGTCAAGTCTCTGACCAAAACGACGGACCTGCAGGATGGTTGGTCCCAAGGTCCGTCAACTGACCTACGAACCGTAGGTCGGGGTCTCGTAGGTCAGGGTCCCCATTTGCTGCCACGTTTCATGTTAGTCCAATTAATTAATTAGGTGGTTAGTTAATTAGTTAGGGAGGGAGGTCTAATTAAGTTAGTTAAATGACTTATATAAAGACCCAATCCTAATTAAACTAAGTCAACACTCATATTTCCCAAAAGGCAATTGCTCTTCCTTCTCTCTTCTTTCTCTCTCCCAAATAGAAGAACTCCATTGAAGGTCTTGGTCAAGGTATAATGGCGGCAAGAATGGTGTTTTTTGTCCATCATTTTTCATCAATTAACAAGGTATGGGGTTCCTTTCACCTTTGGGATTCCTTTCACTAAAGGGTTCCATCAAATTGATTTCAAAAAGATAGTTTCAAGTGGGTTTTCTTCTATTACGAATTTGATCTTCTAATTTCTTTGTTTATGGTTTCTTTAGATGATTATGATTATATTATGATCTATTATGATTCAATTCTGATAGTTCTTGATGAATTAACCTAGGTTGTGAAGTATATCATGAATTTGACCCAAATCCCTAACCCTAGGCTATGAACTAGTGATGAATTGTTGTGTAGTGACTTAATTGAGTTCATTATTGTGTTGATTACTATTTGTGATGATATTAAACCCATTGTTGGGTTGAATTGGATGGTTGATGGTAAAACTTTGGATGATGGCTTTGTGAAGGAGATTGGGGTAAGTCTTGTGATCTCAATCATTACTTCAATTATTATTACTTGTGTTTAGTGATGAAGTTGTATTGAAGTATACCTTATGATAAAATTGAGTAGGGGTTGTATGATGTTTAATAGAAATGTCTTGAATTATTACTTCAAATGAGACTATAGCTTAGCACCGAGTGAACTAGAATTGAGGAGTATCCCTTCCCACATAGGGAAGGTAGGATCACTAATGTACTCATGATATTGGAGACTATAACGCATGTAGCATAAAGAGGGACCCAACTAAATGTCCTAGTTCTTGAACTATGTTGCCCCCATAGGAATACTAGGTAGTGGATCCACATAGATGCTATGTTCATGTTTTGGTACTACCTTGGCAAGTAGTCTTCCTTCATTCGGTGTAGGGTTCAATGACACTGGATTCCACATTAGCTCATGTAGTCTATATCGGTTAAGGAAAGATATTCCAAAAGGTAAAATAAACTAATGAAGTGAAATCTAACTAGGATGCCCTAAGGGGTTTGGCTTAGTCTAGGTAGGGGTATGGGACTCTACCTATAAATTGCACTACTTTGCCTTGAGGAAAGTCTTAGAAGGATGTTCTTATATGTTTATATGCTTGTGAATGTAAATGATATTTGTATGTTGATCTTACATGTTAATGACACTATGTGATAGTGGTTTCACTTAAGAAAACGTGGTTGGTCTCTATTGCTAAAGTATGATGATGTTTTTTCTTAATGCTATAGTATGTAAAGTAGAGCATTGCTTATGGTTCTTGTCGGGTTTACTTGGTTGAGTGAGGTTATGGGGTCATACTTAGTCATTGCACTAGTGGACTTAATGGGGGTTCATGAGTAATGGTTTTGCTTTGGTTATGATGTTATGAACTCTTATATATGCTTGTTAATATTATAACTTGATGATAGAGTGGTGTTGACTATTTGCTCAATCATGTTGATATACATGTTGACTTGACTAGACTTGGTATTGTTGGTCTTCTGATATACATGGTCTTGACTTAAAGAATATGTGTTTATTGACGTGTATTGGTTCTTGAATGTGCATAATGCTTTTCAAAGTAAATTAGCATGCTTCAATTAAATTTCCCTTTTTAGCATGATTTCTATGTTTTATGTGCATATGATTCCATACTTAGTACAAGTGATGTGATAATCGCATTTCTCCCTTTTCTCCAAACATTTTAGGTTGTGGTCGTTGAAGGATTCGTGATGACTTTTGAAGGAAGGGTTGGAATTATTCTCCAAGTGCTAGTATGTCCTCAAGTCCGAGGATGATGCCTTGTTATTACTCTAGCTATGGTTCTTTGTTATAGTCTAAAGACGATCATTTCATTGATGTTTTTTTAAGAAATTGTTGTAAGCCTTAAGTGGCATATCTACAGTTGTGTAAGGGCTTGTGCCCATATAGTTGACTCCGTCTATATGGTTTAATATGAGACAACCCTTTTAAGACTATGTTATGTATCTTATATATATGTACCATAAAAGTAGAAGACTATGTAATCTTCTTATATAAAGGGTCTATGTATACTCAATATGAATATATTATGTGTAAGAGAGAGGTCTAAGTAAACCTCATGAAGTAGTGTAGATGAAATTTTTTAAATTTTCCGCATTTTAACCTATGAATTTAATGATGAATGCTAAGAGGCTAGTTCTAGTCCTCTCCGAGTACGACGACGCCGGTTACATCTCGGGGTACTTCTCAGATGTGACAAACTTGGTACAAGTGAATGGGGTTTAATATCCCTAGACACAGTTTCTCATTAAACCATATCTATGTAGATTCTTATTCATAATTGTGAAGCGCTACACACTTATGAATGAGTACTATGTGATTCTTAGAAACTTTCATGTTCTTGTAATCCTACGTCGTGGCTCTAGATTATTATTATATGCTTTCATCTAAACCTTGTATCGTGGTTATAGGTATGAATATTCGAAAAGCATATGCTAGAAGGGCGGAAGAAGAGATGGATAATGTGGGGGCTAATGACAACCAAGTGCATCCACAAGACAACCAAGTGCCTCCACTTGAAGAAGTTGCTATGGGTGCTAAAGTTCCGGTTGTTCCTCCACCAATGAATGATGGAGAGATAAGGGAAGTTTTTCTCAATTTGGACCAAGCCATGACCTCTCAAGCTAATGTCGTATCTTCTCAAGTCCAAGCCATGACGGACCAAGTGAATAGGTAGGTTGGACCTCGAGTGCCTCAACATGCTAACACTTTGGCCTCTTGTTTTAGAGACTTACTAGGATGAGTCCACCTATGTTCTTTGGGTCGAGCTCGGATGAGGACCCTCAAGATTTCATCGATGAGGTCTATAAGATTCTTTATGCTATGGGTGAACCTCAATTGAAAAGTACAGGTTGGCAGCGTATCAACTCAAAGATGTGGCCCAAACTTGCTATGTGCAATGCAGGGATAATAGGGCACTAAGGGGTAGTCCTGTGACTTAGGAGATCTTCAAGAGGGATTTACTTGATCGTTTCGAGTTGAGGGAAGCTATGGTTGAAGAATTAATCAACCTTCGACAAGGAGGTATAATGTACTTGACTATTCCTTAAAATTCACTAAATTTTCAAACTATGCTCCATCCTTGGTGTCAAACCCAAGAGACGAGATGAGTCGTTTACTTATGGGGGTGTCCGAAGACTTGGTTGAAGAATGTCGTTCCGCTATGCTTCATGATAATATAAATATATCTCGTCTCATGGTTCATGCTCAACAAATGGAAGAGAGTAGGCTAAGGATAAAGTGTAGGGAGGCCAAGAAGTACAAGTCTCCTGAAGAGGTTTTCTAATCTAGCTCCTACAAAATTTCCAAAGGCTCGTGATGATAGGGTGTCTAACCCTAAGTCTCAAAAGGGAAGAGGTACTAGCTCACCAAGCAAGAAGCCAACTTGTGAAAAGTGTGGCAAGAAGCATCACGGTGATTGCCTTTTTGGGACGATAATTGCTTTGAGTATTGCAAGAGTGGCCACAATGTTAGGGATTGCCCTAATTGAAGGGGCAAGACAAAGGTAGCGGGCAAGATCAAGGTAGTGGTTCTAATGTGGATTCTTCCAAGAAGAATCGCTTGTATGAACTTCGCTCTAGGGGAGAACAAGAGAGTTCTCCCGATGTGGTGACCGGTATGTTACAAGTCTTCTCTATTAATGTATATGATTTACTTGATCTGGGTGATACATTATCTTTTGTTACTCCCTTGATAGCTAAAAAGTTTGATATTTTGCCTAATATCCTATATGAACATTTCATGGCAACTACCCCAGTAGGTGAGTCGGTGGTTGCTAATAGGGTATATAGGAATTGTCCTAAAATTTTCCCAATAGAGTTACTCATGTTGAATTAGTAGAACTTGATATGGTCGATTTTGATGTCATTTTAGGGATTGACTGGTTGCATGATTGTTTTGCTTCCGTTGATTGTAGAACAACAATTAACAAGTTCAATTTTCCAAATGAACGCGTCTTAGAGTGGAAGGGGTGAAATTCTATTTCTAGAGGTCGTATTATCTCTTGTACTAAGGCTTGTAAAATGATATGAAAGGGTGTTTATACCATATTGTAAGAGTCAAAGATTTAGACTCCAAAAATCCTCCCATTTAGTTAGTCCCAGTGAGAGAATTTCTGGAGGTCCTCCCTAATGATCTTACCGGAATTCTTCCTGAACGAGAATTGATTTTGGTATTGACTTGCTATCGGATACCAACCCCATTTCAAATTCTCCTGATTGGATGGCTCCATCCATATTTAAATAGTTGAAGGCTCAACTCAAGACCTTACTAGATAAAGGCTTCATTAGACCTATTATTTCTCCATGGGGTGCTCCGTTATTATTTGTGAAGAAGAAGGATAGGTCCCTTAAACTTTGCATTGATTATCACCAACTCAATAAAGTCACTATTAAGAATAAGTATCCTCTCCCTCGGATTGACGATTTGTTTGATCAACTCCAAGGGGAAACTGCTTTTCTAAGATTGACTTAAGATCGGGGTATCACAAACTTAGGTTGAGAGGTGAGGATATTCCAGAATTGGCATTCTAAACTAAATATGGTCACTAAGAGTTCTTATTAATGTCCTTTGGTCTCACTAATGCCCCGGCGGAATTTATGGATCTCATGAATAGGGTGTTTCAAAGTTACCTAGTTTCATTTGTCATTGTTTTCATTGACAACATCTTGGTATATTCGAAAAATGAGGGTGAACACATGGACCATTTGAGGTAGGTGTTGCAAGTGCTTAACAAAAATCAACTATTTGTCAAGTATAGCAAATGTGATTTTTGGTTGAGGTCAATGGCGTTTCTTGGTCATATCATCTCTAGTGAGGGAGTTGAGGTAGATCCAAGGAAAACCGAGGCGTTCAAGAATTGGCCTAGACCATTGACTCCAACTGACATTAGAAGATTTTTGGGTCTAGCGGGATATTATAGGAGGCGTGGATGGTTTTGCGTTTATTGCATCTCCCTTGATTACCTTGACCCAAAAGAGTATGAAGTTTGAGTGGTCGGAGGCATGTGAAAGAAGCTTCCAAATATTGAAAGAGAGGCTTACCTCCGCAGTGGTGTTGACATTACCAGAGGGTACCAAGGGTTTCGTTGTATATTGTGATTCATCTCGAGTGGTCTTAGGGTGTGATCTTATCCAACATGGGAAAGTAGTAGCCTATGCCTCTAGGCAACTTAAGGTGCATGAGAAGAATTATCCAACTCATGATCTTAAGTTAGCAGTCGTGGTGTTTGCCTTGAAAATGTGGAGGCATTACATGTATGGTCTCCATGTTGATGTGTATACCAACCACACGAGTCTTCAATATTTTTTTACTCAAAAGGAGTTAAATCTCCAACAAAGAAGGTGGTTGGAATTGTTGAAAGATTATGACTTGAGTGTTCTGTACCACCCCGGCAAGGCCAATGTGGTGGCGGATGCTTTATGTCGTATGATCATGGGTAGTGTGTCTCATGTAGAAGAATCCAAGAAAGACCTAGTGTAAGATGTTCATAGGTTGGCTCATTTGAATGTTAGATTGGAAGATTCTCCAAATGGTTATTTTATGGTCCATCATAACTCCGAATCGTCTTTGTGGTTGAGGTGAAGTCTAAACAACACCTTGATCAACCATTGATGGATTTGAATGAGTCGGTTATTGGTAAGATTAGTGTGTCATTCTCCTTAGGGAGGGATGGTGTCTTGAGGTATCAAGGAAGGTAGTGTATGACCAGTGTTGATTACTTGAGAAACCGGATTCTTGAGAAAGCTCATGGGTCCCGTTATTACATTCATACGGGTTCTATAAAAATGTATCATGAACTAAGAGAAGTGTTTTGGTGGTAAGGCTTAAAAGGGGACATATCGGAATATATTGCAAAATTTCCAAATTGCCAACAAGTGAAAGTCGAGCACCAAACACTGGGCGGTTAACTTCAAGCAATCCAAGTTACCACTTGGAAGTGGGAAGAAATTAATGTGGATTTCATGGTAGGTTTTCCTCGTACACAAAAGAAAAATGACTCCATATGTGTGGTTGTGGATAGAATGACCAAATTCGCTCATTTTATTCTTGTCAAGTCCACTTACTCAGCGGAGGATTATGCAAGGATCTTTAGAGATGAGATTGTGTGTCGCCATGGTATTCCGTTATCCATCATATCGGATAGGGGTGCAAAATTCACATCTATGTTTTGGAGGTCATTTCAAAAAGGGTTAGTTACCTAGGTGAAGCTAAGCACCGCTTTTCATCCCCAAACGGATGGTAAAGCCGAGCGTATTATTCAAACCCTTGAGGATATGCTTAGAGATTGTATAATTGACTTCAAAGAAAATTAGAATAAACACTTTCCTTTGGTTGAGTTTTCTTAAGACAAAAGTTACCATTCATCTATATCTATGGCTCCTTTTGAAGCCTTGTATGGTAGGAGATGTAGGTCTCCAATTGGATGGTTTGAAGTGGGAGATTCTTAACTTTTGGGTCCTGAATTGATTTATAAGACTTTGGAGAAAGTTCATAAAATAAGGAACCACTTGAAAACAACCTATAGCCGGCAAAAGTCTTATGCCGACTATAGAAGGTAGAGTTTGAAGAAGGTGATAAGGTGTATATATAAAAATTTCACCTATGAAAGGGGTGGTGAGATTTGGCAAGAAAGGGAAGTTGAGTCCTCGTTATATGGGTACTTATAAAATTTTGCAAAGAATTGACAAGGTTGCATATGAGTTGAGGTTACCTAGTGAATTGGCTTCGGTTCATGTAGTGTTTCATGTCCTCCATGCTTAAGAAGTGTATCAGTGATACCGAGTCAATTCTTCCTATTGAGGGACTAGGTGTGCAAGAGAACCTCTCTTATGAGGAGATTCTGGTTGAAATCATTGATATACAAGTAAAGAGTTTAAGGAACAAGGAGGTGACTTCCGTAAAGGTGTTATGGAAGAACCTCCTAGTTGAGGGTGCAACATGGGAGGCCGAGGCCGACATGAAGTCTCGTTACCCTCATCTATATGATAACTAATGTTAGTTGTTCTTATTTATATTGAAAATAATGAGTTTATTTGAAGTTGCCTTGATTTTTGGTAAAATATTGAATTATATGTTGTGTTACAGTGAATTTCAGTGAACTATGTTTATAGAAGTGAAAGTTTTCACAAATTCTCTTTTTACTTGATTTGAACTTATGGAGTATATTTTGGTATGTTGTGCCTTCATAATTTGTATTGAGCATGATGATAAGAGTTGAAGAAAGATTTGGCTTAAGTGAATTCGCATGTAGTGAATGTTGAACTCTTAGGAGTTGAAAATGATGATTTGAGTTGCATTGTGTAAAAGGTCATGTGGTTATGTGGATTTGAATTGTAACTAATGTTTTGATATGTTGTTGGTTGGGCTTCTAGTCTTGAGTCTATTCATTCCTTCTAAAGGATTTTAGTGTCATCCGGGGACGAATCTTCCTAGGGGGGGCAATGTAATACTCTGAAAGTCTAAAGCGTAATCTAGAGCCTAACATGAGATACTAAGAGTTGTAACACTGTTTTTAAAGTCAAATATAATGTATATAAGTCGTTTATGAGGTTTTAGAATCAAAGCGTCATGAAACATCCATGACGTCCAGAAACTAGTTCAAGAGGTGCTAGTGTGCCTTAGCCTATTTTGCTAGGTTTTAAGAGTCAAAATTAGATGGAATTTTTTAGTAAGGTGTCTAATACGTATTGAAGTTGGTTTAGGGTAAAAATGTCCGGGTACGACTCCTCAAGGTCCAACCAAAGTGTCCTTGAGGAGGACCCTTGCTTTTTGGATAAAAGTTGTCTAGAGACAGTAGCCATCGACGGATGGCAGGCTACGAGGCGTGGTGCAATTGACGGGGCTCCGATTGCCACAATCGATGTACACTTAGAAATTTTGTCAAAGGGGTCATTTGTCAAGTCTCTGACCAAAACGACGGACTTGCAGGATGATTTGTCCCAAGGTCCGTCGACTGACTTACGGCCCATAGGTCAAGGTCTCGTAGAACATGGTCCCTTTTTGCTGCCACATTTTAGGTTAGTCCAATTAATTAATTAGGTTGTTAGTTCATTAGTTAGGTTTTAAGGGTGGTCTAACTAAGTTAGTTAATGAATTATATAAAGACCCAATCCTAATTAAACTAACTCAACCGTTGTATTTCCCAAAACCCAATAGCTCTTCTTTCTCTCTCCAAAATAGAAGAACTCCATTGAAGGGATAGGTCAAGGTATAAGGGCAGAAAAAAGGGGGCTTTTGTCCATCATTCTTCATGTGTTAAAAAGGTATGAGATTTCTTTCACCTATGGGATTCCTTTAAATTGATTTCAAAAAGATGAGTTTCAAGTGGGTTTTATGGTTTCTTTAGATTATTGTGATTAGATTATGGTGTATTATGATTCAATTATGCTAGTTCTTGATAAATTAACCTAGATTGTGAAGTATATCATTAATTTTACCCAAATCACCAACCCTAGGCTATGAACTAGTGATGAATTGTTATGTAGTGATTCAATAGACTTCATTATTGTGTTGATTACTATTGTGTGATGATATTAAACCGATTGTTGGGTTGAATTGGATGGTTGATGGTAAAACTATGGTGATGGATTGTGAAGGAGATTAAGGTAAGTCTTGTGATCTCAATTCTTTACTTTAATTATGATTACTTGTGTTTAGTGATGAAGTTGTATTGAAGTATACCTTATGATAAGATTGAGTAGGGTTTGTATTTGATGTTGAATCGGAATGTCTTGAATTATTACTTGTGAATCGTTGGCTAAGATGTAATGATATAAGGATGGTGGTGACTTACCTATGTGCCTTATCATAATGTGATTATGTAAATGTGCTAACCTCACATATGTGAATTGTAATGAAAGTACAATACTCATGCAATTACTATCGAGCTATGATGATGACTATATAAATGTTATACGCTATGACCTAAATTAAGTTGTGATTATAAATGAAAAACATTTCAAAAGGGACTCTAGCTTAGAACCGAGTGAACTAGAAGTGAGGAGTGTCCCTTCCCGCATAGGTAAGGTAGGATCACTAATGTACTCATGATATTGCAGACAATAATTCATGTAGCATAAAGAGGGTCCTAACTACATCTCCTAGTTCTTGAACCATGTTGCCCCTATAAGAATACTAGCTAGTGGATCCACATAGATGCTATGTTTATGTTATGGTACTACCTTGGCAAGTAGTCCGCCTTCTTTCTCTGTAGGGTTCCATGACACCGGATTGCACATTAGCTCATATGGTCTATGTCGGTTAAGGAAAGATGTTCACAAAAGGTAAAATGATGTAATAAAGTGAACTGTAACTAGGATGACCTAAGGGGTTTGGCTTAGTCTAGGAAGGGGTATGAGACTCTACCTATTCATTGCACTAGTTATCCTTGAGGGAAGTCTTAGAAGGATGTTCTTATATGTTTATATGCTTATGAATGTAAATGATATGTGTATGTTGATTTTACATGTTAATGAAACTATGTGATATTTGTTTTACTAAGAACATGTAGTTGGTCTCTATTTCTAAAGTATGATGATGTTTACTCTTAATGTTATAGTATATAAAGTTGGGCATAGCTTATGGTTCTTGTTGGTCTTACTTTGTTGAGTGAAGTTAAAGGGAATTACTTAGTCATTGCACTAGTTGACATAATGGGGGTTCATGAGTAATGGTCTTGCTTTCGTTATGATGTTATGAACTCTTATACATGCTTGTTTATATTATAAATTGATGATAGAGTTGTCTTGACAATGTGCTCAATTATGTTGATATGCGTGTTGACTTGACTAGACTTTGTATTATTGGTCTTGTGATGTACATTGTCTTGACTTAACGAATATGTTTTTATTGACTTGTATTGATTCTTGAATGTGCGTAAGAGTTTTCAATGTAAATTAACATTCTTTAAACAAATGTCCATTTTAGCATGATTTCTATGTTGTATGTCCATATAATTCAATACTTAGTACAAGTGATGTGCTAACCCCATTTCTCCCCTTTTCCCCAACATTTTAGGTTCCGGTCGTTGAAGGGTTCATGACGACTTTTGAAGGAAGGCTTTGAATTATTCTCCAAGTGTGGGTATGTCCTCAAGTCTGAGGATGATGATTTCTTATTACTATAGCTATGGTTCTTTGTTATAGTGTAAAGACGATCATTTCATTCATGTTGTTTCAAGATATTTTTGTAAGCCCTGAGTGACATTTTTACATTTGTGTAAAGGCTTGTTCCTATATGGTTGACTATGTTTAGATGGTTTAATATGAAACATACCTTTTAAGACTATGTTATGTATCTTATATATCTATATATATATATGTGCCATAAATGTATAAGACTGTGTAATCTTCTTATATGAAGGGTCTATGTTTACTCGATATGAATATATTATGTGTAGGAGAGAGGTCTAAGTAAACCTCATGAAGTAGTATAGATGAAAAGTTTTAGATTTTCTGAATTTTTAACCTATGAATGTAATGATGAATGCTACGAGGCTAGTTTTAGTCCTCTCCGAGGACGTCGACGCTGGTTACATCTAAGGTGTACTTCCCAGATGTGACATTTATTCCCGTCAAAGCTACTTATTCGGCGGATGATTATGCTATGTTGTATCTCAAAGAGATTGTGAGAATGCATGGAGTTCCCATGTCTATCATTGTGGATAAGGGTACTCAACTTACTTCTCACTTTTGGAAAGCATTCCAAAGTGGACTTGGTACCATGAAACTGTAACGTTCCGTAAAAATGAATATGTATAGTGAAGAGCCCAGTAAGTCTGTTAGAATGCGTATTGCGGTACATAGGCATCCCAATGCCCAATATTGAGAAATATTGGGCATACCATAGAATATTGTCTAAGGGGTGTTAGCCATTTTCTATGTATACACAATAAAATAAATAGTAATATTGATCCTCAACTGAATTCATTAAGTAATAGTCATCCCAATGCCCAATTGTAACAACCCTAAAAATATATAAATTAAGAAATGCTTAATGTGTCAAGAATGCCTATGATTAGACCAGGGTTCACACGGATTGATGCATGTAGAACCAGACCTCGGAAACCTTGCTACAGCCAAGCCAACTAACTTGGAGAGTTATTTGAGCTTGGAAAGGTTGGGTCCAACCTTGTAGGGATCTCGAATACGAAGATTTACTCGAAGGAGTATTTACTGGACTTAAAAAGGGGAAATCTTAGGTTTGAAGGGTCTAGGGGTAAAATGGTCTTTTTCCTGGATAAGGGTAGTATCATAATTACCCTAACTATATAATTAATTATTTAATTAATAAGGTGGAGGGGCAATACAGGGAGAGAGGGACGAAATTGGGCTCTTGAAGTGAAGTCTTGCTCCACCCGAGTTCGAACCTAGGTGGAAGCAATGAATTACAGTGATTTTTATTTAAGCTATTGAATTAATGTAAT
The DNA here is from genome assembly GCA_016801875.1 of Solanum sitiens. Lineage (NCBI taxonomy): Eukaryota > Viridiplantae > Streptophyta > Magnoliopsida > Solanales > Solanaceae > Solanum > Solanum sitiens. The sequence goes on along the minus strand of JABWTJ010000064.1, from coordinate 301,590 downwards.
TAATTAATAATTATTATTCATTAGATGATTTAAAATAAAATAAAAATCAGATTTTTAATAATTAACTAAACCTTATTTGACTAAGTCCTAAACTAGACTCCTAAGCCTAATATAACTCCGACTCTCTCACGTTTATCTCTCCACTCTCACGCTCAATCTCTTTTCTTCTTTGTAACAAAAGTTCTCTGCCAAACTAAGATACAAAAACAGAAAAAACTAAACCAAGTTCTTCACACTTGAAGAACTCACACGAAATAACAAGAAAACAAACGTTAATCGCACACTAGGCTAAGAAAGGTTGTCATTCGAGTGGAGTTGACATTGAGGAGGCTTAGACGTGTTCTTGGGTGGACTTTTTGGGCAGAAAGTCAAGGGTTTAACGCCAAAAAGGTATGGGTTTTCTTCTCTCTTGTTCCCTTTCCCAAGAGACCCCTTAAGGTTCATGTTATTCATTCGAAAACTAGGATTGTTTCCCCTTTTGCATGCCCCTGTCACTAGCTCCCAATGAATCGTAGGTTGGGTATGATTGCTGGTAGATTTAGGTGTATGTTATGTTTTCGTGATGAATATGATTATGTTGTATACTTGAAATCGTATAAAAGACAACCATGTATTCGAAATTTTGTGCAAGTGTGTGCGTGTGCAAAAATGTTACTGTAAATGGGGTCCTCGGGTTAAGGCTTCACATTTGATAATGTTTTGGTTGTGATTTTACTTACATAAACCTATGTAAATCGTGATGTTCATTAAAATGGAAGTGTGGCTAATTTGAGTATCAATATTTTGGCTAAACGAATCTATGAAAATGCAGCCCAAAAAGTGTGAAATGATCTATGAATTTCCCTAAGATTCCAAGTGAAAATGTTGGTGAAAATAAGCTAAAAAAATGACTAAAATTCCAGCAAACTTACAAGTTTAGTTTAGGCTAAATGTAGAGGAAGAAATATGGAAATTTAATTGAGTATAAGGGGATAAGGCCACCAGGATTCGAACATGTGACCTCACCCGTGTAATGCATTAAAATCGCAATAAAGGAAATAGGGTTAGGGGGAATCGATATGGGGTATGCTGGCTGAAAATGTAGAGTAAAAAAATTAATAAAATAAGATGGGAGGCCTGGGAATCGAACCCACGACCTCCAGGCAGCGAGTGAAGTGAAGAAAAATAAAAGAAAGGAAATGTGAGGCGTGGGAATCGAACCCACAACTTCAAGGATGTGAAGGAGAGTAAACGAGAAAGGGAAAATAAAAGAAAATAAAGTGAGGCTGTGGGGGCTCGATCCCACAACCTCATTGACAACACATAGATAAGTCAACATTTAAATGAAAATAATATAAGGAGGCTGTGGGGGTTCGAACCCACAACCTCTCAGTCCCAAGCGAATAAAATAAAAATAAAGAGAGGCTGTGGGGGTTTGATCCCACAACCTCATGATTAATGCGAAGTAGACAAGGGAAATAAATAGGAAAATAAAAGGGGGCTGTGGGGGTTCGAACCCACAACCCCTCGACCAAGGAAGAGAGTTTCTAAAGAAAAGGAATTAAAAAGAAATGTTGATGTTGGGGCTCGATCTAGGGTCCCAATGTCATGAGGATTAAAAATAAAGTCAAGGAAAAATGTAAGTGTTGTCCAAGGGATTCGAACTTGGGTTCCCTTGCCCAAATTTCCGTATTGATACATAAGTCATACGTGAATTAAATGTTCAAGAATAATGCCACCTACTTAGATCAAAATCGAGATCTTGGCATACATACAAGATGCATATGTAACAACCCTAAAAATGAATAAGATAAATGCTTAAGGTGTCAAAAATGCTTGCGATTAGACTAAGGTTCACACAGATTGATACGCGTAGAACTATACCTCAGAAACCTTACTACGGCCAAGCCAACTAACTTGGGGAGTTAGTTGAGCTTGGAAAGGTTGGAACCAACCATGTAAGGCTCTCGAAAACGAAGATTTATTCGTAGGAGTCTTTAATGGACTTAAAAAGAAGAAATTTTAAGTTTTGAGGATCCAAGGGTAAAATGGTCTTCTCCAGGCCAAGGGTAATATCGTAATTACCCTAAGGAATTAATTAATTAATTAATTAATTTAATAAAAGAGCTGGATAGGGTAGGGTCGACCCGAAATGTCCCATTTCGCAAAGGTCACTCCACCCGAGTTCGAGCCCCATTGGAAGCAACAAATTGATGATTTACTTATTATTTAAAATCTGATTTTTGTAAGGGCAAAATGGTCCTTTCATGTATAATTAATTAAATCAGATTTTAAGTATTAAGGAGAGTCCTAAATTGACTAAGTCATCATCTAATCCTAAACAACTTCACACGTTTCACTCTCTCATGATCTCTCTCTCACGTTTCACCATCTCTTTCATGTTGCTCTCTGCCTAAACAACTACAAGAACAGAAAATATATCAAGAGTTCTTCACACTTGAAGAACTCACATGAAATTTTAAGAAAAACAAAGTAACCAAGAACGTTAAGGCAAAGAGAAGTTGTCCGTCGAGTGGTGTGAACGTTGAAGAGGCTTGGACTGATTTTGGGCAGCAAGTTCAACGTTTGAACATCAATTAAGGTATAGGTTTCTTCTCTCTTGATCCCTTTCCCAAGAGAACCCTTAAGATTCAAGTTAATCATTCCGAAAACTAGGGTTGTTCCCCATTGCATGTCCCTGTCACTAGCTCCCATTGAATCATAGGTTGGGTATGTTTGTTGGTACAAAGTTGTAATGAATTGTATTTTCGTGATGTTTATGATTAAGTATGCATGTTTGAAATTTCGTGAATATTGAATATGTTGTCCGAAATTATGTGAAAAAAATGATGTGTGTGTGCAATGTTAGCAGTGAATGTACTCATTGTTGGAAGTGTGAATTAGCATGTTTAATATTTGTATTTTATGTGCAAAAGTTGTACACAAAGTGATGTTCATTGTAATGAAATGTGGCTGATTGAGTGACAATCTTTTAGCCAAATAAACTCATGAAAGATGCGCCTAATGATGTGTTAAAATGGTATATGAATACACCCTATGAATCAAGTGAAAACGTTGATAAAAATGAATTGAAAATGACCAAAATTTCCAGCAACTATGCAAGGTTAATTTAGACTAAAGTTTAATAAAGAAAATCTGGAAATTTAATGAGTTTTAAAGGGGTGAGGCCACCAGGATTTGAACCTGTGACCTCACCCGTATGCATACTGAAATTCGCAAAAATAAAATGAAAAATGAGGCTGGGGGAAATCGAAATTGGGTTACTGGATGAGAAAGAGGAGAAAAATAATTTAAGTAAATATATGGGAGGCGGGGATTCGAACCCACGACCTCCAGGTTGCGAAGGAGAGAAGAGAAATTAAAGAAAAAGAAAGTGTGAGGCGTGGGAATCGAACCCACGACCTCAGGGATAGAAAGGAGAGGAGCGAAATTAATTAAGAAAACAAAGTGAGGCTCTGGGGGCTCGATCCCACAACCTCACTGCCAAACGCCTATCCTAGGGGAGTTTTAATTAAAAATAAAGATAGGAGGCTATGGGGGTTCGAACCCACAACCTCACAACCCCTAGCGAATTTAAATTAAAATAAGGAGGCTGTGGGGGTTCGAACCCACAACCTCCCAATTTCCCAGCGAAATAAAGAGTAAAATAAAAAGGGGTTGTGGGGGTTCGAACCCACAACCCTTCGGCCAAACTAACAGGAAAACCAAGTAGAAAATTAAAGATACAATGTTAATGTTGGGGTTCAATCTAGAGTCCCAATGTCATGGAGATTAAAAATAAAATCAATGAAAAATGTAAATGTTATCCAAGTGCTTCGAACTTGGGTTTCCTTGCCCAAACTTCCGTATTGATACATAAGTCATACATGAACAAAATATCCAAGAATAATGCCACCAACTTAGATCGAAATCAAGATCTTGGCTTATATACAAGATACATAAGTCTTGTACTACATAATCTTAGGAATGTATGAATCACTTAACGAATTATGAATGAAGCCTCATGGCTTGTGTGTATAGACTCATAGATCTAGCATACGTTTAAAAGTACGTGAACCTAAGATATATGTAATGAATGATGAAATGAACAATGAAATGATGAAACCCTAGAAGGGTTAAGTAAGAGTATGAAACACACAAATTTCCAAGTATATTGGCATATGATGAAATGAACATTCACGTAAAATGGGGTGAGTAATTAGGAAGAGCAAATGTGCTAATGTTAATGAATGTGGTAACAACAAGATATGAGGCTAATGTAAAAGATGAGAACAATCTCAAATGAGCCTAAGTAAATGTTACCAAAACGTACTCACCTATGAGAGTGTAAAGTTAATGAAGAGACCAATCTCTATGAACACTCTAATGAAAGTATTGATATTAACACACTTAATACTAATGATGAGATGAGAAATCATCTATTGAGCTATGATGTTCTCATACTAGAAGCCAGCTTCCATGACGTATGAGTTGAATATAATGGAACTTTATACTGAGCACCGATACACTAGCTATGAGCAGTGATGCCTTCTTTAGGGAAAGGCGGAGGTTCACATAACTCTCATGAGATGAGACTGTCCGGCTTGCCGGGTATGGGTCTCCTTATATCACCTGGTATTCGAACCTATACTGCCAATATAGGGATCTGGCGGGGTTAAATTCCCATGTACGCTAGCATATTTTTGGGTCACCTTGGCCGGTGATTCCACCTCTTTTCGGTGTGGGGGAGACACTGGATTTCATGATGCTCACATGATCTATGTCGGTTAAAGTTAAAGTTCCCAATGAATGAATGAGGCCAGCCTCAAATGAAGCACATAATGAAATGAATGATACCAAAGGTGTTAGCATAGGATAATCAAGAGGTGAGCTAGACTCAGGTAATAACACTAGGTTATTCTTGATCATTGCACAGCAAACCCGATGAAAGTCTTAAACTACACCCTAGGTATAACTAGTGTTTACACTGGCCTATGAACGAAATGAAATGAAGTACGTATGAATGAATGAAGCAGACTCTATGTTTGCTAATGAAGACTCCCTAGTTGAGGTCCCATATGTTGAGCCCTCATTTTGGAAAGTCTTAATGTCAAGTCCATGATTTCAAGGTCCCATGGCATAAATGAATGTTATTTGATATGTGCTATGTGTAAGATGTTATGTGCCGTGTGCGATATGATAATTATGATGATGCATGTTACTCTCACGGCATGACTTTCATAATCCAAATTTGGAAAGTTAATTGAATTTCCTAATCCAAATTTGGAAAGCTCACTGACTTTCCTAATCTAAATTTGGAAGGTTCACTAACTTTCCTAATCTCAATTTGGCAAGTCCACTGATTTGACTTTCCATAATCATGTTGTTAGGAAAGAGCTATCTTTTCTCATGCATGTCCTTGGTGTGTGTTTGCTTATACCCATACTTAGTACAAGTGTGTACTAACCCTATACAACGCTATAATTTTAGGTGAAGGCGCAGGTGGATGCTAGAGCTATAGGTTGATGTTGAAGCTATCCGGACGTCGAACATTCAATCCGTACTTAGTAGGCCCTCATGCTTTCGAGGATGCTGCCATTTATATTCTAGCTTAGTTTTAGAGTTGAGCTAGTGGAGCATGTTCCACTAGCGTTTATTTCCTGTTTTATTCAGACATTATATTGCTGCCATTTTGGCAAGTACATCTTTATTACTATATTATACTATTTCTTTCATTTGATGATCTTAATATTAGATGGTTGATGGTGAACAATTATGTAATGATGAGAATGTTTAATAAGTATGTTAAGAAACAAAATGTTTCAAATTTTCCGGTAAAAGTAACCTAGATGAAGTAAAAATGACGTAAGAAGGCTTGTCTGCGACCTCTGAGAGGTCAACGACGCTGGTCTCGTCTGGGGTCTAGATTCCGGTCGTGACAGTATAAGTCTTGTACTACATAATCTTAAGAAGATATGAGTCACTTAACGAACTATGAATGAAGCCTCATGGCTTTTATGTATAGACCCATAAGTCTAGCATACGTTTAAAAATAAGTGAACCTAAGATGTATGTAATGAAATGATGTAACCCTAGAAGGGTTAAGTACGAGTGTAAAACACACTAAATGGCCAAGTGCATTGTCATAGGATGAAATAATTATTATGTAATGAAATGATGAAACCCTAGAAGGGTTAAGTAAGAGTGTGAAACACACAAATGGCCAAGTGCATTGGCATATAATGAAATGAACATTCACATAAAATGGGGTGAGTAATTATGAAGATCAATTGTGCTTATGTTAACGAATGTGTTGACAACATGATATGAGGCTAATGTAAAAGATGAGATCAATCTCAAATGAGCCTAAGTAAATGTTACCAAAACGTACTGACCTATGAGAGTGTAAAGTTAATGAAGAGACCAGTCTCTACGAACACTCTAATGAAAATATTGAGATTAACACACTTAATACTAATGATGTGATTAGAAATCATCTATTGAGCTATGATGTCCTCATACTAGAAGCCACCTTCCATGACGTATGAGTTGAATGAAATGGAACTTTATACTGAGCACCGATAGACTAGCTATGAGCGGTGATGCCTTTTTTTGGGAAGGGCGGAGGTTCACGTAACTCTCATGAGATGAGACTGTCCGGCATGCTGGGAATGGGTCTCCTTATATATCCTGGTCTTCGAACCTATACTTCCAATATAGGGATCTGGCGGGTTTTAATTCCCATGTACACTAGCATGTTTTGGGTCACTTTGGCCGGTGATTCCACCTCTTTTCGGTGTGGGGTTTCATGACACTGGATTTCATGATGCTCACATGATCTATGTCGATTAAAGTTAAAGTTCCCAATGAATGAATGAGGCCAGCCTCAAATGATGCACATAATGAAATGAAAGATACCAAAGGTGTTAGGATAGGATAATCAAGAGGTGAGCTAGACTCAAGTAATGACACTAGGTTATTCTTGATCATTGCACAGCAAACCCGATGAGAGTCTTAAACTACATCCTAGGTATAGCTGGTGTTTACACTAGCTTATGAATGAATGAAATGAAGTACGTATGAATGAATGAAGCAGACTCTGTGTTTGTTAAAGAAGGATCCCTAGTTGAGGTCCCATATGTTGAGCCCTCATTTTGGGAAGTCTTAATGTCAAGCCCATGATTCCAAGGTCTCATGGCATATGAATGATTGATATGAAAGATGTTATGTGCTATATACAATATGATATGTGCTATGTGTAAGATGTTATGTGCTGTGTGCAGTATGATAAGTATGATGATGCATGTTACTCTCATGCCATGACTTTCCTAATCCAAATTTTGAAAGCTCACTGACTTTCCTAATCCAAATTTTGAAAGTTCACTGACTTTTCTAATCCAAATTCGGAAAGCTCATTAACTTTCCTAATGCCAATTTGGCAAGTCCACTGACTTGACTTTCCATAATCATGTTGTTAGGAAAGAGTTGTTCTTACTCATGCATGTCCTTGGTTTGTGCTTGCATATACCCATACTTAGTACAAGTGTGTACTAATCCCATACAACTCTATATTTTTAGGTGCAGGCACAGGTGGACGCTAGAGCTTACAGGTTGACGTTGCAGCTATCCGGACGTGGAGGTTTCATCCAGACATTGTAGGCCCTCATGCTTTCGAGGATGTCTACCGTTACTATCTAGCTTAGATATAGGCTTTAGCTAGTGGAGTATGTTCCACTAGTGTTTCTTTCCGTTTTTATTTCAGACATTGTATTGGTCCCATTTTGGCAATTATACATTTAATGCAGTATTGAACTATTTCTTTTAGTTGATAATCTTAATGTTAGATGGTTGATTGTGAACATTATGAATGTAATTAGAATGAACTTTATGCATGATAAGAAACAAAAAGTTTCAAATTTTCCGCTAAAATTAACCTAGATGAAGTAAGAATGACGTAAGTAGGCTTGTCTACGACCTCTGAGAGGTCAACGACGCCGGTCTTGTCTGGGGTCTAGATTCTGGTCGTGACAAAGTTGGTATCAGAGCACTAGGTTAAACTTCGAGAATAATAAGTTCACATCACCCACATTGAGTAGTTTCTAAGTCATGGTAGTGAAGTGCACCACTATCCTGAATTAGATACTGCATGATGCGTAGGAAAATTTCCCTTCTTCTGATCTTATCGTGGTTTTCCTAATGTCTGATTTTCTTGGTGTTATGAGCGTGTATAACATCAATCCTTGTTGTTTTCATAGAATGAATACTATGAGAACCATTGGTCAGAGGAAAGGAGGAGCAGCTGCTGGGGGCAATCAAGTTCCACCCCAGGCTCCAACTAAAGGAGTGGCTATGACGGTTAACCCAGCTGGGTTGACTGATGTGGAGGTGTGGGTATCTCTAGCCCATATGGCACAGGCCATCACGATGCCGGCCCAGGCTATTACTGCCCAGGTCAAACGGCAGGATGTTCAGAGTGAGAACCCACCGGTTCATAGCATGGCCGACAGGTTGAGAGACTTCACGAGGATGAATCCTCTTATTTTCAAAGGGTCTAAGACTTCAGAGGACCCCCAGGAGTTTGTGGATGAGGTGCATAAGATTTTGGTGGCTATGGGGGCCACAAATATTGAGAAGGCTGAGCTGGCTTCCTATCAGCTCAAGGATGTTGCACAGACTTGGTGCAAGATGTGCCAGGATAGCCGAGCTTTGGGTGGAGTTCTGGTCACTTGGGAGATGTTTGAGACAGCCTTCCTGGAGAGATTCTTTCCTAGGGAGATGAGGGAGGCAAAGGTTGAGGAGTTTATCAACCTTAAGCAGGGATCTATGACAGTTAGGGAGTATTTCGTGAAGTTTGTTAAACTATCCAGGTATGCTATTTTCCTTATTATCTAACAGCAAGGATGAGATGAGTACTGAAGTTTGTTAAATTATCCAGGTATGCTACTTCCCTTGTATCTAACAACAGGGATGAGATGAGCAGATTCCTCACAGGAATCAACGGAAATCTGGAGGAGGAGTGTCGGTCTGCGATGCACCATGATAACATGGACCTCTCCAGGTTGATGGTGCATGTCCAGCAGGTAGAGGACAGCCGCAAAAAGAGGGGCATTCGTGATGCTAGGAGTCCTAAGCCTCAACATCAGGCAGGTCCCAGCCATGGAGGCCACAGAAACAATTTTGGCGTCCGTGAACAACCCAGGTTTAAGAAGGGGCTCTCCCACCAAGGGGAGTCAAGTTCATCCAAGGGTCGCTATCATAGGGATTCTGAGTTCAGAGTTAAGACAAACAATGGAGTAGACACACCTCAGGAGAGGCCACCTTGCAGGAAGTGTGGCAAACTGCATGGAGGAGAGTTTATGATGGGCACTAACGCTTGTTACAGTTGTGGCAAACCGGGTCACATGGTGAAGGATTGTCCGAATAGGAGAAGTCAAGAACAAGGGAAGGAGAGAGTTCATCCTAATGGTCCAAGTGAAGAGGCTCCAAGGAGGGAACGATTCTTCGCACTCAACTCTAGGGGTGCAGGGGAAGGCACCTCTGGTGATGTCTCGGGTGCGTAGCCTTAATTTGTCTTTCATGTATTTGACTGTGTATGGTGTTTATGCACTAGTATGAGGTTAATATGTTTGAGTCATCATGTTGGTTGTTGATTTGTATGACTTATATGTTGACTTATGTTGTATGCTTTGATGAGACTAGTTTAGGAAAGAATTCCTTAGTCTATTAATGTGAAACTACTAGTGGGTTTCAAGGATGTGCACCATCATGTTAATATGTGCATCAGATATTCACCAATGGGAGTATTGAATTACCTATGTATGTGTACGTTCTATAGATGACTTACTTATTATTAGTAAATAGTAGTGTCATTCGGGGACGAATGTTCCTAAGGGGGGGATAATGTAACAACCCTAAAAATATATAAGTTAAGAAATGCTTAATGTTTCAAGAATGCCTATGTTTAGACCAGGGTTCACACGGATTGATGCGCTTAGAAACAGACCTCGGAACCCTTGCTACAGCCAAGCCAAGTAACTTGGGGAGTTATTTGATCTTGGAAAGGTTGGGTCGAACCTTTTAGGGCTCTCGAATACGAAGATTTACTCGAAGGAGTCTTTATCGGACTTAAAAAGGGGACATCTTAGGTTTGAAGGGTCTAGGGGTAAAATGGTCTTTTTCCTGGATAAGGGTAGTATCGTAATTACCCTAAATATATAATTAATTATTTAATTAATAAGGTGGAGGGGCAATTTGGGGAGAGAGGGCCGAAATTGGGCTCTTGAAGTGAAGTCTTGCTCCACCCGGGTTCGAACCTAGGTGGAAGCAATGAATTAAAGTGATTTTTATTTAAGCTATTGAATTAATGTAATTAATTAATAATTATTATTCATTATCTGATTTAAAATAAAATAAAAATCAGATTTTTAAAAATTAACTAAACCTATTTGACTAAGTCCTAAACTAGACTCCTAAGGCTAATATAACTCCCACTCTCTCACGTTTATCTCTCCACTCTCACTCTCAATCTCTCTTCTTCTTTCTTACAAAAATTCTCTGCCAAACTTAGATACAAAAATTGAAAAAATTAAACCAAGTTCTTCACTTGAAGAACTCACACGAAATCACAAGAAAACAAACGTTAATCACACACTAGGCTAAGGAAGGTTTTCATTCGAGTGAAGTTCACATTGTGGAGGCTTAGACGTGTTCTTGGGTGGACTTTTTGGGCCGCAAGTCAAGGGTTTAACATCAAAAAGGTATGGGTTTTCTTCTCTCTTGGTCCCTTTCCCAAGAGACCCCTTAAGGTTCATGTTATTCATTCGAAAACTAGGATTGTTTCCCCTTTTGCATGCCCTGTCACTAGATCCCAATGAATCGTAAGTTGGGTATGATTGCTGGTAGATTTAGGTGTATGTTATGTTTTCGTGATGAATATGATTATGTTTGTGTACTTGAAATCGTATGAAAGACAACCATGTATTCGAAATTTTGTGCAAGTGTGTGCGTGTGCAAAAATGTTACTGTAAATGGGGTCCTCGGGTTAAGGCTTCACATTTGATAATGTTTTGGTTGTGATTTTACGTGCATAAACCTATGTAAATCGTGATGTTCATTAAAATGGAAGTGTGGCTGATTTGAGTATCAATATTTTGGCTAAACGAATCTATGAAAATGCACCCCAAAAAAGTGTGAAATGATCTACGAATTTCCCTAAGATTACAAGTGAAAATATTTGTGAAAATAAACTTAAAAATGACTAAATTTCCAGCAAACTTACAAGTTAGTTTAGGCTAAATGTAGAGGAATAAATATTGAAATTTAATTGAGTATAAGGGGATGAGGCCACCAGGATTCGAACCTGTGACCTCACCCGTGTAATGCATTAAAATCGCAATAAAGGAAATGGGGTTAGGGGGAATCGATATGGGGTACGCTGGCTGAAAATGTAGAGTACAGAAATAAATAAAATAAGGTGGGAGGCGTGGGAATCGAACCCACGACCTTCAGGCAGCGAGTGAAGTGAAGAAAAATAAAATAAAGGAAATGTGAGGCGTGGGAATCGAACCCACGACCTCAAGTCTGTGAAGGAGAGTAAAGGAGAAAGGGAAAATAAAAGAAAATAAAGTGAGGCTATGGGGGCTCGATCCCACAACCTCACTGCCAACGGATAGATAAGTCAAAATTTAAATGAAAATAAAATATGGAGGCTGTGGGGGTTCGAACCCACAACCTCTTAGTCCCAAGCGAATAAAAGAAAAATAAAGAGAGGTTGTGGGGGTTTGATCCCACAACCGCATGGTTAATGCGAAGTAGACAAGGAAAATAAATAGGAAAAATAAAAGGGGGTTGTGGGGGTTCGAACCCACAACCCCTCGGCCAAGGAAGAGAGTTTCTAAAGAAAAGGAATTAAAAAGAAATATTGATGTTGGGGCTCGATCTAGGGTCCCAATGTCATGAGGATTAAAAATAAAGTCAAGGAAAAATGTAAGTGTTGTCCAAGGGATTCGAACTTGGGTTCGCTTGCCCAAATTTCCGTATTGATACATAAGTCATACGTGAATTAAATGTTCAAGAATAATGCCACCTACTTAGATCGAAATCGAGATCTTGCCATACATACAAGATGCATAAGTCTTGTACTACGTAATCTTAAGAAGATATGAGTCACTTAAGGAACTATGAACTTGTACTACATAATCTTAAGAAGATATGAGTCACTTAACGAACTATGAATGAAGCGTCATCGCTTGTATGTATAAACCCATAAGTCTAGCATACGTTTAAAAATAAGTGAACCTAAGATGTATGTAATAAAATGATGTAACCCTAGAAGGGTTAAGTACGAGTGTAAAACACACTAAATGGCCAAGTTCATTGGCATACGATGAAATGATTATTATGTAATGAAATGATGAAACCCTAGAAGGGTTAAGTAAGAGTGTGAAACACACAAATGGCCAAGTTTATTGGCATATGATGAAATGAACATTCACGTAAAATGGGGTGAGTAATTATGAAGAGCAATTGTGCTAATGTTAATGAATGTGGTGACAACATGATATGAGGCTAATGTAAAAGATGAGAGCAATCTCAAATGAGCCTAAGTAAATGTTACCAAAACGTACTCACCTATGAGACTGTAAAGTTAATGAAGAGACCAGTCTCTATGAACACTCTAATAAAAGTATTGAGATTAACACACTTAATACTAATGATGAGATGAGAAATCATCTATTGAGCTATGATGTCCTCATACTAGAAGCCAGCTTCCATGACGTATGAGTTGAATGAAATGGAACTTTATACTGAGCACCGATAGACTAGCTATTAGTGGTAATGTCTTTTTTTGGGAAGGGAGGAGGTTTACGTAACTCTCATGAGATGAGACTGTCTGGCATGCCGGGTATGGGTCTCCTTATATCTCCTGGTCTTCGAACCTTTACTGCCAATATAGGGATCTGGCGGGTTTTAATTCCCATGTACGCTAGCACGATTTGGGTCACTTTGGCCGGTGATTCCACCTTTTTTCGGTGTGGGGTTTCATGACACTGGATTTCATGATGCTCACATGATCTATGTCGGTTAAAGTTAAAGTTCCCAATGAATGAATGAGGCCAGCCTCAAATGATGCACATAATGAAATGAATGATACCAAAGGTGTTAGGTTAGGATAATCAAGAGTTTAGATAGACTCAAATAATGACACTAGGTTATTCTTGATCATTGCATAGCAAACCCGATGAAAGTCTTAAACTACATCCAAGGTTTAGCTGGTGTTCACACTAGCCTATGAACGAAATGAAATGAAGTACGTATGAATGAATGAAGCAGACTCTGTGTTCGCTAATGAAGACTCCCTAGTTGAGGTCCCATATGTTGAGCCCTAAATTTGGAAAGTCTTAATGCCAAGTCCATGATTCCAAGGTCTCATGGCATATGAATGAATGTTATAAAAAAGATGTTATGTGTTGTATGCTATATGATATGTGGTATGTGTAATATGTTATGTGTTATGTGCAATATGATAAGTATGATGATGCATGTTACTCTCATGTCATGAATTTCCTAATCCAAATTTGGAAAGTTCACTGACTTTCCTAATCCAAATTTAGAAAGTTCACTAACTTTCCTAATCCCAATTTGGCAAGTCCACTGACTTGACTTTCCTTAATCATGTTGTTAGGAAAGAGCTATCCTTTCTCATGCATGTCCTTGGTGTGTGCTTGCATATACCCATACTTAATACAAGTGTGTACTAATCCCATACAACTCTATATTTTTAGGTGCAGGCACAGGTGGACGCTAGAGCATACAGGTTGACGTTGCAGCCATCCGGATGTGGAGCTTTCATCCGGACATGGTAGGCCCTCATGCTTTCGAGGATGTATACCCTTACTATCTAGCTTAGATATAGGCTTTAGCTGGTGGAGCATGTTCCACTAGTGTATCTTTCCTGTTTTATTCAGACATTGTATTGGTGCTATTTTGGCAAGTACATCTTTATTACTATATTAAACTATTTCTTTCATTTGATGATCTTAATATTAGATGGTTGATGGTGAACAATTATGTATTAATGAGAATGTTTAATAAGTATGTTAAGAAACAAAAAGTTTCAAATTTTCCCCTAAAATTAATCTAGGTGAAGTAAGAATGACGTAAGTAGGCTTGTCTGCGACCTCTGAGAGGTCAACGACGCCGGTCTCGTCTGGGTTTTAGATCCCGGTCGTCACAAAGTTGGTATCAGAGCACTAGGTTAAATTCCGAGAATAATGAGTTCACATCAACCAAATTGAGTAGTTACTAAGTCATGGTAGTGAAGTGCACCACTATCCTGAATTAGAGACTGCATGATGCGTAGGAAAATTTTCCTTCTTCTGATCATATCGTGCTTTTTCTAATGTCTAATTTCTTGGTGTTATGAGCGTGTCTAACATCAATTCTTATTGTTTTGAGAGGATGAATACTAGGAGGAATGTTGGTCAGAGGAGAGGAGGAGCAGCTGCTGGGGGCAATCAGGTTCCACCCCAGGCTCCAGCTGAAGGAGTGTCCATGCCGGTTAACCCAGCTGGGTTGACTGATGCGGAGGTGCGAGCATCCCTGGCCCAGATGGCACAGGCCATCACTATGCAGTCCTAGGCTATGACTGCCCAGGTCAACCGACATAATGTTTATAGGGAGAACACACCGGTACGTAGCATGGCTGACAGGCTGCGAGACTTTACAAGGATGAATCCTCCTATTTTCACAGGGTCCAAGACTTCAGAGGATCCCCAGGAGTTTGTGGACGAGGTGCATAAGATTATGGTGGCTATGGGGGCCACAGATACTGAGAAGGCTGAGCTGGCTTCCTATCAGCTCAAGGATGTTGCACAGACTTGGTGCAAGCTGTGGCAGGATAACCGAGCGTTGGGCGGAGTTCCGGTCACATGGGAGCTGTTTAAGACAGCCTTCCTGGAGAGATTCTTTCCCAGGGAGATGAGGGAGGCAAAGGTTTAGGAGTTTATCAACCTTAAGCAGGGATCCATGACAGTAATGGAGTATTTCCTGAAGTTTGTTAAACTATCCAAGTATGCTACTTTCCTTAGTATCTAACATCAAAGATCAGATGAGTACTGAAGTTTGTTAAATTATCCAGGTATGCTACTTCCCTTGTATCTGACAACAGGGATGAGATGAGCAGGTTCCTCATAGGAATCAATAGAGATCTGGAGGAGGATTGTCGGTCTGCGATGATCCATGATAATATAGACCTCTACAGGTTGATGGTGCATGTCCAGCAGGTAGAGGACAGCCGCAAAAAGAGGGGTATTCGTGATGCTAGGAGGCCTAAGCCTCAAGATCAGATAGGTGCAAGCCATGGAGGCCACAGAAACAATTTTGGCGTCCGTGAACAGCCCAGGTTCAAGAAGGGGCAACAGAGTTTTGGGAACTCCATTTCTCAGAGGAGTACAGCACCTAGAGGAGGCAGACCTGAGCCCAAGAAGGGCAATGGAGGAGAAATGCAGCGTTCCAAAAAGAACTATGCTAAGTGTGTCCATGCTCACAGTGGAGAGTGCAGACAGGGCACTAATGCCTGCTTCAGTTGCTGTAAGAGTGGGCACATAGTTAGAGACTGCCCACAGAACAGAGGTCAGGCTGAAGGTAATGCTCTGCCTAGGCCTAATCCACAGGGTGCAGCAGTAGCCGAGCCTCCTAAGAGGAACAGGTTCTATGCCCTGAAGGGCAGGGAGGAGCAGGAGAAGTCCGCTGATGTGGTCACAGGTATGCTGCAAGTATTCTCAACTTCTGTTTATGCTTTACTTAATCCAGGGTCTACGCTCTCCTTTGTAACTCCTTTGCTTGCTTTCACTTTTGAGATATTGCTTGAAGTTCTGCATGATCCTATAGTGGTTAGTACACCTTTAGGAGAAAATGTAAGAACTGATAGAGTATACAAGGATTGCCCAATAGTGGTAAGTGGTAAGACTATGTGTGCAGACTTGGTTGAGTTACCCATGCATGATTTTGATGTTATTCTTGGCATTGACTGGCTTCACAGTTGTTATGCTTGCTTAGACTGTCATAGTAGAGTGGTGAGATTTTGTTTTCTTGATGAAGAGGAACTAGTCTGGGAGGGGTACAACTCGAATCATCCTAACCTCTTGATTTCGAACCTTAAGGCCAATAAAATGATGTCCAAGGGGTTATTGTGTCTTGTGAGTGTTAATGATTTAGATCATGACATTCCTTCCATAGACTCAGTGCCTGTAGTGAATAAGTTCCTAGATGTATTTCCTGATAATTTGCCTCCCTCGAGAGATTGATTTTGGTATCAACTTAGAACCCGATACTAAACCAATTTCAATTCCTCCTTACAAAATAGCTCCAGCTGAACTCAAAGAGTTGAAGCTGCAGTTAAAAGATCTCACTGACAAGGGTTTCATTCAGCCGAGCATATCCCCTTGGGGCGCTGCAGTGTTGTTTGTGAAAATAAAGATTGAACCCTTAGAATGTGTATCGATTATCGGCAGCTCAACAAAGACACTATAAAGAATAAATATCCACTTCCCAGAATAGATGATTTGTTCGATCAGCTCCAAGGGTCTAGTTTCTTCTCTAAGATTGATCTTCGTTCAGGGTATCATCAGCTTAGGGTCAGGGATGGAGATATCCCAAAGACAGCCTTTCGTACCTGTTATGGTTATTATGAGTTCTTAGTCATGTCATTTGGTCTTACGAATGCACCTGCTGCATTTATGGACCTCATGAACCGAGTCTTCCGTGCATACCTTGACTCTTTCGTCATAGTATTCATTGATGACATTCTCATCTACTCTAGTACAAGGGAAGAGCATGAACAACATTTGAGACTAACCTTGCAGGTACTTAGACAACATCAGTTGTATGCCAAATTCAGCAAGTGTGAATTTTAGCTTAGATCACTAACCTTCATGGGTCATGTTGTGTCCGATCAGGGCATGGAGGTGGATCCCAGGAAGACTGAGGCTGTGAAGAACTGGCCAAAGCCTCTTACTCCCACTGACATCCGTAGCTTTCTGGGATTGGCTGGTTAGTACCACAGGTTTGTGGAGGGCTTTTCTTCCATTGCTACCCCATTGACAACTTTGACTAAGAAGAAAGCCAAATTTGAATTGACGGAGACTTGTGAGAAGAGTTTCCAAGAGCTCAAGGACAGACTCAATTCAGCCACGGTGCTTACTTTGCCTAAGTGTGGTCAGAATTACACTGTTTATTGTTATATATCTAGGGTTGGTTTGGGTTGTGTTCTAATACAGGTTCGTAAGGTGATAGCATATACATCCAGACAGCTCAACGTTCATGAGAAGAATTATCCCACTCATGACTTGTAGTTAGCAGTTGTGGTGTTTGCACTGAAGCTATGGAGGAACTACTTATATGGAGTGCATGTGGATGTATTCACAGACCACAAGAGTCTCCAGTACGTGTTCACACAGAGGGAGTTGAATCTACGTCAGCGGAGATGGTTGGAGGTGTTGAAGGAATATGACATGAATGTTCACTACCATCCAAGTAAGGCTAATGTTGTAGCTGATACTTTGAGCAGGATGAGCATGGGAAGTACAGCCAAGTTGAGGATGAGAAGAAGGAGGTGGTGAAAGATGTACACAGACTGGTCAGACTGGGTGTGCGATTGGTTGACTCTACTAGTGGGGATGTTTTAGTTCATCCTAGTTCTGAATCATCCTTGGTAGTTGAAGTCATGCAGGGTCAGCATCTAGATCCTGTGTTGATGGAGCTGAAGGACTCAGTGTTGATAAAGATGAATGAGTCTTTCGCTTTGGGAGGTGATGGCATACTTAGGTATCAGGACAGGCTGTGTGTACCAAATGTGGATGATTTGCGGACCAGGATTGTTGCAGAGGCCCATGGTTCCAGATATTCCATACATCCAGGTTCCACCAAGATGTATCATGATCTTAAGCAGATTTATTGGTGGGATGGCATAAAGAATTACATTGCAGAATATGTGGCCAAGTGTCCTAATTGTCAGCAGGTTAAGGCAGAGCATCTTAAGCCTGGCGGTCTGACTCAGATTATTGAGGTTCCAACTTGGAAGTGGGAGGCCATTAATATGGACTTCGTGGTTGGTCTTCCGAGGACTAGGAGGCAGCATGACTCTATATGGGTTATTGTGGACAGATTTACTAAGTCTGCCCACTTTATCCCTGTGAAGTCTACTTACAGAGCCGAGGATTATGCGAGACTCTACATTGATGAGATTGTGAGATGGCATGGGATTCCTTTGTCTATTATTTCAGATAGAGGAGCTCAATTTACTTCACATTTCTAGAGATCTTTCCAGAAGAGCTTGGGCACACAGGTAAAGCTTAGTACTACCTTTCATCCTCAGACTGATGGGCAGGCAGAGCTCACCATTCAGACATTGGAGGACATATTGAGAGCGTGTGTGATTGACTTCAGAGGTAGCTGGGATGAACATGTGCCATTGATAGAGTTCTCGTATAATAATAGCTATCACTCCAGCATTGGGATGGCATCGTTTGACGCACTGTATGGTAGGAGGTGTAGATCTCCAGTTCGGTGGTTCGAGGTTGGAGAGTCATCCATTTTGGGTCCAGAGATCATTCATGCGGCCTTAGAGAAGGTCAGAGTGATTAGTGACAGGTTGGCTACTGCTTACAGTCGACAGAAGTCATATGCAGATAACAGGAAACGTCCCTTAGAGTTTGATGTTGGTGACCAGGTTTACTTGAAGATATAACCTATGAAAGGGGTGATGAGGTTTGGCAGAAAAGGGAAGTTGAGTCCGAGGTATGTTGGGCCATACGAGATCCTACAGCATGTGGGTGAGGTGGGCTATGAGTTGGCATTGCCTGCGGAGCTAGCTTCTGTCCATCAAGTCTTTCATGTATCCGTGTTAAAGAAGTGCCTAGGTGATCCAGCATCGATTCTACCTGTGAAAGGTTTGGGGGTCGAGAAAGACTTGTCCTATGAGGAGGTACCTGTTGAGATATTAGACAGACAAATCAAGCGGCTGAGGAACAAGGAGATTACCAAAGTGAAGGTATTGTGGAGAAATCATCTTGTTGAGGGTGCTACGTGGGAGGCTGAGGCCGACATGAGATCCCTCTACCCTCATCTTTTCAGCTCTTGAGGTTAGACTTCCTACTCTTAAGTCTATGTTTCCTTATCTCTCCATATTTTGTTGCTATTGCTTGACTGTGCATAGTGATTATGTTATAATCTGGCTGGCAATACGATATATAGTGTTAGTGTCATTCGGGGACGAATGTTCCTAATGGGGGGATAATGTAACAACCCTAAAAATGAATAAGATAAGAAATGCTTAAGGTGTCAAGAATGCTTGCGATTAGACCAAGGTTCACACGGATTGATGCACGTAGAACCAGACCTCAGAACCCTTTCTACGGCAAAGCCAACTAACTTGGGGAGTTAGTTGAGCTTGGAAAGGTTGGAACCAACCATGTAGGGCTCTCGAAAACGAAGATTTAATCGAAGGAGTCTTTACCAAACTTAAAAAGAAAAAATCTTAAGTTTTTAGGGTCCAGGGGTAAAATGATCTTTTCCAGGCCAAGGGTAATATCGTAATTACCCTAAGGAATTAATTAATTCATTAATTAATTTAATTAAAGAATCGGTTAGGGTCGGGTCAACCCGAAATGATCTATTTTGCGGTGGTCACTCCACCCGGGTTCGAGCCCCAACGGAAGCATCGAATTGGTGATTTAATTATTGTTTAAAATCTGATTTTGAAAGGGCAAAATAGTCCTTTCACGTATTAGTTAGAATAAATCAGATTTTATTAATTTAATTAAACCCTATTTGACTAAGTCTTGAATTAGACTCCTAAACCTATGGTAACACTCTCCTATCACGTTTATCTCTTACTCACACGTTCAAACTTCACGATTTCTCTATGCCAAAAACAACTTCAAGAACAGAACAAATATTGAAGTTCTTCACACTTGAAGAACAAACACGAAAAGACTAATAAAACAAAATAACCAAAAACATTAAGGCAAAGGGGAGATTTCCGTCGAGTGGTGGTGAAACTTTCGGTGAGTTGGACGTGGTTTTGGAGAAAGGTGTGGGCAGCAACTTCAATGTTTGAACAATCAAATAAGGTATGGGTTTCTTCTCTCTTGGTCCCTTTTCCAAGAGACCCCTTAACGTTCAGTTATTCAGTCCGAAAACTAGGGTTGTTTCCCCGTTGCATGTCCCTGTCACTAGCTCCCAATGATTCGTAGGTTGGGTATGATTGCTGGTAGATTTAGGTATATGTTATGTTTTTGTGCTGAATGTGAATATATTTGTGTACGTGAAATCATGAAAATGACAACCCATGTCTGTTCGAAGTTATGTGCAATTGTGTGCAAATTTGTGACTGTGACTAGGGCCTCGACTTAGGCTTCATTTCGTGAAGTTTTTGGTTGTTGTTTACGTGCATAAACATATGTAAATTGTGATGTTCATTGTAATGAAATGTGGCTGATTTGAGTGACAATCTTTTAGCCAAACGAACATATGAAAGATGCACCTAAAGATGTGTTGAATGGTCTACGTATTACCTTAGGAGTTCAAGTGAAAACGTTGATAAAAATGAACTGAAAATGACCAAAATTTCCAGCAACAATGCAGTGTTAATTTAGACTAAATTTTAATGAAGAAATCTGGAAATTTGATGAATTTTAAAGGGGTGAGGCCACCAGGATTCGAACCCGTGACCTCACCCGAGTGCCAGTTGTAATTCGCAAAAAAGAAAAGAAAAGGGGGCTGGGGGGAATCGAAATCGGGATCACTGGTTAGGAAAGGAGAGAACAATAATTAAATAAATAAATGGGAGGTGTGGAAATCGAACCCAGGACCTCCAGGCTGCGAATGAGAGAAGAAAAGAATTAAAGAAAAGAAAATGTGAGGCGTGGGAATCGAACCCACGACCTCAGGGCTAGAAAGGAGAATGGCGGAATTAATTAAGAAAATAAAGTGAGGTTGTGGGGGTTCGATCCCACAACCTCACTGCCAAAACGCCTAGCTTAGTGGATTTTAAGTAAAAATAAAAATAGGAGGCTGTGGGGGTTCGAACCCACAACCTCACAGCCCTAGCGAATTTAAAATTAAAATAAGGAGGCTGTGGGGGTTCGAACCCACAACCTCCCAATTCCCAACAAAAATAAAAAGTGAAATCTAAGAGGTTGTGGGGGTTTGATCCCACAACCTCTTGGTCTAGGCGAAATGGGACAATAAGATTTTAAGGAAAAATAAAAAGGGGTTGTGGGGGTTCGAACCCATAACCCTTCGGCCAAATTAAGAGAAAACCCAAGGAGGAAAATAAAGATAGAATGTTGATGTTGGGGTTCGATCTAGTGTCCCAATGTCATGAAGACTAAAAATAAAGTCAAGGAAAAATGTAAGTATTGTCCAAGTGGTTCAAACTTGGGTTCCTTTGCCCAAATTTCCGTATTGATACATTAGTCATACGTGAATTAAATGTTCAAGAATAATGCCACCTAGTTAGATCGAAATCAATATCTTGGCATATATACAATATACATAAGTCTTGTACTACATAATCTTAGGAAGATATGAGTCACTTAACGAACTATGAATGAAGCCTCATGGCTTGTATGTATAGACCCATATGTCTAGCATACGTTTAAAGATAAGTGAACCTAAGATGTATGTAATGAAATGAAGTAACCCTAGAAGGGTTAAGTACGAGTGTAAAACACACTAATTGGCCAAGTGCATTGGCATACGATGAATGATTATTATGTAATGAAATGACGAAACCCTAGAAGGGTTTAAGTAAGAGTGAGAAACACACAAATGGCCAAGTATTGGCATATGATGAAATAAACATTCACGTAAAATGGGGTGAGTAATTATGAAGAGCAAATGTTCTAATGTTAATGAATGTGTTGACAACATGATATGAGGCTAATGTAAAAGCTGAGAACAATCTCAAATGAGCCTAAGTAAATGTTACCAAAACGTACTCACCTATGAGAGTGTAAAGTTAATGAAGAGACCAGTCTCTATGAATACTCTAATGAAAGTATTGAGATTAACACACTTAAAACTAATGATGAAATGAGAATCATCTATTGAGCTATGATGTCCTCATACTAGAAGCCAGCTTCCATGACGTATGAGTTAAATGTAATGAAACTTTAGACTGAGCACCTGTAGACTATCTATGAGCGGTGATGCCTTCTTTCGAGAAGGGCGAAGGTTCACGTAACTCTCATGAGATGAGACTGTCCGACTTGCCGGGTATGGGTATCCTTATATCTCCTAGTCTTCGAACCTATACTGCCAATATAGGGATCTGGCGGGGTTAAATTCCCATGTGCGCTAGCATGTTTTGGGTCACTTTGGCCGGTGATTCCACCTCTTTTTGGTGTGGGGGAGACACTGGATTTAATGATGCTCACATGATCTATGTCAGTTAAAGTTAAAGTTCCCTATGAATGAATGAGGCCAGCCTCAAATGATGCACATAATGAAATGAATGATACCAAAGGTGTTAGGTTAGGATAATCAAAAGGTTAGCTAGACTCAAGTAATGACACTAGGTTATTATTGATCATTGCACAGAAAACCCGATGAAAGTCTTAAACTACATCCTAGGTATATCTGGTGTTCGCACTAGCCTATGAACGAAATGAAATTAAGTACGTATGAATGAATGAAGCAGACTCTGTGTTTGCTAATGAATACTCCCTAGTTGATGTCCCATATGTTGAGCCCTCATTTTGGAAAGTCTTAATGCCAAGTCCATGATTTCAAGGTCTCATGGCATATGAATGAATGTTATAAAAGATGTTATGTGTTGTATGCTATATGATATGTGCTATGTGTAAGATGTTATGTGTTGTGTGCAATATGATAAGTATGATGATGCATGTTACTCTCATGGCATGACTTTCCTAATCCAAATTTGGAAAGCTCACTCACTTTCCTAATCCAAATTTGGAAAGTTCACTAACTTTCCTAATCCCAATTTGGCAAGTCCACTGACTTGACATTCCATAATCATGTTGTTAGGAAAGAGCTATCCTTTCTCATGCATGTCCTTGGTGTGTGCTTGCATATACCCATACTTAGTACAAGTGTGTACTAATCCCATACAAGTCTATATTTTTAGGTGCACAGGTGGACGCTAGAGCGTACAGGTTGATGTTGCAGCTATCCAGATGTAGAGCCTTCATCCGGACTTGGTAGGCCCTTATGCTTTCGAGGGTGTATACCGTTATTATCTAGCTTAGATATAGGCTTTAGCTGGTGGAGCATGTTCCACTAGTGTTTCTTTTTCTTATTTTATTCAGACAATGTATTGGTGCCATTTTGGCAAGTACATCTTTATTAGTATATTAAACTATTTCTTTTATTTGATGATCTTAATATTAGATGGTTGATGGTGAACAATTATGTATTAATGAGAATGTTTAATAAGTATGTTAAGAAATAAAAAGTTTCAAATTTTCCGCTAAAATTAATCTAGGTGAAGTAAGAATGACGTAAGTAGGCTTGTCTGCGACCTCTGAGAGGTCAACGATGCCGGTCTCGTCTGGGTTTTAGATCCCGGTCGTGACACTATCCTTCCTCTAGAAGGTTTAGAAGTTAATGCTAACATTTCCTATAAAGAGATCTCGGTTGAGATTTTAGACCGTCAAGTGAAGAAGATAAGGAATAAGGAAGTAGCTTTCGTACAGGGTCTTTGGAAGAATCATCTTGTGGAAAATGCTACTTGGGAGGGCAAGGCCAATATGATATCCCGAAATGCACATCTTTTTCCTTCCTCTTCTAGCAAAGGTTGAGGTTAGCAATCCCTCCCACTTTCGGTTTATGAAGGGTCATAAATGTTTTGAACTACCATGATTTTCCCTTATCTATGCATGTCCTTGTAAGAATTCATGTTTCATGTGTGCCTTTAATTATATGTTCTTCATACTTGTTAGCACTTCACTATGTAGCATATTAATCTTATGTGATACTTATTGTTATGAAATTGGTCAAGTGTGAAGTGATGAAATTATGTATTGGTCTCTTGAATAATACTTTGAGCCATATGAGAAGGAGAAGGAAATTTCCTCCTTGTATAATGTGAAATGATGAAATGCGTGCATAATTGGTAGTTGATATAGTTTCTACCTCATTGTGATACATTGTTGTATTTAAGAATAGAGTTGATGATTCCTCTTTTATTGAGTTATTCATATATAGCATATTTTGGTTGGGCTGCTAGTCGTTGAGTCATAAATTCCAAAAAAGATGTGTTAAGTGTCATTCGAGGACGAATGTTCTCCAAGGGGGGAGGGGGGGGGGTATTTGTAACACCTCTAAAACGACTTAGGTGAAACTAGATCCTAACACTTGAATATTAAATTTTCTAAGTCCTAAAATGGGTTATAATGAGTTTAGGAGGCAGTGGTTAAAGTTTCATGTAGTTTGGAGGTCAAACGTCCAAGAACGTCCTTGATGTTTGAAAGGTTTGCCTTGAAACGATTTTGTGTGTCTTAGTATCTTTTGTCTAGTTTTACGTGTTCGTTTTGGATGAAATTGATGTGAGAGGTACTAAAATTGTATACGAACATATTCGGATTATAAACGTCCGGGAAAAAGTACCCAAGGACCAACCAAGGGTCATTGAGGATGGACCCATCTTGATTGCCAAAACTGCCTAAGGCAATCCCACCTAAAAAGTCAATCGACGCCCAGTAGGATTATCGATGCCTCATAGGTGTATAGAGTCGATAGGGACTTAGGTGTGGGAGCTTTTTATCCATTGGTACCAACCTATGACACAAACTACGGACCAGCAGGACGGTCCGTTGGTTGGGTGACGGGGCGAAGGTGGGCATGCGTTGTTTGGGTCTGCAACCTGCGCAGGTTCAATGTAAAGTGAAAGGGTGAATTGGTAAATTCACCCCACGTCCAAATAAATGTTTAGGAAGTTACCTAAGGGTGTTTTTGGTGTTTTAATTTTGTTTATAAGTCCTAAAAACCCAGATGAATTCATTATTCCATATCAAAATCCAAAATCTCTAAGAAACTCTCTAGAACTCCATTGAAGTAAAAAATAAGATAGAGCTTGGATTGAAGATTGGTTGGTGATTCTTCATCAATTATTCGTCAAATTTGTGGTATAGCTTCAATTGAGGTATGGTCTTTATCCTTGAATCTATTTTCTTCAAGGAGTCAAACTTCAAAGTGATTTCTAAAGACTTTCAACGATGAAATTGTCCGGTTTTGATATCTATCCATGGGTTCTTGCATAAAAAATTATGAATCATTATATATTGATTGAATAGATGTTAATTTGATGATTTTAACCTAATTACTCTATGAACCCATGTAATTCATGAACCCTAGTTTTTGACTACTTTGTGGGTGACTTGATTATGTCTTAATGCTATTGAACTCTTATGTAGTTTGATTAGGGCTATTGAATTATGATAGAATCATGTTAGAATTGTTAGTATGCTGCCCCAAATTTAAATCTATTTTGTATGGTCTTTGATTCATTGTCTATTGTAATTATTTAATTGAATTGGTGATCATGGACATGGGTAAGGGCCTTTGGGTATTGTGTTGGATTATTTAGCTATGGATTGAAGTGGTGAGAGTGGATTGGTGGTACACTAAGCTAATTCTATTTTTATTATGTAATTTAGGTCTTGAATTATGTTGTGATCAGTATGGTACACTTATAGTGGAGATGCTATGTCCTTTACTTGTGAAGTATGTGGCCTCATTGGTGTTTCTTTCTGCACTATGATGAACATAGACTTGTCCGCGTTACTTGATGTATTGTGATTGTTTGAGTAGTTTATTTATTTGAAGTATGATCATATCTTTGTACATGCGAGTAAGTGAAAGCATGTGTTCTTCTATTGATGTTACATGATCATGCTAGACTATGACTATGTCCTTATGTGTGTAGTCTTAGAGTTTATGTATGATTCTTCCTACTTGGTTATATAAGTCTTATGATGGTTATATTTCTAATTCTATAGTAGTGTATAGGGTGACCTATAGTTGACTTGGTTGTCCCTAGGTGCTCTAGAATAATATGTTAAGTGTATGGTATGGTGAAGTGTGTGTCTTGTTTTGGTAGACTTGTGTCCCTTACTTGATACATGTATAATGTGAATATGATTTCTTGACTTAGTATGCTAAAGCTCCTATGTCTTGTATATGTGATTGACATGTGAACTTGAACATAGCTAAGAAGGTACTTTATGTGGAATCTTCATCCTAGATGTATGTTATGATATCCTTGAAGTTGAAAGTCGTAATGGTATCCTTCTTGTGTGAATGTTAGACTTAAGGTTGGTTGGCTGGAACGACATGAAATCATCCTTAGGAAAGTCATTGAGCTATCCTTTTAGCTATTGTAGGTAGCCTTAGTGGACCCTCTTTGGTAAGGTGAAATGTGGTTGGGTTATGAACTAGATTTGGAACCTCTTCATGTGATCCTTTATTGAAAATACTCTATAAGAACAAAGTTTAGCACCGAGTGAGTATGCTTTCGAAGTTTCTCTAACTAAGATTACTTTAGTGAACGAAGAAACCCTCGATATTCCTTAACCATGTGCCTATATGGGATGTGTCCTAGTTCTACCATTGGCCCGTAGAATAAACCTCCATCGGAGTAGGTTCATGACTCCGGATTCAATGCATAGCTAGTATGGTCTATGTCGGTTATTTCGTATTGTCATCATATGGGATACCCATAAGTGTTGGATAAGTTCTATGAAGCTTAGGTAGTGGTATGGGATGCTATCTAGACATTGCACACTTAGGATTTGAAGATGTTAGTGAGTGAGTCCCTAGGTCTTCTCCAATCCCATTACATGAATATCTCTTAAATGAACTAATGAAGAAAATGACTTAAGTTAGAAAGCATGTAAATGAATAAGTACTTATCTAGAGTAGTTGAAGGGTTACGTAGTTAAGGTATGAAGGGGGCATAAAGGATGGTTGCTTTATGTCTTACCTAGGGAGGTCTTAAGAATAAATCTACATAGGAAAGTTGGTTGATAAAGTAGACCTGATGCAATCTTAGGAATTCTTTAGGATTATTTAGGTAATCTTGGAGAGGGTGTACGGGCGTTCTTTTTTTGAATTACTTAAGTAAGTCTTTTGATAACCTTTGGAAAGAGAATGTCATATTATATATATGTTATTGTGTGAAGTGAGAATGATCTAACTCTAGGTAATATATAGGTTATCTTAGGTGTGTGTGAAGGGATTGTATGGGAGGTCGCTTCATAACTCACTCAAGTGAGCCTTAGAATCACCTTTGGTAGGAGGATCTCATATTTATGTGTTTTGGATGTATTTTAATGCTATATGGTGATATGTGAATTTTAGATGAAGTTAAAGTGAAGTCATTGTAAGCTCACTGTAACCTTACCGTAATGTGCATGTGATTTTAGTATAATTTTTAATATCTTCTAAATATGATGTTTGGTGTTTAAATGTAATTCTTATTCTTATACTATGATGTTTTAATAAAAAAGAGCATGTTTCTTATAAATGTCCGTTTGTCATGATTTTATGCATTATGTCATACTTAGTACATGTGTTTGTACTAATTCCATACTTTTGTTTATTTCTAAAGGTGTGGTTAGAAGGTGAGAGGTGTCGTTGAAGCAAGCTTAGAATCTAGTTATCATTAAAGCATAGTTGAAGTATGTCCTCACTTGACTCGAGGGCATAATAATCTTTAGACTTCTTTATTTCAAAGTATTGTAATAGATGATGTATTTCGATTGTATTGGCCGTGTACCAAGTATTTCTTAAGTCTAAGGATGGCATATAATGAGACTTAGATTTTTCTATTGTTTTTAATATGAAAGATATTTTAAGATGTTTTCGGGTGAAAAGTTTTATTTCCGCACTACTTTTCATACATGTATGCAATGAATGATGTCAAGGGCTTGTACAAGACCCCTGAGAGGTCAAGTACTCCATGTCGCACTCCGAGAGTGATATATCCTCTAGGGTGTACTCTTGGGATATGTAAAAGTTTGTATCATAGCATAGGTTATGAAAGTAGATTGACGAATCAAAGGTCTCAAAAATCCAGGTCTAGTAGAGTCCCGTTCATCAGTGTGAGTCGCGACACATCTATGGCGAGAGACTATAGGACGATAGAGTTCCCCTTCTTTCTCTACTCTTGTGTCGTGCCGTAGAGTAAAAGTTATGAGTGTCTTTCTTAATGATTTTCTTTGCGTTTTTAGGAAGATGAATACTATAAGGATGGTCATTAGAATGTTAGAAGAGGGAAGGGTGAATGAGGAGATTCCATATCAAGTTGAACAAGTTGGGCAAGTTCTTCAAGGTGGTGAAGGGGCTCAAGGGGCTCAAGGTGCTAGAAATGGTCAAGTTCCTATTGTGGAAGGAGGTAGTGATGTTCCATTGGTTTCCCTGGAAATGATAATGGGGAGATTAGAGAGGCTCTACTCTCTTAAACTCGAGCCATGACTACTCATGTGAATAGGGGTGTTGATCCTAGAGTGAATGCTACAGAGAGCACTATGATCTCTAGATTGAGAGATTTTGTGAGGTTGAATCCTCCTATCTTTCTTGGCTCTAAGGTGGGAAAAGATCCCCAAGAGTTTCTAGATGGTGTTTATAAGGTATTGAGTGTCATGAGGGTGACTTCTAGGGAAAATGCAGAGTTAGCTTTGTACTATTTGAGGGAGGGGTCTCAAGTGTGGTACACTCAATGGAAAGATAATAGGCCGGTAGAGTCGGGTGCTATCGAGTGTGAAGAGTTTAAGGAGGCTTTCTTAGAAAAGTACTTTCCTCGTGAGAGGAGGGAGGTGAAGGTTGAAGAGTTAATTAATCTCAATCAAGGCAATATTAGTGTTGAGGAGTATTCCTTGAAGTTGACTATGTTGTCCAGGTATGATCCATCATTGGTGTCTAACCCTAGGGATGAGATGAGTAGGTATGTGACCGGTGTTGCCGACCTTGTGAAAGAATAGGGTTGTACGGTCATGCTCCATGGTGACATGAATTTGTCTAGACTCATGGTGTATGCTCAATTCATTGAGAAGTCTAAGCTTAGTAGGATTTCATTAAACTTGAAGAGGTGTGGGCTAAGTGAGCAAAACCAACCTAGGTTCAAGAAGAAGGCTAGAATTCAAGATGAACCTAGTGCTCCTAAGGTCAAACTTTAGAACGTTAGTGGTTCCCAAGGTGGACTCCCTTTTATGGACTCCAGACTAGGGGATCAAAGCTGGATGATAATGATGATGTTGGTAAGTTATAGCTTCTCTATTTTAGTTGTTATGGGTTCCTTCTAAGTGGGTGAGTATGGTGAGTAGTAGAATGGTGAATTATTGTTTCTTCTCTTTTATTCAACTCAAGCTTCAGAGTTAGAAAGTCATAGAAGCATGTACCATGTTGCATTGTGTTTAGAAGTCTTGTTGGAATTGAATTTGATTGATTCCTTGCATTGTGCATTTCATGAAGTTAAAATTATGTTGTAAATTGAGTTTATATGGTTTTATCTATCATATTGTCATGCTTTTATCATCAATTGCCTAAGGATTGCATTTTTGAAAAAAATTAGCATTATTCACTGTAAAAACCTTAACAGTTCACTGTAAGGAATTTCAAATTTTGACAAAATTGTTCTTTGGTTTAAAGTGGTTATGAGAACAATAATGAATATAAAAGGAGTTCTTTCTATTTGAAATGAAGAATGTGAGTCTTATGGCATGATGAGTCATAAATTAGTTTCTAGCTTCTTGTTGTGTTGTGAGTCTCTTGATTATGTGAAATTGGTGTTCCTTTTAAATTTTGTGTTGTTTCTTGTGTGGTATGGTTATGTGATGCTAGTCTTGATTTAACCATCTCTTGAAAGTGCCTAAAATGAAGCAAGTGTCATTCGAGGACTAGAGCCTAAAACTTGTGTCCTAATGTTTTGAAGTCCCAAAATGGTTTATAATGAGGTTAGGAGGCAGTGGTTAAAGTTTCATGAAGTTTGGAGGTCAACGTCCAAGAACGTCCATGACGTTCGAAAGGTTTGCCTTGAAACGACCTTTTGTGTCTTAGTATGTTTCGTCGAGTTTTACTTGTTCATTTTGGATGAAATTTATGTAAGAGGTTCTAAACTTGTATACTAACATATTTAGTTTAGAAACGTCCGGGAAAAAGTATCCAAGGACCAACCAAGGGTCCTTGAGGAAGGAACCATCTTGATTGCCAAAACTGCCTAAGGCAGTCCTACCTACGGAGGCAATAGACGCCCCATAGGTGGAGGGCGTCGATAGGTACTTAGGAGTAGGATCTTCTGCTCCATTGGGAACATCCTCTTACCCAAACCACGGACCAGCAGGACGGTCCGTTGGTTGGGTGACGGGTTGTAGGTGGGCAGGCGTCATCTGGGTCTTCAACCTGCGCAGGCTCACTGTAAAGTGAAGGGGTGAATTTGTAAATTCACCCCATGTCCAACTAAATGTTTGGGCGGTTACCTTAGGTTTTGTTTGGTATTTTAAGTGGGTTTATAAGTCCTAAACACCTAGATGAATTCATTATTCCAAATCAAAATCCAAAATCTCTAAGAAACTCTATAGAACTCCATGGAAGTCAAAACTCAAGATAGAGCTTGATTGAAGATTGGTTGGTGATTCTTCATAAATTATTCATCAAATTGTGGTATAGCATCAATTTAGGTATGGTATACATCCTTGAATCTCTTTTCTTCAAGGAGCCAACTTCAAAGTGATTTCTAAAGTCTTTCAAAGATGAAAATGTCCAATTTTGATATCTATCCATGGGTTCTTCCATAAAACATTTTGAATCATTATATATTGATTGAGTTGATGTTAATTAGATGATTTTAACCTAATTACACTACAATAAATTAGACTTTAAGCGACCATTTCTTAATGAAGGTATATGCATCCGGTCGTTATAAATGTTCTATGGTGACAAAAAAAATATCAGTCTCTAAAAATTAATCTTTAATTCACCGCTTGGGATAGTACTAATTTATTAGGAGTATTTAGGAGTATTTTTAATAAAAAGGAGTACGCCAGTCCTTTTTATCTTTTCACAAAATCTCCATCTCCCCAAACCTTCCTCCTAACTTCCAGCAGAGAAACAAGTAACCCTAAAAACATTCAACTATATTGTTCCTCCATCTTCATTGCAATTTTTGCATATTATGTACGTCTAGTTATGTGGTATTTTTTATCTCTTCTCATCAAGGTAAGTTTTTTTCGTCATATCTCTATGAAGTTCATTCGACAATACAAATTTATATATTTTTAGAAATTTCTCAAAAATTTAACCAAAGGCGTTCCTAATTAAAGAAATTTAATTTACAGATTAGCCATTATTGTTTCATTGGTCTGGAATTTGCCCAGTTTTTACAACTGAGTATTCTCTTTCAGCAAAGGGTTGTGTACCTACTCTCTCACATTCTCTTAATATGGAGGCTGATACGTCTAAGGTAGGGTTTCGATATCTTTTTGAAACTTTTAACAAACTCTGATATTAAGAGATAGGAGTAGTTCTCTGTGTGTATTTCTTCAATTAGTTTGAATGTTTAACTAAGATTTCTACTGAATTTTACCATATTTCGCAAGATTTATAAAAAATTTGTCAAACTTTTAGAAGCTGATCTTAAAGGAAGGGCATGAGGAAGTATTTTGAAGAACTGGAGACAAGTTTCATGGATTTAAGACTTAAAGTAGGAATGGGCATAAAAATTAAAAAATCAAACCATTCGATAAAATATAATTACTTTGTTTTTCATACATTGGTATTGATTGAATATGAATTTTAATTAAAACAAGGTATAGGGTATTGCTTTTGATTTAAAGTTAGCTTTAGAAATTAGCAGTAATGATGCTTGATGGTTTGTTTATACCATGTTTTTCGATATCTTACTAAAGTATTTTTATAAATAGATTGTGTGTTTTGTTAGTCAAGTGGAGAAGATGCGAGGTTTGCGAAGAAATGGACTTACAAGATGTTATGACATATACCTCTTTTATCTTTGGTTATTCCTAGTTTGGCGGGATAAATGAAGTGATTACCTATGGTATGAATCCAAAATTCATTACTTTTAATGTTTCCAAAATAATTCGGTGACATGGAAGATATGTTTCAGCTAAAAAAAATTTATGGCAGAGTGTTTTTTGTTGGTTACTCTCCAGAATCCATATGTTGTTTTGTATTCTTATTGTATTAGTGATTAGATGAATATTAGGTTACAGTTCTGATCTTATTAGCGATGAAATAAGTATCTGAATTTTATCTCAAAACATATATGATCTCTCTGTTCTAATTAGTTTATGAGCAAGGAGAATAAACTAAAATGAAGCTCGAATGAGTCAACTGAAATTAAGGGGTTATATTGTCCACCAACAATTTGTAAATAACATTGTGCATTATGAATTCTGCCAGGCGTGTAATTTTATAAAGAGAAAGATATTTATCACAAATGATGTCATTGAATTATGTCCCAAATGATATCAGAGAATGTTTTTTGGGCATCATGTCATCTTAAAGTCAAAGGAAGCTTATAAAGTACCTCTCACTTAATCAAAGGAATTGAATTTATATTTATCATCTTCAATGTGATCTGTACAACTCAAGAAAAGTTTTGACATCCCAGTGGGTGTTTGATAAAAAGAAGTATATATTCCTTTAGCATTGTTGAGGGAACATGTGGATGAATGTTCCCTTGAAATGATTTGGTATTAAAAGAGGTTGCTTCTACAAATTTATATCAAGCTCAAGAAGCATGTTCATCATTATATCTTAGAGGTGAGAGGCTCAATTATTTTTTCTTCATGCTTAATGTGGTACTTTTTTTTTCCTCTTTTGATAAGTTCAGTTGCGTTGTTTGTGAAATTAATAGGTTTTGAAACTTTAAATTGACAAATTTATAAGACTTTTTGTTTAGTTTAAGCTATCACCTTAGCTTATGAGCCTAAGGTGTTAGGGTTTTCCATGTTAATTATGTAGAAAAAATGTGTAATGACGTGAGCGGGACATAGAACCTTGGGTCAAGGTTACAAAAAATATTGCACATCAATCTTTCTAGGATATGAAGTAGCCTATAAGCAATATGTCACGACCCGAAAGTACCCCCTAGAAGTTAGGGAGAACCCTTGGGTCATGACAGGGTGTACTTGTCCCTTTGGAGTCTTGTACAATCCCTCTAACTATCGTTCATTACATAAGATATGAAAAGTAGTGCAGAATTTTATGACTTTTCACGACATTTAATATAAAAAGGAAATCGTTCATAAATACTAAGAGAAAATCATCGTCACAAGCCAGACTTAAACACACGACATAATATCTTCAGGACACGACCCTTTACATTAAAAGAAATACACAATAATTCTTAAAGATTGAAACTAAAAAAATATGAACTATGCCCTCGAATATATGAGGACATACTTTGTCTTGAGAGAAACTTTCCTAATCTTTGCCTTCTAGCCTTCAACCTTGCTTCCAAAACCTATACGTATAGAGTATAGAAAAGTACGGGGTTAGTTCAAATCAATGTACTAAGTATGGCATATGTAAAAACATGTAAAAAGGGATATTTTAGTAAGATAATCTTTTATGCCAAATAAGTAAAACATTCATGAATTTAGACGCAAAAACAACATAAGAAACATATTTTAACACTCAGAGAAGGATTTCCATAATTTTAGCCAAAAAAAGCATTTTACAGTGAACTACCTAACATTTACAGTAAGTTCCTTCAACATTACTGTCACGACTGGAATCTAGACCCCAGACGAGACCGGCGTCGTTGACCTCTCAGAGGTCGCAGACAAGCCTACTTACGTCATTCATACTTCATCTCGGTTAACTTTAGCGGAAAATTTGAAACTTTTTGTTTCTTAACATACTTGTTAAACATTCTTATCATTTCATAATTGTTCACCATCAACCATCTAAAATTAAGAGATAAGCAACTGAAAGAAATATTTCAATAAGTATCAAGTGTATAATTGTCAAAATGGCACCAATACAAAGTCTGAATAAAAACAATAAAGAAACGCTAGTGGAACATGCTCCACTAGCTCAACTCTAAAACTAAGCTAGAATATAAAACAGTAGCATCCTCGAAAGTATGAGGACCTACCAACTCCGGATGAATGTTGGACATCCGGATGACTGCAACAATGATCCTGTAGCTCTATCGTCCACCTGTGCCTGCACCTAAAATAGTATAATTGTATAGGGTTAGTACACACTTGTACTAAGTATGGGTATATGCAAGCACACACCAAGGACATGCATGAGAAATAATAGCTCTTCCCTAACAACGTGCTTATGGGAAGTCAAGTCAGTAGACTTGCCAAATTTGGATTAGGAAAGTTAGTGAACTTTCCAAATTTGGATTAGGAAAGTCAGTGAGCTTTCCAAATTTGGATTAGGAAAGTCAATGAGCTTTCCAAATTTGGATTAGGAAAGTTATGCCATGAGAGTAACATGAATCATCATAAATATCATATTACACACAGCACATAACATCTTCATATAACACATATCATAGTACATAACATATAACATATAACATATAACATATGGCACATAGCTTCTTTCATATCATTCATTCATATACATGAAACCTTGGAATCATGGACTTGACATTAAGACTTTCTAAAATGAGGGCTCAACATATGGGAACTCAACTAGGGAGTCTTCATTAGCAAACTCAGAGTCTACTTCACTCATTCATACGTACTTCATTTCATTTCGTTCATATGCCAGTGTGAACACCAGCTATACCTAGGGTGTAGTTTAAGACTTTCATCGGGTTTGCAGTGCAATGATCAAGAATAACCTTATGTCATTACCTGAGTCTAGCTCACCTCTTGATTATCCTATCCTAACACCTTTGGTGTCATTCATTTCATTATATGCTTCATTTGAGGCTGGCCTCATTCATTCATTGGGAACTTTAACTTTAACCGACATAGATCATGTGAGCATCATGAAATCCAGTGTCTCCCCCACACCGAAAAGAGGTGGAATCACCGACCAAAGTGACCCAATAACATGCTAGCGTACATTGGAATTTAAACCAGCCAGATCCCTATATTGGCAGTATAGGTTTGAAGACTAGGAGATACAAGGAGACCCATACCCGGCAAGCCAGACAGTCTCATCTCATGAGAGTTACGTGAACCTCCGCCCTTCTTGAAAGAAGGCATCACCGCTCATAGCTAGCCTATCGGTGCTTAGTATAAAGTTCCATTTTATTCAACTCATACGTCATGGAAGCTGACTTCTAGTATGAGGACATCATAGCTCATTAGATTATTTATCATCTCATCATTAGTATTAAGTGTATTAATCTCAATACTTTCATTACAGTGTTCATAGAGACTGATCTCTTCATTATCTTACACTCTCATAGGTGAGTACGTTTTGGTAACATTTACTTAGGCTCATTTAAAATTGCTCTCATCATTTGCAGTAGCCTCATATCATGTTGTCACCACATTGATTGTCATTAGCACATTTACTCTTCGTGATTATTCACCTCATTTTACGTGAATGTTCATTTCATCAAATGCCAACATACTTGGCCATTGGTGTGTTTCATACTCCTACATAGCCCTTCTAGGGTTTTGTCATTTCATTACATATACTTTAGGTTCACTTCATCAAATGCCAACATTAACATCATATCATTAACTTTCTACTTAGTTTTTCTCTTAGGTTGGACGAAGGTTTGTGGGTTCGAACCCCCACAACCCCTTTTTAATTTTCATTACCTCATGTTGCCCATTCTCGCCTAAACCAAGAGGTTGTGGGATCAAACCCCCACAACCTCTTGTATTTTTGTTATTAATTTCGCTTGCATAGGGAGGTTGTGGGTTCGAACCCCCACAGCCTCCTTATTTAAACTTTAATTTCACTGAGGCTGTGAGGTGGTAGGTTCGAACCCCCACAACCTCATAACTTTATTTTAATTAGATTAGGCGAGTGGCAGTGAGGTTGTTGGATTGACCCCCCACAGCCTCACTTTATTTCTTAGTTAATTTCGCCTCTCCTTTTCAGCCTTGAGGTCGTGGGTTCGATTCCCACGCCTCGCGTTTTTCTTTTTCCTTATTTTCTCCTCGTTCGCGCGTGCCTTGAGGTCGGGGGTTCGAATCCCACGCCTCCCAAATATTTGTTTAATTAGTTTTCTCCTCCTTCTCCTCCAGTTCGCGAGTTCGAATCCCCCCAGCCCCATTTTCTTTTTCTTTGTGGTGAATTCCAGTAGCCAGGTTCGAATCCCCACAGCCCCTTTTTCTTTTCCCTTTATTCGCGAAACCAGTAGCTAAGGGGTTCGATTCCCCTTAGCCCCTTCACTTTTTTTTCCAGCCTTCTTAACATGTGAGGTCTTGGGTTCAATTCCCCTTGACCTCATTTATTTTATTTCCCCTTTAAAAACCCAGATTTTAACCCCATTGTAGAGTGCACAAATGTGGAAAATTTTAGTCATTCTTCAACTCATTTTTAGGCGCATCTTTCATAAGTTTAATTGGCTAAAAGATTGTTATTCAATCAATCATATTTCATTGCAATAAACATCACATTGTATACACATTTCACACATAAAATACACAAGAAATACATGTCTTCCAAGACCCTAAAACAGTGGCCAAACACACTACCAACGTGCACGCATACACACCTCATTTCTTTATCACACTTTGATTGTCATCTTCGTGATTCCCCGCACATAAACATATTCACATTTAATATAAACACATCATACATGCCTAAATCTACCAGCACAACATACCCATCCTACGAATTCATTTGGGAGCTAGTGACAACGTCATGCAAACGGGAACAACCTTAGTTTCGGAGTGAATAGTTTAAATCGTAAGGGGCCTCTTTGGAAAGGAATCAAGAGAGAAGAAACCCATACCTTTTGACGTTGTTCAAGCATGAAGTTGCTGCCCAAAAGTTCCTCCAAACCACGCCCAATTCACCTCAACGTACACACCACTCGATCAACAACCTCTTTTTGCCTTGACGTTTTTGATTACTTTACTTTTCTTAAATTTTTTTGTGTGTTCTTCAAGTGTGAAGAACCATTGTTGTTAAACAGTTCTTGAGTTTTTTTGTTAGGCAGAGCATGAGAGAATGAGAGTTGAGAGATGTGAAAGAGAGTTGAGAGACGTGAAAGAGAGTTATTAGGATTAGGAGTGTAGGTTTGAATTTAGTCAAAGTAAGGTTTAATTTAACTAATAAAAATCTGATTTATTTAGCTTGGGTAAAATGACCATTGTGCCCTTACCAAAAATCAGATTTTTTTATCAACAATTAAATCCTTAATTGATGCTTCTAGTGGGGCTCGAACCCGAGTGACACCCCATTTGCGAAAATGGGTCACTTCGGGTCGCCCCAACCCAAATTGCTCTTTTAAATTTAATTAATTAATTAATTTATTAATTTCTTAGGGTAATTACAATATTATCCTTGGCCTGGAAAAAGACCATTTTACCCCTGGACCCTCAAAACTTAAAATTTCTTCTTTTAAGTCCGGAAAAGACTCTTTCGATTAAATCTTCGTTTTTGTGAGCCTCACATGGTTGGTTCCAACCTTTCCAAGCTCAATTAACTCCCCAAGTTAGTTGGCTTGGTTGTAGTAGGGGCTCTGAAGTCTGGTTCTACGCGTATCAATCCGTGTGGACCTTGGTCCAATCTCTTGACACCTTAAGTAATTATCTTATTTATTTTTAGGGTTGTTACATTATCCCCCCCTTAGGAACATTCATCCCCGAATGACACTACCAATGCACATCATAATGCCAGTCAGATCATAACAAAATCACTATGCACAGTCAAGCAATAGCAACAAAATACGGAGAGATAAGGAAACATAGACTTAAAAGTAGGAAGTCTAACCTCAAGAGCTGAATAGATGAGGATAGCGGGATCTCATGTCGGCCTCAGTCTCTCACGTAGCACCCTCAATAAGATGATTTCTCCACAATACCTTCACTGTGGCAATCTCCTTGTTCCTCAGCCGCTTGACTTGTCTGTCTAAGATCTCAACAGGTACCTCCTCATAAGACAAGTCTTCACCAACCCCCAAACCTTCAACGGGTAGAATCGATGCTGGATCACCTAGGCACTTGTTCAATATAGAGACATGAAAGACTGGATGAACAGAAGCTAGCTCCGCAGGCAATGCAAACTCATAGGCCACCTCACCCATACGCTGCAGGATCTCATATGGCCCAACATACCTCGGACTCAGCTTCACTTTTCTACCAAATCTCATCACCCCTTTCATAGGTGATATCTTCAAGTAAACCTGGTCACCAACATCAAACTCTAAGGGCCGCTTTATGTTATCTGCATATGACTTCTACCGACTGTAACCAGTAGCCAACCTTTCCCTAATCACTCTGACCTTTTCTAAGGCCTCATAAATGATCTTTGGACCCAAAATGGATGACTCTCCAACCTCAAACCACCCAACTGGAGATCTACACCTCCTACTATACAGTGCCTCAAATGGTGCCATCCCAATGCTAGAGTGATAGCTATTATTATACGAGAACTCTATCAAAGGCAGATGGTCATCCCAGTTACCTTTGAAGTCGATCACACCACGCTCTCAACATGTCCTCCAATGTCTGAATGGTAAGCTCTGCCTGCCCATCTGTCTGAGGATGAAAGGCAGTGCTAAGCTTTACCTGCGTGCCCAAGCTCTTCTGGAAAGATCTCCAGAAATGTGAAGTAAACTGAGCTTCTCTATCTGAAATGATAGACAAAGGAATCCCACGCCATCTCACAATCTCATCAATGTAGAGTCTCGCATAATCCTCGGCTCTGTAAGTAGACTTCACAGGGATAAAGTGGGCAGACTTAGTCAATCTGTCCACAATAACCCATATGGTGTCATGCTGCCTCCTAGTCCTCGGAAGACCAACCACGAAGTCCATATTAATGGCCTCCCACTTCCAAGTCGGAACCTCAATAATCTAAGTCAGACCACCAGACTTAAGATACTCTGCCTTGACCTGTTGACAATTAGGACACTTGGCCACATACTCTGCAATGTCCTTCTTCATGCCATCCCACCAATAAATCTTCTTAAGATCATGATACATCTTGGTGGTACCTGGATGTATGGAATATCTTGTACCATGGGCCTCTGCAACAATCCTGGTCCGCAAATCATCTACATCTGGTACACACAGCCTGTCCTGATACCTAAGTATGCCATCACCTCCCAAAGCAAAAAACTCATTCATCTTCATCAGTACTGAGTCCTTCAGCTCCATCAACACAGTATCTAGATGCTGACCCTGCTTTTCTTCAACTACCAAGGATGATTCAGAACTAGGATGAATTGAAACATCCCCACTAGTAGAGTCAACCAATCGCACAACCAATCTGGCCAGTCTGTGTACATCTTTCACCAGCTCCTTTTTCTCATCCTCAATGTGGCTGCACTTCCCATGCTCATCCTGCTCAAAGTATCAGCTACAACATTAGCCTTACCTGGATGGTAGTACACATTCATGTCATAATCCTTCTACAGCTCCAACCATCTCCACTGACGTAGATTCAACTCCCTCTATGTTAACACGTACTAGAGACTCTTGTGGTATGTGAATACATCCACATGCACTCCATACAAGTAGTGCCTCCACAGCTTCAGTGCAAATACCACAGCTTCC
Organism: Solanum sitiens; assembly: GCA_016801875.1. NCBI lineage: Eukaryota > Viridiplantae > Streptophyta > Magnoliopsida > Solanales > Solanaceae > Solanum > Solanum sitiens. The sequence goes on along the minus strand of JABWTJ010000064.1, from coordinate 261,907 downwards.
AACTCTAGGTCATGAGTGGGATAATTCTTCTCATGAACCTTGAGCTGTCTGGACGCATAGGCTATCACCTTACCAACCTGCATAAGAAAACCCAAACCAACCCTAGATGCATCACAGTAAACAGTGTAATTCCACCACACTTAAGAAAAGTAAGCACCGGGGCTGAAGTGAGTAAGTCCTTGAGCTCCTTGAAACTCCTCTCACAAGTCTCCGTCCACTCAAACTTGGCTTTCTTCTTAGTCAAAGCTGTCAATGGGGCAGCAATAGAAGAAAAGCCCTCCACAAACCTGCGGTAGTAACCATCCAATCCCAAAACGCTATGGATGTCAGTGGGAGTAAGAGGCTTTGGCCAGTTCTTTACCGCCTCAGTCTTCCTAGGATCCACCTCAACACCCTGATCGGATACCACATGACCCAGGAAGGTCACTGATCTCAGCCAGAATTCATATTTGCTGAATTGGCATACAACTGATGCTATCTAAGTACCTGCAAGGTTAGTCTTAAATGCTGTTCATACTCTTCCTTGGTCTAAGAGTAGATGAGAATATCATCAATAAACACTATGACGAAAGAGTCAAGGTATTCACGGAAGACCCTATTCATAAGATCCATAAATGCAGCAGGTGCATTCGTGAGACCAAATGAAATGACTAGAAACTCATAGTGACCATAACGGGTACGAAAGGCTGTGTTTGGGATATCTCCATCCCTAACCCTAAGCTGATGGTACCCTGAACGAAGATCATTTTTAGAAAATAAACTAGACCCTTGGAGCTGATCGAACAAATCATCTATTCTGGGAAGTGGATACTTGTTGTTTATAGTGACTTTGTTGAGCTGCCGATAATTGATACACATTCTAAGGGTTCCATCTTTCTTTTTCACAAACAACAGTGGAGCGCCCCAAGGGGATATGCTTGGCTGAATGAAACCCTTGTCAGTGAGATCTTTTAACTGTAGCTTAAACTTTTTGAGTTCAGCTGGAGCCATTCTGTAAGGAGGAATTGAAATTGGTTTATCGGGTTCTAAGTCGATACCAAAATAAATCTCTCGAGGGGGAGGGACTCCAGGCAAATCATCAGAAAATACATCTAGGAAGTCACTCACTACAGATACTCAGTCTATGGAAGGAATGTCATGATCTAGATCATTAATACTCACAAGATGACATAATAACCCCTTGGACATCATTTTATTGGCCTTTAGGTTCGAAATCAAGAGGTTAGGACGACTTGAGAAGTACCCCTCCCAGACTAGCTCCTCTTCATTAGGGAAATCAAATCTCACCACTCTACTACGACAGTCCAAGCAAGCATAACAATTGTGAAGCCAGTCCATGCCAACAATAACATCAAAATCATGCATGGGTAACTCAACCAAGTCTGCACACATAGTCTTACCACTTATCACTATTGGGCAACCCTTGTATACTCTATCAGTTCTTACATTTTCTCCTAAGGGTGTACTAACCACTATAGGATCATGCAAAACTTCAGGCAATATTTCAAAAGTGAGAGCAAGCAAAGGAGTTTCAAAGGAAAGCGTAGACCCTGGATCAAGTAAAGCATAAACAGAAGTTGAGAATACTTGCAGCATACCTGTGACCACATCAGCGGACTTCTCTTGCTCCTTCCTGCCCTTCAGGGCATAGAATTTGTTCCTCTTAGGAGGCTCGGCTGCTACTGCACCCTGTGGATTAGGCCTAGGCTGAGCATTACCTCCATCCTGACCTCTGTTCTGTGGACAATCTCTAACCATGTGTCCACTCTTACCGCAACCGAAACAGGCATTAGTGCCCTGTCAGCACTCTCCACTGTGAGCTCCGCCACACTTAGCACAATTCTTTTTAGGATGCTGCATCTCACCTCCATTGCCCTTCTTGGGCTCAGGTCTGCCTCCTCTAGGTGTTGTACTCCTCTGAAAGTCTGAGTTCCCAGAACTATGTTGCCCCTTCTTGAACCTGGGCTGCTCACGGACGCCAAAATTGTTTCTGTGGCCTCCATGGCTGGGACCTGCCTGATCTTGAGGCTTAGGCCTCCTAGCATCACGAAGACCCCTCTTTTATGGATGTCTTCTACCTGCTGGACATGCACCATCAACCTGGAGAGGTCTATATTATCATAAATCATCATAGACCGACGCTCCTCCTCTAGATCTCCATTGATTCCTGTGAGGAACCTGCTCATCTCATCCCTGCTGTTAGACACAAGGGAAGTAGCATACCTGGATAATTTAACAAACTTCAGTACTCATCTCATCCTTGCTGTTAGATATTAAGGAAAGTAACATACCTTGATAGCTTAACAAACTTCAGGGAATACTCCCTAACTGTCATAGAGCCTTGTTTAAGGTTGATGAACTCCTCAACCTTGGCTTCCCTTATCTCTCTGGGGAATAATCTCTCCAGAAATGCTGTCTTGAACAGCTCCCAAGTGACTGGAACTCCGCCCAAAGCTCGGCTATCCTTTCATATCTTACACCAAGTCTGTGCAATATCCTTGAACTGATAGGAATCCAGCTCAGTTTTCTCAGTATCTGTGGCCCCCATAGCCTCCAGAATCTTATGCACCTCATCCACAAACTCCTGGGGATCCTCTTCAGTCCTAGATCCTGTGAAAATAGGAGGATTCATCCTCGTGAAGTCTCTCAGTCTGTCAGCCATGCTACGAACCGGTGGGTTCTCCCTCTGAACATCCTGCCAGTTGACCTGGGCAGTCATAGCCAGGGCCTGCATAGTAATGGCCTGTGCCATCTGGGCCAGAGATGCCCTCACCTCAGCATCAGTCAACCCATCTGGGTTAACTGGCATAGCCACTCCTTTAACTGGAGCTTGGGGTGGAACCTGATTGCCCCCAGCAGATGCACTTCCTCTCCTCTGACCAATAGCCCTCCTAGTATTCATTCTTGAAAATAACAAAGATTGATGTTAGACACGCTCATAACACCAAGAAATTAGACATAAGGAAAAATACGATAAGATCAGAAAAAAGGAAGTTTTCCTACGCAATCATGCAATCTCTAATCCAGGATAGTGGTGCACTTCACTACCATGACTTAGAAACTACTCAATGTGGTTGATGTGAACTCATTATTATCGGAATTTAACCTAGTGCTGTGATACCAACTTTGTCACAACTGTAATCTAGACCCCAGAAGAGATCGGCGTCGTTGACCTCTCAGAGGTCGCAGACAAGCCTACTTACGTCATTCATACTTCATCTAGGTTAACTTTAGCGGAAAATTTGAAACTTTTTGTTTCTTAACATACTTTTTAAACATTCTTATCATTTCATAATTGTTCACCATCAACCATCTAACATTAAGAGATAAGCAACTGAAAGAAATAGTTCAATAAGTATCAAGTGTATAATTGCCAAAATGGCACCAATACAAAGTCTGAATAAAAACATGAAAGAAACGCCAGTGGAACATGCTCCACTAGCTCAACTCTTAAACTAAGCTAGAATATAAAACATTAGCATCCTCTAAAGCATGAGGACCTACCAACTCCGGATGAATGCATGACGTCCGGATGACTGCAACAATGATCCTGTAGCTCTATCGTACACCTGTGCCTGCACCTAAAATAGTATAATTGTATAGGGTTAGTACACACTTGTACTAAGTATGTGTATATGCAAGCACACACCAAGGACATGCATGAGAAATAATAGCTCTTCCCTAACAACGTGCTTATGGGAAGTCAAGTCACTGGACTTGCCAAATTTGGATTAGGAAAGTTAGTGAAGTTTCCATATTTGGATTAGGAAAGTCAGTAAGCTTTCCAAATTTGGATTAGGAAAGTCAATGAGCTTTCCAAATTTGGATTAGAAAGTTATGCCATGAGAGTAACATGCATCATCATAAATATAATATTGCACACAGCACATAACATCTTCATATAGCACATATCATAGTACATAACATATAACATATAACACATAACATATGGCACATAACTTCTTTCATATCATTCATTCATATGCCATGAAACCTTGGAATCATGGACTTGACATTAAGACTTTCAAAAATGAGGGCTCAACGTATGGGACCTCAACTAGGGAGTCTTCATTAGCAAACTCAGAGTCTACTTCACTCATTCATACGTACTTCATTTCATTTCGTTCATATGCCAGTGTGAACACCAGCTATACCTAGGGTGTAGTTTAAGACTTTCATAGGGTTTGCTGTGCAATGATCAAGAATAACCTAATGTCATTACCTGAGTATAGCTCACCTCTTGATTATCCTATCCTAACACCTTTGGTATCATTCATTTCATTATGTGCTTCATTTGAGGCTAGACTCATTCATTCATTGGGAACTTTAACTTTAACCGACATAGATCATGTGACCATCATGAAATCCAGTGTCTCCCCCACACCGAAAAGAGGTGGAATCACCGGCCAAAGTGATCCAATAACATGCTAGCGTACGTGGTAATTTAACCTCGCCAGATCCCTATATTTGCAGTATAGGTTCGAAGACTAGGAGATACAAGGAGACCCATAGCCGGCAAGCCGGACAGTCTCATCTCATGAGAGTTACGTGAAACTCCGCCCTTCCCAAAAGAAGGCATCACCGCTCATAGCTAGCCTATCGATGCTCAGTATAAAGTTCCATTTCATTCAACTCATACGTCATGGAAGCTGACTTCTAGTATGAGGACATCATAGCTCATTAGATGATTTCTCATCTCATCATTATTATTAAGTGTATTAATCTCAATACTTTCATTAGAGTGTTCATAGAGACTGATCTCTTCATTATCTTACACTCTCATAGGTGAGTACGTTTTGGTAACATTTACTTAGGCTCACTTAAAATTGCTCTCATCATTCGCAGTAGCATCATATCATGTTGTCACCACATTCATTGTCATTAGCACATTTACTCTTCATGATTATTCACCTCATTTTACGTGAATGTTCATTTCATCAAATGCCAACATACTTGGCCATTGGTGTGTTTCATACTCCTACATAGCCCTTCTAGGGTTTTGTCATTTCATTACATATACTTTAGGTTCACTTCTTTAAAACGTATGCTAGACTTATGAGTCTATACACACAAGCCATGAGGCTTCCTTCATAATTCGTTAAGTGATTCATACATTCCTAAGATTATGTAGTACAAGACTTATGTATCTTGTATATATGCCAAGATCTTGATTTTTGATTTAAGTAGATTGCATTATTCTTGGATCTTTTGTTCACGTATGACTTATATATCAATACGGAAGATTGGGCAAGGTAACCCAAGTTAGATTCACTTGAATATCATTTATATTTTTATTTGATTTTATTTCTAATATTCATAACATTAGAACTCTAAATTAAATCCCAACATTAACATCGTATCATTAACTTTCTACTTGGTTTTTCTCTTAGGTTGGCCGAAGGGTTGTGGGTTCGAACCCCCACAACCCCTTTTTAATTTTCATTACCTCATGTTTCCCATTCTCGCCTAAACCAAGAGGTTGTGGGATCAAACCCCCACAACCTCTTGTATTTGTGTTATTAATTTCGCTTGCATAGGGAGGTTGTGGGTTCGAACCCACACAACCTCCTTATTTAAACTTTAATTTCGCTGAGGCTGTGAGGTGGTGGGTTGGAACCCCCACAGCCTCATAACTTTATTTTAATTAGATTAGGCGAGTGGCAGTGAGGTTGTGGGATCGAACCGCCACAGCATCACTTTATTTCTTAGTTAATTTCGCCTCTCCTTTTCAGCCTTGAGGTCGTGAGTTCGATTCCCACGCCTCGCGTTTTTCTTTTTCCTTATTTCCTCCTCGTTCGCGCATGCCTGGAAGTCGTGGGTTTGAATCCCACGCCTCACAAATATTTGTTTAATTATTTTTCTCCTCCTTCTCCTCCAGTTCGCGAGTTCGAATCCCCCCAGCCCCATTTTCTTTTTCTTTGTGGCGAATTCCAGTAGCCAGGTTCGAATCCCCCTAGCCCTTTTTTCTTTTCCCTTTATTCGCGAAACCAGTAGCTAAGGGGTTTGGTTCCCCTTAGCCCCTTCACTATTTTTTTCCAGCCTTCTTAACATGTGAGTTCTTGGGTTCAATTCACCTTGACCTCACTTATTTTATTTCCCCTTTAAAAACCCAGATTTTAACCCCATTGTAGAGTGCACAAATCTTGAAAATTTTTGTCATTCTTCAACTCATTTTTAGGCGCATCTTTCATAAGTTTATTTGCCTAAAAGATTGTTTTTCAATCAATCATACTTCATTGCAATAAACATCACATTGTATACACATTTCACACATAAAATACACAAGAAATACATGTCTTACAAGACCACAAAACAGTCGCCAATCACACTGCCAACGTGCATACATACACACCTCCTTTTTCGATCACACTTTGATTGTCATCTTCGTGATTCCCCGCACATAAACATATTCACATTTAATATAAACACATCATACACGCCTAAATCTACCAGCACAACATACCCATCCTACGAATTCATTTGGGAGCTAGTGACTAGGACATGCAAAGGGGAACAACCTTAGTTTCGGAGTGAATAGTTTAAATCATAAGGGGCCTCTTGGGAAAGGGACCAAGAGAGAAGAAACCCATACCTTTTGACGTTGTTCAAGGGTGAAGTTTCTGCCCAAAAGTTCCTCCAAACCACGCCGAATTCACCTCAACGTACACACCACTCGACGAACAACCTCTCTTTGCCTTGACGTTTTTGATTACTTTGCTTTTCTTAAAAATTTTCGTGTGTTCTTCAAGTGTGAAGAACAATTGTTGTTAAACAGTTCTTGAGTTTTTTTGTTAGGAAGAGCGTGAGAGAAAGAGAGTTGAGAGACGTGAAAGAGAGTTATTAGGATTAGGAGTGTAGGTTTGAATTTAGTCAAAGTAAGGTTTAATTTAACTAATAAAAATCTGATTTATTTAGCTAGGTAAAATAACCATTGTGCCCTTACCAAAAATCAGATTTTTTATCAACAATTAAATCCTTAATTGATGCTTCTAGTGGGGCTCGAACCCGAGTGACACCTCATTTGCAAAAATGGGTCACTTCGGGTCGCCCCAACCCGAATTGCTCTTTGAAATTAAATTAATTAATTAATTTATTAATTCCTCAGGGTAATTACAATATTATCCTTGGCCTGGAAAAAGACCATATTACCCCTGGACCCTCAAAACTTAAAATTTCTTCTTTTAAGTCCAGTAAAGACTGTTTCGATTAAATCTTCATTTTCGAGAGCCTCACATGGTTGGTTCCAACCTTTCCAAGATCAATTAACTCCCCAAGTTAGTTGGCTTGGTCGTAGTAGGGGTTCTGAGGTCTGGTTCTACGCGTATCAATCCGTGTGGACCTTGGTCCAATCGCAAACATTCTTGACACCTTAAGTAATTATCTTATTCATTTTTAGGGTTGTTACAATTACAGTGGACTATCCTATTTCCAAAATAGTGAACTCCCAAGGTATTGCCAAGAGAAAGTAAACTCATTTCAGTAGAAGTTTCTCTAACCGAGGTTATCCTAAGACTCTCCAAGGTAAGACATGAAGGAAACGCCCATACACCTCCTTCAATGCACACCAAGGATATCCTTAATACTACCCATCATAGGCTTACTCCACTCGGGAGAACAAACCACTCAATAATAAGACATTAGAAGAACACTTAAAAATACAGCAAGACTTCCTTTTTGGAATGCCTACTTAGTGCAATGAGTAGATGGCATCCCATTCCACCACCTACCCTAAGTAGTACACTCTTTTAGAAGGCTTGACATCAAGAATCACCTTTTGGAAGGTCTACTTAGTGCAATGGATAGATAGCGTCCCATACCACCACCTACCCTAAGTAGTACGTTCTTTTAGAAGACTTAGTTCATTCAATTAATATAAGACTCACCAAGATTCCCCTTTCGGAATGCCAACCTAGTGCAATGGATAAATAGCGTCCCATTCCACTACCTTCCCTAAGTAGTACTCTTTTACAAGACTTAGCACTTTCATTACTTTTGTGGGGGTTAGCTTAACAAACATAGACTATTAGAGGTAGACATGGAATCCCGATATTAACCCCTATCGCATGAGGGATTCTCACTTGCCTAGAGTAAGGTCATTCTCTTAGCTTTTCCATGGCTTTCCCAATAACTACACATATGCGGGCGCATAGTTAAGGAATAAGGAGATTGTTACTAAGTAACTCATTATCTACTAACGAGGAGTACTCATCTCAAGAGGTACATTGGAATACAACATCTCAACTCACGAAGTGTAACCACCCGTTCTTCATATCTTCTCGGTGCTAAGTATAATTCCCCGTGGATTATCAACATTTTGTAATATAGGTTAAAGATAACTACTGAACACCACATCTCAACTCACAATGGTTATTCATCTTCCGACTATCTCAGAAAGCTCTTAGGATGTAGTGAGGTTGCCACTAAACACTTCATCTCAACTCACGAATAGTGTTTACCCCAAAACTCCCATTTTTACTTAACTAAGCTTAATTCATTCATTTAAGTGTGTGTCTAAATGTGAACACACCTTGCATATAAGCATCATTTCATTTACATTATTTTTTGTACATACTTTAGACCTTCATTCATCAAAACACACACTTTACATGCTTCACATAATCAGATACTTAATTTAGGCATACTCTCTAGCCTACTTCACATGATAGCTTCGTAAATCACATTTAATAAAAATAACACCATTATAATCTTACTTCACATAACGAGCCTTCATGTCCTCATTGCCAATATACAAGTAGCTTCACATTCTTATAAGTCATTTAGACATAATCTCTAGCATATTTCTCAAAATAAGATCCACAAGCCACCTTAAGAAGACTAACATTAAACTCATCTTACTTCACATAATAGGCCTTCATGGCCTCTTTCACAATAAACAAGTAACTTCACATTCATACAATTCATACTTCTTCCACGACGAAAATTCCAAAAATTAAAGTCAAGTTTGACTTCATTAAAATGTCCAACTAAGTGAGGGGTGTTTTGTGTATTTTAGGGGATGAGTATAGATTGATTTGAAGTGTTTGACTTCATTAAAAGGTCCAACTAAGTGAGGGGTCTTTTTTGTAGTTTAGGAAATGAGTATAGATTAATTTCAAGTCAGTTTTACCTAACTTTTACCCATCCAAATCAAATCCCCAAATTGAAAACCCAATTGCTCGCACTTCTCTCTAAATTCTCCCTCTACCCAAACCGCCATTGAAGAACATTGAAGCTTCAAGAAGAAGATAAACTGTCCAAGTTTTCTACTAATATTCGTGTCTAAAGTCTTCATTAAGGTATGGATTATTTCAGTAATGGGATTCCTTTCCATAAGAGGTCCATTCAAAGATGATTTCATAATACCCCAAAATCTAGGATTTTTCTCTACACATAGATCTTCTTCTAAAACTAAAATTGGTGACCAATTAAGGTTAATAATGATTAATTAGGGTTCTTTAAGTGCATAATAATGGGTAATTGTTGTGGGTCACTTGAAATTCCCTTGGACCTATGTTCTTTTCCAATTTCATAAATCTTAGATCTTATTTGTTGAATTAGTTGAAGATGATGAATATATCCATTGTTATATTGGTGTTAATTGTGTTACTACTACATCAATTTTCGTATATTATGTATTGTTTAGGTTTTAACCTAATTCCATAAAGATCCATGAATGTCTCACTTCTCTTAATCCTAACTCTTGAATTACATTGATTGTGATTAGAGGTGATGTAATTGAGTATGATATTTCTTAATTGACTTTTATATGATGATGATAATCTATTTTATGAGTAAATATCATTGATTTGGGATAATGTCTTCCAAGGGTTTCTTGGAGGCCATTGGTATGATCTTCAAAGTCATGAACATGCTATTGTGTTATTGTTGGCTTATCTTTTGTAATGTTTGTTAATTGAAGTATCAATGATGAAGTTATGAATGTATGATTATGCTACGAACGTGATGGTTTTGAGATGATGATGGATGTGTTACTATGTGGAATTTAAGGTAATTCTCATGTACATGTTATGACTAAGTTATGAAATAATTATCTCACATGATGTTAGGTTTGTGATGAAAGGACTTTCTCATCTTAAAACATATTAGCTATGAACATGTTATATTAGGGGCTAAACTCCTAAGATCTATTTTATGATGTAATATTAAGGAAGACTTAAAGATACTTGAAAAAGGGAATTTAACTTAGCACCGAGGAAACTTGACAATGAGAGTTGTTCGACGACAAAGGAAGGGAGGTTCACACTATGTTCTCTCATGAGGTGGAAAGTACAATGTTAAATTACATAAAGAGGGTTTCTAGAAACATCCCCCTTAGAAAAACTGGTTAGTGGATCCACCTAGATGCTATTATGATGTATATGTCCTACCTTCGAAAGTTGGATTCCCTCTTTTCGGTGTGAGGGGTTGACACCGGATTCCATGTTTAGATGACATGGTCTATGTCGGTTATGGCAGAGTTTCTGAAAGTCAAAATGAATAAAAATAAGAAGATTAAAACTAACTAGGATTACTTAAGAGATGTCACTTAGTGTAGGTAAGGGTATGGGACTTTACTTATACTTTCCACAAGCGGACCTTGAGGGGAGTTCTAGGGTGGGTTCTTTATGTATTTATGATATATATGATGTTGGTCTCATATGGTTTGTACAGTGTCGGTTTCACTTGATATACATGTTGTTGGTCTAAATTGTTATGCATGATATTTACTACACTTGTTATGATGATGTATTAGGTAAAAGACAATGCTTATAGTCTCTTTTTAAGTTTACATGGTTTATGTGGGGTTATGGGGCTTCACATACACATTGCACTAGTAGACTTGGATTGGGGTTATGAGTAAGGTCTTGTGATGTATTGATGAAGTTGACTTTAAATATGTAATATTAACTATGGTTCTATTATGATGTTATTCTTTAATGTGAATATGACTTAATGTCGTGGTATGGACTTGTATGTGCGTTCTTGGAAGTGATTGTAGCATGCTTATAAACAAAATGTCCTTTTGTGAATGTTTTTAAATGTTTTACGTGCATTTATCCGTACTTAGTACCTGTGGTTTGTACGAACCCATATCTTTTCTATTTCTACATAATGTAAGTTCTGGCCACTTTTGTGCTTCTAGGCCAATTTTTCAAAGAAGCTTGGATTGTTTCCCAAGTTGGTCAATCCTCAAGTCCGAGAACAAAATCCTATAGTGTTTCTCACAACCCAAGAGAACCCTAGTCGTAACCAGAGTATTTGACCTGCCGGAAGTCTCGTACAAGCCAAATAGATCGCTTCTTGCATACTATACTTAAAAATAGATAAGAGTTCAAAACTTTTTTCACACATGAAAAATACATTCATTTATAAGCAAGCGGAAGACTTTAAAACATCTAACATTACGATATGTCTAATAAAACCATCTAATAATTTGGAATACAACATTTGGGACTAAGCCAATACAAGACTTAAAATAAAGACTTAGACTACCATAAAGAACACGTGGGGTCTTGTCCTCAAATTTATGAGGACACACAAAAACATCAACTTCAACCCCTAGGAACCTATCCATCATCCATAGCATTCCAAACTTCCAATCCCTACACTTTAGTCATAATGTTAAATGATGGGGTTAGCACATTTAGGCAATAAGAATTGAAGTCATGCAAAAACATGCAAAAAAGGGACATTTAGTATAGAAACATTCTTTCATGACATTTTTATAAAACCTTTATCTTAAGAGTTTGAGAGACATAATATAAGTCAACATTAAAATATAAGATATATTCAACTAGCATCAATATAACACTTTATTGCATATTCATCAAATAAGCCTTTTCATTATTTAGACCCTGATCTAAAGATACTTTAAGAACTATCTAAGTAGGACATGAAAGGTCCAACCATAAAACGTTTTAATGCACACCTAAGTGTACCTCAAAGCCACCCTAGATAAAAACCTTTCAACTCAACATACTAACATTAGGAGTACATTCGCTACTTAAGACAATTATACTATTAAGGGACTTCACATAATAGTTTTAGAAAACCTAGGGAACTCACTTTATCATATTCAAGGCCTACTCATTCCATGTGTAGATATCATCCCATACTACTACATTCATGTCATAGAACCTATCCAATAACTAGAATGCACATCCCAGATGATGAAAATAGGCATTAACGTTTATAGACCATACTAGCTGGGTATGGAATCCGGTGTCATAAGACACCACACCGTGGAAAGTGTTATACTTGCCAAGGGTAGAACTCTATTCAACCCATGTAAGCACGTGGTGTAAGGGATATCAAAAGTCTCATTTGTATTTTAGTCTCATACATCAAGTAGATCTACTACCTTAAGCATATCGATTCGGTGTTTTGCCTTGTCTTTATAGAGTAAGTGTATTCACATAAGTGTATTAGAGAAGGTACCATTACTAAGCCTACCAACTCATTATACCATTACAAAGAAGGGATCCACAAGGGTCTACCGATCAAGGTTCATTAGGATAGCTCATTCATGAAATGGGTACCATGCTAGGTCTATCTGATTGAACACTCATTATTAACCTTCTTTTCATATTAAAGTTTTCATATTTTCTTATGGTTTCAAACTCATCATGAAGGGGAATCATTCATAGGTCTACTGTTTCAAGACATACTCAAGAATACCTCATTTATCATTCAAGGAAGGGAACCAACTTTAGGTGTACCGATCCTAGACTTGAATTAATTCATTCGCAAGAAAGGATGCCTAAGCCTACCAAGTCAAGAGATCACATTTGACATAACTTTCATGTATCAAGTAGGGACAACTAGGTCTAAATAATTAAACACCACGTCAAAATATGATATCATAATATAGAGGTCCTTCACATTCTCACATCATCACATATAAGCATTAAGAGAGAATCATACTTAAAATCACACCACCATAGCACCTTATACATTATCTTTTGAAGATCACATGAACCCCTTCACATTATACATTACATATACCTTCACATAATAATAATCAAATTCATCATATATTGCCTTCAATGGCATGATCACAATACACATAAAGATATACATTAAGTAAACAACGCCAACATAAGTGGACCATACAACACAATTACAATTCTATATAAATTGTACAATGATAAGGGAATTATGTCAACTTACCCTCATTCAAAAGCCACAATCATCATTCCTTAATTTTGTAACACCCCGTAAATTCTATGACCTAGACTATACCCTCATATGTTAAATAAAGATGTGTTAGACCTAAAACAAAGGTAATAAACTTAATTAGGAAGTTTTGGAATCAAAACATCAAGGGACGACCACGACGTCCGGAGACTAGTGAAATTGAACTAGTGTGCCTTCATGTGTTTCAATGGGTTTTAATAGTCGTAAAAAGGTTAAACTTGGTAAAAAGGCATAGGATACACCTTACAGTGTTTTTAGGGTCGAAACTCTCGTGTACGACTCCCCAAGGATCACTTGAACGGTCCTTGAGGAGGACCAAACATTTGACCCTCAAAAGTTGTCTATTGGTAGTGTGTAACCATGAGGGAAAACGACGACCCTTCGTTTGAACGATGGTTCGTCGTTTGGATCCGTTGGTGAAAACTTAGCAATAACAAAAAGGATTCAAAATCCAGTCTCTTATCCAAACCCCGACTGACAAGGACAGTCCGTGGATTGATCGATGCCTCATCGACTGGGTCTCGACGATTGAGACCCGACTTCACTGCCTAGTTTCGCTTAAGTTGAGGGAGATTAGTTAATTAGTTAGTCAATTAATTAATTATTAAGTGGTGGTTAAATGAGTTAGTTTTGAACTATAAAAGTGTTATTCCTAATTAAACTACCCTAACACATCTAATTTTCCAAAACCCACTTAGCTCCAACTTCTCTCTAGTTTCTCTCTCCCAAACGCAAACCTGCATTGAAGGAACTCTAGAGCTCAAGAAGAGGACGAATTCAGCAAGGAATCCAACTCAAATTCATGGCAAAATCTTCCTTAAGGTATCATTTCTCTCACTCTTGGGACTTCATTCCCCAAGAGGCCCCTTCAAAGAGTATTTCAAAACTCTCCCAAGACAAGGGTTTCTATCTATACATGGGTCCTATTTTCAAAACAAAATTGTGATTCAATTGTAATGAATTATGATCCTTTATTGTTGTTTAACTATGTAATTATGGTTAATTGATGCACATCACTTGAGATTCCCCCTTGGACCATTGTTCTTCCCTTAACTCATTAAACCTTGAAATTTATATGGTAGTTGTGGAAGATGACGAGTATATGGAATATGTAGATTGATATTAGCTATGTATTACATCTAGAATTCACCTTGTTTGTGTATTGTTTAAGAATTGTTGAGTAATGGAGGTATGAAGGTCCATGAAAGGGCAAGAAGGTATGAATCTTGGTTCTTTCTTGATTTCAACTATACAAGATGAGTTACTTATATAGTAATGATCCTATATCTAATGTGTTGTCGTGATGTTGATGGCAAGTACTCCTCATCCTTAACCTTAGACACTTAAATTAGCCTTAAAGTTTGTATGCATGTTATGATATGATTATTATATGATTGAAAGTAGTTCTCATGATTATAATAAAGTCTTAAGTGGAAGGTTTACTCACTTGGTAAGTGGTTTCTAAAGTGAAAGATTATTCTCACTTATGATTACTTGTGAGATATTATGTTGAGATTTTTACATAAGGGCCTAGTAAAGGCTAGTGTGAACTAATGAAATAGCTAAATATTGTTATAAGAAGGGAATAGATGCATAACATCTAAAGGGCAGGTAAATGAGATGGAGGTCTCAGGTTTAGTAAGTCCGACCTCCTACATGGGTTTCCTCTTATTTAGTAAGTCTGGATTACCAAGTTATGTGTTGTCTCATGAGATGGGAAACCCCATGTTTAGTAAGTTAGGGTTCCTAGAAATAATCTTCTTGACCCTTAACTATGTGCCCACATAGGAATGTATCTTAGTGGATCCACCTAGATAGCTATGTACGAAAAGTTACACCTTAGGCAAGTGTTACCCCTCTCTTTTCATTTTAGGAGTGGACCACCGGATTACATGTTGTTCACATGGTCTAATGTTGGTAATTGAACTTCATTCCCTAATGTAAAAGTAAATGAATAAATGAAATGTGTGAACTCTTACTAGATCGCTCTTAAGGGTTTCTACATAGTGTGAAGGAGGGTATGGGACTTCTCTTATACATTGAACTTGTGGGATCCTAAGTGATGGTTCTAGTAGTGTTCTGTTATGATTGTATTTGTTATGACTATGTTGATATGTTAGGAGGGATCTTTATGAAGTAATCATGTCATGATGAAATATGACAATATGTTATACGTATGAAGTGGGTTGCTTAAGGTGATACTTTGCTTTGAATAGGGTTATGAGATTCTATTCTTTGCATTGCACAAGTATTGCTTGGGTTGCTTACATATTGGGATGATATTATGTTGGGGTTGGCTTATTATATTTCTATATGTGCATGTTGACTTTATTAGATACTAAGCATGGTTTTGACTAAAATGTCCCTTTACTTATGCATTGATGATTTTTATGAATAGAAGCCATACTTAATAAGTGTGATGTACTAATCTATATTTTCTTCCCTTTTCCCAAACAATGTAGGTTCTGGTCGTTGAGGAGTTAAAGGCCACTTTACAAGGAACTTGGATTTGCTTCTCCAAGTTTGTGAGTCCTCAATTCCGAGGATGAAACCCATATACTATCTTTTTAGTTTCACTATGTTCTTAAAGACAATACTGTAATTTCTAATTCGATATGTTCTCATGAATTATAAGGGCTAGGTCCAAAATATTATTCTCTAGATTAGATGGTTGTGTTGTGAGACAATAGTATACTATGTTGTGAAACGATAAATCTATGTAAACTTCATATATGTTTTTAAATGAGAAGTCTATGTACACTTCATATGTTAAGTTTTAATGTTTCCGAATTTTTATTCTATGATACATGCTATGATGAATGCTAAGGGCTTGTATAAGACCTCTTCTAGGTCGAGTACGCCAGTAAGTCCTAGGGTATACCTTTGGTCGTTAGAAACTTCTCCAAAAATTCATAATAGAATAGCATAAATAACCATAGAATTCAACTATCCAACTCAACATAAACACAATTCAATCAACATTAGATCATAACCAATGAAACCAATTCATTTGAAAAATTTAGGGATTTTGTGAAATCAAGGGTCATGGAGTTTTTCATTGTAAAACATAAGTTTAACCCCAATAACATCATATATAATGATTTAAAATCGTTTCATGCAAGAACCCTTGAGTTAGAGTGTAAATTGGACTTTTTTCATAAACTTTGAAACCTTTCAAATCACTTTGAAATTGTCTCTAAGGTGATAGCGAACCTTATATAAAAAACTCTTATACCTTATTAGATGCAAACGTAAGATCCCCAAAAAGACTAAGGTGAATCTAGAGCCTAACATGGTTGTAATTATGATCTAAGGTCCTAAATTGGTATATAATATGGTATTGAGACAGTGTCTAAGAGTTTAGGTGCATTGGAAGTCAAACGTCAAGGGACGACTAAGACGTTCGACGACTAAGTCACCTATGTGCTTCATATGTGTTTAAACGTGTTTATGTGTGATGCATGAGTTTATGAGGTCCTTAAATGAGTTATTATGGTGTTTATAGGCAGTGTGTCAAGTTTTGTGAAGTTTGGAGTCAACGTCCAAGAACGTCCATGACGTTCGAAAGGTTTGCCTTGAAACGACCTTGTGTGTCTTAGTATGTTTCGTCGAGTTTTACGTGTTCATTTTCGTTGAAATTTGTGTGAGAGGTTCTAAACTCGTATACTAACATATTCATGTTAGAAACGTCCGAGAAAAAGTATCCAAGGACCAACCAAGGGTCCTAGAGGAAGGACCCATCTTGATTGCCAAAATGGCCTAAACCCAAACCACGGACCAGCAGGACGGTCCGTTGGTTGGGTGACAGAGTGTAGGTGGGCAGGCGTCGTCTGGGTCTTCAACCTGGGCAGACTCACTGTAAAGTGAAGGGGTGGATTGGTAAATTCACCCCATGTCCAACTAAATGTTTCGACGGTTACTTTAGGGTTTTTTAGGTATTTTAAGTGGGTTTATAAGTCCTAAACACCTAGATGAATTCATTATTCCAAATCAAAACCCAAATCTCTAGGAAACTCTATAGAACTCCATTGAAGTAAAAACTCAAGATAGAGCTTGATTGAAGATTGGTTGGTGGTTCTTCTTAAATTATTCATCAAATTTGTGGTCTAGAATCAGTTGAGGTATGTTCTTCATCCTTGAATCTCTTTTCTTCAAGGAGCCAAACTTCAAAGTGATTTCTAAAATCTTTCAAAGATGAAAATGTCCAATTTTGATATCTATCTGTGGATTCTTGCATAAAACGGCTTGAATCATTATATATTGATTGAATTAATGTTAAGTAGATGATTTTAACCTAATTACACTACAATAAATAAGAATTTAAGCGACCATTTCTTAACGAACGTATATGCATCCGGTTGTTATAAATGTTCTATGGCGACCAAAAAAACATTGGTCTCTAAAAATTAATATATAATTCACCGCAGGGGATAGTACTAAATTTATTAGGAGTATTTTTAATAAAAAGAAGTACGCCAGTTCTTTTTACCTTTTCACAAAATCTGCAGCTTCCCAAATCTTCCTCTTAACTTCCAGCAGAGAAACAAGTAACCATAAAAACATTCAACTATATTGTTCCTCCATCTTCATTGCAATTTTTGCATATTATGTGCGTCTAGTTATGTGGTATTTTTTTTATCTCTTCTCATCAAGGTAAGTTTTTTGTCATATCTCTATGAAATTCCTTCGACAAATTTATCTATTTTTAGAAATTTCACAAAAATTTAACCAAAGGCGTTCCTAATTAAAGAAATTTAATTTACAGATTAGTCATTATTGTTTCATTGGTCTGGAATTTGCCCAGTTTTTGCAACTGAGTATTCTCTTTCAGCAAAGGGTTGTGTAGCTACTCTCTCACATTCTCTTAATATGGAAGGCTGATATGTCTAAGGTAGGGTTTCGATATCTTTTTGAAACTTTTAACAAACTCTGATATTAAGAGATAGGAGTAGTTCTCTGTGTGTATTTCTACAATTAGTTTAAATGTTTAACTAAGATTTCTACTGAATGTTACCATATTTCGCAACATTTATAATAATTTTGTCAAACTTTGAGAAGCTGATCTTAAAGGAAGGGCATGAGAAATTATTCTGAGAAATGGAGAAAAGTTTCAAGGATTCAAGACTAAAAGTAGGAATGGGCATAAAAATTAAAAAATCAAACCATTCGATAAAATGGAGTTACTTTGTTCTTCAGACATTGGTATCGATTGAATATGAATTTTAATTAAAACAAGGTATAGGGTATTGCTTTTGATTTAAAGTTAGCTTTAGAAATTAGCAGTAATGATGCTTGATGGTTTGTTTATACCATGTTTTTTGATATCTTACTATAGTATTTTTATAAATAGATTGTGTGTTTTTTTAGTCAAGTGGAGAGGATGCGAGGTTTGCGAAGAAATATGGACTTACAAGATGTTATGACATATACCTCTTTTATCTTTGGTTATTCCTAGTTTGGTGGGATAAATGAAGTGATTACCTACGGTATTAATCCAAAATTCATTACTTTTAATATTTCCAAAATAATTTGGTGACATGGAAGATCTGTTTCAATAAAAAAAAAATTATGGCAGAGTGTTTGTTGTTGGTTACTCTCCAGAATCCGTATGTTGTTTTATATGCTTATTATATTAGTGATTAGATGAATATTATGTTACAGTCCCTGATCTTATTAGTGATGAAATGAGTATCTGAATTTATCTCAAAACATATAATTTCTCTGTTCTAATTTGTTTATGAGCAAGGAGAATAAACTAAAATGAAGCTCGAATGAGTCAACTGAAGTTAAGGGGTTATATTATCCCCCAACAATTTCTATATAACCTTGTGCATTATGAATTCCGTCAGGCGTGTAATTTTATGAAGAAAAAGATATTTATCACAAATGATGTCATTGAATTATGTCCCAAATGATATCAGAGAATGTTTTTTGGGCATCATGCCATCTTAAAGTCAAAGGAAGCTTATAAAGTACCTCTTACTTCATCAAAGGAATTGAATTTATATTTATCATCTTCAATGTGATCTGTACAATTCAGGATAAGTTTTGACATCCCAGTGGGTGTTTGATAAAAAGAACTATATATTCCTTTAGCATTGTTGAGGGAACATGTGGATCCTTGTTAAAACATATTTGTTTCCTTTGTAATATTCGAGGAACATGTGGATAAATGTTCCCTTTAAATGTTTTGGTACTAAAAGAGGTTTCTTCCACAAATTTATATCAAGCTCAAGAAGCATGTTCATTATTATATCTTAGAGGAGAGAGGCTCAATTATTTTTTCTTCATGCTTAATGTGGTAGTTTTTTTTTCTCTTTTGATAAGCTTAGGTACGCTATTTGTGAAATTAACAGGTTTTGAAACTTTAGATTGACAAATTTATAAGACTTTTTGTTTAGTTTAAGCTATCACCTTAGCTTATGAGCCTAAGGTGTTAGGGTTTTCCTTGTTAATTATGTAGAAAAAATGTGTAATGACGTGAGCGGGACATAGAACCTTGGGTCAAGGTTACAAAAAAGATTGCACATCAATCTTGCTAGGATATGAAGTAGCCTATAAACAATCTGTCACGACCCGAAAGTACCCCCTAGAAGTTAGGGTGAACCCGTGGGTCATGACAGGGCGTACTTGTCCCTTTGGAGTCTTGTAAAAGCCCTCTAACTATCGTTCATTACATAAGACATGAAAAGTAGTGCGGAATTTTAAAACTTTTCACTACATTTAATATAAAAAGGAAATCATTTATAAATACTAAGAAAATATCATCGTCACAAGCCAGACTTAAATACACGACATAATATCTTAGGGACACGACCCTTTACTTTAAAAGAAATACATAGTAAGTCTTAAAGATTGAAACTAAGAAAATAGGAACTATGCCCTCGAATATATGAGGACATACTTTGTCTTGAGAGAAACTTTCCTAAGCTTTGACTTCTAGCCTTCAAACTTGCTTCCAAAACCTACACTTATAGAGTATAGAAAAGTATGGGGTTAGTACAAAACAATGTACTAAGTATGGCAAATGCAAAAATTTGTAAAAAGGGACGTTTTAGTAAAATAAGCTTTCATGCAAAATAAGTAAAACATTCAAGAATTTAGAAGCAAAAACAACATAAGAAACATCATTTAACACTTAGAGAAGGATTTCCAGAATTTTAGCCAAAAAAATCATTTTACAGTGAACTACCTAACATTTACAGTAAGTTCCTTCAACATTACAGTGAACTATCCTATTTCCAAAACAGTGAACTCCCAAGGTATTGCAAAGAGGAAGTAAACTCATTTCACTAGTAGTTTCCCTAACCGAAGTTATCCTAAGACTCTCCAAGGTAAGACATGAGGTAAACGCCCATACACCTCCTTCAATGTACACCAAGGAGATCCTTAATACTACCCATCATAGGCTTACTCACTCGGGAGAACAAACCACTCAAAAATAAGACATTAGTAGAACACTTAAAAATACAGCAAGACTTCCTTTTTGGAATGCCTACTTAGTGCAATGAGTAGATGGCGTCCCATTCCACCACCTACCCTAAGTAGTACACTTCTTTTAGAAGGCTTGACATCAAGACTCCCCTTTTGGAAGGTCTACTTAGTGCAATGGATAGATAGCATCTCATACCACCACCTACCCTAAGTAGTACGTTTTTTTAGAAGACTTAGTTCATTCAATTCATATAAGACTCACCAAGCCTCCCCTTTCGGAATGCCAACCATGTGCAATGGATAAATAGCGTCCCATTCCACTACCTACCCTAAGTAGTACACTCTTTTATAGGACTTAGCACTTTCATTACTTTTGTGGGGGTTAGCTTAAAAGACATAGACTATGAGAGCTAGACATGGAATCCCGATATTAACCCCTATCGCATGAGGGATTATCACTTGCCTAGAGTAAGGTCATCCTCTTAGCTTTTACATGGCTTTCCCAATAACTATACCTATGCGGGCGCATAGTTAAGGGATAAGAAGATTGTTACTAAGTAACTCATTCTCTACTAAGGAGGAGTACTCATCTCAAGAGGTACATTGGAATACAATATCTCAACTCACGAAGTGTAACCACCCCTTCTTCATATCTTCTCGGTGCTTAGCATAATTCCCCGCGAATTATCAACATTTTATAATATAGGTTAAAGATAACTACTGAATACCACATCTCAACTCACAATGGTTATTCATCCTCCGACTATATTAGAAAGCTCTTAGGATGTAGTGAGGTTGCTACTAAACACTTCATCTCAACTCACAAAGAGTGTTCACCCCAAAACTCCAATTTTTACTTAACTAAGCTTCATTCATTCATTTAAGTGTGTGTATAAATGTGAACACACCTTGCATATAAGCATCATTTCATTTACATTATTTTCTGTACATACTTTAGACCTTCATTCATCAAATCACACACTTTACATGCTTCATATAATCAGATACTTAATTTAGGCATACTCTATAGCCTACTTCACATGATATCTTCGTAAAGCACATTTAACAAAAATAACACCATTATAATCTTACTTCACATAACGAGCCTTCATGTCCTCATTCACAATACACAAGTAGCTTCACATTCTTATAAGTCATTTGGACATAATCTCTTGCATATTTCTCATAATAAGATCCACAAGCCACCTTAAAAAGACTAACATTAAACTCATCTTACTTCACATAATAGGCCTTTCATGGCCTCTTTTACAATAAACAAGTAACTTCACATTCATACAATTAAAGTAAACACTGTCACCAATAAGGTGGACCATACCACTCAAGAGCATTTAGAAATTAAATCTAAAAAGCATAACCAACTTACCCTTTTATCCAAGCTTCCATCAAGGACCACCCTAGGGGTCCTTGAAAAGGACCCAACCATTGACCAACAAGCTGCCCAAGGCAGAAAGGAATTGTACATTGAAGGAACAAGTGCGCGTCGCGGAGTAGGTTCACCATGGGGAAATGATTTGTCCTCGTCGCAAACGTGTCGCGGACTCTACTGTCTCAATTTAATTTTGGAAGAACATGTGGGAGTAGCTCTGCGACGCGGACTTCTTCCACGATGAAAATTCAAAAAATTAAAGTAAAGTTTGACTTCATTAAAAGGTCCAACTAAGTGAGGGGTGTTTTGTGTATTTTAGGGGATGAGTATAGATTGATTTGAAGTGTTTGACTTCATTAAAAGGTCCAACTAAGTGAGGGGTGTTTTGTGTATTTTAGGGGATGAGTATAGATTGATTTGAAGTAATTTTTACCTAACTTTTACCCATCTAAATCAAATCCCAAATTGAAAACCCAATTGCTCTCACTTCTCTCTAAATTCTCCCTCTACCCAAACATCCATTAAAGAACATTGAAGCTTCAAGAAGAAGATAAACTATCCAAGTTTTCTACTAATATTCGTGTCTAAAGTCTTCATTAAGGTATGGATTATTTCACTAATGGGATTCCTTTCCATAAGAGGTTCATTCAAAGATGATTTCATAATACCCCAAAATCAATGATTTTTCTCTACACATAGATCTTCTTCTAAAACTAAAATTGGTGATCAATTAATGTTAATAATGATTACTTAGGGTTATTTAAGTGCATAATAATGGGTAATTGTTGTGGTTCACTTGAAATTCCCTTGGACCTATGTGCTTTTCCAATTTCATAAATCTTGGATCTTATTTGCTGAATTGGTTGAAGATGATGAATATATCCACTATTATATTGGTGTTAATTGTTCAATTACTCCATGAATTGGCTTATATTATGTATTGTTTAGGATTTAACCTAATTCTGTAAAGATCCATGAATTTCTCTCTTCTGTTAACCCTAACTCTTGAATTACATTGATTGTGATTAGAGGTGATGTAATTGAGTATGATCTTTCTTAATTGACTATTATATGATGATAATAATCAATTTTATGGGTAAATATCATTGATTTGGAATGAAGTCTTCCAAGGATTTCTTGGAGGCCAATGGTAAGATCTTCAAAGTCATGAACATGCTATTTTGTTATTGTTGGCTTATCTTTTGTAATGTTGGTTAATTGAAGTATCAATGATGAAGTTATGAATGTATGATTATGCTATGAATGTGATGGTTTTGAGATAATGATGGATGTGTTACTATGTGGAATTTAAGGTAATTCTCAAGTACATGTTATGACTAAGTTATGAAATAATTATCTCACATGATGTTAGGTTTGTGAAGAAAGGACTTTCTCATCTTAAAACCTATGAGCTATGAACATGTTATATTAGGGTCTAAACTCCTAAGACCTATTTTATGATGTAATATTAAGGAAGACTTAAATATACTTGAAAAAAGAAATGTAGCTTAGCACCGAGTAAACTTGACAATGAGAGTTGTTCGGCGACAAAGGAAGGGAGGTTCACACTATTTACTCTCATGAGGTGGAAAGTACAATGTTAAATTACATAAAAAGGGTTTCTAGAAACAACCTCATAGATCCTTAACTATGTGCCCCCATAGAAAAACTGGTTAGTGGATCCACCTAGATGCTATTATCATGTATATGTCCTACCTTGGAAAGTCGGATTTCCTCTTTTTGGTGTGAGGGGTTGACACCGGATTCCATGTTTAGATCACATGGTCTATGTCGGTTATGGCAAATTTTCAAAAGTTAAAATGAATAAAAATAAGAAGATTAAAATTAACTAGGATTACTTAAGAGATGTCACTTAGTGTAGGTAATGGTATGGGACTTTACTTATACTTTGCACAAGTGGACCTTGAGGGTAGTTGTAGGGTTGGTTCTTTATGTATATATGATATATATGATGTTGGTCGCATATGGTATATACGGTGTTGGTTTCACTTGATATACATGTTGTTGGTCTAAATTGTTATACATGATATTTACTACACTTGTTATGATGATGTATGAGGTGAAAGATAATGCTTATGGTCTCTTTGTATGTTTACTTGGTTTATGTGGGGTTGTGGGGCTTCACATACACATTGAACTAGTAGACTTGGATTGGGGTTATGAGTAAGGTCTTGTGATGTATTGATGAAGTTGACTTTAAATATGTAATATTGACTATGGTTCTATTATGATGTTATTCTTTAATGTGAATATGACGTAATGTTGTGGTATGGACTTTTATGCGTGTTCTTAGAAGTGATTGTAGCATTGTTATAAACAAAATGTCCTTTTGTGCATGTTTTTAAATGTTTTACGTGCATTTATCCATACTTAGTACATGTGGTTTGTACGAACCCATATCTTTTCTATTTCTACATAACGTAAGTTCTGGCCACTGAGGTGCTTCTAGGCCAATTTCTCAAAGAAGCTTGGATTTTTTTCCCAAGTTGGTGAATCCTCATGTTCGAGAACAAAAGATTATAGTGTCTCTCACAACCCAAGAGAACCCTAGTCGTAACCAGCGTAATTGACCTGCCGGAAGTCCCATACAAGACAAATGGATCGCTTCTTGCATATGATACTTAAATATAGATAAGAATTCAAAACTTTCTTCACACATGAAGAATACATTCATTTATAAGCAAGCGGAAGACTTTAAAACATCTAACATTACGATATGTGTCATAAAACCATCTAATAATTTGGAATACAACATTTGGGACTAAGCCTATACAAGACTTAAAATAAAGACTATGAATACCATAAAGAACACGTGGGGTCTTGTACTCAAATCTATGAGGACACACAAAACCATCAACTTCAACCCCTAGGAACCTATCCATCATCCATAGCATTCCAAACTTCGAATCCCTACACTTTAGTCAAAATGTTAAATGAAGGGGTTAGCACATTTAAGCAATAAGAATTGAAATCATGCAAAAACATGCAAAAAGGGACATTTAATATAGAAACATTCTTTCATGAGATTTTTATAAAACCTTTATCTTAAGAGTTTGAGAGACATAATATAAGTCAACATTAAAATATAAGATATATTCAACTAGCATCAATATAACACTTTATTGCATAATCATCAAATAAGCCTTTTCATTATTTAGACCCTAATCTAAAGATACTTTAAGAACTATCAAAGTAGGACATGAAAGGTCCAACCATAAAACGTTTTAATGCACCCCTAAGTGTACCTTAAAGCCACCCCAGATAAAAACCTTTCTACTCAACATACTAACATTAGGAGTACATTCGCTACTTAAGACAATTATACTATTAAGGGACTTCACATAACAGTTTTAGAAAACCTAGGGAACTCACTTTAGCATATTCAAGGCCTACTCATTCCATGTGTAGATAGCATCCCATACTACTACATTCATGTCATAGAACCTATTCAATAACTAGAATGCACATCCCAGATGATGAGAATAGGCATTAACAGACATAAACCATACTAGCTGGGTATGGAATCCGGTGTCATAAGACCCCACACCGTGGAAGGTGTTCTACTTGCCAAGGGTAGAACTCTAGGCAACCCATGTAGGCACATGTTTTAAGGGATATCAAAAGTCTTATTTGTATTGTAGTCTCATACATCAACTAGAGCTACTACCTTAAGCATACCGATTCGGTGTTTTGCTTTGTTTTTATAGAGTAAGTGTATTCACATAAGTGTATTTGAAAAGGTACCATTACCAAGCCTACCAACTCATTATACCATTACAAAGAAGGGATCCACAAGGGTCTACCGATAAAGGTTCATTGGGATAGCTCATTCATGAAATGGATACCATGCTAGGTCTATCCAATTGAGTACTCATTATTAACCTTCTTTTCATATTCAAGGTTTCATATTTTCTTAGGGTTCAGACTCATCATGAAGGGTAACCATTCTTAGGTCTACTGGTTCAAGACATACTCAAGAATACCTCATTTATCATTCAAGGAAGGGAACCAACTTTAGGTGCACCGATCCTAGACTTTAATTAATTCATTCGCAAGAAAGGATGCCTAAGCCTACCAAGTCAAGAGATCACATTCGACATAACTTTCATGTATCAAGTAGGGACAACAAGGTCTAAATAATCAAACACCACGTCAACATATAATATCATAATATAGAGGTCCTTCACATTCTCACATCATCACATATAAGCATTAAGAGAGAATCATACTTAAAATCACAACACCACAACACCTTATAAATTATCTTTTGAAGATCACATGAACCCCTTAACATTATACATTACATATACCTTCACATCATAATACTCAAATTCATCATATATTGCCTTCAATGCCATGATCACAATACACATATAGATATACATTAAGTAACCAACGCCACCATAAGTGAACCATACAACACAATTACAATTCCATATAAATTGTACAATAATAAGGGAATTATGTCAACTTACCCTCATTCAAAAGCCACAATCATCATTCCTTAACTTTGTAACACCCCGTAAATTCTATGACCTAGACTATAGCCTCATATGTGAAATAAAGATGTGTTGGACCTAAAACAAAGGTAATAAACTTAATTAGGAAGTTTTGGAATCAAAATATCAAGGGACGATCACGACGTCCGAAGACTAGTGAAATTGAACTAGTGTGCCTTTATGTGTTTCAATGGGTTTTAAGAGTTGTAAAAAGGTAAAACTTGGTAAAAACTCTTAGGATACACCTTAGAGTGTTTTTAGGGTCGAAACTCCCGGGTACGACTCCCCAAGGAGCACTTCAACGGTCCTTGAGGAGGACCAAACATTTAACCCTCAAAAGTTGTCTATTGGTAGTGTGTAACCACGAGGGCAAACGACGACCCTTCGTTTGAACGATAGTCCGTCGTTTGTCTCCGTTTATGGAAACTTAGCAATAAAAAAAGGATTCAAAATCAAGTCTCTTATCCAAACCACGACTGACCAGGACAGTCTGTGGTTTGATCGATGCCTCGTCGACTGGGTCTCGTCGATTGAGACCCCACTTCACTGTGTAGTTTCGGTTAAGTAAAGGGAGATTAGATAATTAGTTAGTCAATTTAATTAATTATTAAGTGGTGGTTAAATGAGTTAGTTTATTACTATAAAAGGGTTATTCCTCATTAAACTACCCTAACACATTTAATTTTCCAAAACCCACTTAGCTCCAACTTCTCTCTAGTTTCTCTCTCCCAAACTCGAACCTCCATTGAAGGAACTCTAGAGATCAAGAATAGGACGAATTCAGCAAGGAATCCAACTCATATTCGTGTCAAAATCTTCCTTAAGGTGTCGTTTCTCTCACTCTTGGGACTTCATTCCCCAAGAGGCCCCTTCAAAGAGTATTTCAAAACTCTTCCAAGACTAGGGTTTCTATCTATACATGGGTCCTCTTTTCAAAAAGGAATTGTGATTCAATTGTAATGAATTATGATCCTTTATTGTTGTTTAACTATGTAATTATGGTTAATTGATACACATCACTTGAGATTCCCCCTTGGACCTTTGTTCTTCCCTAAACTCATTGAACCTTAAAATTTCTATGGTAGTTGTGGAAGATAATGAGTATATGGATTATGTAGATTCATATTAGCTATGTATTACATCTACAATTCACCTTGTTTATGTATAGTTTATGTATTCTTGAATAATGGAGGTATGAAGGTCCATGAAAGGGCAAGAAGGTATGAATCTTGGTTCTTTCTTGAATTTAACTATACAAGATGAGTTACTTATATAGTAATGATCCTATGTCTAATGTGTTGTTGTGATGTTGATGACAAGTACTCCTCATCCTTAACCTTAGACACTTAAATTAGCCATAAAGTTTGTATGCATGTTATGATATGATTATTATATGATTGAAAGTAGTTCTCATGATTATAATAAAGTCTTAAGTGGAAGGTTTACTCACTTGGTAAGTGGTTCCTAAAGTGAAAGATTATTCTCACTTATGAGCTATTATGTTGAGATTTTTACATAAGGGCCTAGTAAAGGCTAGTGTGAACTAATGAAATAGCTAAATATTGTTATAAGAAGGGAATATATGCATAGCATCTAAAGGGCATGTAAATGAGATGGAGGTCTCACGTTTAGTAAGTCCGACCTCCTGCATGGGTTTCTTCTTATTTAGTAAGTCCGGATTACCAAGTTATGTGTTGTCTCATGAGTTGGGAATCCCCATGTTTAGTAAGTTAGGGTTCCTAGCAATATCTCCTTGACCCTTAACTATGTGCCCACATAGGACTTTATCTTAGTTGATCCACCTAGATAGCTATGTACTAAAGGTTACACCTTAGGCAAGTGTTAACCCTCTCTTTTCAGTTTAGGAGTAGACCACCAGATTCCATGTTGCTCACATGGTGTAATGTTCGTAATTGAACTTCATTCCCTAATGTAAAAGTAAATGAATAAAATTAATGTGTGAACTCTTACTAGATCGCTCTTAAGGGTTTCTACATAGTGTGAAGGAGGATATGGGACTTCTCTTATACATTACACTTGTGGGATCCTAAGTGATGGTTCTAGTAGTGTTCTTTTATGATTATATTTGTTATGACTATGTTGATATGTTAGGAGTGATCTTTATTAAATAATCATGTCATGATGAAATATGAGAATATGTTATATGTATGAAGTGGTTTGCTTAAGGTGATACTTCGCTTTGAATATGGTTATGAGATTCTATTCTTTGCATTGCACAAGTATTGCTTGGGTTGCTTACATGTTGGGTTGATATTATGTTGGGGTTGGCTTATGATATTTCTATATGTGCATGTTGACTTTATTTTATACTAAGCATGGTTTTAACTAAAATGTCCCTTTACTTATGCATTGATGATTTTTATGCATAGAAGCCATACTTAATAAGTGTGATGTACTAACCTATATTTTCTTTCCTTATCCCAAACAATGTAGGTTCTGGTCATTGAGGAGTTAAAGGCCACTTTACAAGAAACTTGGATTTTTTTCTCTAAGTTTGTGAGTCCTCAATTCCGAGGACGAAACCCATATTCTAGCTTCTTAGTTTCACTATGTTTTTAAATACAATATTGTAATTTGTAATTCGATATGTTCTCATGAATTATAAGGGCTAAGTCCCAAATATTACTCTATACATTAGATGGTTCTGTTGTGAGACAATAGTATATTATGTTGTGAAATGAGAAATCTATGTAAACTTCGTAAATGTTTTTAAATGAGAAGTCTATGTACACTTCATATGTAAACTTTTAATTTTTCTGCATTTCTATTCTATGATACATCCTACGACGAATGCTAAGGGCTTGTATAAGACCTCTTCTAGGTTGAGTACGCCAGTAAGGCCTTGGGTATACCTTTGGTCGTTAGAAACTTCTCCAAAAATTGATAATAGAATAGGATAAATAACCATAGAATTCAACTATCCAACTCAACATAAACACAATTCAATCAACATTAGATCATAACCAATAAAACCAATTCATTTGCAAAATTTAGGGATTTTGTGAAATCAAGGGTCATGGAGTTATTCATTGTAAAATATAAATTTATCCCCAATAACATCATATATAATGATTTGATTTTTCATAAACTTTGAAACCTTTGAAATCACTTTGAAATTGTCTCCAAGGTGATAGCTAACCTTAGATAAAGAACTCCTATACCTTATTAGATGCAAATGTAAGATCCCCAAAAAGACTAAGGTGAGTCTAGAGCCTAACATGGTTGTAAGTATGATATAAGGTACTAAATTTGTATATAATGTGGTATTGAGGCAGCGTCTAAGAGTTTAGGTGCAGTGGAAGTCAAACATCAAGGGACGACTAAGACGTTCGATGACTAAGTTACCTATGTTTGTCATATGTGTTTATATGTGTTTATGTGTGATTCATGAGTTTATAAGGTCCTTAAATGATTTATTATGGTGTATATAGGCAGTGTGTCAATTTTTGTGAAGTTTGGAGGTCAACGACAAAGAACGTCCATGACGTTCGAAAGGTTTGCCTTGAAACGACATTGTGTGTCTTAGTATATTTCGTCGAGTTTTACGTGTTCATTTTGGATGAAATTTATGTGAGAGGTCCTAAACTTGTATACTTACATATTCAGGTTATAAACGTCCGGGAAAAGGTATCCAAGGACCAACCAAGGGTCCTTGAGGAAGGACCCATCTTGATTGCCAAAACTGCCTAAGGCAGTCCCACCTATGGAGGCAATCGACGCCCCATAGGTGGAGGACGTCGATAGGTACTTAGGCGTAGGAGCTTCTTCTCCATTAGGACCAGCCTTTTACTCAAACCACGGACCAGCAGGACGGTCCGTTGGTTGGGTGATGGGGTGTAGGTGGGCAGGCGTCGTCTAGGTCTTCAACCTGCGCAGGCTCAATGTAAAGTGAAGGGGTGAATTGGTAAATCACCCCATGTCCATCTAAATGTTTGGGAGGTTACCTTAGATTTGTTTTTGGTATTTTAAGTGGGTTTATAAGTCCTAAACGCCTAGATGAATTCATTATTCCAAATCAAAACACAAAATCTCTAAGAAACAGTATAGAACTCCATTGAAGTCAAAACTCAATATAGAGCTTGATTGAAGATTGGTTGGTGATTCTTCATAAATTATTCATCAAATTCATGGTCTATCATCAATTGAGGTATGGTCTTCATCCTTGAATGCCTTCCCTTCAAGGAGCCAAACTTCAAAGTGATTTCTAAAGTCTTTCAAAGATGAAAATGTCCAATTTTGATATTTATCCATGGGTGCTTGCATAAAACGTTTTAAATCATTATATATTGATTGAATTGATGTCAATTAGATGATTTTAACCCAATAACACTACAAGAAATCAGACTTTAAGCGACCATTTCTTAACGAAGGTATATGCATCCGGTTGTTATAAATGTTCTATGGCGACCAAAAAAACATCGGTCTCTAAAAATAAATATTTAATTCACCGCATGGGATAGTACTAAATTTATTAGGAGTATTTTTAATAAAAAGGAGTACGCCAGTTCTTTTTACCTTTTCACAAAATCTCCATCTGCCCAAACCTTCCTCCTAACTTTCAGCAGAGAAACAAGTAACCCTTAAAACATTCAACTATATTGTTCCACCATCTTCATTGCAATTTTTGCATATTATGTACGTCTAGTTATGTGGTATTTTTTTATCACTTCTCATCAAGGTAAGTTTATTTGTCATATCTGTATGAAGTTCCTTCGACAATACAAATTTATGTAATTTTAGAAATTTCTCAAAAATTTAACCAAAGGCATTCCTAATTAAAGAAATTTAGTTTATAGATTAGCCATTATTGTTTCATTGGTATGGAATTTGCCCAGTTTTTGCAACTGAGTATTCTCTTTCAGCAAAGGATTGTGTAGCTACTCTCTCACATTCTCTTAATATGGAAGGCTGATACGTCTAAGGTAGGGTTTCAATATCTTTTTGAAACTTTTAACAAACTCTGATATTAAGAGATAGGAGTAGTTCTCTGTGTGTATTTCTTCAATTAGTTTAAATGTTTAACTAAGATTTCTATTTAATTTTACCATATTTCGCAAGATTTATAAAAAAATTGTCAAACTTTGAAAAGCTGATCTTAAAGGAAGGGTATGAAGAATTATTTTGAAGAAATAGAGAAAAGTTTCAAGGATTTAAGACTAAAAGTAGGAATGGTCATAAAAATTAAAAAATCAAACTATTCGATAAAATCCGATTACTTTGTTCTTCAGACATTGGTATTGATTGAATCTGAATTTTAATTAAAACAAGGTATAGGGTATTGCTTTTGATTTAAAGTTAGCTTTAGAAATTAGCAGTAATGATGCTTGATGGTTTGTTTATACCATATTTTTCGATATCTTACTATAGTATTTTTATAAATAGATGTGTGTTTTGTTAGTCAAGTGGAGAGGATGCGAGGTTTGCGAAGAAATATGGACTTACAAGATGTTATGACATATACCTCTGTTATCTTTGGTTATTCCCAGTATGGCGGGATAAATGAAGTGATTACCTACAATATTAATCCAAAATTCAGTACTTTTAATATTTCCAAAATAATTCGGTGACATGGGAGATATGTTTCTATAACATTCCGGAAAATCATATGTCTAATGAAGAGCCCAGTATTCCCTTAGGATATCCTATTAGGGGTACATAGGCACCCAATGCCCAATATTGTGAAATATTGGTTATAGTATAGAAAAATTGGTTAAGGGATATTAGCCAATTTTCTATATACGAATAAGAAACATACTTTTTGGGTTGTCATACCCAATCCAAGATTCATTGACCAAGAAGTGTACCTACAATGAAGACCCTAAGCTAAAAACATAGTGGATCTTTTATGCATAAGGTATAAGGCATCCAAGTGTCAAGCCTAGATACCATAGCACATGACCATTTAAAATGATCATGTAAATTAAGCAGTGCGCAAGGACATGGTGAGGGTCCTTGGGACAATAAGTAAACATGCCCAAAGGAACCATAAATAATAGTTAGTAAGGAAAGTACAACCAACACATGTGTAAGACATGTGAAGAAGTGGCCAAAGGAGGGGACCACCCTAACCGAATTCGGTTAGGGTAGTTAGGGGGAAAACGTGCACAAGGGACCACTCCATGTGGGGCCTAACTTCCTAAAAAATTGTAGACACTAACATACTTCCCTAAATAGATAATTAACCTAGGACCAAACGAAATAAACTAATTAGTTCGCCCGATAACCTAAGACTTAACCGGGTGACACTAACCTAGTAACTAGTTAAAGAGACCACCTAGTACCTAACCTAGGATGGTACAAAAGGTTGGTTATGGTCCTAAAAACTTAGGGATACTTTAGTAATTACCCTAGCCTACTTAATTCATTAATTTATCATCTTAATTAATTAATTTAAAAGGACAAAACCGAAATTACAAAGCAATTTCCAGATTTCGGTTAAGACTAGAAAAAGACAACCTAGTACATAACCTAGGATTGTTCAAAAGGTTGGTGATGGTCCTAAAAACTTAGGGATACTTTATTAATTATCATAGGATACTTAATTAATTAATTTTTCATCATAATTAATTAATTTAAAGGACCAAACCAAAATCACAAAGCAATTTCGAGATGTTGGTTAAGACAACAAAAAGACAACCTAGTACCTAACCTAGGATGGTTCAAAGGATTAGTTATGGTTATAACGACTTAAGGGTACTTTATGAATTACCCTAGGTAACTTAATTAATTAAATTATCCATTTAATTAATTAAATTAAAGGGGTCAAACCGAAATTCTTACACTAACCTAGTACAACTCAAGAAACATCCTAGTACTTAACCTAGGATGGTCTAAAAGGGTCAATTTTGGTTCCAATGATTTAGGGGCACTTTAGTGATTACCCTAGGTCCCTTGATTAATTAAGCCATTTAATTAATTAATTTAAAGGGGCAAAACGAAATTCTTAGGAAAAAGTTCATATTTGACCAAGTATTGTGTTTTCCTAGTTCTAGTCAATCTAGGAGGGGCTTTTTAGTAATTAGTTAATTAATTTATTTAATTAACTTATTAAACCCTAAGTTGAATGATTCAAGATAATTTCCTAAGACATAGAATCACGTTCAAAGTCATAGAAAAGGCGACGCAAAAATAGTAAGCAACGAACGCAAGAAAAAGGCAGAAAATTTATCAATTTCTCTAGGGCGATTTCAAGGTTTATTCAAGGTTTCGTTCAAGGAGGTCTTCGTAGATTAAGTTCTACATAAGGTGAGGGTTTCTCTCCTGGACTTCTTTCTCCAGGAGAACTTTCTTTCCAACGATTCAAAGATCTTGAAAACTAGGGTTGTTCCTGTCACATTCGGGTTTACCCCCCAGATGTAACCGGCGTCGTCGTCCTCTTAGAGGACTAAGACAAGACCCTTAGCCTCATCATAGCATTCATCGATAAAAAAAATGTAAAGGAATTTAAAACTTCTTATGTATAAACAACTCGGAGGTTTACATAGACCTCTACATACACATAGTCATATTTATATCAAGTATACATAGACTTGTTCGTATAGGAAGATTACATAGTCTTCTACTTTTATTTCACACATTTATAAAAGAGAAATAATAGTCATAAAAGCCGTCTCATCTCATAAACCATCTATCAAGACAATAAATCTTGGGCATAGCCCTACATCAATACAATAAGCCACATATAGGCTATATACAACATCGTCTCAAATGAGTAACGGAGTCAATACGAAATTTTCGTAACTAAGTAACATAAGAGAAAGATGTCGGCCACGCCCTCAGGAGAATGAGGACCTACCACTTGGATGGTTAGAGATCCAAGTCTTCCTTTCCAGCAATTCGGAGCAAGATCAACGACCCGAACCTAAAATGTTTGGGAAAAGGGAAAGAAATGGGGTTAGTACTCCACATGTACTAAGTATGGAACCATATATACAATTACCAATCAAATATACTTAGAAAAGGACATTTAAGAACATCATTATAAAACATGTATACAAGTGAAACATAGTAAAGCAAAACATACTAAATATATCCTTCATAAAGTCACAAGTGCAATGATCAAGTAAATTCCCATAACTCTTACTTAATCAAGTAACCTATCAAAACTACAATTAGCAATTAACCTTACCTAACACACTCTTCCATTTCATGAAAACATTCTTCTTTAATCAAAAGCAACAATCTTATACTCATAAGTATGTTATTCAATGTACAAGGTCATTTACATTGTATCACTACTTACAAACATAATATTGACCTCTCAAAGCTCCCATCAAGGCCAACTAGTGCAAGGCTTACGTAGAGTCCCATACCCCTACCTAAGCTATAGCCAAACCCTTTCAAGTTACTTCGATTAGTCTACATCTTATTCATTCATTTTAGTTTAGGGAAACCTTGCCTTAACCGACATAGACCACAAGAGAAAATGTGGAATCCGGTGTCATGAAACCTTACACCGATGGAAGGTGGTCTACCGGCCAAAGTAGAACCTAACATAAACGTAGCTATTTAGATGGATCCGCTAGCTAGTATCCTATTGTGGCAACATAGTTGATGGAGCTTGGGGAAAAAGAACCATGGACATATCGACTCTACACCCTATTTGGGTCATGAGGCTATCCATATCGTGCGAACCGTAGTGAACCCTACCTTTCCTTAAGAAAGTGTCACTCCCTCACATACAAGCCCATTCGGTGCTAAGCTAGGTCCCTTTTTATTGAAAAGCCTTTACTCTTATCATAAGCATAAATATATATATATATATATATATATATATATATATATATATATATATATATATATATATATATATATATCATAAGACCTAGCCCTCATATACATTCGTTCATCAAAGCTCAATAAGAATTGTATGAGAAATGGTCCTTTCATTAACAACTCAAATAGGTGAAGTTAGCCCATGCATATCGCATCACAATAGGGCACATCTTTACATAACAACTTCCCTATGTCATGTACTCCTAGGCAACCTCACTACCAACCTAAAGCATTCCAATTCAATCATCATATCAACCTATCACCTTAAACAAGGTATACTTCAACACACATTATCACTTGATGACAAATAACTCACAATTTGAAGTAAGGATTAGGATAATCAAGACTTACCAGTACTTCTCCATAGTTCAACAATAAGGGCCTTACCATCAACCCATAGAATAACCCAATTCGGGTCATCATCCCAATGTAAATCAATAACCGACATAAAAACTAATTTAAGAGAAGCACTATACCACGATGCAATACTAAATCAAAGCTTGATGACATGATATCTAAGTCTATCATCTTACCCTAGATTCAATACTCAAGAAATAGACATGAAGAACTTACATTCATTACAATATACTCATTATCAATGCAATAACAACCATTAAAGATGATTTAAACAATAATTAGATCAATTACATCAATTCAACCCAAATTCATATCAATCCCAATATCAAGGGTTAAGGGTTAGGGGTCATCACCCACAATCTAGATCAAACTACATCAATTCATCATAATCAAGTTTCAATACATGATAATCTATTCACTATAACCCAAAGAATACATAAACAACTCAATTCATAACAACAAACTCGAAATTGGATGAAACGCATATGAAACTCAACTTTTGGAAAACCTTTGAAGGAGCCCTTTGAGGAAAGAATCTCAAAGGTGAATTAGATCCCATACCTTAAGAATTGATGACGTTTTTATGGTCAATTTCGTGCTAAATCAGCCCCCAATAATCTCCCCAAGTTGTTCTCCAATGGAGTCTTCCAAATAGAGAGAGAAAGTAGAGAGAAGGAAGAGAGATTTGTTTTGGAGAATTGTGATTAGGTTAATGAAGGTTTGTATTTATAGTGGGGTCTTAAGTCACTTAATTAGTCTACCCTTAATCCCCTAATTACCCCTAAGACACTTAATAGGATGATTAACTAAAACTAAAATCCCTGAAAATCTCACAGGCCCTCCCCGACGGCTCCCCGACGACGGGCCGTCGTGGGCGTGAAGGAATGGACCCCCCTCCGTCCTGCACGTCTGTTGCGTTGGTCAGAGACTGTGCAGGCGAGGGTTTCTTCCCAAAAACTAAGGCTGGCACGACGGTGGCCTCGATGCCCCGTCGCGCCTTTGATGCCTCGTCTTGGGGTACGTGGTGGCCTACTGTCTAAAGGGCCCTTGGTTGGTCCTCGGGGAGTCGTACCCTGACGTTTCCAACATGAAAGCATCCCACACTATGTGTTACACCTATTGTTTAAAACTTTTACTAAATTCCGACTCTTTAACTTGGTTAAACTAAAAGGATACTCTAGCCCTATTGTGAACCAACTTACCGGACGATATGAACGTTTTGGTTCCAAAACACTTCAACGACTCCATATACGCCTAATTTGTCTAGGAACAATGGTTTAGACCTTAAGGAGCCTTTTTAAGTCTTATCACATGACTTTGGGATTTTGAAATGTTACATTATCCCCCCCATAGGAACATTCGTCCCCGAATGACACTAAACACTCTTTAAAAGAGGGAATAGACTCAAGACTAGCAGCTCAACCAATTCACAATATTCAGTTAACATGAATCATATCATTTCAATAAAACACTTCAAAACATCAATTTATCATACCTAAGCTCAAAGTTTCCTCATGAAACACTTTCTACTCACAACACACATGAGCTCAATCATTTGATACACAAGTCGATTAGCACAAAGTTCATCTTATCAATATGCTTAATATAATATCCACAAGGATTCATTATATCACAATACACGACTTGACTCAAATATGCAAAAAGCAAAAACAAATTTCAAATTTATTTAAGGTCACCTTACAGTGACTTCATTGTGAAGTCTCAAAAACTAAGATTTTTGAAGAAATTCACCAAAACATCAAGGATTCACAATAACTAGAATAATTATATCATTAGAAAGAATAACTAACCTTAATCATCATAAAGATGAGGATAGCGGGTTTTAATGTCGGCTTCCGCCTCCCATGTTGCACCCTCAACTAGGTGGTTCTTCCAGAACACTTTCACGGAAACCACCTCCTTGTTCCTCAACCTTTTCACTTATATCAAGGATTTGGATAGGAACCTCCTCATAAGAGAGGTTATCCTTGACTCCAAGACCTTCAATAGGGAGAATTGACTCGGGATCCCCAACACACTTCTTCAACATCGAGACATGGAAAACCGGATGAACCGAAGCTAAATCGTTAGGTAGTTGTAAGCGATAGGCAACTTTACCAACTCTTTCCAAAATCTCATAAGGACCCCCGTAACGAGGGCTCAACTTCCCTTTCTTGCCAAATCTTACCACCCCTTTCATAGGTGAGATTTTTAGATACACCTTGTCACCCTCTTCAAAATCCAAATCTCTTCTCCTATTATCGGCATAGGACTTTTGCCGACTATAGGCTGTTTGTAACCTATTCCTTATGATATGCACATTCTCCAAAGTCCTATAAATCAGGTCGAGACCAAAGATCGATGATTCACCAAATTCAAACCATCCTATAGGAGACCTACACCTCCTACCATACAAGGCTTCATAGGTAGACATGGAGATGGACGAATGGAAACTATTATTATACGCAAACTCCACCAACGGCAAGTGCTTATCCCAACTCCCTTTAAAATCAATAATGCAAGCTCTAAGCATATCTTCAAGAGTTTGAATTGTGCGTTCCGCTTGACCATCCGTTTGAGGATGAAAAGCGGTACTCAATTTCACTTTAGTACCCAAGCCTTTTTGAAAAGACTTCCAAAACCTAGATGTGAATTGTGCACCCCGATCCAAAATGATGGATAACGGAATACCATGGCGATACACAATCTCATCTATGAAGATCTTCACATAATCCTCCGCCGAATACGCAGATTTGACGGGAATAAAATGAGCGGACTTAGTCAATCTATCAACAATCACCCATATAGAATCATATGACTTTTGAGTCCGAGGCAACCCTACCACAAAGTCCATATTAATGTCTTCCCACTTCCAAGTAGGAATTTGGATCTCTTGTAGTAAGCCACCCGGCTTTTGATGTTCCGTCTTCACTTGTTGGCAATTTGGACACTTAGCAACAAATTCCGCTATGTCCTTCTTCAAACCTTCCCACCAATATATTTCTCGAAGGTCATGATACATCTTAGTAGAACCCGGATGTATGGAATAGTGGGATCCATGGGCTTCATCAAGGATCCGATCCCTCAATCCATCAACATCAGGAACACATAACCTCCCTTGGTACCTCAACACACCATCTCCTCCTAAGGAGAAGGACTCATTCATCTTAACAAGAACAGATTCCTTCAACTCCATCAATAGTTGATCAAGGTGTTGTTTGGACTTTACCTCAACCACCAAAGATGATTCAGAGCTATGATGAACCGTGACACCTCCATTTAGAGAACTCTCCAACCGCACCCCTCATCTAGCCAAAACATGAACATCCTTCACTAGATCTTTCTTGTCTCCGCATAAATGAGACACACTACCCATAGTCATACGGCTTAGAGCATCCGCCACCACATTGGCCTTGCCGGGATGATATAGGACACTCATATCATAATCTTTTAACAATTCCAACCACCTTCTTTGTCGGAGATTCAACTCTTTTTGAGTAAACATATATTGCAGACTCATATGATCGGTGAAAACATCTACATGAACACCATACAAGTAATGTCTCCATATTTTCAAAGCGAACACCACGGCCGCTAACTCAAGGTCATGGGTAGGGTAATTTTTCTCATGCACCTTGAGTTGCCGTGAAGCATAGGCAATCACCTTCCCATTTTGCATAAGCACACACCCCTAACCTATGCGGGATGCATCACAATACACAACGAACCCCTTAGAACCTTCCGGTAAGGTTAACACCGTAGAGGAAGTAAGCCTATCTTTCAATAATTGGAAACTCTTCTCGCAGGCCTCCGACCACTCAAACTTTTTACCCTTTTGAGTCAATGACGTCAATGGAGATGCAATGGATGAAAAACCATCTACAAACCTTCGATAATAGCCTGCTAGACCCAAGAAACTCCTAATGTCAGTTGGGGTCAAGGGTCTAGGCCAGTTTCTTACCGCATCAGTTTTCCTTGGGTCTACCTCAACTCCCTCACTAGAGATGATGTGCCCAAGAAACGCTACCGACCTCAGCCAAAACTCACACTTGCTATACTTGGCGAACAATTTATGCTCCTTAAGGGTTTGCAAAACCACCCTTAGATGACCCATGTGATCAACCCACTCTTCGAATACACCAAGATATCATCGATAAATACAATAACGAATGCATCAAGGTAACTTTGAAACACCCTATTCATTTGGTCCATGAACGCCGCCGGAGCATTTGTGAGACCAAAGGACATAACCACGAACTCATAATGCCCATACCGAGTACTAAAGGCCGTCTTTGGAATATCTTCATTTCTCACCCTAAGCTGGTGATACCCTGACCTCAAGTCAATTTTGGAGAAGTAACTCGCTCCTTGGAGTTGATCAAATAAATCATCAATCCGAGGAAGAGGATACTTGTTCTTGACAGTAACCTTGTTGAGTTGGCGGTAGTCAATACAGATTCTCAAAGACCCATCCTTCTTTTTCACGAACAAAACCGGAGCACCCCACGAAGAAATGCTAGGCCTTATAAAGCCCTTGTCTAGCAAATCTTTAAGTTGTACCTTCAACTCCTTTAACTCGGCCGGAGCCATTCTATAAGGAGGAATAGAGATAGGGTTTGTTTCCGATAGCAAATCGATACCAAAATCAATTTCCCATTTGGGAGGAATGCCGGGAAGGTCATCAGGAAAGACCTACGTAAATTCACTCACCACGGGGACTGACTCAATAGGAGGAACTTCGGAATCAACTTCTTGGACTCTCACAATATGATAAAGACACCCCTTTGAGATCATTTTACACACTTTTAGACATGATATGAAATGACCTCTTGGAAGAGAATTTCCACCTTTCCACTCAAAAACGGGTTCATTTGGGAAACTAAACCTCACAACTCTAGTTCTACAATCAATGGAAGCGAAGCTAGCATGTAACCAATTCATACCCAAAATAATGTCAAAATCAAGCATGTCTAGTTCAACTAGATCTACATGAGAAACTCTATGGGGCATAGAAATAGGACAATTTCGATAGACTCTTTTTGCTACCACTAACTCACCCACCGGAGTAGACACCAAAATAGGTTCAAGCAAAACATCGGGTAAAGTACCAAACTTTTTAGCTACTAAGGGAGTAACAAAAGACAAAGTAGCACCCGGATCAAGCAAAGCATACACATCAATAGCAAAGATTTGTAACATACCGGTCACCACATTGGGAGAGGCCTCTTGGTCATCTCTCGAACGAAGAGCATAAAAGCGGTTCTTTTTGGGAACATCAATAGAACCACTTGACTGACCACTCCTCTCTTGTCCTTTAGCATTTGGACAATCCCGCACTTTGTGACCAATCTTTCAACAACCAAAGCACTTGTCCGAACCTAGGAGGCAAACACCTAAATGCTTCTTCCCACATTCCTTGCAAGGTGGATTCTCAATAGACGAGTTCCCACTTTTCCCTTTTTGAACTCTTGGCCTAGGGACCTTCCCATCCTTAGCCTTGGGAAATTTGGATGGAACTTGATTTGAGAACCTTTTCTTGAATCTAGGCTTGTCTTGAATTCCAAACCTATCTTTAGTAGTTCCACTCTCGAAAGACCTTGCCCTTCTTGAATCCTTATCCTTATCCTTCCTTTTTTCTCTAGCCTCCTCAACCCTTTTTGCATGCACCATGAGACGACCAATATTCATGTTATCATGAAGCATAGACGATTGACATTCTTCTTGCAAATCGTCCGACACACCTGTCACGAATCGACTCATCTCGTCTCTAGGATCGGAGACCAAGGAAGGAGCATACTTAGACAATTGAATGAACTTCAAAGAGTACTCATGAACACTCATTTCTCCTTGGCGGATATTGATGAACTCCACCACCTTAGTTTCTCTCATCTCTCTAGGGAAGAATCGATCAAGAAAAGCCCTTTTGAACAACTCCCAAGTCACTGGCCCACTTTGAAGTGGCCTATTACCTTTCCATTGCACATGCCATGTCTGAGCCACATCCTTGAGTTGGTATGAGGCTAACTCGGCATTCTCACTAGAAGACAACCCTATAGCACACAAAATCTTATAAACATCATCAATGAATTCTTGAGGGTCTTCATCAACCTTAGACCTGTAGAAGATAGGAGGATTCATTCGGGTGAAGTTACTAAGTCGGGAAGCCATAGTTTGCTCATGAACTCTAGGTGCCAAATCCCTATTAGCTTGGGCAGTCATGGCTTGGGCTTTCACCGTTGCGGCTTGAGCTTGAGTAGTCATGGCTTGAGCCATTTGATCAAGAATAGCCCTCATCTGAGCCTCTTCCATAGGTGGAGGATCAATGGGAACCTGATCATCAACAACAATCTCTTCAAGGGGAGGAGCTTGATCACTACGGGGAGGGATTCCCGCAGCAGCAATCTCCTACTCAAGTCTTCTGGCTGCATTCCTTCTAGTATTCATCTCCTATAACCAAAACACAAGGTTTAGGCAAATACATATACGATGAACGTTCTAGAGGCACGATATGGATTTCCAACAATGAGAGTGATTCCTAAGCATCAAATAAGTTCCTATTCAGAAGTGTGGCGCGCTTCACAATTATGAATACAAACCTATGTAACGTGGTTGAGAGAGACGTTATTATCAAAGATATTCAACCTCATGCTCTGATACCAAGTTTGTCACATCCGAGTTTACCCCCCAGACGTAACCGGCGTCGTCGTCCTCTTAGAGGACTAAGACAAGCCCCTTAGCTTCATCATAGCATTCATCGATAAAAAAAAATATGAAGGAATTTAAAACTTCTTATCTATAAACTACTTAGAGGTTTACATAGACCTCTGCATACACATAGTCATATTTATATCAAGTATACATAGACTTGTTCGTATAGGAAGATTACATAGTCTTCTACTTTTATTTCACACATTTATAAAAGTGAAATAATAGTCATAAAAGCCGTCTCATCTCATAAACCATCTATCAAGACAATAAATCTTGGGCATAGCCCTACATCAATACAAGAAGCCACATATAGGCTATATACAACATCGTCTCAAATGAGTAACAGAGTCAATACGAAATTTTAGTAACTAAGTAACATAAGAGCAAGATGTCGGCCACGCCCTCGGGAGAATGAGGACCTACCACTTGGATGGTTAGAGATCCAAGTCTTCCTTTCCAGCAATTCGGAGCAAGATCAATGACCCGAACCTAAAATGTTTGGGAAAAGGGAAAGAAATGGGGTTAGTACTCCACATGTACTAAGTATGGAACCATATATACAATTACCAATCAAATATACTTAGAAAAGGACATTTAAGAACATCATTATAAAACATGTATAGGAGTGAAACATAGTAAAGAAAAACATACTAAATATATCCTTCATAAAGTCACAAGTGCAATGATCAAGTAAATTGCAATAACTCTTACTTAATCAAGTAACCTATCAAGACTACAATTATCAATTAACCTTACCTAACACACTCTTCCATTTCATGAAAACATTCTTCTTTAATCAAAAGCAACAATCTTATACTCATAAGCATGTTATTCAATGTACAAGGTCATTTACATTATATCACTACTTACAAACATAATATTGACGTCTCAAAGCTCCCATCAAGGCCAACTAGTGCAAGGCTTAGGTAGAGTCCCATACCCCTACCTAAGCTATAGCCAAACCCTTTCAAGTTACTACGATTAGTCTACATCTTATTCATTCATTTTAGTTTAGGGAAACCTTGCCTTAACCGACATAGACCACAAGAGCAAATGTGGAATCCGGTGTCATGAAACCTTACACCGATGGAAGGTGGTCTACCGGCCAAAGTAGAACCTAACATAAACGTAGCTATCTAGGTGGATCCACTAGCTAGTATCCTATAGTGGTAACATAGTTGATGGAGCTTGGGGAAAAAGAACCATGGACATATCGACTCTACACCCTATTTGGGTCATGAGGCTATCCATCCCGTGAGAACCGTAGTGAACCCTACCTTTCCTTAAGAAAGTGTCACTCCCTCACATACAAGCCCACTCGGTGCTAAGCTAGGTCCCTTTTTATTGAAAAGCCTTTACTCTTATCATAATCATATATATATATATATATATATATATATATATATATATATATATATATATATATATATCATAAGGCCTAGCCCTCATATACATTCGTTCATCAAAGATCAATGATTGTATGAGAAATGGTCCTTTCATTAACAACTCAAATAGGTGAAGTTAGCCCATGCACATCGCATCACAATAGGGCACATCTTTACATAACAACTTCCCTATATCATGTACTCCTAGGCAACCTCACAACCAACCTAAAGCATTCCAATTCAATCATCATATCAACCTATCACCGTAAATAAGGTATACTTCAACACACATTATTACTTGATGACAAATAACTCACAATTTGAAGTAAGGATTAGGATAATCAAGACTTACCAATACTTCTCCATAGTTCAACA
Source organism: Solanum sitiens (assembly GCA_016801875.1). Lineage (NCBI taxonomy): Eukaryota > Viridiplantae > Streptophyta > Magnoliopsida > Solanales > Solanaceae > Solanum > Solanum sitiens. The sequence continues at coordinate 217,748 of JABWTJ010000064.1, read as the reverse complement.
ATAAGGTCCTTACCATCAACCCATAGAATAACCCAATTCGGGTCATCATCCCAATGTATATCAATAACCGACAAAAAAAATAATTTAAGAGAAGCACTATACCACGATTCAATACTAAATCAAAGCTTGATGACATGATATCTAAGTCTATAATCTTACCCTAGATTCAATACTCAAGAAATAGGCATGAAGAACTTTCATTCATTACAATATACTCATGATCAATGCAATAACAACCATTAAAGATGATTTAAACAATAATTAGATCAATTACATCAATTCAACCCAAATTCATATCAATCCCAATATCAAGGGTTAAGGGTTAGGAGTCATCACCCACAATCTAGATCAAACTACATCAATTCATCATAATCAAGTTTCAATACATGATAATCTATTCACTATAACCCAAAGAATACATAAACAACGCAATTCATAACAACAAACTCGAAATTGGATGAAACTCATATGAAACTCAACTTTTGGAAAACCTTTGAAGGAGCCCTTTGAGGAAAGAATCTCAAAGGTGAATTAGATCCCATACCTTAAGATTTGATGACGTTTTGATGGTCAATTTCGTGCTAAATCAGCCCCCAATGATCTCCCCAAGGTGTTCTCCAATGGAGTCTTCCAAATAGAGAGAGAAAGTAGAGAGAAGGAAGAGAGATTTGTTTTGGAGAATTGTGATTAGGTTAATGAAGGTTGGTATTTATAGTGGGGTCTTAAGTCACTTAATTAGTCTACCCTTAATCCCCTAATTACCCCTAAGACACTTAATAGGATGATTAACTAAGACTAAAATCCCTGAAAATCTCACAGGCCCTCCCCGACGGCTCCCCGACGACGAGCCATCGTGGGCGTGACGGAATGGACCCCCCTCCGTCCTGCACGTCCGTCGCGTTGGTCAGAGACTGTGAAGGCGAGGGTTTCTTCCAAGAAATTAAGGCTGGCACGACGGTGGCCTCGACGCCCCGTCGCGCCTTTGACGCCCCGTCATGGTGTACGTCGTGGCCTACTATCTAAAGGGTCCTCCTCGAGGGCCCTTGGTTGGTCCTCGGGGAGTCGTACCCTGACTTTTCCAACATGAAACCATCCCACACTATGTGTTACACCTATTGTTACAAACTTTTACTAAATTCCGACTCTTTAACTTGGTTAAACTAAAAGGACACTCTAGCCCTCTTGTGAACCAACTTACCGGACGATATGAACGTTTTGGTTCCAAAACACTTCATAGACTCCATATACGCCTAATTTGGCTAGGAACAATGGTTTAGAACTTAAAGAGCCTGTTCAAGTCTTATCACATGACTTTGGGTTTTCGAAATTTTACAGTTCCCGTTCTCGTCGAACTCCTTGTCCCTAGTATCCTTTTCGATTTCAATGTTGAATAGGTTAGAGATCATGTTGTTGGTATGTGGTGCTGGCTGTTCTTAACATGTATTGTTCTTGAATGATGAGTATCGAATGAACCTATAAGCTTGTAGTCGCGTAAAGTTAATACTATCATGAAAACTAAGAATCGATGATATGCTAAGAACGTCCATCATTGTGTTAGGTGATTTATGTGTCTTGGCCGAATATTGACTTGTTGTTGTTGTGACCTTATGATGATATTTAATTCATCAAATGTTAATATGATATTGTCTAATATGTCTTAAAAATGTTACCCTAAAGTCATGAACTAAGATTGGTTAAGAGAATGATATTATGTTAAGATGTGTCTGAAAATGTTATGTATGAAGATGATTACGATTTGTTGTCCATATCTACTGTTAATGTGACTTGTTGATGATGTTGTGTTCGTTAAATGGATCATATTATGCTGTCCAAGATGTTTAAAAACGTTATGCCTAAAGTTATGTTATAAGGTTGGCTAAAAAGATCTCCATGATATTCTCATGATCAGTGCCTAGTGAAATTATGATTTGTGCCAATAAATTTGCTAGTAAAACATATTTCTAGTCAGATTACTTCATAAACATGAAAATTCATACCTTTATCTACATTAATGAACTCATAACACAGGGTATGCCAATCAATGGGACAAGTCCCAACATACCCTATCCACACGAACTTGTGAACGTAAAAACATTGAATTGTTCATGTAAGTTAATGAAAAGTTAAAAGTTCAAGTGTAGTGAAAGTTTGGATTATGCCAATAAATTGGCCTATAATATTATATCCCAAAATATGTAATAGAATTGTCTAATGATTCCATGAAATTATATTTGAATGAATGTTTGGCTTGTGCCAATAAATTGACTATGAAGTTATTTCCAAATTTTCTATGCCAATACTAATCATATGCCAATCTTGTGTAGCCAAAACAATGAAATGACAACTCAAGTACTTCTAAACTAATTCAATGAATCCATAACCAAGGGCATTCCATTCATTGGGACAACTCCCAACATGCTCTACAAGAATGAACTGTAAACATATGTAACTCATTTAAAGAAGTGCTCATCGTCCATAAACGATGAAATGAAGCTACTACACTAAAGTAAAGAAGTAACATGAGTTATAACATAATTAAAGGGGTATAAATTAAGTAAGTGACCAGAATGGGGTGTTAAAGGAAGTGAGATAAGTCTTACTTACACCTAAGCTACTATGTTGAAAGAATACTCACGAATGAAGGTGTTAGAATATGTGAGTCTAGTCTCATTAACACCTAAGGATGAAATGTAAGGACAATTCATGTTTCGTCAATGTAAAGTAAGAATGATATGTAAAGACAATTCACATTTCATCAATGTAAAGTAAGGGTGATATGTAAGGACAATTTACATTTTACCAATGTAAAGTAAGGATGATATGTCAGGACAATTCACATTTCATCAATGTAAAGTAAGGATGACAAGTTATCAAAAGAGTTAGTAAATCTCAATCTAGAAGCAAGCTTCCACAATACTTGATTTATCTCTAAAAGATAAAGAATATAATAAAAGTGAGCACAACACCGATAGACTAGTTATGAGTGGTGATGCCTTCTTTCGGGAAGGGTAGAGGTTCACGTAATTCTCATGAAGATTAGACTGTCCACCAAGGTTGGTATGGGTCTTCCTAAATCTCCTAGTCTTCGAACTATGTCTAGCCAACATAGGAACTAGCCAGTGGTTTCCAGCTAAGCGAGCTAGGCATGTTCAGTTTCACTTTGGCCGGTGATTCCACCCCTTTTCGGTGTGGGGCATACACTGGATTTCATGTTCATCTCACATGATCTATGTCGGTTAATGCTCACGATATGTTCTTTTTTCACTATAGGCGTGAACCACTCCTTTTCGATGTGGAGTGAACACTTGAGATGTATTCGCCTTAGCTGGGGATCACCCATTTCCTTGTGTGGGGAAGACACTGGATTCCATTAGTAGCTCACATGGTCTAAGATTCATTTTAACCAGTGAATCACCCCTTTTTGGTGTGGGAAAGACACTGGATTTCATGTTAGCTCGCATGATCTTATTCACTGTGATGTCTCTATGAAAGTGAGAATGATGATGATGATGGAACGTATGTTCAAAGTGAGCAATGATGAAGAGCTTAAGAATGTCAATTGCCAATGTCACACTCATGAAGTTTCAGCAAATAATGGGCAAATCCAAATAAGATTGGCCTATAATGACTTCTTATATGATACCAATAAAGGGAAGTAGAAACATAATGTTAACTAAATAACTCATAACTTCCCTATCATGAAAGTAATGAAACAGATGGAACAGCCAATAAAACTGGCTTATGAAATGTTAATGAATACATAAAGTAATGAATGACTCATTGTAAGATAGTGAAATCATTTCTTAGTCCTTGGATTACTTACATCGATTTATTGTGGGTATGAGACTACAATAAATCATTGCACTTATAAGTAAAACATAGGACCAAAGGAATTATTGAACTACACAACAACAAGAAGAAAAAGACTGAAAATAAAACTAAGTATGGATGACTGAGCTCTCGGGTTAGGGGACTTAAAATTTCAAATCTTCGCCCGAGGCGTTCTAAAATTATGTTGATGATATTAATGGATTGTAATCATACAGAAAATGAGTTGTGTTCTTTGAATGCATTAAAATATATCATATTCATGCCACAATTCACAACTAACGAATTAGGTAAGTCTAATGACTAGACTTTCCAGAAATGGCATGTTTCTTAGGAAGAACTTTCATTGATCATGCATAGCTTTATGTTTATGTGTGAATACACCCATGATTAGTACAATAAGTGGAATAACCCCCTACTATTTACTATTTTTATAGGTGCAGGCCAGAGGACAGATTGACGACACTTGCAGCGGTTTGGACTTCAGCGTTTCTCCAAACCATTTGGTAGGTCCTCCTGATTTCGAGGATGCTATAGTTTTAGTCTAGCCTTAGTTTTAGACATAGATAGTGGATGTTTTCCCTAACGTTTATTTCTTACTTTCATTTCGAACCTTTGTAATAAGGCCGTGTTTGTCAAACTATTTATGATATATTCATCTTCAGTTTCGAATTAATTATTTATGTTAGATGGTTGTTCTCTTATGTTGAGTTTAGTATATGATGTATCTAGTTAATAATTATATGAAGTCAATGTGTACTTCATACATATAAAAAGTTTTAAATTTTCTACAAATTTAACTAGATGAATGTCATGAATGCAAGATGAGGCTTGTCTAGGACCTCTGAGAGGTCAATGACGCCAGTGGCGATTCAGATTCAAGAATCCGGGTCGTTACAAACGTGTTATTAGAGAATGAGGTTAAATTACCTAGGAACTAAAGCTCAACACAACCACGTTACATAATTTCTGACTTGTGGTTGTGAAGCGCGCCACAATCATGCCTTAGATACTATGCGATGATAGGAAATCTTCCCTTATTCTACTCTTTATCGTGCTATCTAGATCTTTGACACTTTGTGTCATTCTAAGTATCTAACTTCCTTCTTGTGTGAGCACGTAGAAGAGTACATCCAAGAATTAGGATGGCCGAATGATTTAAGGCACCAGACTAAATATCTGGTCTTCCCAAGAAGTGGCCATAATGGAAATTCCCAGCATGAATGAAAGACTTATGGTGAGTGTGGCTGTTCGCATGGAGGTGAATGCATGGTAAGTTCTAAAATCCTGTTATGAGTGCTAATGAAGAGGAGAAGGCTAAGTTGGCTGCATACCAACTCAAGGATATGGCTAAGGTATGAATTATCTCCATAAGTGTTATGCTAACATAGACTATCAAAACAGGGTAGTAAGATTTTAGTTGCCTAATGAATTAGAATTGAAATGGGAAGGGCGTGGTTCAAATCCAACAAGACAAATAGTTTCAAATGTTAAGGCCAACAAGATGTTATCTAATGGGTTAGGAGTCGATGAGAACCTTTCTTACGAAGAGTTTCTCGTTGCAATTTTAGATCATCAAGTGAAGCGAATGAAGAACAGGGAGGTTCTCACCATGAAGGTGTTATGGAGGGACACCCTATTGAGGGGGCAAGAGGGGAGGCCGAGGCCGATATGAGATCCCGTTACTCTCATTTTTCAGTTCTTAAGGTTAGATATTCTCTTCCTAAGTATGGTTTATGTTTAAGAAAAATATAAGTTTAAGTTCTTTTAGTCGATTAGGTGTGGTAGGCCACTAATCGTATGTCTATGTGAGTTAAAACGAAGTTATGTTTTCATTTCATGTGCTGTTTGGTGTAGCATAGCATATTTTTTCTGTGTTGCATGATTTGTGAGGTGCATTAAGTTAAGTGTGATTGAGAAGGAAATTCCTCAATCTAAAATATGAAGCTTCAGATAAGCTTGAATGATATGCATCATTCAAATAAGTGTGAATCAGATATTCACAAAAGAGAAATGTTTAAGTATGATAAAGTAACCTTCGAAAGTCACCCTCTTTGTTTAAATTATGTGTAAGTGTCATTCGGGGACGAATGTTCCTAAGGGGGGGATAATGTAACATTGCAGAAAATCATATGTCTAATGAAGAGCCCAGTATTCCCTTACGATATCTTATTAGGGGTACATAGGCACCCCAATTCCTAATATTGAGATATATTGGGCATAGTATAGAAAAATTGGTTAAGGGATATTAGCCAATTTTCTATATACAAATAAGAAATACACTTTTTGTGATCCAAGATTCATTGACCAAGAAGTGTACCTACAATAAAGACCCTTAGCTAAAAACACAGTGGATCTTTTATGCATAAGGTATGAGGCATCCAAGGGTCAAGCCTAGATACCATAGCACATGACCATTTAAAATGATCATGTAAATTAAGCAGTGCCCAAGGACATGGTGAGGGACCTTGGGACAATAAGTAAACATTCCCAAAGGAACCATAAATAATAGTTAGTTAGGAAAGTACAACCAACACATGTGAAAGCACATGTGCAAGACATGTGAAGAAGCGGCCAAAGAAGGGGACCACCCTAACCGACTTCGGTTAGGGTAGTTAGGGGGAAAACGTGCACAAGGGACCACTCCATGTGGGGCCTAACTTCCTAAACAATTCTAGACTCTAACATACTACCCTAAATAGCTAACTAACCTAGGACCAAACCAAATAAACTAATTAGTGCACCCGAGAACCTAAGACTTAATTGGGTGACACTAACCTAGTAACTAGTTAAAGAGACCACCTTGTACCTAACGTAGGATGGTCCAAAAGTTGGTTATGGTCCTAAAAACTCAGGGATACTATAGTAATTACCCTATACTACTTAATTAATTAATTTATCACCTTAATTAATTAATTTAAAAAGACAAAATTGAAATTACAAAGCAATTTCCAAATTTTGGTTAAGACAAGAAAAAGATAACTTAGTACCTAACCTAGGATTGTCCAAAAGGTTGGTTATGGTCCTAACAAATTAGGGATACTTTATTAATAACCATAGTCTACTTAATTAATTAATTTATCAGCATAATTAACTAATTTAAAGGACAAAACCAAAATCACAAAGCAATTTCCAGATTTCGGTCAAGACAAGAAAAAGACAACCTAGTACCTAACCTAGGATGCTTCAAAGGATTATTTATGGTTATAACAAATTAAGGGTACTTTAGTAATTACCCTAGGTCACTTAATTAATTAAATTAGTAATTTAATTAATTAAATTAAAGGGTCAAACCGAAATTCTTACAATAACCTAGTACAACTCAAGAAACATCCTAGTACTTAACCTAGGATGGTCTAAAAGGGTTAATTTTGGTTCCAATGATTTAGGGGTACTTTATTTATTACCCTAGGTCCCTTAATTAATTAAATTATCCATTTAAATAATAAATTTAAAGGAGCAAAACGAAATTCTTAGGAAATATTTCAGATTTGACCAAGTATTGTGTTTTCCTAGTTCTAGTCAATCTAGGAGGGGCTTTTTAGTAATTAGTTAACTAATTTATTTAATAAACTTATTAAACCCTAAGTTGAATGAGTCAATATCAGTTCCTAAGGCTTAGAATCACGTTCAAACTCATAGAAAAGGCAACGCAAAAACAGTAAGCAATGAACGCAAGAAAAAGGCAAAAAATTTATCGATTTCTCTAGGGCGATTTCAAGGTTTCTTCAAGGTTTTGTTCAAGGTGGTCTTAGTAAATTAAGTTCTACATAAGGTATGGGTTTCTCTTCTGGACTTCTTTCTCCAAGAGAACTTTATTTCCAACGATTCAAAGATCTTGAAAACTAGGGTTGTTCCCGTTCTCGTCGAACTCCTTGTCCCTAGTATACTTTTCAATTTCAATGTTGAATAGGTTAGAGATCATGTTGTTCGTATGTGGTGCTGGCTGTTCTTAACATGTATTGTTCTTGAATGATGAGTATCAAATGAACCTATAAACTTGTAGTTGCGTAAAGTTAATAGTATCATGAAAACTAAGAATCGATGATATGCTAACAACGTCCGTGATTGTGTTAGGTGATTTATGTGTCTTGGCCGAATATTGACTTGCTTTTGTTGTGATGTTATGAAGATATTAAAGTCATCAAATGTTAATATGATACTGTCCAATATGTCTTAAAAACTTTACCCTAAAGTCATGAACTATGATTGGTTAAGAGAATGATACTATGTTAGGACGTGTCTGAAAATGTTATGTATGAAGATGATTACGGTTTGTTGTGCATACCTACTGTTAATGTGACTTGTTGATGATGTTGTGTTCGTTAAATGATCATATTATGTTGTCCAAGATGTTTAAAAACGTTATGCCTAAAGTTATGTTATAAGGTTGGCTAAAAAGATCTCAATAATATTCTCATGACCAGTGCCTACTGAAATTATGATTTGTGCCAACAAATTGGCTAGTAAAACATATTTCTAATCACATTACTTCCAAAACATGAAAATTCATACCAATCTCTACATTAATGAACTCATAACATTGGGTACTCCAATCAATGGGACAAGTCCCAACATACCCTATCCACACGAACTTGTAAACGTAAAAACATTGAATTGTTCTTGTAAGTTAATCACAGGTTAAAAGTTCAAGTGTAGTGAAAGTTTGGCTTATGCAAATAAATTGGCCTACAATATTATCTCCAAAAATATGTAATAGAATTGGATAATGATTCCATGAAATTATATTTGAATGAATGTTTGGCTTGTGCCAATAAATTGACTATGAAGTTATTTCCAAATTTCTAGGCCAATACTAATCATATGCCAATATTGTGTAGCCAAAACATTGAAATCACAACTCAAGTACTTCTAAAATAATTCAATGAATCCATAACGAAGGGCATTCCATTCATTGGGACAACTCCAAACATGCTCTACAAGAATGAACTATGAACATATGTAACTCATTGAAAGAAGTGCTCATCGTTCATAAACGATGAAATAAAGCTACTACACTAAAGTAAAGAAGTAACGTGAGTTATAACATAATTAAATGGGTCTACATTAAGTAAGTGACCAGAATGGGGTGTTAAAGGAAGTGAGATAAGTCTTACTTACACCTAAGCTACTATGTTGAAAGAATACTCACGAATGAAGGTGTTAGAATATGTGAGACTAGTCTCATTAACACCTAAGGATGAAATGTAAGGACAATTCATGTTTCATGAATGTAAAGTAAGGATGATATGTAAAGACAATTCACATTACATCAATGTAAAGTAAGGGTGATATGTAAGGACAATTCACATTTCACTAATGTTAAGTAAGGATGATATGTCAGGACAATTCACATTTCATCAATGTAAAGTAAGGATGACAAGTCATCAAAAGAGTAAGTAAATCTCAATCTAGAAGCAAGCTTCCACAATACTTGAGTCAACTCTAAAAGATAAAAGAAGATAATGAAAGTGAGCACAACACTGATAGACTAGTTATGAGTGGTGATGCCTTCCTTTGGGAAGGGCGGAGGTTCACGTAATTCTCATGAAGATGAGACTGTCCAGCAAGGTTGGTATGGGTCTCCCTAAATCTCCTAGTCCTCGAACTATGTCTAGCCAACATAGGAACTAGCCAGTGGTTTCCACCTAAGCGATCTAGGCATGTTCATTTTCACTTTGGCCGGTGATTCCACCATTTTTCGGTGTGAGGAATACACTGTATTTAATGTTTATCTCACATGATCTATGTCGGTTATGCATACGATACGTTCTTGGTTCAATATAGCCGTGAGCCACTCCTTTTTGGTGTGGAGTGAACACTTGAGATGGATTCGCCTTAGACGTGGATCACCCCTTTCCATGTGTGGGGAAGACACTGGATTCCATGAGCAGCTCACTGTAACGACTCGGATTCTGGAATACGAATCGCCACCGACGTCGTTGACCTCTCAGAGGTTGCAGACAAGCCTCTTCTTGCATTCATCACATTCATCTAGTTAAATTTGCGAAAAATTTAAAACTTTTTAAACGTATGAAGTTTACTTAGACTTCATATAGTCATTATGTATTAAACATTATATACTAAGCTCAACTTCAATAGACAACCATCTAATATCAAGAACATTTCAAAACAAATGATGAATAGAATATATTAAGTTGCCAAAACGGCCTTACATCAAAAGGTTCGAAATGAAATGTGAAAGCAATGCTAGGGACAGAATCCACTAGCTATGTATATATCTAAAGATATACTAAGACTGTAGCATCCTCGAAATCAAGAGGATCTACCAAATGGTTTGGAGAAACGTTGAAGTCCAAACCGCTGCAAGTGTCGTCAATCTGTCCTCTGACCTGCACCTATAAAGATAGTAAATAGTAGGGGGTTAGTACACCACTTGTACTAAGTATGGGTGTATGCATACATATACATAAAGCTATGCATGATCAATGAAATCTCTTCCGAAGCAACATGTCATTTCTGGAAAGTCGAGTCATTAGACTTTCTTAATTAGTTAGTTGTGAATTGTGGTATGAATATGATGTATTTTAATGCATTCAAAGCACACAACTCATTTTCTATATGATTACAAGACATTAGTATCATCAACATAATTTTAGAACAACTCAAGCGAAGATTGGAAATTTTGATCCTCCAAACCCGAGAGCTCTTTCCTTGGGACTTACTTTATTTTTCAGTCTTTTTCTTCTTCTTGTTGTGTAGTTCAATAATTACTTTGGTCCTATGTTTTACTTACAAGTACAATGATTCATTGTAGTCCCATATCGACAATGGATCGATGTAAGTAATCCAAGGACTAAGGAATGATTTCCCTACCTTATAGTGAGTCATTCTTTACACTATATATTCATTACATTTCATAATCTAGTCTCTATTGATCATGCCATTGATTTCATTACTTTCATGTTAGGGAAGTTATGGGGTATTTAGTTATTGTTATGTTTCTACTTCCCTTTATTGGCATCATACAAGAAGTCATTATAAGCTATGGCTCTTCCTAATCAACATGCTTTCTTAGGAGGTCAAATCTCTGGACTTGCCTAATCCGTAATAGGAAGGTCATACCATGAATATGTCACACGTCATACACATATAGGTTCACATAACATACATTTCATGTTTCATATATTATACATTTCATATCCACGAGACCTTGGAATTGTGGATGTAGCATTAAGGCATCTTAAGTGAGGTCCCAACATATGGTACCTCAACCCGAGGGCCTTCTTTAGCAAACACAGAGTCTGCTTCATTCGTTCATTCGTACTTCACATTATTCAGTTCATTCATTCGTAGGCTGATGTAAACACCAGCTATACCTAGGATGAAGTTTAAGACTCTCATCAGGATCATGAAGTGCAATGACCAAGAATGACCTAATGTCATTACTTGAATCTGGTTTCACCTCCTGATTGTCTTGCACAAACACCTTCGGTATCGTTCATTTCATTATCTTTCATACTTTGAGGAACTTCAACCTTAACCAACATAGATCATGTGAGCATCATGAAATCCGGTGTCTCCCCCACACCGAAAAGAGGTGTAGTCACTAGTTCAAGTGAAACCAAGACATGCTAGCTTATTGGGTTCGAACCAAGATAGTTCCCTATGGTGGCAACATAGTTCAAAGACTAGGAGATTTAGGGAGACTCCTACCCACCTTGGTGGACAGTCTCATCTCATGAGAATTACGTGAACCTCCGCCCTTCTCGAAAGAAGGCATCAACACTCATAACTTGCCTATCGGTGCTCAATTTAAAGTTCCTATTTACATTCAACTCATACATCAATCTTGCTTCTTAGCATGAGGTATTCATAACTCATTATATTATTTCTCATCTTTTGTTTACGTACTTAGTGTGAATTGTCCTTACACTTACATATAGAATGTGATTGGGACTTGTCTCTTAATGTTCAACACTCTCTTAGGTGAGTACTTTTTGGTGACCTTTACTTCGGATTGGTTGAGACTTGTCTAACCATTCATCTTATCCTCTTATCATGTTGTCACTATTCTCATTAGCATCATAGTATAATATAATTACTCACCTCATTACGTGAATGTTCATTTATTAATCTTACCATTAACTCATGGTCTTGCCCATTTCGGGTTACTCATAATTGAATAAGTGTTTCATGACAATCTAAGTATATGTTGTGTAAGACTTATGCATTTTACACATTCAGCCAAGGGATCCAAGTTCGATCCCTAGTGGCTGCATTTCATTTCATTTTAATGTGTCTCACAATTTCAGTCAAGGGACCCATGTTCGATTCCCTTGGGCAGCAATTGATTTGCTTAATTATTTAGAGTGTTAGGTGACTTCATTTATTTCGGCCAAGAGGATCTGGGATCGAATCCTAGTGGCCTCAATTCTTTTATTATTTTATTTTGGTGTGAGATTTATGTATCTCACACCCTTGTCCAAGGAGCCGAGTTCGAATCCCCCTTCCCTCACTATTTTCTTTTTCTTTTAATTTAAGGCTTATTTCAACCTGTCCAAGTTCGAATCCCCTCTCTCACCCTATTTTCTTTTCTTTTATTTTAAGGCTTAATCTCTTAGTATTAGGACCATAAGATCTCGAGTTCCACCCTCAATGGAAGCATATATTTTTCTTCATTTTTACTAGTGAATAGCCGAAACTGTACTCAATTAACATATGCCTTTAATTCACTTTCTTTGCATTTAGCTTAGGCGTTTAGTTTAGAGTTTTACATAAACTTTTAACCATTTCGTTAAGGAATTTAATTTTATTTTCATTTTCATGAACATCACGATTTCATCATCATATATTAATAACACAACAAATACATAGAACCTAATTCACCACGTTCTTGAAAATAATCTGTAATATGCTTCTCATGATATTTAGCATTCTTGTGTACATAAAACATACATACATTCAGACACACATAAATTGATCATACGATGTCCGGAAACATCACATTACACACAATTACAAACGTTTCTAAGATTGTCTATCAGCAAACATACCAACGCATGCATCACCTTTCAGAGGATCTAATGACAGGGGCATGCAACGGGGAACAACCTTAGTTTTTAGATTGGATTTAAACTGGACCTTAGGGGACTCTTGGTAAAGGGACCAATAGAGAAGAAATCCATACCTTTTCAGACTTTACAACAAGCCACAACCACACGCCTCCACTCACACACACAAACCTTTTTTTCGAGCTTTGATTCGTGTTCCCAAGTGAAGTTCTTTACTTATAACACTTAGGCGTACAAATTCTTCCTTTTGTTTTTGATGTATGCAGCCAAGAATATGTTTTAGAACAGTGAGTACACGTTTGTCTTCTGTTTTTGAATTGTGAGGTAAAGCTGAAAATGTTTTTAGGAGTAATATAAAGAATTAAGAGTGGGCATGAAGCACACTCCTAGTGGGAGTCATGCGCCCCTTTTGTGGGAATTGTTGTTGACTTATTCAACACAATAAAAATGGTAAAATAAGATTATAAAATATATATTAAGTTATTATAATGTCCCTCCTTATTTAATTAATTTTTAATCAATTAATTCGTGCCACCTTATGCCTCCAACTCGGCTCGAACCCGAGTGTGGAGGTAAGGTCAATCTCTGGTTTGACCACTGAGATTTGACTTATTTTGACTAATTAATATCTTTATTTAATTAATTAAATATCAGCCTAGGGTAATTACTATACTATCCCTAGCCCCAAAATTACCTTTATACCCCTAGAACCCTTAAAACCTAGGACTAAACCTCTAAGTCCGATTAAGACTCATCCTGGTGAGTCCTAGTATACCCGAGTGTGGAGGTAAGGTCAATCTGAGGTTTGACCACCGAGATTTGACTTATTTTGACTAATTAATATCTTTATTTTATTAATTAAATATCAGCCAAGGGTAATTACTATACTACCCCTAGCCCTAAAATTACCTTTATACCCCTAGAACTCTTAAAACCTAGGACTAACCCACTATGTTCGGTTAAGACTCATCCGGTTGAATCCTAGTATTCGGGTACACTACATGGCTCGAACCAACTCTGCCTAGCTCAACTAACTCACCAAGTTGGTTGGCTTGGCTGGTGCATAGGTTTAGAGGTCTTGTTCCACGCGCATCAATCCGTGTGAACCAGGTCTAACCTAGGCATTTTATGTACGTTCAGGCCTTACTTAGCATAGTCGTTTTTGGGTTGTCACACTCACATGGTCTAATATTCATTTTAACCAGTGAATCACCCCTTTCCGGTGTGGGGCAGACACTGGATTTCGTGTTAGCTCGCATGATCTTATTAACTATGATGTCTCTATGAAAGTGAGAATGATGATGATGATGGAACGTATGTTCAAAGTGAGCAATGATGAGAAGCTTAAGAATGTCAATTATCAATGTCACACTCATGAAGTTTCATCAAATAATGGGCAAAGCCAAATAAAATTGGCTTATAATGACTTCTTATATGATGCCAATAAAGGGAAGTAGAAACATAATGTTAACTAAATAACTCATAACTTCCCTATCATGAAAGTAATGAAACATATGGCAAAGACAATAAAACTGGCTTATGAAATGTTAATGAATACATAAAGTAATGAATGACTCATTGTAAGATAGTGAAATCATTCCTTAGTCCTTGGATTACTTACATCGATTTATTGTGGGTATGGGACTACAATGAATCATTGCACTTGTAAGTAAAACATAGGACCAAAGGAATTATTTAACTACACAACAACAAGAAGAAAAAGACTTAAAATAAAACTAAGTATGGATGACAGAGCTCTCGGGTTAGGGGACTAAAAATTTCAAATCTTCGCCAGAGGGGTTCTAAAATTATGTTGATGATATTACTGGCTTGTAATCATATAGAAAATGAGTTGTGTGCTTTGAATGCAATAAAATACATCATATTCATACCACAATTCACAACTAACAAATTAGGAAAGTCTAATGACTAGACTTTCCAGAAATGGCATGTTGCTTCGGACGAGCTTTCATTGATCATGCATAGCTTTATATGTATGTGTGCATACACCCATACTTAGTAGCGGTGTACTAACCCCCTACTATTTACTATTATATTATGGCAGAGTATTTGTTGTTGGTTACTCTCCAGAATCCAGATGTTGTTTTATATGCTTATTATATTAGTGATTAGATGAATATTAGTTTACAATCCTGATCTTATTAGTGATGAAATAAATATCTGAATTTTATCTCGAAACATATATGATTTCTCTGTTGTAATTAGTTTATGAGCAAGGAAAATAAACTAAAATGAAGCTCGAATGAGTCAACTGAAGTTAAGTGGTTATATTGTCCCCCAACAATTTGTATATAACCTTGTGCATTATGAATTCTGTCAGGCGTGTAATTTTATGAAGAAAAGGATATTTATCACAAATGATGTCATTGAATTATGTCCCAAATGATATCAGAGAATGTTTTTTGGGCATCATGCCATCTTAAAGTCAAAGGAATCTTATAAAGTACCTCTCACGTCATCAAAGGAATTGAATTTATATTTATCATCTTCAATGTGATCTGTACAATTTAGGAGAAGTTTTGACATCCAAGTGGGTGTTTGATAGAAAGAATTATATATTCCTTTAGCATTGTTGAGGGAACACGTGGATCCTTGTTAAAACATATTTGTTTCCTTTGTAATATTTGAAGGAACATGTGGATAAATGTTCCCTTTAAATGCTTTGATACTAAAAGAGGTTGGTTCCACAAATTTATATCAAGCTCAAGAAGCATGTTCATTATTATATCTTAGAGGAGAGAGGCTCAATTATTTTTTCTTCATGCTTAATGTGGTAGTTTTTTTTTCTCTTTTGATAAGTTCAGTTGCGCTGTTTGTGAAATTAACAGGTTTTGAAACTTTAGATTGACAAATTTATAAGACTTTTTGTTTAGTTTAAGCTATCACCTTAGCTTATGAGCCTAAGGTGTTAGGGTTTTCCATGTTAATTATGTAGAAAAAATGTGTAATGACGTGAGCGGGACATAGAACCTTGGGTCAAGGTTAAAAAAAAATTGCACATCAATCTTGCTAGGATATGAAGTAGCCTATAAACAATCTCTCACGACCCGAAAGTACCCCCTAGAAGTTAGGGAGAACCCTTGGGTCATGACAGGGCGTACCTTGTCCCTTTGGAGTCTTGTAGAAGCCCTCTAACTATCGTTCATTACATAAGACATGAAAAGTAGTGCGGAATTTTAAAACTTTACACGACATTTAATATAAAAAGGAAATCGTTCATAAATACTAAGAAAATATCATCGTCACAAGCCAGACTTAAATACACGACATAATATCTTAGGGACACGACCCTTTACTTTAAAAGAAATACATAATAAGTCTTAAAGATTGAAACTAAGAAAATAGGAACTATGCCCTCGAATATACGAGGACATACTTTGTCTTGAGAGAAACTTTCCTAAGCTTTGCCTTCTAGCCTTCAAACTTGCTTCCAAAACCTATACATATAGAGTATAAAAAAGTATGGGGTTAGTACAAAACAATGTACTAAGTATGGTATATGCAAAAATATGTAAAAAGGGACATTTTAGTAAGATAAGCTTTTATGCCAAATAAGTAAAACATTCATGAATTTAGAAGCAAAAACAACAAAAGAAACATCATTTAACACTTAGATAAGGATTTCCATATTTTAGCCAAAAAAATCATTTTACAGTGAACTACCTAACATTTACGGTAAGTTCCTTCAACATTACAGTGAACTATCCTATTTCCAAAACAGTGAACTCCCAAGGTATTGCCAAGAGGAAGTAAACTCATTTCCGTAGAAGTTTCCCTAACTGAGGTTATCCTAAGACTCTCCAAGGTAAGACATGAAGGAAACGCCCATACACCTCCTTCAATGCACACCAAGGAGATCCTTAAGACTACCCATCATAGGCTTACTCCACTCAGGAGAAACCACTCAATAATAAGACATTAGAAGAACACTTAAAAACACACCAAGACTTCCTTTTCGGAATGCCTTCTTAGTGCAATGAGTAGATGGCGTCCCATTCCACTACCTACCCTAAGTAGTACATTCTTTTAGAAGACTTAGTTCATTCAATTCATATAAGACTCACCAAGACTTCCCTTTCGGAATGCCAACCTAGTGCAATGGAGAAATAGCGTCCCATTCCACTACCTACCCTAAGTAGTACACTCTTTTATAAGACTTAGCACTTTCGTTACTTTTGTGGGTCTTAGCTTAACAGACATAGACTATGAGAGATAGACATGGAATCCCGATATTAACCCCTATCGCATGAGGGATGCTCACTTTCCTAGAGTAAGGTCATTCTCTTAGCTTTTGCATGGCTTTCCTAATAACTACACCCATGTGGGCGCATAGTTAAGGCATAAGGAGATTTCTACTAAGTAACTCATTCTCTACTAACGAGGAGTACTCATCTCAAGAGGTACATTAGAATACAACATCTCAACTCACGAAGTGTAACCACCCCTTCTTCATATCTTCTCGGTGCTAAGCATAATTCCCCATGGATTCTCAACATTTTATAATATAGGTTAAAGATAACTACTGAACACTACATCTCAACTCACAATGGTTATTCATCCTCCGACTATCTTAGAAAGCACTTAGGATGTAATGTGGTTGCTACTAAACACTTCATCTCAACTCACGAAGAGTGTTCACCCCAAAACTCCCATTTTTACTTAACTAAGCTTCATTCATTAATTTAAGTGTGTGTCTAAATGTGAACACACCTTGCATATAAGCATCATTTCATTTACATTATTTTCTGTACATACTTTAGACCTTCATTCATTAAATCACACACTTTACATGCTTTATATAATCATATACTTAATTTAGGCATACTCTCAAGCCTACTTCACATGATAGCTTCGTAAAGCACATTTAACAAAAATAACACCAATATAATCTTACTTCACATGACAAGCCTTCATGTCCTCAGTCACAATACACAAGTAGCTTCACATTCATATAAGTCATTTAGACATAATCTCTAGCATATTTCTCATAATAAGCTCCACAAGCCACCTTAACAATAGTAACATTAAACTCATCTTACTTCACATAATAGGCCTTCATGTCCTCTTTCACAATAAACAAGTAACCTCACATTCATACAATTCAAGTAAAAACTGTCACCAAGAAGGTGGACCATACCACTCAAGAGCATTTAGAAATTAAAGATAAAAATCATAACCAACTTACCCTTTTATCCAAGCTTCCATCAAGGACCACCCTTTCAAGGACCCAACCATTGGCGAACAAGCTGCCCAAGGCAGAAAGCAATTGTACATAGAAGGATCAAGTGCGCGTCGCGGAGTAGGTTCACCATGGGGAAATGATTTGTCCTCGTCGCAAACGTGTCGCAGATTCTACTGTCTCAAAATTTAATTTTGGAAAAACATGTGGGAGTTGCTCTGCGACGCGGACTTCTTCCACGATGAAAATTCAAAAAATTAAAGTCAAGTTTGACTTCATTAAAAGGTCCAACTAAGTGAGGGGTGTTTTGTGTATTTTAGGGGATAAGTATAGATTGATTTGAACTGTTTGACTTCATTAAAAGGTCCAACTAAGTGAGGGGTGTTTTGTGTATTTTAGGGGATGAGTATAGATTGATTTGAAGTCAGTTTTACCTAACTTTTACCCATCCAAATCAAATCCCCAAATTGTAAACCCAATTGCTCTCACTTTTCTCTAAATTCTCCCTCTACCCAAACCGCCATTGAAGAACATTGAAGATTCAAGAAGAAGATAAACTGTACAAGTTTTCTACTATTATTTGTGTCTAAAGTCTTCATTAAGGTATGGATTATATCACTAATGGGATTCCTTTCCATAAGAGGTCCATTCAAAGATGATTTCATAATTCCCAAAATCAAGGATTTTTCTCTACACATAGATCTTCTTCTAAAACTAAAATTGGTGATCAATTAAGGTTATAATGATTAATTAGGGTTTTTTAAGTGCATAATAATGGGTAATTTTTGCGGTTCACTTGAAATTCCCTTGGACCTATGTTCGTTTCCAATTTCATAAATCTTGGATCTTATTTGCTGAATTGGTTGAAGATGATGAATATATCAATTGTTATATTGGTGTTAATTGTGTTATTACCCTATGAATTGGCTTATATTATGTATTGTTTAGGTTTTAAACTAATTTCGTAAAGATCCATGAATGTCTCTCTTCTCTTAACCGTAACTCTTGAATTACATTGATTGTGATTAGAGGTGATGTAATTGAGTATGATCTTTCTTAATTGACTATTATATGATGATGATAATAAATTTTATGGTTAAATATCATTGATTTGGGATGAAGTCTTCCAAGGATTTCTTGGCGGCCATTGGTATGATCTTCAAAGTCATGAACATCCTATTGTGTTATTGTTGGCTTATATTTTGTAATGTTGGTTAATTGAAGTATCATTGATGAAGTTATGAATGTATGATTGTGCTATGAACCTGATGGTTTTGAGATGATGATGGATGTGTTACTATGTGGAATTTAAGGTAATTATCATGTACATGTTATGACTAAGTTATGAAATAATTATCTCACATGATGTTAGGTTTGTGATTAAAGGACTGTTTCATCTTAAAACCTATGAGCTATGAACATGTTATATTAGGGGATAAACTCCTAATACCTATTTTATGATGTAATATTAAGGAAGACTTAAAGATACTTGAAAAAGGGAATTTAACTTAGCACCGAGTAAACTTGACAATGAGAGTATTCGGCGACAAAGGAAGGGAGGTTCACACTATGTTCTCTCATGAGGTGGAAAGTACAATGTTAAATTACATAAAGAGGGTTTCTAAAAACAAACTCCTAGATCCTTAACTATGTTCCCCCATAGAAAAACTCGTTAGTGAATCCACTTAGATGCTATTATGATGTATATGTCCTACCTTGGAAAGTCGGGTTCCCTATTTTTGGTGTGAGGGGTTGACACCAGATTCCATATTTAGCTCACATGGTCTATGTTGGTTATGGCAGAGTTTCCGAAAGTTAAAATGAATAAAAATAAGAAGATTAAAATTAACTAGGATTACTTAAGAGATGTCAGTTAGTGTAGGTAATGGTATGGGACTTTACTTATACTTTGCACAAGTGGACCTTGAGGGGAGTTCTAGGGTGGGTTCTTTATGTATATATGATATATATGATGTTGGTCTCATATGGTATATACGGTGTTGGTTTCACTTGATATACATGTTGTTGGTCTAAATTGTTATGCATGATATTGACTACACTTGTTATGATGATGTATGAGGTGAAAGACAATGCTTATGGTCTCTTTGTAAGTTTACTTGGTTTATTTGGGTTTATGGGGCTTCACATACACAATGCACTAGTAGACTTGGATTGTGGTTATGAGTAAGGTCTTATGATGTATTGATGAAGTTGACTTTAAATATGTAATATTGACTATGGTTCTATTATTATGTTATTCTTTAATGTGAATATGACTTAGTGTTGTGGTATGGACTTGAATGCATGTTCTTGGAAGTGATTATAGCATGCTTATAAACAAAATGTCCTTTTGTGCATGTTTTAAATGTTTTACGTTCATTTATCCATACTTAGTACATGTGGTTTGTACGAACCCATATCTTTTCTATTTCTACATAATGTAAGTTCTGGCCACTGAGGTGCTTCTAGGCTAATTTCTCAAAGAAGCTTGGATTGTGTACCAAGTTGGTGAATCCTCAAGTCCGAGAACAAAAGCCTATAGTATCTCTCACAACCCAAGAGAACCCTAGTCATAATAAGCATATTTGACCTGCCGGAAGTCTCATACAAGCCAAATGGATCGTTTCTTGTATACGATACTTAAAAATAGATACGAATTCAGAACTTTCTTCACACATGAAGAATACATTCATTTATAAGCAAGTGGAAGACTTTAAAACATCTAACATTACGATATGTAGCATAAAACCATCTAATAATTTGAAATACACAATTTGGGACTAAGCCTATACAAGACTTAAAATAAAGACTAAGAATACCATAAAAGAACACGTGGGGTCTTTTCCTCAAATCGATGAGGACACACAAAAACATCAACTTCAACCCCTAGGAGCCTATCCATCATCCATAGCATTCCAAACTTCCAATCCCTACACTTTTGTCAAAATGGTAAATGAAGGAGTTAGCACATTTAAGCAATAAGAATTGAAGTCATGCAAAAACATGCAAAAAGGGACATTTAGTATAGAAACATTCTTTCATGACATTTTGATAAAAACTTTATCTTAAGAGTTTGAGAGACATAATATAAATCAATATTAAAATATAAGACATATTCAACTAGCATCAATATAACACTTTATTGCATATTCATCAAATAAGCCTTTTCATTATGTAGACCTTATCTAAAGATACTTTAAGAACTATCTAAGTAGGACATGAAAGGTCCAACCATAAAACCGTTTAATGCACACCTAAGTGTACCTCAAAGCCACCCTCGATATAAAACCTTTGTACTCAAGATACTAACATTAGTATTACATTCGCTACTTAAGACAATTATACTATTAAGGGACCTCACATAATAGTTTTAGAAAACCTAGGGAACTCACTTTAGCATATTCAAGGCCTACTCATTCCATGTGTAGATAGCATCCCATACTACTACATTCATGTCATAGAACCTATCCAATAACTAGAATGCACATCCCAGATGTTGAGAATAGGCATTAACGGACACAGACCATACTAGCTGGGTATGGAATCCGGTGTCATAAGACCCCACACCATGGAAGGTGTTCTACTTGCCAAGGGTAGAACTCTATGCAACCCATGTAGACACATGGTTTGAGGGATATCAAAAGTCTCATTTGTATTGTAGTCTCATACATCAAGTAGAGCTACTATCTTAAGCATATCAACTCGGTGTTTTGCTTTATTTTTATAGATTAAGTGTATTCACATAAGTTTATTAGAGAAGGTACCATTACTAAGCCTACCAACTCATTATACCATTACAAAGAAGGGATCCACAAGGGTCTACCGATAAAGGTTAAATAGGATAGCTCATTCATGAAATGGGTACCATGCTAGGTCTATCCGATTGAACACTCATTATTAACCTTCTTTTCATATTCAAGATTTCATATTTTCTTAGGGTTCAGACTCACCATGAAGCGGAACCATTCTTAGGTCTACTAGTTCAAGACATACTCAAGAATACCTCATTTATCATTCAAAGAAGGGAACCAACTTTAGGTGTACCAATCCTAGACTTGAATTAATTCATTCGCAAGAAAGGATGACTAAGACTACCAAGTCAAGAGATCACATTCGACATAACTTTCATGTATCAAGTAGGGACAACTAGGTCTAAATAATGAAACACCACGTCAACATATAATATCATAATATAGAGGTCCTTCACATTCTCACATCATCACATATAAGCATTATGAGTGAATCATACTTAAAATTACAACACCATAACACCTTATACATTATCTTTTGAAGATCACATGAACCCCTTCACATTATACATTACATATACCTTCACTTGATAATACTCAAATTCATCATATATTGCCTTCAATGCCATGATCACAATACACATATAGATATACATTAAGTAAACAACGCCACCATAAGTGCAGCATACAACACAATTACAATTCTATATAAATTGTACAATAATAAGGGAATTATGTCAACTTACCCTCATTCAAAAGCCACAATAATCATTCCTTAACTTTGTAACACCTCGTAAATTCTATGACCTAGACTATAGCCTCATATGTTAAATAAAGATGTTAGACCTAAAGGTAGTAAACTTAATGAGGAAGTTTTGGAATCAAAATATCAAGGGACGACCACGACGTCCGGAGACTAGTGAAATTGAACTAGTGTGCCTTCATGTGTTTCAATGGGTTTTAAGAGTCGTAAAAAGGTCAAACTTGGTAAAAAGTCTTTGGATACACCTTAGAGTGTTTTTAGGGTCGAAACTCCCAGGTACAACTCCCCAAGGAGCACTTTAACGGTCCTTGAAGAGGACCAAACATTTCACCCTCTAAAGCTGTCTATTAGTAATGTGTAACCACGAGGGCAAACGACGACCCTTCATTTGAACGATGGTCCGTCGTTTGGCTCCGTTGGTGGAAACATAGAAATAACAAAAAGGATTCAAAATCCAGTCTCT
Source organism: Solanum sitiens (assembly GCA_016801875.1). Lineage (NCBI taxonomy): Eukaryota > Viridiplantae > Streptophyta > Magnoliopsida > Solanales > Solanaceae > Solanum > Solanum sitiens. The sequence goes on along the minus strand of JABWTJ010000064.1, from coordinate 194,710 downwards.
TATCCAAACCACGACTGACCAGGACAGTCCGTGGTTTGATCGATGCCTCGTCGACTGGGTCTCGTTGATTGAGACCCGACTTCACTGCCTAGTTTCGGTTAAGTTGAGGGAGATTAGTTAATTAGTTAGTCAATTTATTAATTATTAAGTTGTGGTTAAATGTGTTAGTTTGGAACTATAAAAGGGTTATTCCTCATTAAACTACCCTAACAAATCTAATTTTCCAAAACCCACTTAGCTCCAACTTCTCTCTAGTTTCTCTCTCCCAAACTCAAACCTTCATTGAAGGAACTCTACAGCTCAAGAAGAGGACGAATTCAGAAAGGAATCAAACTCAAATTCGTGGAAAAATCTTCCTTAAGGTATCATTTCTCTCATTCTTGGGACTTCATTCCCCAAGAGGCCCCTTCAAAGAGTATTTCAAAAATCTCCCAAGACTAGGGTTTATATCTATACATGGGTCCTATTTTCAAAACGAAATTGTGATTCAATTGTAATGAATTATGGTCCTTTATTGTTGTTTAACTATGTAATTATTGTTAATTGATGCACATCACTTGAGATTCCCCCTTGGAACCTTGTTCTTCCCTAAACTTATTAAACCTTGAAATTTCTGTGGTAGTTGTGGAAGATGATGAGTACATGGATTATGTAGATTGATATTAGCTATGTATTACATCTAGAATTCACCTTTTTTATGTATTGTTTATGTATTCTTGAGTAATGGAGGTATGAAGGTCTATGAATGGGCAAGAAGGTATGAATCTTGGTTCTTTCTTGAATTCAACTATACAAGATGAGTTACTTATATAGTAATGATCCTATGTCTAATGTGTTGTTGTGATGTTGATGACAAGTACTCCTCATCCTTAGCCTTAGACACTTAAATTAGCCATAAAGTTTGTATGCATGTTATGATATGATTATTATATGATTGAAAGTAGTTCTCATGATTATAATAAAGTCTTAAGTGGAAGTTTTACTCACTTGGTAAGTGGTTTCTAAAGTGAAAGATTATTCTCATTTATGATTACTTATGAGCTATTAAGTTTAGATTTTTACATAAGTGCCTAGTAAAGGCTAGTGTGAACTAATGAAATAGCTAAATATTGTTATAAGAAGGGAATAGATGCATAGCATCTACAGGGCATGTAAATGAGATGGAGGTCTCACGTTTAGTAAGTCCGACCTTCTACATGGGTTTCCTCTTGGTTAGTAAGTACGGATTACCAAATTATGTGTTGTCTCATGAGATGGGAATCCCCATGTTTAGTAAGTTAGGGTTCCTAGCAATATCTCCTTGACCCTTAACTATGTGCCCACATAGGACTCTATCTTAGTGGATCCACCTAGATATCTTGTACGAAAGGTTACACCTTAGGCAAGTGTTAACCCTCTCTTTTCAGTTTAGGAGTAGACCACCAGATTCCATGTTGCTCACATGGTCTAATGTTGGTAATTGAACTTCAATCCCTAATGTAAAAGTAAATGAATAAAAGAAATGTGTGAACTCTTACTAGATCGCTCTTAAGGGTTTCTACATAGTGTGAAGGAGGGTATGGGACTTCTCTTATACATTGCACTTGTGGGATACTAAGTGATGGTTCTAGTAGTGTTCTTTTATGATTATATTTGTTATGACTATGTTGATATATTAGGAGTGATCTTTATGAAATAATCACGTCATGATGAAATATGATAATATGTTATATGTATGAAGTGGGTTGCTTAAGGTGATACTTCGCTTTGAATAGGGTTATGAGATTCTATTCTTTGCATTGCACAAGTATTGCTTGGGTTGCTTACATATTGGATTGATATTATGGTGGGGTTGGCTTATGATATTTCTATATGTGCATGTTGACTTTATTTGATACTAAGTATGGTTTTGACTAAAATGTCCCTTTACTTATGCATTGATGATATTTACGCATAGAAGCCATACTTAATAAGTGTGATGTACTAATCATATTTTCTTCCCTTTTCCCAAACAATGTAGGTTATTGGTCATTTAGGAGTTAAAGGCCACTTTACAAGAAACTTGGATTTGCTTCTCCAAGTTTGTGAGTCCTCAATTCCGAGGACGAAACCCATATTCTAGCTTCTTAGTTTCACTATGTTCTTAAAGACAATATTGTAATTTCTAATTCGATCTGTTCTCATGAATTATAAGGGCTAAGTCCCAAATATTACTCTCTAGATTAGATGGTTGTGTTGTGAGACAATAGTATACTATGTTGTGAAACGAGAAATCAATGTAAACTTCGTATATGTTTTTAAATGAGAAGTCTATGTACACTTCATATGTAAAGTTTTAATTTTTCGCATTTTTATTCTATGATACATGCTATGACGAATGCTAAAGGCTTGTATAAGACCTCTTCTAGGTCGAGTACGCCAGTAAGTCCTTGGGTATACCTTCGGTCGTTAGAAACTTCTCCAAAAATTCATAATAGAATAGCATAAATAATCATAGAATTCAACTATCCAACTCAACATAAACACAATTCAATCAACATTAGATCATAACCAATAAAACCAATTCATTTGCAAAATTTAGGGATTTTGTGAAATCAAGGGTCATGGAGTTTTTCATTGTAAAACATAAGTTTAACCCCAATAACATCATATATAATGATTTGAAATCATTTCATGCAAGAACCCTTGAGTTAGAGTGTAAATTGGACTTTTTTCATAAACTTTGAAACCTTTGAAATCACTTTGAAATTGTCTCTAAGGTGATAGCTAACCTTATATAAAAAACTCTTATACCTTATTAGATGCAAATGTATGATCCCCCAAAAGACTAAGGTGAATCTAGAGCCTAACATGGTTGTAATTATGATCTAAGGTACTAAATTGGTATATAATGTGGTATTGAGGCAGTGTCTAAGAGTTTAGGTGCATTGGAAGTCAAACGTCAAGGGACGACTAAGACGTTCGACGACTAAGTCACCTATGTGCCTCATATGTGTTTATACGTGTTTATGTGTGATGCATGAGTTTATGAGGTCCTTAAATGAGTTATTATGGTGTTTATAGGCAGTGTGTCAAGTTTCGTGAAGTTTGGAGGTCAACGTCCAAGAACGTCCATGACGTTCGAAACGTTTGCCTTGAAACCACCTTGTGTGTCTTAGTATGTTTTGTCGAGTTTTACGTGTTCATTTTGGTTGAAATTTATGTGAGAGGTTCTAAACTCGTATACTAACATATTCATGTTAGAAATTTATACGTTTCTATGTGTGATTCATGAGTTTATGAGATCCTTAAATGAGTAATTATGGTGTATATAGGCAGTGTGTCAAGTTTCATGAAGTTTGGAGGTCAAACGTCCAAAAACGTCTGTGACGTTCGAAAGGTTTCCATGAAATGACCTTCTGTGTCTTGGTATGTTTCATCAAGTTTTACATGTTCGTTTTGGATGAAATTCATGTGAGAGATCCTAAACTCGTATACAAATATATTCGGTTTGGAAACATCCAGGTGAATGTCCCAAAGGACCAACCAAGGGTCTTTGAGGAAGGACCCTTTCCTTGAAGCCAACACTGCCTAGACAGCCCCAAACGACGGAGGCAGTAGAGAGCTCGTGGGCCAGTAGATGGTGTCGTGGTTGGACACTTAGGAGTGGGAGGAGATAATTCCAAGGATCAGCCTCAGTCCCAAACCACGGACCAACTGGACGGTCCATTGGTTGGGAAATGGGCCGTCTTTGGCAACTGTTGGTGGTGGATTGTTTTCGTACGCAGTTACTGTTAAGTGAAAGGGATGAAATGGTAATTTCACCCCACTTAAAAATAAGACTTTGGTAGGTTCCTCAAGTTTCTTTTGGGTATTTTATACATGTTTATACGCCTTAAATACAAAGGAGAATTCATTCTTCAAAATTAAAACCCAAAATATCCTAGAAATTCTCTAGAAATCCATTGAAGCCAAAACTCAAGGAAGAACTTGGATTGGAGATTTTAGTGGTAATTCAACATAAAATTGGAGGATTAACATCATTGAGGTATGGTTTTTGATCCTTGAACTCTATTCATCAAGGAGCCCAAATTCAAAGAAGTTTTCTAAAGTTTTCAAAGATGAACTTATCCAATTTTATGATCTATCCTTGTGTTCTTGCATTAAAGGTTTTTTAACATTGTATATTGATTGAATTTTTGTTAACTAGATGATTTTAACTTAATTAACCTATGAACCCATGTAATTGATGAACCCTAGTTTTTGACTACTTTATGGGTTACTTGATATTGCCTTAATGCTTATGAATTCTAGTGTAGTTTTATATGGGCTATTGAATGATGTAAGAATTATATTCAATTGATGTATAGGTTGTATTAGATTGATAAATATATATATATATTGAATTAACCTATATTCATTGACTATTATAATTTATGCATTGAATTGATGTTCATGGATTGAAGTATAGAGAATGGATTGTTGGTACGCTTCCCTAATTCTCTTTATTATAAGTATTATAGCTCTTGAATTATGTTGTGATTGGTATGACCCACTTATTGTGGCGGTGTTATGTGAATTTTGTAGCCTTGTTGGCATTATTTTATGTATTATGATGATCATGGGCTTGTCGGCACTACTTGACGTAATATGATGATTTGTGTAGTTGATTATGTGATGTATGATAATATCTACCTACATGTTATGTAATGTGAAAGTATGTGTTTTCTTCTATTAATGCTATTCAGGTGATCATGTTAGACTAATACTATGTTTTTGTATGTGTAGTCTTAGAGTTATGCATGATTCTTCCTAATTGGTTATTGAGTCTTATGAGGAATATATTGATGATGTTATTGTAGTGTATAGGTTGACCTAAAGGTGATGAAGGTTGTGCCTATGTGCTTCTTGAACATGATATGCAATATGTGATAAAGTGAAGTATGGATGTGTCTTGTTTAGGTAGACTTAAGTCCCTCTTATTGATACATGTATTAATATGAATATGAGATGTCTTGACTTATAATGCTAAAACCTCTTAGTTTTGAATGTATGAATGATATGTGAGACCTTGAATGATGCTAAGAAGGTCGTTTATGTGGAACCTTAAACCTAGTGGTAAGGTTATGAACATTGAAGTCGAAAGCCTTAATGGTATACTTCTTGTAATGAATGATGGACTTAAGGTTTGTTGGCTAGAACGTATCATATCAATCCTTAGGAAAGTCATTATGAGCTCCTTGTCGACATTGTAAGGTAGACCTAGGGTACCTCTTTGGTAGGGTAAATGTAATTGGGTTATGAACTTGATATTGAACCCCTTTGTATGAACCTTTAATGGAAATTACTCCATGAGAACAAAGTCTAGCACCGACTGAGTATGGTAAGGGAAGTAGTTCTAGTTAAAGGATGAGGCTAGAACACAAAGTAAGCCCTTCACCCTCTCTTTGTATTGCTAGAAAGGGTGCTAGAGAGATTGTATGGGCGTGCTCTCTTTGTATTGCTTAAGTGAGTATTAGTATAGGTTTTAATAAGAAGATTACATGCTAGGAAGTGTGCTATGTGAATTAGAATCACTTCACTGTAACAGTGAAGGAGTTCAGTGTAATGTTGCTCCTAAAAATCTGATAAATTGATTAAGTGATTTCTTATGTGCTTATAAGGTGTTAAATGTGGTTTTTATGATTATATTATGATGTTTAAATGAAAAAGATGCATATTTCCAATAAATGTCCGTTTTCATGATTTTTATGTATTATGCCATACTTAGTACATGTTGTTGTACTAAATCCATGCTTTTATCTATCCCTATAATGGTTGGTAGGTAAGGAGCATTGGGAAGCAAGACTTGGATCGTAGCATCATTCAAGTGAAGTTGAAGTATGTCCTCCTTTTACTCTAGGGCATAGATGTCTTTTATTTCTCTTATTGAAGCATTGTAATAGACTTCGTATCACTATATTTCTATTGTGTATGGGCCGTGTCCCAAGTACTCTTGTTTCTATGATTTGATGAAATAAGACTTAGTATTTCCTATGAGTTTTATATGAAAGAGATTTAAAGACTATGAATATGTTTGTGAAAAGTTTTAATTCTGCACTACTTTTCACTATGTATATGCGACGAACGATACGAAAGGGCTTGTATAAGACATACGAGAGGTCAAGTATGCCGCTTGCACTCCGAGAGTTCCATATCTTCTAGGGTGTGATCTCGGGATGTGACAGCAATCCCAAAAGAATTGAAGCAGAACTCCATTGAAATCCACAACCCTAACTCCATCTTGGACCTTGAGCTTCCATTGGGTTTTTGAAAGAAAACTTTATAGTGAAGGGTTTTGATCTAGGGAAAAGTGAATAATGAATTCTAATTGAGGGTTTAAATATTTTGATACTCTTAAAATACCTAAATAAACATATGATAATCGACCCTACAATTTAAAACACATTAGGGTGAATTTACTAGTTCACCCACACCATGGCAGAATCAATTGCAGAATCGTTGGTTCATTCCAGGCCCACAAGACCAAGGACCTTGGTCTGGTCCACGCCCCCCCAAAGGGGTCCGTGGTTTAGGTTAGAGGCTAAACATTTTAAGGCATTTGTAGGCTAGGCTAATCTGGAAGACCCACGAGCCGTGCTTTGGGGTCATGAGTCAAGATGCATGTCAGCTTCTTTTCCAAGAGATGGTGTCGTCCGCAAGGGCCCTTTTGGGGTCCTTGGGGAATCATACATAGACGATAAACCCAGAAACTTGATTTTACACTAATATGATTCATCCCCACATGACTTAGACCTCGACTACACACTAACATCAACCAAACAACACTAAAACAAGTAGTACACAACAGACTAGTGTCCAGACATCTTGGTCGTTCCTTGACGTTTGACCTCAAACACAACCAAACTGACCTATAAACTCACTTTAACATTAAATCAACAAGTTATCAACTCCTAAAACAGATGTGAAGTACTAGTACATCCTATTTAATTTTTGGGGTCTTATAGTCTCTCCCAATTAACAAGAAGCTGCTCTTCAACTATCTCAGCCTCGGGCTCAACAACAACGTCATCAGCTCTAGACTTATCCTCAGTATTAGTAGGAGGCACAATAGAAAAAGCTGGAATATCTACACTCGGTATGACGAGAATATCTACCCTCCCAAAAATGAATTGACATATCAGAGGACTACAGATGATCCACATCCTTTATCAACTCCATAGTATTCTCCTTCGAGGCTGTGACAACATCTGTGGCACTCTGAGCATTCTAACAATCATGTACCCTCACAGTAAGGGCATCTAATGGAAACTTGTGTCTCTAAATCTAGACACCATACTCTCTCATATCATCCCTAATGGGGGCTAAGACAGAAAACAAACCTTTGTATCATCCACTAAATAGTGACCTCTACCACAGAGGCACCCATATCAGCATATTGGGCCAAATGTCCCATCTTTTTATGCATCAATGGGGTGATATGAGGTTTAGAGGCAGAAGCAGCAGCATCAGAAGATCTCCGAGTCGGTGGTGAAGTAGATGAACTTTTTCCCCATATTATTTTTAAAATTATATTCTCTTTGTTAAAGAAGTTGGACATCTTTGTCCTTCTTGTTCTGACTTTTATTACTACATCTTCACATTTAAGCATTTTATTCGCCTTAGAAAAACTCGGAAGAGCGGGAAATATAAGCAGAATGGTTCTAATTTTTGGAAAAGCTATAGGTTCACTACACCATTTTAGCCTTACGGCCACACTAATTCTAGACAGCGCTTGTAAAGTGTTGCCTAAAATATTTTGGGGACGCTTTGCAAGTGTATCCCAAGTTTTTAAGTTTTAGCTACACTTTATATTGGCAACATTTAAAAAAATGTATTCTTTAATGGTATAAGCTACACTTTATAAGTGTTGTTACAACTTATATAGTTGACAACAACTATTAGCATAAATTGCAACACTTTTAAAGTGTCCTATTTTTATAATTGTAAAAACAACACATTAAAAGTGTGTCCTTAAAATTTTCACTAAAATTTACCCTTCAACATTATTTCAACTCTCCCTCCCATTTTTATTTACCAAAAAAAATAATTCATAAAACATTAATTTTAATAAAATACATAAAACATTAATTTTAATAAAATACATAAAACATTTTTGAGAAAACAAAGCGTGAGTTCCTCTTTCTCGTAAGAATGTCTGAGCTGGAGAGTTGAAGAACTGAGCTGAAGAACTGAAGTCGAATAACTGATTTCGTCAAGTGCTAGTTTGATTCTCTTCTCCGAGAACAATTTCGTCAAGCGTGAGTTCCATTCACTTCTCTTATAACAATTTCGTCAAGCGTAAGTTTAATTCTCTGTTCCGTAAGTACTAAAATATTTTTCTTGTTATTGATTTTTTTGTGTTTAGAAGAGGAGAATAAGAAGGAATTTATTACTTTTTTTTTTTTTTGGCTAACAACATGATTTAAGATAGAGCTGAAGCTAAGAACACGATTTTAAACAAAGTTGGAGAGCTTAATATCTGAAGAGCTTCTCGCTAGAGGACACAATTTACATCTTAGTTCTCATTGAAAACATGATTTTGTTTGAATAGGGTTTATCAGGTAACAAATTCTATCTTTGAAAGTCTAAATTTTAGCTTTAGGGTTTTGATATGCTTGTTTTTTTAATATAATTTTTAGGAGTGTAGCTCATATTGTAGCTTCATTGGTTGATTTTTGGGACTGTAGCTCGTAATAACTAAATAAGTATAAGTGGGCTGATTCTTCACTTGAGAATTTTGTTTTTACTAGGCTTATAATCCGATTAGGCTTGAAATCATTCAAAAGGTTGAGTTCATTTAATCGATTTTCAACTTTACAGCGAACATGCCTTGAGTTCAAACAAGTAGCTAACCAATACATTACATGATAGTTTATAAGTTTGATTCCTCACTTCATGTAATCAATTTAGAAAAGTGAAGTTTGCTCATACGTAGATTCTTTGTTCCAATAATGGCTCGGACTTGGAAATGTGTTTGATAGTTTTACAAGATCTAGAGTATAAGTTCTTACTTGTGTTGGCCTCTTGATTTTCCTATTTTTCACTGAAGTTGCTTTTTTCTGATTAAGATAGTGTGGACTAGGAGTATATGCAGAGTACTTGTTTGAGATATACTTAAGATAGAGTGCCATTTGAGATGAGTTTAGACCTGACAATGTGTTCTTTGATAGGACTGCTAACAGGAGGTCAGAGGAATATAATGATTTATTTTTTTCGTTTCTATTAAAAATAGCATTTGACGATCTTTATGTGTTTAATCAACAATGTGAGCACTGTGCAAGTGCAAGTAGGATGCACCTTGCTACAAATTCAAATTTAGAGATGAGAGTTTTGTTTAAATTCATATTATTCGTTGTGTCATTCTTTTTTCAATTAAGGTTGCTTTGTTTCAATCGTATGTTTCACCATACAATTTTTAATCAAATCATTTGTCTTACCATTTGAGGACATGTGGGAAATGCTAAAATGTTTTGCATATTCTATTATTGTATAAGTGGGTGTTCAAGAAGCACTCCGTCGACATGTGTGCTTGTGCACTTTGATTGTATTGTCATTTCACTCTTAAGCTTCCTCCAATCTAAACACGCATTGATCAATTTTCTCATGTAGAAAATCATAGCTTCCTTCTTCCTCCACCTCATTGTTTTCGCTTCTGCTCACTAAAGCTTATCGCCACCGCTTCTGCTCGCTGTTGCTTCTTCAATTTTGGTGAATTCAAACTTAACTTCATTCCTTTACTCAGTCGCGATTTCTGATTGTTCTTCGTTTCAACATTTGTATGTAGACGGTTCATGATTTTCCCTTTTCAGAAGAATACAACTTTTTCAAAAAATCTAACCCACTATGTTTGGGCATTATTATAATAAAAAATACAAGGTCAATAATTCGCTTCTTTATGTCCCTACACAGTCACAATTTTCTCATTGTTTTTTGTTTGCAATATTTGATGGTTCATGATTTCGTATTTTTGTTACTTCTGTCATTGATGTTGCTTCTACTTTGGCGTTGGGTTCTCTGAAAAAATTTATTATTCTCCTTCATTCATTCTGATATGCCTAAAAATTACTCTTCTCTATTTGGTGAAAATTTTCTTCAAATTAAGGAAATAATAACATTAAACTTTATTCTGCATAAAGTTCCAAGAATGAAATTGAAACTCATTTTGAAAGTTGCCTTATCTTTTGAGAATGTAAATTTATCATTGATTAGTAATGTGTATTGCTTTTGAAGTATAGAGTATCTTATTACGTGCTCTGATTTACTTCCTATTATAGTAATCCTTTCATTTTAATGTTTGTCTAATTTCGACTGGGCACGAAGTTTAGGAAAGTAAAATAACACTTTTAAACCTTGTGGTCTTAAAAATTATGATATAATGTGAAAGTCTTACCATTGTGACTAGCTGAGAAATTACAATACAAGATGTCGTTAATGTATGGGGCAGACAACAAAGAATTGACTATTAGCTATAAAGAATACAGATAAAGTGACAACTCAGAGAACTTTCGGAAGTAAGGAAAATGGATTAGAAGGAATGTAACCTCAATATGTGTAACTTGGATACGCAATAACAAATAAATTAATATTAAAATTGTCAGCTAGAAGTTGTGGGTGTTGTTTATGTATTTAAGCTCAAGTTAAATTCAACAAAATGAGCTTCCTCTTGGTGATGCCAGCAAGAACACAGAAAATTCTTCGTTAGCTGGTTTGTCGATCTTTCTATGCATGTACAACATTTTTATCATTTCTTAGTGGTTTCTCCATGTTAACACTTTGCCCCTGTATGCCTTCAGCTTTTTAAAGTACTTTCTTCCATTTGTTGATCTCCATATAGTTTCATGTCGGGAGGTTTTCAAACTACAAAACTTTTCAGTAAAGTACTTGAGTTGGATAATAATTTCTGCTTCTTTTGGTATTTCTGTCGTTGAACTCAATGTAAAGTTAATATTTTTATCTGATTTAGTTTTAAGTATTCTATTGATAGGCCGACTGATAATGGTCATTTAATAGACAATTGGTTCATCCTATATTGAAGAACTTCAAACTAATTCAGTATTGGATATGTTGCATCTCTGATTTACACTCACAATTCTAGTTTAAGAAATTATTAATTTTTAAAGATAGATAATTTTGTTGTAATGTAATTAGTTTATCATATTTATAAATTGTTTAACTTTTTCCTCGGTAAACTTTAATTATAGGCGAAAATCACTTACCTGAGCCAACTATATCATCCTTATCTCCTGAAGTTGATCGGATTCACAAGCAAGTATAATTTCTCTAAAACCATAATTCATATTTGAGGCAAGAGCTAATCCGTAGTACGATATGGATTTATGGAACCCGGTTTAAGTTCTCTTTAGCAATTGGTTTTCATAGGTTTATTAAAAAAAAATTCAAATAAATGCAGAATGATGTGTCGAGTTCTTTCCCTAATATGGTTGCTTCATCAACTCAATTTTTGGATCCACTTGCATTGTGTTTTATATGTGTTAGCTTCTGTTTTTTTCTTTCTTTCAATTTGATCATGAGTTGAGGAAACATGTGAGAGTTAATTTGTTGCAGTTTCTTATTGTTTAAGTACTTTTGACATAAAAGGTCCTATTGTGAGAAAAAGTTTAGAGACTTAGTTGTATTTTTATAAGTGAATTTTTTGTCACTTGTGCTAGTTAAGCTCTGTTCTGATATGGTTTAAGTTGTCATACTGTTGCTGCTAGTTCGTGTTTCTAGGAATCTGTCTTTCCTGTACTTTGGAATGTCCTATCTCAACCTCTTGTTGTTGTCTTGTTTTTATTGCTTCTCTCTTTTTCTTGCTTGGTTTACCTTTTGATTTGTTGTTGGAAGGAATCTGATCATTATCTTTCCCGTTCTGCTGACTGTTATCACCTATAGGGCCTGGATGATCCTCTTCTATGTTTTACCGGTTGAAGTAATAGGATCTTGCCTCCCTAAAATAATATCAATGTTTTCCTGATTTTTCTGCACTATGTTGATGTTTAATTAAATGCATAAATTTAAAAAATTACTACTCTATTAAAAAAACAAGCAAATATGAGGTGTCAGATTGTAACCTTTACTAGAAAAAAGAATTACATTCTGTCAACTCTGAATCTTTGAAAAAGACTTGATTTCGTTTTTATATGCCATTTTTGATGGTATTCTTAATCAAGGTGTATTGATATTGATTTTGATTTCTTGCTGTAAGTGAACCCCATTTTACATTGTGGTGTTAGAATGAAGTTATTCAAGTTCTTTTTGTTTTTGCTCTTTATTTTGGCTGTGTCATTGGAAATCTTCCCTCCCCGTATAGATTGACTTTGCTCGAGTTTTAAAAAGATGTCGAACATGATACAACAGGGTTTCTTCTTGATTCTTTGAATAAGGAGTCTATTGATATCAATGGTTGTCCTTCATATTGGAATGGGATACCGTGTAATGTTGGTAATGTTTCAGGAGCTGTTCTTGACAACTTGGGTTTAGTTGCTCATGTTTATTTGAGTGTATTTGCTAATCATACAAACCTTGTTAAGCTTTCAATGGCTAACAATTCAATTACAGGTAAAATGCATAATAATATAGGTAGATTTAAGAGCCTTCAGTATCTGGAGAGAGATCTATTTGATAATTAATTATGCTCTTCTATACCTCCAGAGGTTGAGGTGTTAGTTAGGTCAAAGAATTTGTCATTAGCTGGTAATAACTTCTCCGGATATTACCGGAGACAATTTCAGGGCTTGTATCTGTGCAATATTTGAACTTGCGGATTTTTTTTTTCTGGGGCTGTATTTTCGTCTTTGAAGAAATATACTGGTTTGGTATAACATGAATCTATCTGTTAATGAATTCATAAAGGAAATTTCTAAAGGATTTGAACTGGTGTTTCCATCCTCTTTATTTGTGTATTGCATTTGCAGGTTTTTGGAATCTTGTTTGCCTTGTTCCCCTTTGTTTTTGTTCTTCCTAGCAGCCTCTATATTTGTGCTTAATATCAAAGTGTGAATGTGAGAGCTAGTCTCTTGAGCTCTTTCTTGATCAATGAAATGGGCAACTCCCTCCAACATCGGCACAATCATTCATGGTGTTGTATACACCACATCCAAATTACCAATCACGAATTTCACATGAACATTCACTTTCAACCCGGTCCATGCGGCTGTAATCTCCGTGTTTCTGCCTAATGCAAACATGTAACAAGTGCCCTTTGTGTTTACAATATATATATATATATTTGAAATGGTTGGCATACAGTGAATAGTCTCCAATTACGCACTTCCACATTTAATTCATTAAGTTATAATTTTATTTTGAATGTGCAGGAAAATGCCGGTAATTGAATTTGAATTGTGGCCAGAAGTAAACTCAATCTATTGTTGTGAACAATGAAGAGTTTTGTACTATTGTCTTATAAGTTTGGATGCTTTTGGTTTTTGGAATTTATTGAAATTAGAGATCTTTAAGAAATGAGTTTCTAAGTATTGGTTGTACTAGACATGTTTCTCAAAGTTTATTTGAAATATATAGATTCAATTTAATTATTAGTTAATTTTGTGCTTTAGGTCACTTGTATATTTTAATATGTGATTATATATTGAATATATGCGATTCAAAAGTTCTGATGTAGGACGTCCAAGGTTAAAGTTACGTTTTATAGGTATTGCTATAAAGTTACACTTTATAAGTGTTGCTCCAGATGACATATAAAGCTACACTTTATAAGTGTTGCTCTAGATGACATATAAAGTTACACTTTATTAGTGTTGTTCTAGATGACATATAAAAGGCAACACTTTTGAAGTGTGACCAATAACACAACAAAGGAAACACTTTTAAGTGTTAAGTAGTAATAAAAAATTTGTGTCACTAATGCATCACAACAAAGCGTGCCCTTATACCTCTATGGCTACGCTTTATAGGTGTAGCCAAAGATGGCGACATTTAAAAAGTGTTGCCTAATGTCAAAGGTTACGCTTCTTTAGACACCCCCCAAAAAGTGTTGCTTAAAGTCCAAAAGTGTAGCTTTTTATCAAAGGCCATATTTTTTTCTAGTTAAGGCTTCATTTTAGTGGGGTTGCCGTAGGCTTAAAATGGTGTAGTGGTTACCGTGAATCACTTATACCCGCCCGTTGTGATAGTGATCTTCTTTTAAAGGGCATCAAAAGTATAAGGTCCTAAAGTACTTGATGGCCCATTAGTCTGAGGAGGAATGATTGCGTCTGTCTGCAACGTGTCAACATCAACCTAAGAAGAAGTATCATGTAACACTCCGAAAGTCCAATACCTAATATAGAGCCTCACCTGTGTAGCCAAGATATGTAACAACTTTTTAAGACCTAAAACAATGTTTATAGATAATTTAGGAAGTTTTTGAGTTGAAACGTCAAGGAACGTCCATGACGTTCTGAAACTAGTGAAATAGGTGCTAGTGTGCTTTGGCCTATTTCATGGGGTTTTAGGAGTCGGAATTTGATAAAATTTAGTGTAAATGTTTTACACATGAATTAGAGTGTGTTTTCGTTCGAAACGTCTGGGTAAGACTCCCTAAGAAACACCCTAGGGGTCCTTGGAGAGGACCCTTCAATTTGACCAAAAGCTGTAAACTTGACAATGGCCAATTGACGAACCAATCGACGAGCCGTCGATGGGTCAGTGGCCGATCGATGCTAGTCGTTGGTACAACATTAGACATTAGGCAAAAAGTTCCAAAGGAAAGCATATGAACTCATCGAAGGATGACCAGTACGGACCGTCGATGGAAGGACAGTCTGTTGGTCGGGGTGTCATCGATTAGGGCCTTGTTTTGCTGTCAAATGTTTAATGAAGTCAATTAATTAGTTATTTGCTTAGGTTGTTAATTAATTGTTAGGGGTGTCTAATTAATTTAATTAAGGGACTATATAAAGACATAACCCTCATTAAACTAATCTAATACCTTCAATTCCAAAACCCAATATCCTCCACCCTCTTTCTACTTTCTCTCTCCCCAAAGAAGACCATTGACGACCAAGGTAAAAAGGGCATTAGGGATGCAAGAATTCAAATTTCTCGCCATTAATATTCAAGGGTTAAAAAGTTATGGAAGCTCTTCACTGTTGGGACTCCATTCCCCAGGACGTTCCTTCAAATGGATTTCCAAAAGTTGATATGAACATGCGTTTCTTTCTATTCCGAAATGGATCATTCAAATTGTACTGTTCTTGGTTTATTTTGATTATTATGGATATATTGTGATGAATTATTCATAAATTATGGTATTTCTTTATGTAGACCTATTCTAGGGAAGAAATCATGAATTGACTCTATTTCCCTAACCCTAGGTTATGAATTGATGTTGAAGTCATTAGTGTTAATGAAATTGACTTAGTTCTTGTGTTAATTAAAATTTTATGATGTTATTACACCTATTGATGGATGAATATGGTTGGTTTATGGTAAGACCATTGAAGAAGGTTTTTGAAGGTGAATTGGTAAGACTTTGTGATCTTGAATCCGTACTTCAACTGTGATGGCTTCTACTTGATGAAGAAGTTCAATTGAAGTATTACTTGTGATTAGACTAAGTAGGTGATGATATTGTGCATGTACTTGAAATGTATTGACTATGTGAAATTTTAGATTATGATTACAGTGTGATGATATAAGGTGAATCACTTATGTTCCTTACTATGAAATAATGATTATAATGTGTTAATCTCACATATGAGGGTTATAATGAAAGGATATTCTCATGAAATACCTAATGAGCTAATGACTATGAATATCAAGGGGTTAGTCTCGTATGACCTATACTAAGTTATGATGCTTAACTCTAGCTTAGCACCAAGTGAGATAGTAGTGAGGAATGTCATTTCCCAAGTAGGGAAGGTATGTTCACTATATACTCATGAGATAGAGATTACAATTCCAATGGCATAAAGAGGTTCTCTACTATGTCTCCAAGTTCTAGAACTATGTTTCGCCCATAGTAACACTAGCTAGTATCCACCTAGATGCTATGTTCATGTTTTGGTTCTACCTTTTAAAGTAGACCACCTTCATTTGGCGTAGGGTTTCATGACATTGGATTCCACATTTAGCTCATTTGGTCTATGTTGGTTAATGCAAGTGTTCTCGAATGTAAAATGAATGACTAAGTATAAATGAAGATAGACATTGATTAGGATAACTTGAGGGGTCCACTTAGGATAGGTAGGGGTATGGGACTCTACCTAGACATTGCACAAGTTAAATCTAAATGGAGTCCTAGGATATGGTCTTATGTATTATGCTATTATGAAGTGTATGATGTTGACTTTTCAAGATGATGCTTTTATATGATGTTGGCTATATTGATGGATATGATGTTGGCTATATTGATGAATATGATGTTGGTCTAAATTGCTATATGTAGTGATGACTACCTATGATGATATATGTTATATTAAGCAACACATTACTTATTATCTCTTATCTTGTTTACTTGATTGTGAGGGGTTATGGGGCTTCACATGAGCATTGCACTTGTAGGCTTGGGATGTGATTACTGGTAAGGATTTTGTATGGTATGTTAATATGAACTATTGAACTTGTTATATTGATATGGTTCTTATGTTGAGGTTTTTTTGATTATGAACATGACTTATGCTATTGTGAATCTTGTATTGTATATGCTCTCTTGTATGTGCATTAAAGTCTTTCTAATGACTTAGCATGTTTTCTAAAGTAATGGTCCATTTTCATGCATGTTTCAAATATTTTAGGTGCATTGTTTACATACTTACTAAAAGTGGTATACTAACCCTAATTTCTATGTGTTCTATAAATATGTAGGTTCTGGCCGTTGAAGTTTAGAGGTTCATTATTCAAGAAAACTTGGGCACTTTCATCCAAGTTGTTGGTAGGTCCACATGTTCGAGGATTATACCCTTTCACTATTCTAGCAATATTGTTGCTTATGTCTAGAGACATTGTTCTTTCCTTTATCATTTGCTACATTGTTGTAAGCCTATATGGGATATTGTAATTGTACTGTCTAATTCCAAGATTGTACTCATTTTTAGATGGTTTTATGTGAGAAGATCTTATGTGACAATCTTATGTATATTGGTATATGTTGTTTGAAAGATAAGCCTTAGTAATCTTTCTATGCGAGCATTCTATGTAAACTTCATTTAAGTAGTATGTGAGAGGTCTATGTAAACCTCAATACGTATATGTAAAACGTTTTAAATTTTCCGTGCTTTAGCCTATGATATGTGATGTCGAATGCTAATGGTTAGTCTAAGTCCTTTTCGAGAACGACGACACCGTTTATGTCTCCCTAGATGTGACAAACTTGGTATCAGAGCATGAGGTTGAATCTCCCTAGGATCGATGTCTCACTAAACCATATCTATATAGATTCTTCTTTATAATTGTGAAGCTCTCCACAATTATTAATGAGACACTATGTGATGCGTAGGAAATTTTAATCTTCTTCTATTCCTATGTCGTTCCCCTAGAGTCTTTACTTTATGTATTCTCTTCACCTAAACCTCTTATTGTGGTTATAGGTATGACTACTAGAAGGTCTTCCGCAAGAAGGGTCGAGGAAGAGATTTCTAGTGCGGGAGCTCCTCCTCAAGAAAACGAAGCTCCTCCAAAAAGCACTCAAGTTCCTCCACTAGAGCAAGTTCCTATGGGTGATCAAGCTTCGGTTGTTCCTCCACCTATGACGGATGGAGTAATAAGGTGGGATTTTCTCAATTTGGCTCAAGACATGACTTCTTAAGCTAATGTCGTAACTTCTCAAGTCTAAGCTATGACAACACAAGTGAATCGGGAAGTTGGACCCCTTACCCCAACATGCTAGCACTATGGCTTCTCGTTTGAGAGACTTTACTAGGATGAACCCTCCTATGTTCTTCACGTCAAATGCGGGTTAAGACTCCCAAAACTTTCTTGATGAGGTCTACAAGATCTTGTTTGCTATGGGTGTGACTCTGAATGAAAAAGCCAAGTTCACTGCCTATAAACTCAAAGATGTGGCACAAACTTGGTATACACAATGGAAGGACAATAGGGTGCGAAGAGGTGGTCCAGTGACTTGGGAGATATTCAAGAGGGCTTTCCTTGATAGTTTCTTTCCTTTAGAGAAGAGGGAAGCTAAGGTGGAGGAGTTTATCAACCTTCGTCAAGGAGGTTTGATGTGCTTCATTACTCCTTGAAGTTCACTAAATTTTCCAAATATGCTCCATTTTTTGTGTCTAACCCAAGAGATGAGATAAGTCACTTTGTGATGGGAGTGTCAGAAGACTTGGTGGAAAAATGTAGGGCGACCATGATTCATGACAACATGAATCTTTCTCGTCTAATGGTGCATGCTCAACAACTGTAAGAGAGTTGAATAATGAGGAAGAATAGAGAGTCTAAGAGGGCAAAGTCCTATAAAGGTGGTTTTACAAAGGGTAGGTTGGAAATCTAAGACAAACCTAGGTTAAAAAAGAGGTTCTCCAATAAATTTCCTTCTAAGTTCCCTAAGGCTCGTGATGATAAGGTGTCTAACCCTAAGTCTCAAAAGGGAAGGGGTACTAATTCACGAAGCAAGAAGCCTACTTGTGGAAAGTGTTGTAAGAAACATATGGGTGAATATCTAGTTGCGATGGATAATTGCTATGGGTGTGGCAAGAGTGGCAATAAGGTTGGGGATTGCACTAATGTGACGGGCAAAGACAAGGGGAGCGGGCAAGAACAAACAATTTGTTGTTATGTGGATGCTCCAAGAAAGAATCACTTTTATGCTCTCCGCTCTAGGGATGAAAGGGAGAGTTCTCCCGATGTGGTGACCGGCATGTTACAAGTCTTCTCTATTAATATTTATGCTTTACTTGATCCCGGCGCTACCTTATAATTTGTTACTCCTTTGGTAGATAGAAAATTTGATGTATTTCTCGATGTCTTCAATGAACCTTTATGGTGTCTACCACGGTGGGTGATTCAGTTGTTGCAAAAAGCGTATATAGAAATTGTCCTATAATGTTGCCCAATAGAGATACGCATGTTGAATTATTAGAACTTGATATGGTTGATTTTGATATCATTATGGGAATGGATTGGTTGCATCCTTTTTTTGCTTCCTTAGATTGTAGAACAAGGGTAGTCAAATCCAACTTTCCTAATGAACCCGTCTTAGACTGGAAGGGGGGAAATTCTTCTCTAGAGGTAGTATTATTTCTTTTCTAAAGGCTTGTAAGATGATCTCTGAAGGGTGTCTATATAATATTGTAAAAGTCAAAGATATAGAATCCGAAACTCCTCCAATTTAGTTGGTCCCCGTAGTGAGGTTATTTCCGGAGGTCTTTCTTAATGATCTTCCCAGAATTTCTCTCGAATGTGAAATTGATTTTGGTATTGACTTATTTTGAATCCCATTTCAATTACTCCTTATCGGATGGCTCTGGATAAATTGAAAGAGTTGAAGGCTCGACTCAAAAACTTTCTAGACAAAGGTTTCATTCGATATAGTATTTCTCCATGGGGTGCTCCGGTGTTTTTATGTGTCCCTTAGGATGTGTATCGATTACCGTCAACTCAATAAGGTCACCATAAATAAAAAGTATCCTCTCCCTAGTATTGATGATTTATTTGATCAACTCCAAGGTGCGAGATACTTTTTGAAGATTGATTTGAGGTCGGGATATCACAAACATTAGGTGAGAGGTGAAAAATACTCCCAAAACGAATTTCCAAACTAGGTATGGTCACAATGAGTTCCTAGTTATGTCATTTGAGTTAAAAAATGCCTGACGGCTTTTGTGGACCTAATATATAAAGTGTTTACGTTGATGTTTTTGTAATCGTCTTTATTGCAGACATCTTGGTAAACTCTAAGGGTGAGGATGAGCATATGGGCCATTTGAGTGTGGTATTGCAAGTCCATAAAGAACACCAAGTTTTTGCTAAGTATATCAAGTGTGATTGTTTGTTGAGATCTGTTGCGTTTCATGGTCATATAATCTCTAGTGAGGGTGTAGAGGTCGATACAAGAAACACGGAAGCGATTACGAATTGTCCTGACCTTTGGCTCGAACCTATATGAGAAGTTTCTTGGGTGTATCCGGGTACTATAGAAGGTTTGTCGATGGGTTTTATTCGATTGCATCTCTTTTGACAACTTTGAATCAAAAGAATGTGAAATTTTAGTGGTCGGAGGCTTGTGAAAGAAGTTTCCAAGAGTTGAAAGATAGGCTTACCTCCGCTCCAATGTTGACCTTACCGGAGGGTACCAAGGTTTTTGTGGTGTATTGTGATGCTTCTCAAAACTATTTGGGTAGTGTCCTTATGCAACATTGTAAGGTTATAGCGTATTCCTCTAGGCAACTCAAGGTTAATGAGAAGAACTACCCAACTTATGATCATAAGTTAGCGGCAGTGGTCTTTTCATTGATAATTTGGAGACATTATCTATATGGTGTCCATGTTGATGTGTACACCAACTACAAGAGTCTTTAATATGTTTTACTAAAAAGGAGTTGAATCTCCAACAACGAAGGTGGTTGGAACTTTTAAAAGATTACAACATGAGTGTTCTCTACCACCCTAGCAAAGCCATTGTGGTTGCTGAATCTCTAAGTCGTATGGCCATGGGTAGTGTGTCTCATGTGGAAGAAGCCAAGAAGGACCTAGTGAAAGATGTTCATAGGTTTGCTCGATTAGGTGTTCGGTTGGATAATTCTTCTAATGATGGCTTTGTGGTCCATCATAACTCTGAATCGTCTTTAATGGTGGAGTTGAAGTCAAAGCAACACCTTGATTCATTATTGATGGATTTAAAGGAATGTCTTCTTGGAAAACTTATTGAATCATTATCCCAAAGCAGGGATGGTGTTTTGAGGTACCAAGGAAGGTTGTGTGTGCCCAATGTTGATGATTTGAGAAATCAGATTCTTGAGGAAGCTCATGGTTCCTGTTATTCTATTAATACGGGTTCCACTAAGATGTACCATAACCTTAGAGAAGTATTTTGGTGGGATGGCATAAAAAGGCACATAACGGAATTTTCTATGTGTCCAAATTGCACACAAGTAAAAGCCGAACACCAAAAGCTGGGTGGATTACTTCAAGAAATGAAAATTCCCACTTGGAAGTGGGGAGACATTAATATGGTCTTCGCAGTGGGTTTGCCTCACAAATGAAGGCAAAATGACTCAATATGGCTGGTTGTAGATAGGTTAATGAAACTCACTCACTTTATTCCCGTTAAGTCTACTTACTCGGCAGAAGATTAGGCAAGAATATATATTAATGAGATTGTGAATCTTCATGGGATCCCTTTGTCCGTTATTTCAGATAGAGGTGCTCAATTCACTTCTAGATTTTGGAGGTCTTTCCAAAAAGGGTTACGTACACAAGTGAAGCTTAGCGCCGCTTTTCATCCCCAAACGGATGGTCAAGGGGGGTGTATCATTCAAACCTTAGAGATATACTTAGAGCTTGTGTTATTGACTTTAAGGTGAGTTGGGATGGACACTTGCCTTTTGTTGAGTTCTCTTATAATAATAGCTACCATTCGACTATATCCATGGCTTATTTTGAAACTTTATATTGTAGGATATGTAGGGCTTCGATTGGGTGGTTTGAGGTTTGCGAGTCTTCACTCCTTTGTCCCAAAATGATCTATTAAGCTTTGGAGAAAGTTCATATGATAAGGAATAAATTGAAAACGACCTATCGTTGGCAAAAATCTTATGCCGAAAATAGGAGAAGAGACCTTGAACTTGAAGTGCGTGACAAGGTGATTCGAAAATTTTACCCATGATAGGGGTGATGAGATTTGGCAAGAAAGGGAAACTTAGTCCCCTCTATGTGTGTCCTTATGACATTTTGCAACGGGTTGGAAAGGTCGCTTATGAGATATAATAATCTAGTGAACTAGCATTGGTTCACCCGATATTTCATTTCTCCATGCTTAAGAAGTGTATTGGTGACCCCTAGTTCATTCTTCCTATTGACGGTCTAGGTGTGGATGAGAACCCCTCCTATGAAGAGGTTCCGGTGGAAATCCTTGATCGACAAGTAAAGAAGTTGTGGAACAAAGAGGTGGACTTCGTAAAAGTTGTACGGAGAAACAACCTAGTTCAGGCAGAAACATGGGAGGCCGAGGCCGACATGAAATACTTCTAACCTCATATTTTTCCTAATTAAGGTTAGTAATTCCTGTTGATGATGAAATTAATGACTAATTATGAAATTGGCTTATTCACTAATCATGTGCATATATTTGGTAAAAGTTTTATGCTAAAATGAGTTTTCATGAAGAATTGCTCTTTCTCTCTATCCCATAACTATGTGCCCATATAGGTCTATAGTTAGTGTTAAGCTAGAAAGAATGACCCTACCTTAGGCTAGTAGGGATCCCTTTTTCCAGTGAGGGTGACACAAGGATTCCATGAATAGCTCACATGGTCTATGACGGTTAGGCTCAACCCCACAAAAGAATGCAATGAAGTATTTATTCTTGAGGGTTTACTACTTAGTTTGGGTGGTGGAAGTGGACTCCATCTATGAATTGCACCAGCAGGCATTTAAGAGAAGTCATGGTTTGTGCCTTATAATGCTAATGAATGAATAGGCTCTTATAATGATCTTAATGTGATGTCTTATGAATAAAAGTTTCCCTAATGTAATAAAAGTTAATGTAGAATGTTGACATGTAATTAATGTAATGATGCATGCAATCCCTGGATTGTATTATGAGTTACTTCCTTGTCATGTCTTATTGTATACAAATGTGCCTTGTCTAGTGTGACTTCAAAGGAGTACTAGTGTGAGTAGTATTATGGGATGCTACTTACACATTGCACAAGTATGACTTTGAGTTGTCTGAGATATTGGACTCAGGGAGATGGCATGATTCTATGATTTTTATGTCGATTAATAATTTGATGTATAAAGGTGAAAGGATGAATTTTAAATGCAATTTGGCGAACCTAATGTGGTGCCTTGGTGTGGATGGTGGTATGGAACGCTATCCACACATTGCACAAAGGTATTGCGTAAGGGTTACTTGAAGTAGAGGCTAAAGGTAAAGATAAATTTTTATGCATATATTGTAGTTAGAATGTTAAATGTGACTTGTATGTTAGTTGTGGCTTATATATGTGCATCTATTGTTCCATTTTCATCAAGGTTTGCCAAATGTCTTAAAAGTATCAATTTATATAAAATGTCCCTTTTTAACATGTTTTTGCATAGT
This sequence comes from Solanum sitiens, assembly GCA_016801875.1. Classification (NCBI taxonomy): domain Eukaryota; kingdom Viridiplantae; phylum Streptophyta; class Magnoliopsida; order Solanales; family Solanaceae; genus Solanum; species Solanum sitiens. The sequence continues at coordinate 171,501 of JABWTJ010000064.1, read as the reverse complement.
CATTATGCTTACTGCTTAATTGTGCTAATACAATCTTTTCATGTTTTTACTATAGTTGTAGGTTGAGATTTCTAGGTGAACTCTCTAGTTGAAGGTTTGGATTTCTATTCTCCGAGAGATGGTACGTCCTCATGGAATCGAGATCAAACAGTTCGTATGCTTCTTTTTTAATATAATAGACTCTTAATAGTTTCCTTTCAATTGTTAAGAGTCGGGTCCCTATGATGTTGATGTAATGTCTAATATGTATATGTTAACTCTTAGTATTCCATTGTTTGATAAATGAATATTCGATTGTTGGCTTTATTCAGAAAAGTTTTTATTCGGCTATTTTTTTATTGCCTATTTGATGAATGAATTTCAAGAGGCTTGTACAAGAACCCTTTAGGGTCAAGTATGCCGTGATATGACTTGGGAGTGCTCTCACGTTGTTAAATTTTTTGTATCAGTGCACAAGGTTTTGGGAATGATCTTTAGGTTGATGTCTCAAAAGCCACGTCTAATAGAGTCTTGTTCATCGATGTGAGTAGCAAAACAGCTATGAGCGAGAGGTTATAGGACGTTAGAAGTATCACTTTATTCATTACTCTTATGTCATACCATAGAGATTAACTCCATAAGATATCTCTCTTATTCCTTGTATGGTATTCTTCTAGAAATCGCAACTTGAAGGGCTAATTCTTCATGGATTCGAGGGAGAAAAGGTAAGTGGAGATGCTATTGTTGTAATATTACTTTGAAAGGGTTGTGTTACATAAATGAATTCTTTTGGTTTAGATGAGTTACTTTATGGTTATATATGATGTTTCTAGGGGTCATGATGAAGTTTTGATGTTTGTTTAGATGATTTGAGGAGTTGTGGTGTTAATTTGTGCAAATAGGTGTTGTGTGAGTAGACTCCTTTAAAGGACGATATAAGTTTAATATACCTTTTTGGTTAGAATCATCTTAGAAGAAGAGTGTGAATGTTTGATGATGAATTGTTCCGACCTTAGAATTGAATGAAGTGATGATTGTGTAGTCTTGTTCTGAAGAGGAAGGATGATGTGCTTAGCTATTAAGGTTAATGAGTGTTATTTATATTAATGGTTTAGGTTTACATGAATTCTCAACTTATGAGAGGTGTCGTAATCTTTAGAAGTATGTGATCTTTAGTGGTGTTGGTAAGGTTGTGTGAGCAAGATTTCCTAGTGAGCACCTTCCTAGTTTGAATGCTCCAGTAAGTTAATGATTCCTTATAGACAGTGAATGTTGGGTTGAAGTCCCTATGCTGAGTTATGCATCCTTAGATGGGTTTTCCCTTGAGTAGGTGATGACATAGTGAATACCCATGATGTGAGGGTTCCTCACCCTTCTATCTTTTCCTTCTATTCTTACTCAATCTTGAGAGCTAGAGTTTCCTTCTATCTTGTCATATGTTTTGGAGTCATGAGAGTTAATGAGTTGTCCATGGCTTCTTGATGATACGCATGTTTTAGTTTAATTCTTTTTTTACGAGAAAGGTGAGTTTTCATGAATGTATTCCTCATGTTGATGTGCATATAGTATGATTTGACTAATTGTTTCATGAGATTAAATGTTTAGAATGCTTAACAGTGTTATTGAAAGACTTACATGTACTGCTTAATGTTGTTGTAATGAGCATGATGTGATTTGGAGAAGGAAGTTCCTCTAATGAAATGAAACATGTGATGTTTCGATGCATAATGAGTTTCCTCCTAGTTTTGTGCATTGTTTATGGTGTTGGATGCTTCATTATAGACTGTTTTTCTTGAGTTGTTACACCGATATATTTTTAAGTTTCATTCGAGGATGAATGTTCCTAAGTGTAGAATAATTTAAGGACCCTAAAAACAAACTAGTGAAAATAGAGCTTAACGTGTATGCGTTTGAATTTGGTATGTTTTTATTTTTAGGTTTAAAGGTTTGTTATGTCATAACGAGCCATGGTTGAGGTTTATATAGGTTAGAATTGAAGGTATGACTCCCCAATGACCAATATAAGGGTCCTTGATGGTGACCATAAACTTAACCCCCAAAGATCAAAGATAAAACCATGAGTGGCAAAAAGTTCAAAAACTACGACCATGACGTATGACTCTTGCCTCAAACACTACAATTAGTCTTGGTACGTAGTTGCAGGCCCTGCAATTGATACTCAAGCCCAAACCACGGACCCCGATTGGTGGGGCGTGGACAAAACCACGATCCATGATTTTGTGGGCGTGGATCGCACCTACAATCTGTCTTGGGTTTGGCCAAGGCAAGGGTCTTATGGTATATTGTTTATTAATTGATTAAAATATTTGGAAGGAAATTTTAAGTGTATTAAGGTATTTTAAGATTATTAAACCATTAAAAGGTATTTTAGATTTCGTTATTCACTTTCGCTAAAATAAAACCCTCTCTCCCGAAATATCTTCTCTCTAGAACTCAAAGGGAGGTCAAGGACAAGTTCAAGCTAGGGTGATGATTTCAAGGGTTTTCTTGTTCAATTTCGTGAAATTGATCATGTTTAAGGTCTTTATATCCTTCATCATTGATTAATCTTCCATTCAAGGAGTCAACTCGAAATAGATATCAAAGTCTTTCAATGATAAAAAATCCTTCCTTTTTATGTAAGAATGGGTTCATTGATAGAAAAATTTCAAAGCAATGGTTTGTCACGCCTGGAGCCTACACCCTGGACGTGGTCGGCACCCAACGACCATTGATGGCCTTGAGCATACCCTTGGCCTGGCTTACTTAACTTAGTTGAAGACTCAACTCAACTCAATCAATAAATAGAGCATGGTTAAAATAAATACTTAATTTGATAGTCTGGCCAAAATGGCACTTAAGTCTCAACACTTGAACATATAAAGTTATAAGGTAAAACAGACTCCAAAACTAAACTACTAACTGTCTACGAAGACTCTAAGCTAACTAAGATGGATGTTGGGACAGACCCCACAACATCCTAGTGATCTAAACTAGTAAAGCATATTAAAAGGATGTCCACCGGAATGCAAGGAGGTTCACCACTGACTCTGGAGCTCAATATGGATCAACGAAGCGTTGCGTGGTGATTCTTGTTACCTACGTCTGCATCATAAGACGATGCAGGACAACTGTCATCAGTACATTAAATGTACAAGTATGCGAGTTGGAATGATAAACAACGTCTTAAGCTTTATGAGAATAAGATGAACATACCTGGATCTTCTCAACTCAAGAATTACTCAAGTCAAAGTATGTATATAAAGAAATTTAAAAACACATGAGATATATATAAAGCTTGTAACACAATAAAACAACTCAGTTCGTTAAAGAAATGCAATAACAAATCAGCTTTACTTAAATATGAAAGTAATATAGTTTCTTTGGGATTTTCTCTAACCGACAACCAACACTATGAGCCTAAGTAGTGGTACATCATCTCGCCCACGCTGCCAGAACTGTCGTATACTTTGTCGTCGCATATAACATCCTTAACCTAGTGGATCCACTAGAAAAACTTAGGTTATCATCTAAAAAGTATGATCCGTTAATACCCATGATGACAACATGGTTTACATGGAGACTTAAGTCAATATGAACTCTCGTCCCCATTTCGGTGCTCAATACTACTCCCAAGATATACTTTAGCTTGTGCTTTTAAAATAACCTCTTTCCTCTAAGTTGAGATAATTTGATCAACTCTTTTTAGCAATTTAAAAAGCCCTCTTGGAATCAATGTTCGCTTTTCTTGTTCAAAACTCTTATGTAACTCTTAGTTTCCTCTTAACTTAACTGTGAAAACATTAATAAACTCTTAGGGAGTACTTAGTTCCCTTATATCTTTTGAGAAACGAACTCAACATTACTCTTTACTCAACTTGAACTTTAAGTTTCAAAACAAAGTGAAAATGTTTGTGAAAGACATTAACCTTTATTCTTCCATTAATACAAAAGTTTAGCCTCGAAATGAAGTTAAAACGTTTAGATAAGACCCTGGAAACTTTAAGAAACTTTACTTTAACTTACTTCATAGGTTTAGACTTAACTCCTTAGCTCCCTTTACTTTGTTCTTCACTTTCCTTGAATGGATTATGGATTCAAGGTTTCGATTTGAGTTCTTTGGATGATTTCTAGGTATTTAAAAATAATTTGAAGTAGTTAGAGTCATTTGATGATGTTAATGTACCTTGAAAGGACTTAAAAGGGTTAAACTATGAAAATTGGACGAAAAACGTTGGGTTGGGCATACTGGTGGCGCGCCGTGCCAGCCTCTGTTGACTGATGCCTGATTCTGGCGCACTAGTGGCGTGTCACGCCAAACTTCGGTTGAATGAGGCCAATTCCGGGCGTACTGCGGCCCGTCGCACCTGCCCCTACCCAGGTACGTCTGACAAATTTTTCAACTCGTTTTCTATCTCCAAATTCTCCAAAACCTCTTAGTTCTTTCACTAAACAATTGAGACCATTGGTACTATCAATAACCACTGAATTTGACTCAAAATAACTTGAATGAACAAGAATCTAATCAACAATGGCAGCCAACAATCCAATCAACAAGGAATCAAAATTTTCCTTCATGAACTTAACTTCTAACATAAAATCAATCCATAAATTCACTATATTGAGACAAATTGGTGTGTGGGTGAAGTAACCCAAAACAAAAGATTCCACATACCTTTAAGGTATCACCCCCGACGAAGTCCACACAATGATGCTTGGCTCTCTTGCTTCCTCTTCTCCTTTCTCCTTTTTTCTCCTGTTCTTTTCTCTTCTCTCAAACCCTAAGTTTTTATTTAAAAGCGTGAACTGAATAGGATAATTTTAGACCAAAAGTTATTTCCCAAAAACGAAATTAGATAATTTGGTAAGGTAAAGACCAAAACACCCTTACAAATTCGGATTTGACTTTCCTCAATCCAATACCCCAACTTCCGAATGTCATATCTTCCTCAGATGACCTCGATATTTTAAAAACTCAAAGCTGTTGAAAAGATCTTCCTAGGATATTTCCATCCATATAAACAACTCACCCTAACTCATCCTAAGCTGGAAATTATGACCATTTGAAAATGACAAAAATATACTTTCAAAATCTGAAAATTTTCTAGTTTCCCCTATTTATTTCAAAACATGATTATTCTTGGTTTCTTCGCTTATTCTTATTTCTTTCAAGTTATCAGATGTTACATTATAATAATGAACTAAGGTTTGATTGATTATTTTAAGTTGATTTTACATTGAATTCCTCCAAGAATCCATGCAATTCTCTATACACCTGAGTTTATTGGAAGTTGGTTGATTATGAATGTATAATTAATAACATGTGTATATATGGATTTAGTATATGAATTCATGTAGTTGGTTTAATCTTATTGTGGTGAATTATGGATGTAATGATGATATGAGGAGCATGACCTAGATATAGAAGTAATGAATGAGTTGATGTTGAATTTCTTATATGGATGATGGTATTGGTTAGGTAAATATATCAATTTATCTCTTGTACTATCTTGGATCTATGGGTTGAAATTGATTCCTAATGGTATAGAACTATGATAGATTGATGTGTGATCCACATATGATGGAGGTGTTTAATTACCTTCTACATCATGATCATGGCCTTATAGGCATATAGTGGGAGTGAAGTATTATCATGATGTTGTATTGATGAATGTAATGTGAAGAATATGTGTAATCTAAATGAATGAAAGATTACTATGTTTAGAAGCTACTTCTTTAGGATTGAATGTTGTATATCTATTAACACTTGTGAACGATGATGGTTATCTGAAAGTATATTCACACACAATAATGAATGAAGAACGAATGGATGTGGGTTTGATATGGATTCCCTCATGAGAGTTGAGGTGGGGTATCTGATGAGTACACAAATTAGACTCATTAAGGGCTTTATTTTCATAGAAATAGTGTTCTCAAATGAATATGTTTTCTTAGTATATAATTAAAACTCTTAAGTTTCAGGTATTTGATATTTTAGTGCAATTATGGACACTTTCGCACAAAAAGTAACAAAAGGCTGAAAAGAACGAAGAAAATGATGCCTGAGCATCACAAAGTACACTTGACAAGTCGACGATGGGATATACTCCCCCTTTTTTTGAGCATGCAAAGCCCTGAAGAAAAGGATCAAAAGGGTGATGAAAGGAGAAGTCAGAGCTTCACCGAATAGTTTTGCGAAGCAACGCTAGACCGACCATTGGCCCAGAATATTAAGATGGAGCAGGCAAGCACAAAATGGTGATGAAACAGATGAAGGAGGAGTTGGCGAGTCATTAGGCGATCTCGACTAACCTCGCCAAATGGTCCACTACAACACTTAATCTGAAGGCTATAAATACTATACTTTGTTTTTTTTAAAGATCAGAACATTATCACAATTTTCAATTTAGAATAGTATTTTTCGTGTATTTTCTCTCATGTTTGGAGTGGGTTTTTTGGAGACTTGAAGAAAGAAGGATTTCGTCTTCCCCAAGTATGAAATGGGTCTTATTTATTTTTCTTCCTTTGCTTAAATCAAGGTTTAATTTCTTATACCCATTTGATTTTAGTATCATTTTTGGTGTATTTATTTATTGCTTTATGTGTGGCTAAAAAAACCCATTATTTAGTTTGATTTAGCAAATATGAGTTTATATCATTGTTGGGTTTTTCTTGCTGATAAGTTTGATGTATTTTAATAATGATTTCACCTAGTGGTTTTAGTTTTATTTAACGGGTTTTTAGTTTCAAATACATACCCACACATGTATTTTCGACTTGCCTTAGAGGAGTTCGTAAAACCAAGACAGCTAGCTGATTGACTAAGGATTTGATCAACATGAGGTTCAGCCCGAGAGGGTGAGCTCTAGTACCATATCCAAACACTCATCTCAAGAGAGTTAGTGGGGTAAGGCGTAGGCTCTCCTTCATGCGGCAAATGGGTGTCCGTGATGAACACTTTTGAAACGGGGTAAGTTTCTCTGGAGAGAACTTATTTCCATCTAAAGCTTAGCCTAGTCACTATTATATTGCAAATTTCCAATCGAAAGCATGTACCCGATATTTTATCATAACTTGTATTGTGGTCAAAACAAAATAACTTCTCCCTATACTTGATTTATCCTTTTTACTTTTTTTTTTTACTTTACTTGTGACAAAACCCCAATCGATATTTGACACTTTTATGTCACCCCCTTTATTTAAAAAGGTTTTATTCGTTAATCTCCTTAGCAACGATTAATTACAATTAAATTTCATTCTAATTGACTACATCTTCTCGGAACTGCTCCATTGGGAAACGATGCCAAGACTTGGTTGGGTTACTGAACTATCAACGATCGTAGACACTCAAAGTGTAGGTTAGTTTCATTGGACACAATAAGCATCAAAATGACATCACTGCCAGGAGTGGTATAACTTGAGAATTTATAGTTCAATTGAATTCTTTTTCTTATTTGTTGTAATTTAGTTACTTAATTTGTAGTTTTATTTTTAAGTGTTTGTGCCTAAAGGAGAAGCCATGATTGTAAATGGAAGTAATAGTATCCAGGTAGGACTTCAAGATGACATTGATAACCTCAACGATGTCAAAGAGCAAAATGCGAATGATCCCATCTTATGAAAGGTGTTTATGACATTCTCTTACCCTTTACCGAGGGGAATGCAGTTTTGCATATGATGAGCACTATGTTGCAACTCTTGCAACTAAAAGGTATATTCAGCGAACTAGCTCATGAGGATTGTCACAACCGAAATCTAGACCCCAGAAGAGACCAGCGTCGTTGACCTCTCAGAGGTCGCAGACAAGCCTACTTACGTCATTCTTACTTCATCTAGGTTAATTTTAGGGGAAAATTTGAAACTTTTTGTTTCTTAACATACTTGTTAAACATTCATATAATTTCATAATTGTTCACCATCAACCATCTAACATTAAGAGATCAGCAACTGAAAGAAATAGTTCAATAAGTATTAAGTGTATAATTGCCAAAATGGCACCAATATAAAACAGTAGCATCCTCTAAAGCATGAGGACCTACCAACTCCGGATGAATGCTGGACGTCCGGATAACTGCAACAATGATCCTGTAGCTCTATCGTCCACCTGTGCCTGCACCTAAAAATAGTATAGTTGTATAGGGTTAGTACACGCTTGTACTAAGTATGGGTATATGCAAGCACACACCAAGAACATGCATGAGAAAGAATAGCTCTTTCCTAACAACATGATTATGGGAAGTCATGTCAGTGGACTTGCCAAATTGAGATTAGGAAAGTTAGTGAACTTTCCAAATTTGGATTAGGAAAGTCATGCCATGAGAGTAACATGCATCATCATAAACATCATATTGCACACAGCACATAACATCTTCTTATAGCACATATCATAACATATAACACATAGCTTCTTTCATATCATTCATTCATATGCCATGAGACCTTGGAATCATGGACTTGACATTAAGACTTTCCAAAATGAGGGCTCAACATATGGGACCTCAACTAAGGAGTTTTTATTAGAAAACACAGAGTCTGCTTCATTCATTCATACGTACTTCATTTCATTTCGTTCATATGCCAGTGTGAACACCAGCTATACCTAGGGTGTAGTTTAAGACTTTCGGGTTTGCTGTGCAATGATCAAGAATAACCTAATGTCATTACCTTAGTCTATCTCACCTCTTGATTATCCTACCCTAACAGATTTGGTATCATTCATTTCATTATGTGCTTCATTTGAGGCTGGCCTCATTCATTCATTGGGAACTTTAACTTTAATCGACATAGGTCATGTGAGCAGCATAAAATCCACTGTCTCCCCCACACCGAAAAGAGGTGGAATCACCGGCCAAAGTGACCCAAAACATGCTAGCGTACATGGGAATTTAACCCCGCCAGATCCCTATATTGGCAGTATAGGTTCGAAGACTAGGAGATATAAGGAGACCCATACCAGGCATGCCGGACAATATCATATCATGAGAGTTACGTGAACCTCCGCCCTTCCCGAAAGAAGGCATCACCGCTCATAGCTAGTCTATCGGTTCTCGGTATAAAGTTCCATTACATTCAACTCATACGTCATGGAAGCTGGCTTCTAGTATGAGGAAATCATAGCTCAATAGATGATTTCTCATCTCATCATTAGTATTAAGTGTGTTAATCTCAATACATTCATTAGAGTGTTCATAGAGACTGGTCTCTTCATTAACTTTACACTGTCATGGGTGAGTACGTTTTGGTAATATTTACTTAGGCTCATTGAGATTGTTCTCATCTTTTACATTAGACTCATATCATGTTGTCACCACATTCATTAACATTAGCACATTTGCTCGTCATAATTACTCAGTCCTTTTTACGTGAATGTTCATTTCATCATATGCCAATGCACTTGGCCATTTGTGTGTTTCACATTCTTACTTAACCCTTCTAGGGTTTCATCATTTCATTACATAATATTCATTTTATCGTATGCCAATGCACTTGGCCATTTATTGTGTTTCACACTCTTACTTAACCCTTCTAGGGTTACATCATTTCATTACATAATATTCATTTCATCGTATGACAATACACTTGGCCATTTAGTGTGTTTTACACTCAACCTTAACCCTTCTAGGTTTACATCATTTCATTACATACATCTTAGGTTCACTTATTTTTAAACGTATGTTAGACTTATGGGTCTATAAATACAAGCCACGAGGCTTCATTCATAGTTTGTTTAAGTGATTCATATCTTACTAAGATTATGTGGTACAAGACTTATGCACCATGTATGTATGCCAAGATCTCGATTTCGATCTAAGTAGGCATCATTATTCTTGAATATTTAATTCACATATGACTTATGTATCAATACAGAATTTGGGCAAGGGAAACCGGTTCTGAATCCCTTGGACAACACTTACATTTTTCATTTAGTTTATATTCGTCCACACGGCTTGGGGACCCAAGATCGAGCCCCAACAACTTCATTTTATTTTTCCCTTAGTTTTTCTCTTCATTTTCCGCTCAATGGGATTGAGAGGATGTGGGATCGAACCCCCACAACCTTATTTTCTTTTAATTTCTTTTCTTTAAACTCTCTCTCCCTTGGCCGAGGGGTTGTGGGTTCAAACCCCCACAGCCCCTTTTATTTTTTATTTAATTTTCCTTGACTATTTTGCGTTGACCATGAGGTTGGGGAATCGAACCCCCACAACCTCTCTTTGTTTTTCTTTTAGCTCTCCTTTACTGCCTAGAGGTCGTGGGTTCAATTCCCACGCCTCACATTTCTTTTATTTTCATTTTCTTTCGCTCTCCTTTACTGCCTAGAGGTTGTGGGTTCAATTCCCACGCCTCACATTTCTTTTATTTTCATTTTGTTTCACTCTCCTTTACTGCCTAGAGGACGTGGGTTTGATTCCCACGCCTCACATTTCTTTTCTTTTCATTTTCTTTTACTCTCCTTTACTGCCTAGACCATGGTTCGAATCCCCTTCACCACATTCCTTTTTACTACTTTATTTTCATGGTTTTTAACATGGTGAGGTCACAGGTTCAATCCTCCATGACCTCACTTGTTTTACTTCATTTTTCACAACATTTTGAAACCTTTAAACTTGACCGAAATTCCTTACATTAAATCTGGAATTTTTTTTTGAAAATTTTCAGCATACTTTCATCAACATTTACACGTAAATTCGTAGGGTAATTCGTAGATCATTTAATACGTTCTTAGGTGCATTTTTCATGGATTCGTTTAGCCAAGAAATTATCGTTCAAATCAGCCACATTTCAACTCATATGAACATCACAATTTACATCAACATGTGTACATGAAATATAAAGAACTATCATGCCATTTCAAGTCCTAAACCATGAACAATAGCCACGGCAACACACACAAACATACGTAGTTACATTTTCGGAAAACATCAACATAAGTCACATAATTCCGAACATACATATAAACACATAATCATCACGAAAACACGTTTCATCCCTAGTTTTCTACCAGCAAACATAACCAACCTATGATTTAATGGGAGCTAGTGACAGGGACATGCAACGGTAACAATCCTAGTTTTCGGATTAGAATTGACTGAATCTTAAGGGGTCTCTTTGGAAAGGGACCAAGAGAGAAGAGAAATCATACCTTTTTGACGTTCAAATCTCGACTTGCTTCCCAAATAACTCCTCCAAACACACGTCCAACACCATAAGTTCAACACCAAACTCGACGGAAAACCTTCTCTTTGCCTACGCGATTGATTAACGTTGTTTTCTTATATTTTCGTGGTGAGTTCTTCAAGTGTGAAGAACTTTGGTTTACCTACTGTTTTTTGAAGTTATTTGGCAGAGAGAATCGTGAGTGTGAGTGATAGAGACGTGAGAGAGAGAGATGAGCGTGGGAGAGAAGAGTTTTCTTAGGCTTAGGAGTCTAGTTTAGGACTTAGTCAAATAAGGTTTTATTTAATTATTAAAAATCTTATTTCCTTTTATTTTAAATCAGCTAATAAATAATAAATATAAATTAATTACATTAATTTACAAACTTATATTAAAAACAAATTTAATTCATTGCTTCCACCTAGGTTAGAACCCGGGTGGAGCAAGACTTCACTTCAAGAGCCAATTTTCGGCCCTCTCTCCCCAAAATGCCCCCTCCACCTTATTAATTAAATAATTAATTATATATTTATGGTAATTACGATACTACCCTTATCCTGGAAAAGACCATTTTACCCCTAGACCCTCCACAACTATGATTTTCCCTTTTTAAGTACGGTAAAGACTCATTCGAGTAAATCTTCGTATTCGAGAGCCCTACATGGCTGGACCCAACCTTTCCTAGCTCAACTAACTCCCCAAGTTAGTTGGCTTGGCTGTAGTAAGGGTTCCGAGGTCTGGTTCTACGTGCGTCAATCAGTGTGAACTCGGTCTAATCGTAGATATTTGTGGGCTATTCTCTTTAAAAAAACATGTCTCAAGAATCAGTCAGGCTGTGATTATTCCCATTTTCTTTGGTGTGGGAGAATTTTAAGTGGTTAGCTGAATTTCCACAAAATTCTATCACTTCATGGGAGGAGTTGGTCACCGCATTTGATGTACAATTTTTCCCTACCTCGAAGATGATGAGTATTCGAGATAGCATTCAAAGCTTTAATATCGTGAATGGAGAGCCTCTATAACGAAACTTGGCTACGGTTCAAAAAGCTTATGTTACAATGCCCAACCCATTGTTTACGTAATAATTTGCTCCTCCATTACTTCTACTAGATTTTGGATTTGGTAAACAAAGGTGTCACGGACCAACTCTCACCCCAAGTCTTATTGCAGCAACCATACGCATTAGAAGCTCAACTTCTAGATGGCAGGACAACCATCAACATGGCATGGTATACTCGCGAGGTCCAGGTCTCTTGTGTCACCTTTCATCTATCTAAGGAGAAAATTTAAAAGGACAATGTGAGAGACCAAAACATGGCCAAGGTTATGACACAACATGATATTGTATTAAAGAATGTCATGGGGCTGGTGCCCGTAGTATCAATGTTGTGTGTGTCGGGAGCACTAGTCAAGAGGAAACAAAGTTTGAATCTATGTATAACGAGGAGGTGAACTGTATAGCTAACCAAGCTGGTGGTTGTCATTCAAACTACCCTAGAAAAGGTGTAAATCAAGGTTGGGGTAGAGATCAAGGATGGAAAGATAGATATCGTGAATGGAGGGACCGTAATCCAAACTGGAAAGATGGGCAGAATGATTGATATGTGCCTCCACATGAAGAGCAGATGCCCAATGATTCATATGGTTCAAGGTCAGAGGATATGCTCTCGCGTATCCTCAACAAGGTTGAAGGGTCAGAGAAGATGATGAAAGGCATTAGGAGGATGTGTCCACTCGTAGTAAGATTATCACCTCCCATTCAATTTTGATCAAAGAGTTGGAAACCCATATGGGTTATATCTCGTCTCACCTAAATCAGAGACAGAAAGGGGGGTTCGCCTAGTGAACCATGGCTTACCCCAAGAATTAGGTTTGAAATTTGACTTGCGTCGTGCCGCTAAGTTATTAATGTGATATGTGGGAGGCAACCCAAAACCATTTTTACCCCTTTTGTTTATTCTTAGAATAATAGTGTGTTGTTTGTACAAACTGAGTAAGGAAAGTGATCTATAAGAATTATTGAGGCGAGCAACAGGTCCTTTTGGCGGATCATTGACATGTTCGGCGTAACCAATCATTACCGCTCGTTGACTTAATACACCTCAAAGGTTGAGTCTTTAAAATCAGCGGAGTGAGAATTTCATAGGCGCATCGTCAACACAGTTGGCGATGTCAACAAAGATTGTCGATGCAATTCCCGCATAACCTCAAAATCATGTTCTATTTGGCAAGGAAATTGTATATTTGGCACTTCGCAGAGTGACTGGGTGAGATCGATTAAAATATCCAAATAAGTAGAAGTTGGACGGTCACAAGTCACAGGTTTAAAATTTGTATTTTATTCACTTTCTGTCACTTTGTCCCTTTTCATAAAGTCACATTCTCTCTAGTAGTTATATATCTTGCATTTTTAGTGCATTTTAATTTTCAAATTGTTCTCGGATTTTGATATAATTGATGCCCAGCACGTAAGTAAAATCTAATTCATTCCCAAAGGTTGGTAATCAAACCTCTCAGTTATTTTATCAAAACTTGTACTCATTTGATTAATGATTGATAGTATAAAATCATTCTTGAGTCTTTCAGTTACTAGGATTGCATATATTATCGATTATGATTTGGTATTTTCTGTGCGATTTACGAGACTCCCACTCCAGTATGCTTTGAATTAAATAGTTCCGCGGTGGGGATGACAAACTTCTATGCGTCTTCATTGAAATTGAATTGTGTAAGGTTAAGTAGCATTATCTGGGTTTGCGGGGTAAAATTTGAAAAGCTGGGTTGAAAATAAACACATTGAACTATTCGATGATATAAACAATACTCGTTGAACTGCACATCAGTTTACCTAACGTCCCCACTTTGCCTTTAACTGAATGCTTTATTTATTGATTGATATTTGTCTTTTGGCGGCCATAATAATTTGGAAAATGCACTCGGCGACTTGTCAAAATATTCTTTGATCGCCTTTTGTCTGCACCCTTATATCATTTGTAAATAGTTTGACATGCATAACCTAACAACATAATCACTTCGCCAACTAGGTTGGGAAAGAAACTCTACACTAGGAAACCCCTTTTAGTCTTATTTGAATTACTATCTAAATTGTCTTCGAAGTCTTTGCAGAAATAGCTAGACAAAAAGTCGGAGGGAGAAATGATCCACCCAGGCACATAAGAGCATGAGATTTTAAAGACGATGAAAAGAAAACGGAGCTAGCAAAACAAAGGAAATATACCAAGGAAGCCAGGGCGAAAAGACAAATTCCCATCAACCCTAATATGCCTCAATGGACTCGAGGTTTTTTAATGCAATGTAGGCCTTAAGATCAGCTCATGAGATAGATTAGATGATTGCACCTAATCTTGCTGCATAGGATAAGGGAAAACGGAACAATGAGAACAAAAACAACAGTACTCCAAAGACAACTATTTTATTTCTGGGTGATGCTTCGGGCACTGATGCCTTGACAGATAGAGAGGATGCATAAACAAGACCTTTCTTCACCCCTCTCTTTGTCATATCTTTCTTCAATTCTTGATACTATCATTATTTGCATTTGAGGACAAATAGTTTACTTTCATGGTGGGGTGACGTTCCCCTTGTTTTTTTGTTGTTTATATTTGTGTTTTGTCTACATTTGGGTTGTCTATTTGAAATTGTGTTTTTAAAAATACTCTGTGATTGTTTAAGCTTATGGCTCTCATCTAGTTTAATTGAAAAATAATTTTTACATTTTTACCTTTCCAAAAAAAAAAATTAAAATTTTTGACCACCTCTTGTGTTTCAATTTGATGTTCTTGTACAAAATTATGTATCGGCTTCAATCAATATCGATGACTTGAATAGTGATCTAAATCGAACAAACATGAATCTATGGCAAAAATGATATCAAATGAAGTTTCATAGACAATATGTTAACTCTTGGCATCTCGTTATGATTAGCCATGTATCAAATTTATTTTTCTTTTGATGATCTTGACACACTAATGAAAGTGTGTAGTCTTTTTTGGTTTTAGTATAAATGCCTTGTGTGATGACCATACTTTGAACCAGGCATGAATAAACATAAAATTTGCCCCGTTAGTCTGATTGATATAGTAAGGTGTGCTATTGAGTTGATCTTTGACAACTTTAGAGAGTGTGATCAAATTTTACAATACATCGTTTGTTAACTACCCGTGAGCGTGTGATACTCAATTGAATAACCCTTGAGATTTACCCATCTTTGGAAGAAAACTTGTGATAATTAGACCTCAATTTAACCAAAACTTATGTTCGTCATGACTTTTGATTTAATGAATAGCCAACTTAAGACAAAAGCTCAAGTTGGGTGTGGTGAAAAGTAAAAGGAGAAGTGAAGAAGTGCAAGAAAAGTCTCATCTAACTCATGATGATCGAAAAATTGAAATGCTCAATATAAAAAGTGAATGAAAAAGAATGAGAAAAAAAAAGAATGAAAAAGAAAAACTGTGGAATAGAAGTCCACAAGAAATTTGGGGTTCCAAGCAGTCCATGGGGTAAATAATAATGACTTAGAAGCACTAGTAAAATTTATTGAAGAAGGTGAACAAAAAAAAAGTCTTGTTAGCTCCACAATTTATGTAGATCTTTAATCACTAAGTAGAAATGACCATACCTTTGCATTCAACCCCATTTTAAGCCTTAGGAACACCTTTTTAATCTTGAGTAAGGAGAACGGAAGTTGATCGGAAAATAAGGGCACCCATATGGGTGAAAACATGCATTGTGTTCCTCTTTTGTAGTGTGAGTGTTGCATCTGATTCCTGATCATAATTTATTAACCCTTGTGTGTAGCGCATTTAAATATTGTTGTTGAACTTGAACTTGAATTAGTAGAATGTAATGTGAGCGTGAGAATCCTTGGTAATGGTGTGTCACAACTTGAATCTGTGAGTACAAAGTCGATCTTTGGATAAGTAGTATGAGTCTTGTTGTGTATGTTCATAATTAATTCTTTTTTTTGCATTGTTTTAGACATCCTGATTGAACTGCTGAACTTCACTTTTACTTCAGTACAAGTAAAATTTTAAATTTTGGGTGTTTATGATTCCACAAATTGGAGTTTTTTAGGACTCTATTTTGATAGGAATATTGTCTTCAAATCCTTATTTAGTCCCAATCTGATGAAAACTCTTCTCTTTCAGGTGTTTGAAGTTTTTTGTGCAAGCATTGAACCTTACGCATAAATGAAAACAAAAATGCTGAAAAGAACGAAGAGATTGAAGCTTGAGCATTGCCAAGTACAATTGGCGAGTCGCTGAAGGGACTTTCTCCGCCCTTTCTTCCAGCATGCAAAGCCTTGAAGGAAGAGGATCAACAGAGCGATGAAAGAAGTAGTCGGTGCTCCACCGAGTAGTTTTGCGAAGAAATTCTATACCGTGCAATGGTCAAGAACATGAAGATGCTGAAGGCAACAACAAAATGGCGATGAAACAGAATAAGGGCAAGTCGGCAAGTCATTCGGCAATCTCGACTGATCTCGCCGAATGTTCTGCCACAACACTTAATGCAAAAGCTATAAACCTAGCCTTAGTTATAATTTTTAAAGATCCAAACGTTATCATAATTTTCACTTTAAAATACTATGTTTCTTGTATTTTCTCTCAAGTTTGGAGAGGGCTTTTGGGAGACATCAAGAAAAAGGTACTTCATCTTCCCCAAGTTGGAAGTGGGTCTTCTCCATTCTTCTTCCCTTGCTTAAATAAAGGTTTAATTTTTTATACCCATTTTATTTTACTATCATTTTAGATTTATTTGTTATTGCTTGATGAGTGGCTAACAACCCCCATTCTTGGGGTGTGATTTAGAAAATATGAGTTCATATAATTGTCGGGTTTGTCGTGCTGGAAGGTTAGATGTATTTATTGGTAATTTAACCTAGTGGTAGTGGTTTGAGTTAATAGTCTTATAGTTACAAATACAAACCTACCCATGTGTTTTCGGCTTGCCCTAGATTGAGGTCTTTAAACAAAGACCGCTAGACTAATGGCCTACGAAGTGGGTCAACATGAGGTTCAGCCCGAGAGGATGAGCTATAGTCTCATATCCTTACACTAAGCTCGAGAGAGTTAGTGGGTAAGGCGTAGGTTGGTTGCATGCAACAAATGGATGTTCGAGATGAATAGATTTGAAACGGGGTATGTAACTCGAGAGAGAACTTATTTCCATCTAAAGTTTTCCCCAGTCACGATTATCTTGCAAATTTCCTATCGAAAGCATGTACCCAATGATTTATCTCAATTTGTATTATAGACACCCCCCAAAAACATCTCCCCATACTTGATTATACTTATTTTTACTTTTTTTTACTTTATTTGTTATAATACCCCCATCGATATTTGAAACTTTTGTGTCACCCCACCTAAATTTATAATGATTTTATTTGTTTATCTCTTTAGCTATGACTAATTAGAATGAAATTTGATTTGACTATATCTTCTCGAAACTGCTCCCTTGGGAGAAGACCCCAACCCTTGGTTTGGTTATTAAACTATCAACGATCGTAGACACTCATACCGTACGTTAGTGACATTGGTCATGATAAGCCTCAATATCTAGTAACAATATCTAAATCCCTTCTTTAAGAATGAACGCGAGATTTGAGTTGAGGCGGGGTTTATTAGTAAAAATCCCAATGTTATTTTTGAGGTTTTTAATGAATGAATGAATTATAGGTTTGGATAAATAGTCTCACGTGAGTCGAGGTGGGGTATTTAGTAGCAATCTGTTACACTATAATGAATGAATGTAAAAAAAATATAATACTCTGTGGAGAATAATGCTAAGCATTCAATGGATATTGATATGAAATAGAATCTCTCACGTGAGTTTAGGAGGGGGTTTTAGTATCAATATCTTTAGATGAATGAACTCACGTGAGTTGAGGCAGGGTACCTTGTAACAATCTCCTTATCCCACAACTATGTGCCCACATAGGTCTAGCTATAGGGATACGTTATACGGTGAGGGTGTCACCGAGATTCCATAAATTTCTCACATGATCTATGTCGGTTAGGCTTAACCTCGACTAAAAAAGGTAATCAACTATGTCTTCTTAAGGGTGTACTACTTATTATGGGTGGTGGAATTGGACGCCATTTATACATTTCATAAGTACACATTTGAAAGAATTCATGGTCTGTTCCTTATATTGCTAATGAAATGAATGGGTTCCTATAATGAACTTAATAAGAATGTGACCTTATGTCTTATTAATGAAGTTGTTCCTAATGAAATGAAAGTTAATGAAGAATGTTTACTTGTACTTAACGTAATTATTAATGCTATACTTACGATGTATAAGGAGTTACTTACTTATCATGTCTTATTGTATACGAATGTCCCTTGTCCAGTGTTACTTCAAAGGATTTCTTAGTCTGAGTAGTATTATGGGATTCTACATACACATCACAAAAGTACGACTTAGAGTTTTCTTAGACATTGGTATTTAAAAAATGATGTGATTCATATGATGTTTATGTCTTCTAATGATTTGATGTAAAAGTGAAAGGATGAATGGTAAATGCAATTGGGTGATCCTAAAGTGGTGTATTGGTGTGGATGGTGGTATGTGATGCTATCCAAGCGTTGCACCAAGATATAGACTAAAGCTAACTTAAAGTAGAGGCTAAAGGTAAATGTAAAGGTTAATGCATATGATTGAGTTAGAATGTTAAATGTGACTTGTATGTTAGTTGTGGCTTATATTGTGCCTCTTTTGTTCCATGTTCATGAAGTTTTACCAAGTTGAATAAAAGCATTACTTTCAATAAAATGTCCACTTTTAGCATGTTTTTGCATAGTCATCATACTTAGTGCTTAATTGTTCTAACACTATCTTCTTCATATTTTTACTACACGTGTAGGTTGAGGTTACTAGGTGGACTCTCTTGTTGAATGATTGCATCTCTATTCTCCAATACTTGGTATGTCCTCATGAATTGAGGACAAAGAGTTTTTATATTTCCTATTTAATATAATAGACTCTTAGTAGTTTCCATTCAATTGTAATGGGAGGTGATGTTGATGTTGTATGTAAGATTGCTATGTTACGACTTAGTATTCCATCGTTATATAAATTAACATTCAATTGTTTACTTTATTGAGAAAAGTTTTAATTCTTTAGTATTTTAACCTATGTGATGAATGAATGCTAAGAGGTTTGTACAAAACCCCTTCCGGGTTAAGTACATCGTGTTACAACTTGGGTTCTCTCGGTTCGTGACAAACTTTGTATAAAAGCATATTGTTTTGAGAATGGTCTTTAGATTGATGTCTCGTAATCCACGTCTATTAGAATCTTGTTCATTAGTGTGAGTCGGGACATATCTATGAGCGAGAGGTTATAGGACGATGGAAGTTTCACTTTTTCATTACTCTAGTGTCATTATATATAGCTTAACTCTATAAGATCTCTCTCTTATTCCTTGTCCGGTGGTCTTTCAGATGTGGCTACTTGAAGGGCTAATGTTTCATGGATTCAAGGGAGAAAAGGTAAGTTGAGATGTTATTCTAGTAAATGTAACTTGGCAAGATATGTGTTAGTTGGATGGAATCCTTTGGTTTGGATGAGTTGTTTCATGGTTAGGTATGATGTTTATAGAGGGTCATGACGAAGTTTGTGATTTGTTGAAAAGATTTGAGGAGTAGTGGTGTTATGTTATGCCTATAGGTGTTGTGTGATAGACCTTTTTGTTAGAATCATCGTAGGTGATGAGTGTGAAGGTTTGGTGATGAATTGTTCCGACCTTAAAATTGTATGAAATGATGATTTTGTAGGCTTGTTCCCAAGAGGAGGGATGATGTGCTTTTCTAGTAAGGTTGATGCGTGTTCTTTATGTTCATGGTTTCGGTTTACTTGTATTCTCACCTTATGAGGGGTGTAATGAGCTAAGAACTACGAGATCTTTAGTGTTGTTGGTATGGTTGTGGGAGCAAATTTTG
Source organism: Solanum sitiens (assembly GCA_016801875.1). NCBI lineage: Eukaryota > Viridiplantae > Streptophyta > Magnoliopsida > Solanales > Solanaceae > Solanum > Solanum sitiens. Next base: position 151,398 of record JABWTJ010000064.1, on the reverse strand, counting down.
TTTAATGAGAACATTCCTAGTTTGAAATCTGGAGTAAGTTAATTAATCCTTATAGATAGTGAATGTTGGGTTGAAGGCCATATATTAAATTATTTTGCCTTAGATTGGTTTTCCCTTAAGTGGGGGACGACATGATGATTATAAAGGATGTGAGAGTTGCACACCCTTTTCTCTTTTCCTTTCACTCATACCAAAGGTTGAGACCTAGAGTTTCCTTGTAACTTGTCTTATGTTATAGAGTCATGAGTGTTAATAAGTTGTCCATTGCTTCTTGATGTGATATTTTTCTTGTTGAATTCTTTTTAATAAGAAATATGGTTTTTGATGAATATGTTCCTCCTGTTGAAGTGCATCTAGCGTGATTTGCCTAATTGATATATGAAATTAAATGTTGATCATGCTTAAAAGTTTTTCGAAAGAGTTGTTGTAATGAGAATGATGTGATTTGAAGAAGAAAGTTCCTCCGATGAAATGAAGCATGTGAATTTTGATCCATACTGAATTTATAAGAATACTTCCTAACTTCTTGTTGTGTTTTCAGTCTATGAATGTGGAGTTGATGTTTCTTCCTAGTTTTGTGTATTATTTATGAGGTTACATGCTCGATACAACACGTAAAGTACATTCAAATAATGGTCTTGGATAAGACCTAGGGACACTTATTAACATCTTCAAAGCCTATTGTGCAATGTCTAGATAGCGTCTCATACGACAACCTAAACTTCATAGAACTTCTCTAATGATAATATGTATCACATATGATGATAATAGGCAATAACCGACATAGACCATGGTAGCACAGCGTGGAATCCGAAGTTCTATCCTACTACGATGATGTGTTCTACTTGCCAATGGTAGAACTTACACATCCCATGTAGGCACATGGTTTAGGAAATACGAAGGGCTTCTTTGTATTTTAGTCTCAATATTTAACTAGAACTAATTACCTTACCATACTCACTCAGTGCTAGCCATTGTTCTCATAGATTAAGTCACATTAAGGTTCATACAAATGAGTTCCATATAAAGTTCATGACCAAATTACATAGACCCTACCAAAGCAAGGTCCGCTACGGCTATCTTACTATGGCGACAAGAAGCTCATCATAACTTTCCTAAGGATTGATATGATTCTGTTCCAGCCAATCAACCTTAAGTCTATCATTCATTACATGAAGGATACCATTACGGCTTACTACTTCACGATTCATAACCTTACCACTTGGTTAAAGGTTTCACATAAATGACCCTCTTATCATCATTCAAGGTCTCACCTATATTCATTTATTCAAGACTAAGACCCTTTAGGTTCCTACGTCAAGACATCACATATTCATACAATCATCTAGTTAGGGACACAAGTCTAGCTAAACAAGACACAACATACTTCCATTTAGCACATATAGCCTATCTTTCTTTAGATACTTAGGAATGACCCTTAAACTTACTTAGTCAACCTATTAATTATCTTAACATCATTAATATAACCATTTTAGACTCATCTAACCAATTTAGGAACCATATATCAACTCTAAGACTACACACTTAACACAAAGTCAAAGCATAACATAATTACCTAGATAGTATCAATAGTCTAACACATACTTTGACATATAGGTACATATGATCATACATCACATAATCAACTACACAAATAGACATATATCTTCAAGTACTGCTGACAAGGCCATGATAATCAATGTACTAAAAATAACGTTGACAAGGCCACATCAATTCACATAACACTGCCACCAAAGGTGGACCAAACCAATCATAACATAATTGAAGTATAATTAACATTGAATAAGAAGAAATAGGGCAGCGTACCACCACTTCAAGCCAATACCAAATCACCCAATTCAACATCATAAGGTCCTTACCCATGGCCATGAACACCAATTTAATACACAAATATGAAAATAATTGAAATATAAACCAAATCAACATAGATTCAACATTCTAATACCAAGTAGATAAAAATTGAATACAATTTTTACACCATTAGAAAGACCATAAGAAACTAGACATGAATTCATCAACATTAGACCAATATCAAGTAACACATAAATTAGTCAAAATCTAAGGTTCAGCATTTTCATGGGTTCATATGTAATTTAAGTTAAAATCATCAATACAACATCAATATAATCCACAATAGACGTTTGAAAACCATTAATGCAAGAACCCATGGTAGAATCATGAAATTGGACAATTCATATTTGAAAACTTTAGAAAACATATTTGAAAGTTGGGCTCCTTGATGAAACGAGTTTCAAGGATCAAAAGCCATACCTCAATGAAGATAATTATTCACTTTTATGAAGAATCTCTACTCAAAAAGTCACACCAAGCTCTTCCTTGATTTTGGACTTCAATGGAGTCTTGGGGAATTTCTAAGGTATTTTGGGCTTTTGATTTTGAAGAATGAAATGTTCTAAGTGTTAAAACCTTATAAACACATGTAAAATACCCAAAATACCCTTAGAGAACCGCCAAACCTTCCATATAGAAGTGGGATGAATTTACAAGTTCACCCCTAGACTTAACTGTGACTGCACGCAGGAACTATTCACCATCGACGGTGGGCAGTCGATGGACCATTTGTCCACAAACGGACCGTCATGTCCTCCCGTCTATTGGTTCAGAGGCTGGACGTGGTTCACAACCTTTCCCAGCTTAAGTTCCAACCTACGGGACCATTAACAGACCGTTCATGGACCTACGGACCGTTCTTTGGTCCGTGGTCTGGGACTTGGTGTTGCCATCGATGGTCTGCCCATCGACGGGACATAGGTCCACTTACGGGCCATCCTGTCCTCTGTTGATTGGTTCAGAGACTTGTAACAGGTAGATTAACCACCCAGACTAAGTACCTACCCACGCCCATCACCCACGGACCGTCGACACCATCGATTGTCTTCCATAAGTGAGTCTGCCTTTAGGAAGTCTTGGCCTCCGACATGGGTCCTTCCTCAAGGACCCTTGGTTTGTCCTTGGGAATGTTTGCCCGGACGTTTCCAACTAAAACATTAACTTATACAGGTTTAGGACCTGTCGCATGAATTTCACTCAAAACGAACACATAAAACTCGAAGAAACATGCCTAGACACACAAGGTCATTTCAAGACACATCTTTCGAATGCCATGGACGTTCTTGAGTTTTTGACCTCCAAACTTCTCAAAACATGACACACTACCTATACACATCATACTAGACTCATTTAAGACCTTATAACCTCAAGAGTCACACATAAACACATAGGCCTTCACATGCGACACTTAGGTGACTTAGTCGTCGAACGTTTGGTTGACCCTTGACGTTTGACTTACAATGCACCTAATACTTTAGATAATGCCTCACTAAAACATTATAGACATACTAAGGACCTTATACCACCATTACCAACATGTTAGGCTCTAGATAACCTAAGTCATTTTTGGGACCTTACACTGAAAATAATGTTTTCTCCTTGATTGAGTGATATATGGTATGATTATGAGTTGCTAACTGAATATTATATAAACTTTTACTGAGTCAGTAGCTAAGAGTTTAGGTGCTTTGAAAGTCAAACGTCAAGGGACGACCAAGACGTTCGACGACTAAGTCACCTAAGTGACTCATATGTGGTTCTATGTGTTTATGTGTGATGAATGAGATTATATGGTCCTTAAATGAGTTTATATGGAGTATATCGGCAGTGTGTCAAGTTTTATGAAGTTTGGAGGTCAAACTCTCAAGTTCGTCCATGACGTTCGGAAGATGTGCTTTGAAATGACCTTGTGTGTCTATGCATGTTTCCTTGAGTTTTATGTGTTCATTTTGGATGAAACTCATGTGGTAGGTCCTCAACTCGTATACGTACATGTTTGGGTTGGAAACGTCTGGGTAAGACTCCACGTAGGACCCACAAGGGGCCCTAGAGGAGGACCCAACTTGGCGCTCAACAGTGCCAGGCAGTGGCCAAACAACGACCCAAACGATGGCCAGTCGACCAGGATACGAGCCGTCGTGGGTCCCGTCGATGTATCCAATCTGCATGAAGGTTGAGGAGTCTCTGAAGCAACCAACGAGACCCCATCGACGGGGCTTGGGTAAGACGACAGACCGTCGATGCTGGCGTTGATTGTGCTGAAATTTTGTACTTTTTCTGTTAAGGCTTGGGGTTTTTTGGAAATTCACCCCAAGTCTTATTAAACGTGGTGATGGTTGTTTTAGGTGTTTAGGGGTATTTTAAGACTATTTAAGTGATTAAACTCTCATTTAAACCCTAGCATCTAAATCAAAACCCCTTCCCTCCTAAAGTTTTCCCAAAAACCTCCATGAGAGTTCAAAGTGAAGATGAATCTTGAAGATGGGTCTTCAATGGAGTTTCTTCTTCAATTAGCATTGGGTTATTCAAATAATATATGGCAGTTCTTCATCTAAGGCTTGCTATCACCTTAGAGCCAATTTCGAAGATGATTTTCAAAGGATTTCAAAAAGATGAAAAAGTCCAATCTCTACTCTAAATCTTGGGTTCTTGCATGAAAGGTTTTCAAAGCTTAAGATATGATGTTATTGATGTATAATTGATGTTTTCCAATGAAATTCTCCATGAACCCTTGATCTTCTCAATTCTCTAATTTTCACTAAAATATGGGTGCATTGATTATGCTTTGAGATTAATGAATTCATATGTAGATTGTGATGGGCTTTTGATTCATGTATAGATTATGTATGTATGGTTTATAGGCTGATTCAATTTGATCAATTGAGTATTGTATATTCTTAGATGTATTGACTATTAAGCTTATTGAATTGATATGAACTTAATGCTTATAGATTCTAGTGTAGATTTCTATGGGATTTCTAATGATGTAAAGATTGTATTAAATTGATATCTAATTGCCCTTAGATTGATAAATATATATTGAATTGAATTATATTCATTGATTATTATGATTTATGTATTGAATTATTGTTGATGGCAATGGGTAAGGGCCTTATGGTATTGAATTGGATGGTTTAGCTTTTGATTGAAGTGGTGAGATCAAATGGGTGGTATGCTGCCTTATCTCTACTATGATTATGTATTTCTATTGAAATTTAGCTCTTGAATTATGTGTGATTGGTATGGTCCACTAATGGGGGCGGTGTTATGTGAATTGATGTGGCCTTGTCGGTGTTATTTTAAGTATTATGATGATCATGGCCTTGTCGGCACTACTTGAAGTAATATGTTTATTTGTGTAGTTGATTATGTGAAGTATGATCATATCTACCTGTATGTGAAGTAATGTGAAAGTATGTGTTCTCTTATTGAAGTTATTAGGTGATCATATTACTATGACTATGTGTTAGGTGTGTAGTCTTAGAGTTGATACATGGTTGTTCCTAACTTGGCTATATGAGTCTATAAAGGTTATGTTGATGATTTTAAAGTAATGAATATGTTGACATAATGATGTTAAGGGTCATTCCTAAGTGTCTAAAGAATGTTATGCTATATGTACTAAAGTGAAGTATGTTGTGTCTTGTTAAGGTAGACTTGTGTCCCTTACTTGATGCATGAATGAATATGAATATGTGATATCTTTACTTAGGAATCTTAAACGTCTAGTATTGAATGAATGAATGTTAGGTGAGACCTTGAATGATGATAAGAGGGTCCTTTATGTGAAACCTTGAACCTAGCGGTAAGGTTATGAAACCTGAAGTCGAAAGCCGTAATGGAATCCTTCATGTAATGAATGATGGACTTAAGTGTCACAACCCGAGACCATACCTTAGATGATAGGGTGCAATCTTGGATTGCGACCGGCGTCGTCAAACTCTCAGAGTTCTAAGACAAGCCTCATTCATATCATTCATCGCATATACATAGTGAAAAGTAGTGCGGAATTAAAACTTTTCACAAAACATAATATAGTCTTAAAAACCCTTTCATATAGAAATACTAAGTCTCAATCTAATCATCTTAAGACACAAGAGTACTTTAATACGAAAACAGAAATAACATAGTCTTATTACAATACTTCATAAAAGAAACATAAGATGACATATATGCCCTCAATACAAATGAGGACATACTTCAATTCTTCTACTCGGACGATTCTTGTAAGCCCAAGTCTTCTTCTTCAAAAGCTCCTTACCTACCAAGGACTATAGATAGAAAACAAAGCATGGAATTAGTACAACCACATGTACTAAGTATGGCTATATGCATAAAATCATCAAAATGGACTTTATTGGAAATATGCATATTTTCATTTAGAAATCTTAGATTAAACATAAGAACATCATTTAGCAATTAAGAAACACATAAGATAACATTTAATCAAAAATAACATTTTAAAGCTCACTTTACAGTGAGTTCACTTCACTGTACAGTGAAGTCCAAACCTTCCCTTTTAACATCTTCTACCATGTAATTCCCTCACTTAAAGTCATCCTAAGATTCACTTAAGTCACACAAAGAGGGACCGCCCATACACCCTCTCTAGATGTGCCTAAACGACCCTTAAGATTACCTACAATGAGTCACATACATACTTAGAAAACAATCATAAACATCAAGGTAAGATTCATCTACCAAAGGTCAATTCCAAGGTTCACTTGAGTGAGTGTGGAGCGACCGCCCATACAATCTCTATCACACACACAAGAGATTCTATAGACTACCTATAATAGAATCATTCTCACCAAACACACCAACACTTAGATTAGAAGACATTCTCCTTCCAAAGCCTATCAAAAGACCTACTTAAGTAAATCGAGAAGATAAAGTCCATAGTACAATGACCTCTCCAAGATTACCTAAATAGTCCTTAAGACTTCCTAAGGTTGAGATTATGTCAACAAGATTAACCAACTTCCCTAACTAGAGTCATCCTCAAGACTTCCAAAGATAAGACATGAAGAGACCATCCTTTCATGACCTCCTCATACTTTAGCTAAGGAATGCTTAAGTCACTTTAAATTAGGTACTCAACCATTTACATAGTTACTACAGAGGTCATTAGTTCATTAGTTCATTAAGACTCATACATCACCTAAGACACTCACATAAAGCATCACATAAGACACTCACATAATGGATCACATAATGGTCTTTGGACAAGACCTAGGAACTCCACATAACACCTTCAAAGTCTATTGTGCAATGTCTAGATAGCGTCCCATACCACCACCTAAACCTCATAAACTTATCTAATGCTAATAGGTATTCCACATGATGAGAATAGGCAATAACCGACATAGACCATGGTAGCAAGACATGGAATCCGAAGTTCTATCCTACTTCGATGAGGTTGTTCTACTTGCCAATGGTAGAACTTGGACACATCCCATGTAGGCACATGGTTAAGGAATATGAAGATATTAATAAGCATTCAGTCTGTTCTTTAACTGAATCCACTTAACCCTACTCATACTCACTCGGTTCTAGCCTTCGTTCTCATAGATTAGTTCGCATTAACGTTGATATAAGTAGGTCCTTATCTAGTTCATGACCCCCTTTACATTCACCCTACCAAAGCAAGTTCCACTAGGGCATATCTCACTTTGGCGACAAGAAGCTCATAGCGATTTTCCTAAGGTATGATATGATGCCGTTCCAGCCAACCATCTCTAAGTCCATCACTCATAACATGAAGTATACCATTACGGCTAACTACTTCACAATTCATAACCTCGCCACTAGGTTCAAGGTTCCACATAAATTGACCTTCTTATCCTTAAGGTCCCACTTATATTATTATTCAATACTAAGAGTTATAACACCCTATATCAAGACATCACATATCCATAATCATATATACATCATGTAAGAGATACAAGTCAACCAAGACAAGACATCACATACTTCACTTTTAACCCATAATACAAGCCATTCTAGAAACACTTCTAAAACAACCTAACATCTTCAAGTCATCCTATATATCATCATAGCATCATTAATATACTCCACATAGACTCATAAAGTCAAGTATGAATAACCAAGACTTAACCCTAACACTATACTCATAATGTCAAGTCAAAGTCTAACATGATCACTTAAGGCAACATAACTAGAAGAATATGTACATGACTATATAACTTCACATGTAGATAAGTAATGCCATACTTCACATCATCAACTACATAACTAGCTACATAACTTCAAGTAGTTGCCAATAAGGCCATGCTCATAATATTGCATAAAGTAACGCCGACAAGGCCACATCAATTGAAAGTAAAACACATAACAATCAAAATAATATCGAAGTATAATTAATATCAAATTAAGGAAAACGGGGCAGCATACCTTCATACCCATATCCACACTTCAATTCAATGCCAATCCAACCAATTGAACATCACAAGGCCCTTACCCATGTCCATGAACAATAATTCAAAGCAATAACCATAAAACTCAATGAATCTACATCAATTCAATCTAGGTTTAACAATATAATATCAATTATATATCAATTGACCACAATTCTTATATCATTAGAAAGCCCATAAGAAACTACACAACAATTCATCAATATAAGCTTAATATCAAGTAACCCAATAAGTAGTCAAAACTAGGGTTCATCAATTTACATGGGTTCATAGGTAATTTAATTTGAAATCATCAATACAATATCAATTAGATCATAATTGCATGTTTAGAAATCATTTATGCAAGAACCAATGATAGAATCCCGAAATTGGACAATTCACTTTAGAAAACTTGGTAAAACACTTTGAGGATTGGGCTCCTTGATGAAATAAGTGTCAAGGATCAAAATCCATACCTCAAGGATGATAATGCTTCACATTAATGACGAATTTCCACTCAATAACCCCTCACCAAGCTGCCTCTTCAATGGAGTCTTCAATGAAGGTTTTGGGATTTCTAAGAGACTTTGGGTTTTGATTTTAGAAGAATAATGAAGTCTCTAGGGTCTTAACCACTTAAATAGTTAATTAAAATACCCATAAGACCCCTAAACAACCTCCTAAACTCTTATTTAGACATGGGGTGAATTTACAAGTTCACCCCTAACTTGGCAGAAAAATCTGCGCGGGAGACTTGGCTTGCGACGACTGCCTTGTGACGGGGCGTCACGGCAGACACGGGCCGTCATGGACCTCCGTTGCAAGCTCCAGTAGCTTGCCAAGGGTTCCCCCTACACCCTTGGACAAGGCCCCAACAACGAATCCCTTGTGACGGGTCGTCACAGCCATGACTGGCCGTTGACTGCTTCGTCGCCAAGGCTGCCTGGGACAGCCTGCCATCAGGTTTTGGGTCCTTTCCTCAAGGACCCTTTGATGGTCCTTGGGGATTATTTCCCGGATGTTTCCAACCCAAATACGACCATATATAAGTTTAACACCTCTCACATTAAATTCATCCAAAATGAACATGTAAAACTTGATGAAATTCGCCTAGACGTACAAGGTCGACTCAAGGAATATCTTTCGAATGCCTTGGACGTTCTTGGTCGTTTGACCTCCAAACTTCACGAAACTTTAACCACTGCCTATACATACTATAATAACTCTATTAAGAAACCTTTAAACACCATTAAAAATACATAAACACATAGAACCATATAAGAGACAATTAGGTGACTTAGTCGTCAAACGTCTTAGTCGTCCCTTGACGTTTGACTTCCAACACCTCTAATATTTTAGCTACTGCCTATATACAACATATTAAACATATTTAGGACCTTAGAACACTAATACCAACATGTTAGGATCTAGAGCACCTAAGCTATTTTTGAGGTCTTACAATCTCCCCCACTTGGACAACATTCGTCCTCGAATGACACTTTCCACTCTCCGAACACTTCCAAGATTAGAGATTCAACTAGCAGCACATAACCAAGCCACATAACACATTATCTAAGAATAAATGATCAATTTCACATAATCAAGAGATTCACAACACAACTAGAAACTAGAAGACAATTCTATAACTCGTTATGCTACAAAACTCACATGCTTCAATCCTATTAGCGAAAACTCAGTTTATATTCAACATCATACTCATATACATAAGTTCTAACCTCATAACAAGAATTATAGACCAAATAATCAAATAGTCATTTTCTCAAAAAATTTACAGTGAACAGTTCATAAGGAAACAGTGATTTTATCAATTTTCCGAAAATGCAATTTTTAGGCAATCCTCTATATAGACATGCTAGAATGCAAGATAACATCATGTAAACACATCATACAACATGCTCAAAGTTTCATAAATCACACAATGCAAGAAGTAAATGAAATTCAATTTCAACCAAACTCCTTAACACCATGCACATGTAACAAATCAAGGAATTCTATCCCATCTACAAACCATACTCCCCCACTTAGAAGGAACTCATACTATCGAAAGAGAAACAAGAACTTACCAACATCATCAAAACCATCACCCGGCTTCTCAATTCTAGTCCGGAGTGCATAGAAACGCTTCTTAGTTGGAGCATCTTCCTTTGGAACACTAGGGTCAACCCTCTTGCCCTCCTTCCTAGAAGCAATGTTTGGACAATCTCTCACTTTGTGCCCATCCTTTCCACATCCAAAGCAACTACCGGTACCCAATAAACACTCACCATAATGTCTCTTACCACAAGTGGCACATAAAGGTTTGTCATTGCTAGAACCACCTCTCTTCTCAAACTTCTTCTTAGGAACACTAGGTCCATCTTGAGTTTGAACCCCCTTTTTGAACCTAGGTTGCACTTGGTCACTAGCAACACACCTTTTCAAGTTCCTTGACATCCTCCTAATTTTAGACTCTTCAATCGATTGTGTATACACCATGAGTCTAGCCAAAGTCATATTATCATGCAACATAGCCGTACGGCATTCCTCCTTCACTAAATTGGCTACACCAGTCAGAAAGCGACTCATTTCATCCCTTGAATTAGTCACTAGGGAAGGTGCATACCTAGACAAAGTCGAGAATTTCAAAGAGTACTCCTCAACACTCATATTTCCTTGCTTGAGATTGATAAATTATTCTACTTTCTCTTCCCTCTTCTCACGGGGAAAGTACTTGCCAAGAAAAGCTTCCTTGAATGCTTCCCACTCAATAGGACCCGACTCCGCCGGTCTATTGTCCTTCCAATGAGTGTACCAAATTTGAGACACATCTCTCAATTGATAAGAATCCAACTCCGCCTTGTCCCTAGATGTAACCCCCATAGCACTCAAAACTTTGTACACACCATCAAGGAATTCTTGGGGATCCTCATTCACCTTAGAGCCAAGAAAGATTGGAGGATTCAACCTCACAAAGTCTCTCAACCTAGATGACATATTGCTCTCCATAGCATTAACCCTAGGCATCATGTTAAAGTTAGCTTGAGCCGTTACGGCTTGGGCTAAAGCAAGCAAAGCCTCTCCAATCACCCTATTAGACAATTTCTGCACCTCATCATCTCCTCCTACATTAGGAGCATGATCACCTTGGGGAGTCACTCCATCACCTTGCCCATCTTGGACACCTTGCTCATCTTGAGCAACTTTCTCAACTTTCTCAACTTGAGGAACCTCCTCATTCACCCTCTCCTCTTCCAATCTTCTAGCGGTCATCCTTCAAGTATTCATCTCCTAGCAAACACAAGGAAACTCATAAGAAGGATAATCATAACATTTACTCTACCGCACGATATAGGGGTAGGAAAGAAGGGAAACTCTATCGTCCTATAGTCTCTCGCCCATAGATGTGTCGCGATTCACACCGATGGTCAAGACTCTACTAGACGTGACTTGCTGAGACTTTTTGATACCTAATACTACTTTCACCAATCCTATGCTCTGATACCAACTTTGTCACAACCCGAAACCATACCCTAGAAGATAGGGTGCAATCTCGGATTGCGACCGGTGTCGTTGAACTCTCAGAGTTCTAAGACAAGCCTCATTCATATCAGTCATCGCATATACATAGTGAAAAGTAGTGCGGAATTAAAACTTTTCACAAAACATAATATAGTCTTAAAAACCCTATCATATAGAAATACTAAGTCTCAATCTCATCATCTTAAGACACAAGAGTACTTTAATACGAAAATAGAAATAACATAGTCTTATTACAATACTTCATAAAAGAAACATAAGATGACATATATGCCCTCGATACAAATGAGGACATACTTCAATTCTTCTACTCGGACAGTTCGTCTAAGCCCAAGTCTTCTTCTTCAAAAGCTCCTTACCTACCAAGGACTATAGATAGAAAATAAAGCATGGAATTAGTACAACCACATGTACTAAGTATGGCTATATGCATAAAATCTTGAAAACGGACTTTATTGGAAATGTGCATCTTTTCATTTAGAAATCATAGATTAAACATAAGAACATCATTTAGCAATTAAGAAGCACATAAGATAACATTTAATCAAAAATAACATTTTAAAGCTAACTTTACATTGAGTTCACTTCACTGTACAGTGAAGTCCAAACCTTCCCTTTTAACATCTTCTAGCATGTAATTCCCTCACTTAAAGTCATCCTAAGATTCACTGAAGTCATACAAAGAGAGACCGCCCATACACCCTCTCTAGATGTGCCTAAACGACCCTTAAGATTACCTACAATGAGTCACATACATACTTAGAAAACAATCATAAACATCAAGGTAAGATTCATCTACCAAAGGTCAATTCCAAGGTTCACTTGAGTGAGTATGGGGAGACCACCCATACAATCACTATCACACACACACAAGATATCCTATAGACTACCTATAATAGAATCATTCTCACTAAACACACCAACACTTAGATTAGAAGACATTCTCCTTCCAAAGCCTATCAAAAGACCTACTTAAGTAAATCAAGAAGATAAAGTCCATAGTACAATGACCTCTCCAAGATAACCTAAATAGTCCTTAAGACTTCCTAAGGTTTAGATCATGTCAACAAGATTAACCAACTTCCCTAACTAGAGTCATCCTCAAGACATCCAAAGATAAGACATGAAGAGACCATACTTTCATGCCCTCCTCATACTTTAGCTAAGGAATGCTTAAGTCACTTTAGATTAGGTACTCAACCATTTACATAGTTACTACATAGGTCATTAGTTTATTAGTTCATTAAGACTTATACATCACCTAAGACACTCACATAAAGCATCACATAAGACACTCACATAATGGATCACATAATGGTCTTTGGACAAGAACTAGGAACTCCACATAACACCTTCAAAGTCTATTGTGCAATGTCTAGGTAGCATCCCATACCACCACCTAAACCTCATAAACTTATCTAATGCTAATAGGTATTCCACATGATGAGAATAGGCAATAACCGACATAGGCCACGGTAGCAAGATATGGAATCCGAAGTTCTATCCTACTTCGATGAGGTTATTCTACTTGCCAATGGTAGAACTTGGACACATCCCATGTAGGCACATGGTTAAGGAATATGAAGAGCTTAATAAGCATTCAGTCTGTTCTTTAACTGAATCCAGTTAACCCTACTCATACTCACTCGGTGCTAGCCTTTGTTCTCATAGATTAGTTCACATTAAGGTTCATATAAATAGGTCCTTATCTAGTTCATGACCCCCTTTACATTCACCCTACCAAAGCAAGTTCCACTAGGGCATATCTCACTTTAGCGACAAGAAGATCATAGCGATTTTCCTAAGGTATGATATGATGCCGTTCCAGCCAACCATCCGTAAGTCCATCACTCATAACATGAAGGATACAATTACGGCTAACTACCTCACAATTCATAACCTCGCCACTAGGTTCAAGGTTCCACATAAATTGACCTTCTTATCCTTAAGGTCCCACTTATATTATTATTTAAGACTAAGAGTTTTAACACCCTATATCAAGACATCACATATCCATAATCATATATACATCAAGTAAGAGATACAAGTCAACCAACACAAGACATCACATACTTTACCTTTAACCCATTATACAGGTCATTCTAGAAACATTTCTAAAACAACCTAACATCTTCAAGTAATCCTATATATCACCATAACATCATTAATATACTCCACATAGACTCATAAATTCAAGTAGGAATAACCAAGACTTAACCCTAACACTATACTCATAATGTCAAGTCAAAGTCTAACATGATCACTTAAGGCAACATAACTAGAAGAATACATACATGACTATATAACTTCACATGTAGATAAGTAATGCCATACTTTACATCATCAACTACACAACTAGCCACATAACTTCAAGTAGTTGCTAATAAGGCCGTGCTCATAATATTGCATAAAGTAACGCCGACAAGGCCACATCAATTGCAAGTAAAACACATATCACCGCCACCATAAGTGGACCATACCAATCACAATAATATCTAATTATAATTAATATCAAATTAAGGAAAACGGGGCAGCATACCTTCATACCCATATCCACACTTCAATTCAATGCCAATCCAACCAATTCAACATCACAAGGCCCTTACCCATGTCCATGAACAATAATTCAAAGCAATAACCATAAAACTCAATTAATATACATCAATTCAATCTAGGTTTAACAATATAATATCAATTACATATCAATTGAACACAATTCTTATATCATTAGAAAGCCCATAAGAAACTACACAACAATTCATCAATATAAGCTTAATATCAAGTAACCCAATAAGTAGTCAAAACTAGGGTTCATCAATTTACATGGGTTCATAGGTAATTTATGTTGAAATAATCAATACAATATCAATTAGATCATAATTCCATGTATGGAAATCATTTATGCAAGAACCCATGGTAGAATCCCGAAATTGGACAATTCACTTTAGAAAACTTTGTAAAACACTTTGAGGATTGGGCTCCTTGATGAAATAAGTTTCAAGGATCAAAAGCGATACCTCAAGGATGATAATTTTTCACTTTGATGAAGAATTTCCACTCAATAACCCCTCACCAAGCTGCCTCTTCAATGGAGTCTTCAATGAAAGTTTTGGGATTTCTAAGAGACTTTGGATTTTGATTTTAGAAGAATAATGAAGTCTCTAGGGTCTTAACCACTTAAATAGTTAATTAAAATACCCATAAGACCCCTAAACAACCTCCTAAACTCTTATTTAGACATGGGGTGAATTTACAAGTTCACCCCTAACTTGGCAGAAAAAGCTGCGCAGGAGACTTGGCTTACGATGACTGCCTTGTGACGGGGCATCACGGCTGACACAGGCCGTCATGGACCTCCGTTGCAAGCTCTAGTAGCTTGCAAAGGGTTCCCCCTACACCCTTGGACAAGTCCCCCACGACGAATCCCTTGTGACGGGGCGTCACAGCCATGACTGGCCGTTGACTGCTCCGTCGCCAAGGCTGCCTGGGACAGCCTGCCATCAGGTTTTGGGTCCTTTCCTCAAGGACCCTTTGATGGTACTTGGGGATTATTTACGGGACGTTTCCAACGCAAATACGACCATATATAAGTTTAACACCTCTCACATGAATTTCATCCAAAACGAACACGTAAAACTCAACGAAACTCGCCTAGACGTACAAGGTCGACTCAAGGCATATCTTTCGAATGCCTTGGACGTTCTTGGTCGTTTGACCTCCAAACTTCACGAAAATTTAACCAATGCCTATACATACTATAATAACTCTATTAAGAAACCTTAAAACACCATTAAACACACATAAACACATAGAACCACATAAGAGACAATTAGGTGACTTAGTCGTCAAACGTCTTAGTCGTCCCTTGACGTTTGACTTCCAACACCTCTAATATTTTAGCTACTGCCAATATACAACATATTAATCATATTTAGGACCTTAGAACACTAAGACCAACATGTTAGGCTCTAGAGCACCTAAGTTATTTTTGAGGTCTTACATTAAGGTTGATTGGCTGGAACGACATTATATCAATCCTTAGGAAATTCATGATGAACTTTGTTGCCATAGGGAGGTAGCCCTATTGGACCTTTTTTTGTTAGGGTAAATGTAATTGGGTTATGAACTTGATATGGAACCCTTTTGTATGAACCTTAATGTGAATTAATCTATGAGAACGAAGGCTAGCAACGAGTGAGTATGGCAAGGGAAGTAGCTCTAGTTAAAGAATGAGGCTAGAGTACAAAGAAGCCCTTCATATTCCTTAACCATGTGCCTACATGGGATGTGTCTATGTTCTACCACTGGCAAGTATAACAACCTTATCGGAGTAGTATAGAACTCCGGATTCCATCCTTTGCTACCATGGTCTATGTCGGTTATTCCCTATTCTCATCATATGGGATACTTACTAGCATCATCATATGGGATACTTACTAGCATTAGAGAAGTTCTATGAAGTTTAGGTGGTGGTATGGGACGCTATCTAGACATTGCACAATAAGCTTTGAAGATGTTAGTGTGAGTCCCTAGGTATACTCCAAGACCATTACTTGAATGTCCTTATGTGATGAATGTCTCCTAAAGTAAAAAAGTAATGTAATGACTTACGTTAAGAAAGAATGTTATGTAATATTTCGAAATCCCAAGGCATGTTGTAAAACTTAACCTAGGCTCCATAAGGTCTAAATTATTGTTCTAAGTCAAAATTAGGTGGATATAGAGTGGTTAAGGTGTTTAAGAACCAAAATATTCAAGAACGTCCATGACGTCCGGAAAGTTGGCTCATAAGAGGGCTAGTGTGTTTTAATCCGTTTGACTAGTTTTAAGAGTTAGAATCGAACGAAAGTTGGTAGAAATAATTGTAACACATATGAGGGATGTTTCATGATTGAAACGTCCGGGTACGACTCCCCAAGGACCAATCAAGGGCCCTTGAGGAGGACCCTTGTAGATAGGATGCAACACTTACTGACAGTGTAAATCGACGAAGGGGTCGATGGGGCATCGAGGCCACCGTCGTCCCACACTAAGAAATATTCAAGAAGTCTCTTCCTACCTAGCTACTGTTACACACGACGGAAGGTGCGCGACGGGCGTCAATGGCTCGACGGGGCTTCGAGGCCACTGTCGTCCCACACTTAGTTGATTTCTAAGGAACCCTCGCCTGCACAGTCTCTGACAAAGACGACGGAGTCCAGGACGGAGGGAGGGGCTGCCGTCAACCCACTGACGGTCTGTCAGCGGGGTTTCGTTGGTGAGGGTCTGCGAATCCCTGCACATTTTAAGTTACATTCATTTAATTAATTAAGTGGTTTAGGGGGAATTAGGGATTTAAGGAAGACTAATTAAGTTGATATAGTCCCACTATAAATACCCTCAACCCTCATTAGCCTAAACACAACACTTAAAATAAAGTCTCTTCCTTCTCCTACTTTCTCTCTCTATTGGAAGACAGCATTGAAGGTTAGCTTGGGAGGTTAACTGGGGGCTGGTTCAGGACGAATTCACCATCAAAAGGTCATCCAATCTTAAGGTATGGGATCTAATTCACCTTTGAGACTTCTTTCCTCAAAGGGCTCCTTCAAAGGTTTTCCAAAAGTTGAGTTTCATATGGGTTTCATTCAATTACGAATTTTATGTTATGAATTGAGTTGTTCATGTTTTGTTTGGGTTATAATGAGTATATTATCATGTATTGTAACTTGGTTAGAATGAATTGATATGATTTGGTATAGATTGTAGGTCATAACCCTTAACCCATAACCCTAGGCATGATCTTGATATGAATTAGGTTGGGTAATGCAATTGATTCTATTATTGACTAAATCACCCTTAATGGTTGTTATTACATGGATCATGAATACATAAACATGAATTGAAGTCCTTCATGCTAATCCTTGGGTATTGATCTAGGTTAAGAAGATAGGCTTAGATAACATGTTTCTATGTTTTGATTTAGTATTGAATTATGGTGTAGTGACTCTTCAAAATTCATTATCATGTTGGTGGTTGAGTTACATTGGTGTGATTACTCAAATTGGGTCAATCTATGGGTTGATGGTAAGTCCCTTTACGATGAACTATGAAGGAGTGTCGGTAAGTCTTGACTATCTTAATTCTCACTTTAATTATGGTAAATTATCCTCAAGTTATGATGTTGTATTGAAGTATACCTTGTTTAGAGTGATAGGATGGTATGATGATGGAGTTGAAATGTCTTATGTTTTGGTTGTGAGGTTACCTAGGGTGTACATTCCATAAGAATGATAACATGTGATTATGTACCCTATTATGATGTGATATACAAAAGGTTGACCTCACTTATATGAATTGTAAATTAAAGGACTAATTCTCAAACAATTCTTATTGAGCTATGATAACAAATATACGAGGGCTAGGCCCTATGACCTAAGATAAATTTATGATTATAATAAGAGTAAAGGCATTTCAATAAAGGGACCTAGCTTATCACCGAGTGAGCTTGTATGTCAGGGGGTGACACTTTCTTACATAAGGAAAAGTAGGGTTCACGACGGTCCTCACGGGGTGGATAGCCTCATGACCCAATGTAGGGTGTAGAGTTGATATTTCCATGGTTCTTTTGCCCAAGCTCCATAAACTATGTTGCCACCATAGGATACTAGCTAGTGGATCCACCTAGATAGCTACGTTTATGTTAGGTTCTACCTTGGATGGTAGACCACCTTCCGTCGGTGTAAGGTTTTATGACACTGGATTCCACATTAGCTCATGTGGTCTATGTCGGTTAAGGCAAGAGTTCCCTAAACTAAAATAAATGTACGAAGTATAGACTAATTGAAATGACTTGAGGGGTTTGACTTTAGCTTAGGTAGGGGTATGGGACTTTACCTATGCCTTGCACTAGTTTGCCTTGATAGAAGCTTTGAGAAGTTAATATTATATGTATAAATGACGATATGACGTAAATGACTTTGTATGTTGAATGAGATGCTTATGAGTAGGATAATGGTTATCATTGTTAAAGAAAGAATGCTATATGAGATGGAAGACTATGTTATGTGAAGTGAATTGCTAATTATGGTCTTTGGTGGGTTACTTGATTAAGTAGGGTTATGGGGCTTTGCTTGGTCATTGCACTTGGGGCTTCTTAAGGATTATAGTTGGTTGATTTGCTTTGCTATTTATGTGCTTTACTCTTATTCATGTTTGTGATGTTATTACTTGATGATAGAGATATATGAGATTATGGGTTTAAGTATGATGACATGCATATGTTATAATTAACTTGTTAGTATATTCAAGGGAATGGCTTAAATAACATGATTCTCTTAAATGTCCCTTTTTAGCATACTTTGTTGGTATTTGTGCATATGGTCTCATACTTAGTACATGTGGCGTACTAACCCCATTTTCTTCCCTCTTTCCCAAACATTTTAGGTTCCGGTCGTTGATGTTTTATTTGAGGTGATTTGAAGGAAGGCTTGGATATTCTATCATCCAAGTGGTAGGTCCTCATTTCCCCGAGGACGATGCCAATACTCTTTTACGAAGTTTCTTAGTTACTACAACTTTTGTATTGACTCTATTTCTTATTTGAGACAAAGTTGTATAAAGCCTATATGTGGCTTACTTTTATTAATGTAGGGCTATGCCGAATGTTATCGTTCTTGTTTAGATGGTTTATGAGATGAAACGGATTTATGACTCTATTTCTTTATTATATAAATGTGTGAAATAAAAGTAGAAGACTATGTAATCTTCTTATACGAACGAGTCTATGTATACTCGATATTATTACGATTATGCGTATGTAGAGGTCTATGTAAACCTCCGATTAGATGTAGTTAAAAAGTTTTCAATTCTTCCGTATTATTAATCGAAGAATGCAATGATGTAGGACTAAGATGCTTGTCTTAGTCCTCAAAGAGGACGATGACGCCGGTTACGTCTAGGGGGTAAACCCGGATGTTATAAACTTGGTATCAGAGCATGAGGTTGAATATCCTTGATGTTGACGTCTCTCTCAACAACGTCTATGTAGGTTTGTATTCATAATTGTGAAGCGCGCCACACTTATGAATGGGAACTTATGAAGCGCGCCACACTTATGAATCACTCTCATTTTTGGAAATCCATTATTGTGCCCCTAGAGTGTACTTCTTATATGATTTCACCTAAACCTTGTATTTTGGTTATAGAAGATGAATACTCGGAGGAATGCAGCTAGGAGACTTGAGAAGGAGATTGCTAATGAGGGAATTCCTCCCCGTGATGATCCAGTTCCTCCTCTTGAAGAGATTGTTGTTGATGATCAGGCTTCGACCGATCCTGCACCTATGACGGAGGCTCAGATGAGGGCTATTCTTGCTCAAATATGTCAATCCATGACTACTCAAGCTCAACCGCAATGGTGCAAGCCCAATCTATGATTGCCCAAGCCAATCGGGATATTGCACCTAGGGTTCATGAGCAAACTATGGCTTCTCGACTTATGGACTTCACACGGATGAATCCTCCTATCTTCTATGGGTCTAAGGTTGATGAAGACCCTCAAGAATTCATTAATGAGGTTTATAAGATAATATGTGCTATGGGGTTGTCTTCCAATGAGAATGCCGAGTTGGCTTCATACCAACTCGAGGATGTGGCTAGGACTTGGCATGTGCAATGGAGAGATAATATGTCACGACCGGAATCTAGACCCCAGACGAGACCGGCGTCGTTGACCTCTCAGAGGTCGCAGACAAGTCCACTTACGTCATTCTTACTTCATCTAGGTTAATTTTAGCGGACAATTTGAACTTTTTTGTTTTCTTAATTCATGCTAAACATTTTAAACTTAACATCATGGGCGTTCACAAATAAACCATCTAATATAGAGATAATCAAATGAAAGAAATAGTGCAATACTGTAATAAATGCATTATTGCCAAAATGGCACCAATACAGTGTCTGAAATAAAAACGGAAAAAAAACACTAGTGGAACATGCTCCACTAGCTAAAGCCTATATCTAAGCTAGATAGTAACGGTAGACATCCTCGAAAGTATGAGGGCCTACCAAGTCCGGATGAAAGCTCCACATCCGGATAGCTGCAACGTCAACCTGTACGCTCTAGCGTCCACCTGTGCCTGCACCTAAAATTGTAGAGTTGTATAGGGTTAGTACACACTTGTACTAAGTATGGGTATATACAAGCACACACCAAGTACATGCATGACAAAGGATAGCTCTTTCCTAACAACATGATTATGGAAAGTCAAGTCAGTGGACTTGCCAAATTGGGATTAGGAAAGTTAGTGAACTTTCCAAATTTGGATTAGGAAAGTCAGTGAGCTTTCCAAATTTGGATTAGGAAAGTCATGCCATGAGAGTAACATGCATCATCATACTTATCATATTGCACACATCACATAACATCTTACACATAGCACATATCATATAGCATACAGCACGTAACATCTTTTATAACATTCATTCATATGCCATGAGATCTTGGAATCATGGACTTGACATTAAGACTTTCCAAAATAAGGGATCAACATATGGGACCTCAACTATGGAGTCTTCATTAGCAAACACAGAGTATGCTTCATTCACTCATACGTACTTCATTTCATTTCGTTCATAGGCCAGTGTGAACACCAGCTATACCTAGGGTGTAGTTTAAGACTTTCATCGGGTTTGCTGTGCAATGATCAAGAATAACCTAGTGTCATTACCTGAGTCTAGCTTACCTCTTTATTATCCTATCCTAACACCGTTGGTATCATTCATTTCATTATGTGCTTCATTTGAGGTTGGCCTCATTCATTCATTGGGAACTTTAACTTTAACCGACATAGATCATGTGAGCATCATGAAATCCAGTGTCTCCCCCACACCAAAAAGAGGTGGAATCACCGGGCAAGGTGACACAAAACATGCTAGCGTACATGGGAATTTAGCCCCGCCAGATCAATATATTGGCAGTATAGGTTCGAAGACCAGGAGATATAAGGAGACCCATACCCGGCAAACCGGAGAGTCTCATCTCATGAGAGTTACGTGAACCTCTGCCCTTCCCAAAAAAAGGCATCACCGCTCATAGCTAGTCTATCGGTGCTCAGTACAAAGTTCCATTACATTCAACTTATACGTCATGGAAGCTGGCTTCTAGTATGAGGACATCATAGCTCAATAGATGATTTCTCATCTCATCATTAGTATTAAGTGTGTTACTCTCAATATTTTCATTAGAGTGTTCATAGAGACTGGTCTCTTCATTAACTTTACACTCTCATAGGTGAGTACGTTTTGGTAACAATTACTTAGGCTCATTTGAGATTGTTATCATCTTTTACATTAGCCTCATATCATGTTGTCACCACATTCATTAACATTAGCACAATTGCTCTTCATAATTACTCACCCCATTTTACGTGAATGTTCATTTCATCATATGCCAATATACTTGGCCATTTGTGTGTTTCACATTCTTACTTAACCCTTCTAGGGTTTCGTCATTTCATTACATAATAATCATTTCATCGTATGCCAATGCACTTGGCTATTTAGTGTGTTTTACACTCGTACTTAACCCTTCCAGGGTTACTTCATTTCATTACATACATCTTAGATTCACTTATCTTTAAACGTATGCTAGACATATGGCTCTATACATACAAGCCATGAGGATTCATTCATAGTTCGTTAAGTGACTCATATCTTCCTAAGATTATGTAGTACAAGACTTATGTATCTTGTATATATGCCAAGATCTTAATTTCGATCTAAGTAGGTGGCATTATTCTTGAACATTTAATTCACGTATGACTTATGTATCAATACGGAAATTTGGGCAAGGGAACCCAAGTTCGAACCACTTGGACAATACTTACATTTTTCCTTGACTTTATTTTTAGTCTTCATGACATTGGGACCCCAGATCGAGCCCCAACATTAACATTCTATTTTTATTATTCTCCTTGGGTTTTCCCTTTATTTATCCGAAGGGTTGTGGGATCGAACCCCCACAACCCCTTTTATTTTTCACTTAAAACATTATTGTCCCATTTCGCCTAGTCCAAGAGGTTGTGGGATCAAAACCCCACAACCTCTTTTATTTTACTCTTTATTTCGCTGGGAAATTGGGAGGTTGTGGGTTCGAACCCCCGCAGCCTCTTTATTTTATTTGTAATTTCGCTAGGGCTGTGAGGTTGTGGGTTCGAACCCCCACAACCTCCTTATTTTTATTTTTAATTAAAATTGACTTAGCTAGGCGTTTGGCAGTGAGATTGTGGGATCGATCCCCCACAGCCCCACTTTATTTTCTTAATTATTTCGCCCTTCACCTTTCCAGCCTTGAGGTCATGGGTTCGATTCCCACGCCTCACATTTTCTTTTCTTTAATTTTTCTTCTTTCATTCGCTGCCTGGAGGTCATGGGTTCGATTCCCACGCCTCCCATTTTATATCTTTAAATTGTTGCTCTCTCCTTTCTCAACCAGCAGACCCTAGTTCGAATCCCCCTAGCCCCTTTCTTTTTTTTTTTTGCGAATTTAAATTGCCACACGGGTGAGGTCACAGGTTCGAATCCTGGTGTCCTCACCCCTTTAAAATTCATTAAGTTTCCAGATTTCTTCATTACAGTTTAGCCTAAACTAAAATTGTATTTTTGGCTGGAACTTTATCATCTTATTAACTTATTTTCACCAATATTTTCACTTGAAAACTTAGGACAATTCATGGATCGTTTGTTACTTTTTGGGGGAGTATTTCATGGATTCGTTTAGCCAAAATGTTGACACTCAAATCAGCCCCATCTCCATTTTATTGAACATCACGATTACATAAGTTTACACGCATAAAATGATAACCAAAAACAATATCAAACTTGAAGCCATAAATCGAAACCTCATTCGAGTACATTCACAGTAACATTTTGCACGTATACACACACTTGTACAAACTTTCGAATACATGGTTGTCTTTCCTACGATTTCAAGTATACAAACAAAATCATGTTCATCACGAAATCATAACATACCTAAATCTATCAGCAATCATACCCAACCTACGACTCATTGGGAGCTAGTGACAGGGGCATGCAAAAGGGGAAACAATCCTAGTTTTCTAATGAACAATATGAACCTTAAAGTGTCTCTTGGGAAAGGGAACAAGAGAGAAGAAAACCCATACCTTATTTTGACGTTCAAAAATTGAATTTTCTGCCCAAAAAATCTCCAAAACTCACGTCTAAGCCAAGTTCTCAACACAAAACTTTCGACGGAAAAAAAAAACCCTCTCTTTGCCTAACGTTCTTACTTATCTTGTTTTCTTATATTCTAGTGTGAGTTCTTCAAGTGTGAAGAACTCTAGTAATTTTTCTGTTCTTCTAGTTGTTTTGGCAGAGAGTAATCGTGAAAACAAATGGAGAAACGTGAGAGATATGAGCGTGAGAGAGAGTTAAAAGAGGTGAAGTAGTTTAGACTTAGTTAACTAGGAGACTGAGTCATAAAAACATATTAATTAATGAATAACTAATAATTAATAATAAAATCTGATTTCCCTTTTTAAATCAGCCATTAATTATTAATTTATTAAATTAATTCACCAATAAAAAAATCATATTAAATCATTGCTCCCACCTAGGTTCGAACCTGGGTGGAGCAAGACTTAACTTCAAGAGCTCCATTTCGTCTCTCTCTCCCAAATTTGCCCCTACACCTTATTAAATAATTAATTAATTATATATTTAGGGTAATTACGATACTACCCTTAGCCTGGTAAAAGGCCATTTTACCCCTAGACCCTCAAAACTTAAGATTTCCTCTTTTTAAGTCCGGTAAAGACTCCTTCGAGTAAATCTTCATATTCGAGAGCCCTACATGGTTTGTCCCAACCTTTACAAGCTCAACTAACTCCCCAAGTTAGTTGGCTTGGCTGTAGCAAGGGTTCCGAGGTCTAGTTCTACGCGCATCAATCCGAGTGAACCCTGGTCTAGTCGTAGGCATTCTTGACACATTAAGCATTTCTTATCTTATTCATTTTTAGGGTTGTTACATAATAGGCCACTTCAAGGTGGTCCAGTGACTTGGGAGATATTCAAGAGGGCTTTCCTTGATCGGTTCTTCCCTAGAGAGATGAGAGAAGTTAAGGTGGTAGAATTCATCAACCTCCGCCAAGGAGGTATTACTCCTTGAAGTTCATTCAGTTGGCCAATATATTCTCCTTCCTTGGTCTCCGATCCTAGAGAAGAGATTAATCGATTTGTGATGGGTGTATCGGATGACTTGCAAGAAGAATGTCATTCAGCTATGCTTCATGATAATATGAATATTGGTCGTCTTATGGTGCATGCTAAAAGGGTAGAGGTGGCTAGAGCAAAAAGGAAAGATAGGGATTCAAAAAGGACAAGGTCTTTTGAGGGTGGAGCTATGAAAGATAGGCTTTGGATTCAAGATAAGTCTAGATTCAAGAAAAGGTTCTCAAATTAAGTTCCATCCAAATTTCCCAAGGCTAAGGATGAGAAGTCCCCTAGGCTAAGAGTTCAAAAAGGGAAGAGTGGAAATTCGTTTAATGAGAAGCCACCTTGCAAGGAATGTGGGAAGAAGCATTTTGGTGCTTGCCTCTTCGGGTCGGACAAATGCTTTGGTTGTGGAAAGATTGATCACAAGGTGCGATATTGTCCTAAAATGCTAAGGGGCAAGAGAAGGGTGGACAGTCAAGTGGTTCTAGTGATGCTCCCAAAAAGAACTGCTTCTATACTCTTCGTACTAGGGATGACCAAGAGGCCTCTCCCGATGTAGTGACCGGTATGTTACAAATCTTTGATATTGATGTGTATGCTTTGCTTGATCCGGGTGCTACTTTGTCTTTTATTACTCCTTTAGTAGCTAAAAAGTTCAATACTTTACCCGATGTTTTGTATGACCCTTTTGTGGTGTCTACTCCGATGGGCGAGTAAATCGTAGCAAAAAGAGTCTATCGAAATTGTCCTATTACTTTGCCCAACAGAATTTCTCATGTAGATACACTACAAGAAATTTAACTTTTTACGACCATTTCTTAGCGAAAGAAAATAAATCTGGTCGTTATAAGTATACCTATAACGATCAATTTTTTTTCGTATCGTTAAAACTTATTTTTTGCTAAATTAATACAAACAAATAATATTTTATCTTTAAAGAACATATTATCCGGTTGTTATTGCCCTAATTTTCTCACGTTACCTTTTCCATTTTCCTTAACCCCTCCTCCCCTCAAAAATAAAATATTAGCAGTTGAATAAAATTCATTAGATCTTAGGGTTTCAATCTAGATCGGTTCTTCTTATCGCTATAGAAGAATCTCTAATCTTGCAAATTTCTTCTCAATTATGCTTGCGATAAAGAAGAAGCTAATGAATAAGCAGATACAAATTATCCTATTTCTTACTAGATTCGCACGAGATTGATCACTCCATCAGGTATTTTGTTATGATCTTGGCTTTGTTAAGTGACCAATCTAGGGTTTTATTTATGTTTGTATTGGAGACACATCTCGATTTATGCTTTCTTTTCGTTCAATTGGAGATTGTTATATGATTAAACAAATTTTAAGTTCCGAGAGATGAAAATTTTGTTTGAAACCTCTTTCTGCATCAACTGTAGATTCTTACGAGGTAAGATTCAAAATTTACCTTTTATAGGTTAATTTCAGTTCAAATTAAGAGGGTAATGATTAATGATCATAGTTCTTAGGTCTATGGACAATTGCATTATTGATTTCAATTATCTAAATTTGGGATTAAAAAAGAAGAACTTGTGGATTGTGTATTTCAATGTGCAATCTGCATATTTTCTTCTCTATTTATTCCACTTCTTTTTTTTTGTTATTCTTGTTTACATTAAAAGTTAGAGATTAGAGGAATAAAGTACCCCATCTGAAAATTCGATAGTTATATTGATGGTGGAAGTTTAACTGTGATATGTATTTTGTTGGGTGCTATCCAGGTATGTTTATTGAGTTTTAGGGATCTGCTTGAAAATTTGGCAGTGCTTCAGTGAATTATTATGCTTCTAGTTCATAATTTCTTGGAACAAATTATATGATTGTTTGTAATGTTTTATTAATTTTCTTATGTCATGTTAATCAAATTAGATTGAACCATCTTGAAATATTTTAGGATAACAGAATATAGCATAGAGTTCGATATACTGTCCTTGAACTCCGTCTAGTTAACGTTCCTCATTTCAAACAATAGTCAAAACTAATGTATATCAACTCACATTAAAATTAAAGACAAAAAAAGAAAGAATTTATGATAGAAAATTCATACAAGAGTAGTTACTACTCTGATTTTTAGCTAACATTTTGTTGCTTCACTTCCTTCTCACTTTATTCGTTGTCCGAGAAAATGTCATCAATACTAAATGAGCTATTACTAGAGAATGTTAGAGTTGATTTCACTCTCGGAGCAAATATAGACTCTGTCTAATTGTTGAGGATCTGAAATACTCTCCTCTTATAAGACATTTCTATGCTATTAGGATTTGCACAACTAAATCCAAAAAGTAGCAATTGTTTCATATTTTCCTCTTAGAAGTCATCATTAAGCCTTTTGTCTTTTGCGTCATTAATTCTACCTTCAGTGTACAGTCTCCAAACCCAATCAACCAAATTCACCATTTCATGACCACTCATTTTTCCTTTATTTAGTCTCCTCCCGCCAAACACATCTAGTATAACCACATAGTAGCTGAAAACATCAGTTTTCTCCGTTGCTTTTCTGTATATAAGGTACGCAGGAGAAAGATATCTTATTGTTCTAGTTGTAAGTGTCAAGACCAGACTCTTGTCATGATCCATATGTTTAGCCAGCCCAAAATTGTCACTCCTCGCATTGTTTCTCCCATCAAGCACAATATTGCTGGCTTTTTCTCTCACATTCTTGATCTAAATAAGTCAAAATAGACACCAAACCAACTTAGTGCTCCCTTTAGAAGTAGCAGCAAACCCTGCACATTTAAACACATTTAGATAAATAAGACTGTACATAAATTATTATATACAAAAGACTAAGTCAATGATAACAATGAAAATTATTTTTTAAGCTTTGAACTAGACTAACTCT
Organism: Solanum sitiens; assembly: GCA_016801875.1. NCBI lineage: Eukaryota > Viridiplantae > Streptophyta > Magnoliopsida > Solanales > Solanaceae > Solanum > Solanum sitiens. Next base: position 123,493 of record JABWTJ010000064.1, on the reverse strand, counting down.
TGAGTACAGACAATTTCTTCTCCTCACTCTTGTAACCAATCCAAGAACAAATTAGATTCTTATGTTTTAGATCTACACTAGCTAATTTTAAACATGTAGTCTTGATTGGAATAAAGCTATAAATATCAAGATCAACATGGTTATTTTTTAAATAACTATCCAACATTTTAAATGATTTTGTTTCCAGAACTAGAATAATTTGTATGAACAAGATATAGAAAAAACCTTGAATATACACATTGGAATTCGAAAGAAGTGGTTAGCTGTAATGGAGATATAGGGTATCTTCTATATTTATTTTATCACAATCTCTTTTAGAGAAATTTTGTTTAGTTTTAATGGTGTTTCTCACGTCCTTATTTATTTTCCTAATGTGATCATTCTTTATCTTTTTGTTTTGTGTGTTCAAGTTAAATTTAAATAAATAGATTTATTCTAGATAAAGAAATAGAAGGAGAATAGTTGTTAGTGGTAAGTGGTAACCTTTAGAAAGGCAAATGACGTTTCTAATTCTGATTTCTTGGCAGTACATGAATCAACTCGTGACACATTAGCTCTTGTACAACAGAGGTCTCTGGTTGTTAAGGTAAGCATTCTATTTTCCAATGGGTATTTTTGGTGCTTGACTTATTATATAAGTTGATTGTATCGCATCTTTTATACCATATGGTGTTTAATGGAAATATAGCTTGCTGTTAATAGTACGTGTAGGGAGAGATTGAGTGATGTGGTGGGGGGGGGGAGATGGGGTATGCAGGGCAGCAGGTTGTTTGTGGATTGAGAGCTAATGTGTTAAAAACATTGATTTCTATGAAGGATATTTCAACTTCAGAACCTGTTTGCGTGACAGGATTATTTTTGTTAAAGATAAAAAATGTTACCATTTCAAATGTAAGATTTTCATGAAAACATTTCTGCACCAAGGTATAACCAATAAGTGATATCCTTTTTCACTTTGACTACACTTCACCCGCTAGTTCCATCGTTTTTCACTTTTATCATTTCTTTCAGTACTATTACGATGTTATTCCTTTTATTTACTCTCATTGCTAAAAGTTTTTGTTCTTTTTTCACAGAGGGGAAACACATGAAAGATGGAGTGATTGGGTCTACCTTGTTTGTCACTTTCTACTAAAATAGAGGATTCTGAAGTTATGTGGGTATCTATCTACTGGGAAGTTCATGTCGGGTGTTTGAAGTTTACTTTTGTGCAATCTACAGTAGAATTATAATTAACAATCATGTTTATATAGAAATTGATTATGTTACATCATTTTTTTATATATTATATGTGAAATTTATTTTATAAGATGAGTTAGAATTTGATTGTTATATCAACCAATGAAATCTTTAATATTGGGAATGCGAAATAGTTAAATAGGAATTAGCGAAGGAAAACATTATTGCTAAAAATAATTTAACGTCTGGAATTTTTGTTGTCGCTAAAGCATTTATAATGACCGAATTTCAAATACGATCGTTAACTTTTAACGACAAAGCTTTTAACGACCGGTGACGACTGGATTTATTCTGATCGCTATAGACTTTTAACGTCCGGATTTAGACTTTTAACGACAAGATTTGCTTACGCTAAATGTTGTTTTTCTTGTAGCGATCTAGTTGAACTAGATATGCTTGATTTTGATGTCATTTTGGGTATGGATTGGTTGCATGCTAGTTTCGCTTCTATTGATTGTAGGACTAGAGTTGTGAGGTTTAGTCTCCCAAATGAACCTGTTATTGAGTGGAAGGGTGGGAATTCTATTCCTAGAGGTAGCTTCATATCTTGTCTAAAATCATGTAAAATGATCTCAAAGGGGTGTCTTTATCACATTGTTAGAGTCCAAGATTTGGATTCCGAAATTCCTCCTATTGAGTCAGACCCCATAGTGAGTGAATTTCCGAAGGTTTTTCATAATGACCTTCCCGGTATTCCTCCCGAACGGGAAGCTGATTTTGGTATCGATTTGCTACCGGGAACAAACCCTATTTCTATTTCTCCTTATCGAATGGCTCTGACCGAATTGAAGGAGTTGAAGGCACAAGTTAAGGATTTGCTAGACAAGGGCTTTATAAGGCCTAGCATTTCTCCATGGGGTACTCCGGTCTTGTTTGTGAAGAAGAAAGACGGGTCCTTGAGAATGTGTATTGATTACCGTCAACTTAATAAGGTTACTATTAAGAACAAGTATCCTCTTCCTCGGATTGACGATTTATTTGATCAACTCCAAGAAGCGAGATACTTTTCAAAGATAGATTTGAGGTCGGGATATCACCAACTCAGAGTGAGAAATGAAGATATTCCAAAGATGGCTTTTCAGACTCGGTATGGACACTATGAGTTCGTGGTTATGTCTTTTGGCCTCACAAATGCTCCGACGGCATTTATGGACCTAATGAATAGGGTGTTTTGAAACTATCTTGACTCATTCGTTATTGTGTTTATTGATGATATCTTAGTGTATTCGAAGAATGAGGTTGATCACATGGGTCATTTAAGGGTAGTATTGCAAACCCTTAAAGAGCAACAATTGTTCGCCAAATATAGCAAATGTGAGTTTTGGTTGAGGTCGGTGGCGTTTCTTGGGCACATCATCTCTAGTGAGGGAGTTGAGGTAGACCCAAGGAAGACAGATGCGGTGAGAAATTGGCCTAGACCTTTGACTCCGTCAGACATTAGGAGTTTCTTGGGTCTAGCAGGCTATTATCAAAGATTTGTGGATGGTTTTTCATCCATTGCATCTCCTTTGACTACATTGACTAAAAAAGGTAAGAAGTTTCAGTGGTCGGAGGCTTGGGAAAAGAGTTTCCAATTATTGAAGGATAGACTTACTTCGGCTTCGGTGTTGACACTACCACAAGGTACAAAGGTCTTTGTTGTGTATTGTGATGCATCTCGTATAGGTTTGGGGTGTGTGCTTATGCAAAATTGGAAGGTGATTGCCTATGCTTCGAGGCAGCTGAAGGTGCACGAAAGAAACTATACCACTCATGACCTTGAGTTAGCGGCCGTGGTGTTTGCTTTGAAAATATGGAGGCATTACTTGTATGGTGTTCATGTTGATGTTTTCACCGATCATAAGAGCCTCCAATATGTGTTTACTCAAAGAGAGTTGAATCTCCGGCAAAGAAGGTGGTTAGAATTATTGAAAGATTATGATATGAGTGTCTTGTATCATCCCAGCAAGGCCAATGTGGTTGCGGATGCCCTAAGTCGTATGACTATGGGTAGTGTGTCGCATATGGATAAAGCCAAGAAAGGACTAGTGAAAGATGTTAATAGGTTGGCTAGATTGGGGTTGCGATTGGAAAGTTCTCCAAATGGTGGTGCTACGGTTCATCATAGCTCTGAGTCATCATTGGTAGTTGAGGTAAAATCCAAACAACACCTTGATCAACTATTGATGGAGTTGAAAGAATCGGTTCTTGGCAAGTTGAATGAGTCTTTCTCCTTAGGGGGGGATAATGTGTTGAGGTACCAAGGGAGATTGTGTGTTCCCGATGTGGATGGATTGAGGGATCGAATCCTTGACGAAGCCCATGGATCTCACTACTCCATCCATCTGGGTTCGACAAAGATGTACCATGACTTTCGAGAGGTATATTGGTGGGAAGGCTTCAAGAAGGACATAGCGGAATTTGTTAGTAGGTGTCCAAATTCCCAACAAGTGAAGGCGGAACATCAAAAGCCGGGTGGCTTACTACAAGAGATCCAAATTCCTACTTGGAAGTGGGAAGACATTAATATGGATTTTGTGGTAGCGTTGCCTCGGACTCAAAAGTCATATGATTCTATATGGGTGATTGTTGATAGATTGACTAAGTCCGCACATTTTATTCCCGTCAAGTCTACGTTTTAGGCGGAGGATTATGCAAAGATCTTAATAGATGAGATTGTGTGTCTCCATGGTATTCCGTTATCCATTATTTTGCATCGGGGTGCACAATTCATATCTTGATTTTGGAGGTCATTTCAAGAAGGTTTGGGAACTAAGGTGAAATTGAGTACCGCTTTTCATCCTCAAACGGATGGTCAAGCGGAACGCACTATTCAAACCCTTGAGAATATGCTTAGAGATTGCATGATTGATTTTAAGGGAAGTTGGGATAAGCATTTGCCGTTGGTGGAGTTTGCTTATAATAATAGCTTTCATTCATCCATCTCCATGTCTCCCTATGACGCCTTGTATGGTAGGAGGTGTAGGTCTCCTATAGGGTGGTTTGAAATTGGTGAGCCATCTATTATTGGTCCCGATTTGATTTATCGGACCTTGGATAATGTGCATATCATAAGGAATCGATTACAAACAGCCTATAGTCGACAAAAGTCCTATGCCAACAAAAGGAGAAAGGAATTGGAGTTTGAAGAGGGGGATAAGGTGTATTTGAAAATTTCACCTTTGAAGGGGGTGGTTAGATTTGGCAACAAAGGAAAGTTGAGTCCCCATTACGTGGGCCCATATGATATTTTGGAAAGGGTTGGTATGGTTGCCAATCGCTTGAAACTACCTAATGATTTAGTTTTTGTTCATCCGATTTTCCATGTCTCTATGTTGAAGAAGTGTGTCGGGGATCCCGAGTCTATTCTTCCTATTGAAGGCCTTGGAGTCAAGGATAACCTCTCTTATGAGGAGGTTCCGGTTCAAATCCTTGATAGGCAAGTGAAAAGGTTTAGGAACAAAGAGGTGGTTTCCGTAAAAGTGTTATGGAAGACCCACCTAGTTGACGGTGCAACATGGGAGGCCGAGGCCGACATGATGACCCGTTATCCCCATCTTTTTTATGTTTAAGGTTAGTCATTCTTTCTAATAATATAATTATGGCAAGGAATTGTGATTTCTTGATTTTTAAGTTATGTTTTGCAAAAATTTCAAATTTTTTTGAAACTTGATAGTGACAATACAGTGAGGTCACTATAAGATGATCTTGGAAGCTTGAAATTATCTTGCTTGTTGCATATTTGAGTTAAGTCATGTATTGTGATATTGTGAGTCCTTGAGGATATTATACGAAGCATAATGATAAGATGAACTTTGTGCAAATTGACCTGTGTAACGAATGATGAACTCATGTGTGTTGTGAGAAGGAGGTACCTCATGATGAAACTTTGAGCCTATGTGTGATAAATTGAGCTTTGAAGTTTGCCTTATTGAAATGATGTGATTCATTCTAATTTGATATTGTGAATTGGTTGAGCTGATAGTCTTGAGTCTATTCCTCCCTTTAAAGGAGTGTCTAGTGTCATTCGGGGACGAATGTTCCCAAGGGGGGGATAATGTAATATTTCGAAATCCCAAGGCATGCTGTAGAACTTAACCTAGGCTCCATAAGATCTAAATCATTGTTCTAAGTCAAAATTAGGTGTATATAGAGTGGTTAAGGTGCTTAAGAACCAAAATATTCAAGAACGTCCATGACGTCCGGAAAGTTGGCTCATAAGAGGGCTAGTGTGTTTTAATCCGTTTGACTAGTTTTAAGAGTTGGAATCGAACGAAAGTTGGTAGAAATAAGTGTAACACATATGAGGGATGTTTCATGATAGAAACGTCCAGGTACGACTCCCCAATGACCAATCAAGGGCCCTTGAGGATGACCCTTGTAGCTAGGATGCAACACTGCCTGACAGTGTGCATCGACGAAGGGGTCAACGGGGTGTCAGTGGCTCGACTGGGCATTGAGGCTGTCACGACCGGAATCTAGATCCCAGACGAGACCGGCGTCGTTGACCTCTCAGAGGTCGCAGACAAGCCTACTTACGTCATTCTTACTTCATCTAGGTTAATTTTAGCGGAAATATTTGAAACTTTTATCATACTTATAAAAGCATTCTTATTAATACGTAATTGTTCACCATCAACCATCTAACATTAAGAGATAAGAAACTGAAAGAAATAGTTCAATTCATATAAAGCGTATAATTGCCAAAATGGCACCAATACATAGTCTGAATAAAATAGGAAAGAAACGCTAGTGGAACATACTCCACTAGGTCAACTGTAAAACTAAGCTAGAATATAAAACAGTAGCATCCTCAAAATCATGAGGACCTACCAAAACTGGATGAATGCTGGACGTCCGGATAACTGGAGCGATGATCCTGTAGCTCTATCGTCCACCTGTGCCTGCACCTAAAATAGTAGAGTTTGTATAGGGTTAGTACACACTTGTACTAAGTATGGGTATATGCAAGCACACACCAAAGACATGCATGAGAAAGAATAGCTCTTTCCTAACAACATGATTTTTGGAAGTCAAGTCAGTGGACTTGCCAAATTGAGATTAGGAAAGTTTCCAAATTTGGATTAGGAAAGTCAATGAGCTTTCGAAATTTGGATTAGAAAAGTCAGTGGGCTTTCCAGATTTGGAATAGGAAAGTTATGCCATGAGAATAACATACATCATCAAACTTTTCACATTTGCACACAGCACATAACATTTACACATAGCACACATCATATAGAATACAACACCTTTTTCATGTAGAACATAACCTCTTTATTGTCATTCATTCATATGCCATGAGACCTTGGAATCATGGACTTAACATTAAGACCTCCCAACAGATGGGACATCAACTAGGGAGTCTTCATTAGCAAACACAGAGTCTACTTCGTTCATTCATACGTACTCCATTTCATTTCATTCATAGACTAGTGTAAACACCAGCTATACTTAGGATGTAGTTTAAGACTTTCATTAGGTTCGTTGTGCAATGACCAAGAATGACCAAATGTCATTACTTGAATCGAACTCACCTTTTGATTATCCTATCCTAACACCTTTGGTATGATTCATTTCATTATGTGCATCATTTGAGGCTGGCCTCATTCATTCATTGGGAACTTTAACTTTAACCGACATAGTATGTGAGCATCATGAAATCCAGTGTCTCCCCCACACCGAAAAGAGGTGGAATCACCGGCCAAAGTGACCCAAAAACATGCTAGCGTACATGGGAATTTAACCCCGCCAGATCCCCATATTGGCAGTATAGGTTCGAAGACTAGGAGATATAAGGAGACCCATACACAGCAAGCCGGACAGTCTCATCTCATGAGAGTTACGTGAACCTCCGCCCTTCCCAAAAGAAGGCATCACCGCTCATAGCTAGTCTATCGGTGCTCAGTATAAAGTTCCATTACATTCATCTCATACGTCATGGAAGCTGGCTTCTAGTATGAGGATTTCATAGCTCATTAGATGATTTCTCATCTCATCATTCGTATTGAGTGTGTTAAGCTCAATACTCTCATTAGAGTGTTCATAGAGACTGGTCTCTTCATTATCTTACACTCTCATAGGTGAGTACGTATTGGTAACATTTACTTAGGCTCATTTGAGATTGCTCTCATCATTTACATTAGCCTCATATCATGTTGTCACCACATTCATCATCATTAGCACCTTTGCTTTTCATAGTTATTCACCTCTTATTACGTGAATGTTCATTTCATCATATGCCAATGCACTTGGCCATTTGGTGTGTTTCACACCCTTACTTTACCCTTCTAGGGTTTCATTATTTCATTGTTCATTTGATCATTTCATTGTTCATCTCATCATATGCCAATGCACTTGGCCATTTAGTGTATTTACACTCATACTTAACCGTTCTAGGGTTCATCATTTTATTTCATACATCTTAGGTTCACTTACTTTTGAACGTATATTAGACTTATGTGCCTATACATACAAGCCAGGGGGCTTCATTCATAGTTCGTTAAGTGATTCTTATATTCCTAAGATTATGTATTACAAGACTTATGTATCTTGAATATATGCCAAGATCTTGATTTTGATCTACGTAGGTGGCATTATTCTTGGATATTTTGTTCACGTATGACTTATGTATCAATACGGAAGTTTGGGCAAGGCAGCCCAAGTCTTGAGCCAATTGGATATCATTTATATTTTTCATTGATTTTATTCTAACATTCATAACATTATGACTCTAAGTTAAATCACAATATTAACTTTGAAATATTAATTTTCTACTTAACCTTTCTCTTAAATTGGCCGATGGGTTGTGGGTTCGAACCCCCACAACCCCTTCTTATTTTTCATTAACCTTTTTATTGTCCAATTTCTCCTAAACCAAGAGGTTGTGAGATCAAACCCCCACAGCCTCTTTTATTTTGTTCTTTAATTCGCCTAAGTAGGGAGGTTGTGGGTTCGAACCCCCACAGCCTCCTTACTTTTAATTAATTTTCGCTAGGGGCTGTGAGGTGGTGGGTTCGAACACCCACAGCCCCATATATATTTTTCTTTTTATTTTTCGCTAGGTTGAGGGCATTGGCAGTGAGGTCGTGGGATCGAACCCCCACAGCCTCACTTGCTTTAATACTCATTTTCGCCTCCTCTATTTCCAGCCTTGAGGTCGTGGGTTCGATTCCCACGCCTCACATCTTTTTATTTTCTTTATTATCCCTCTTCCTTGCTTCCCACGAGTCATGTGTTCAAATCCCCCCATCCCCATTTTCCTTATTAATTCATTTCGTGGGCAGCAGCTAAGGGGTTCGAATACCTTAGCTCCATTACATTTTTTTAAAAAAAAATTTCAGCCTCTTGGTCATGTGAGGTCTTGGGTTCGATTCCCCTTGACCTCACCTATTTTAATCACTTTTAAAACTCTTCCAAAATTTCCAGAACCTGCCCGAAATCAACATCACAAGCTGGAAATTTTGATTACCTTTTTGTAGCCTATTTTCTCCACTTTTTAACGTTAAAAGTTCATGCATTTGGAGTAGTGTTTAGTGAGTCCTTTAGGTGCATTTTCATGGACATATTTGGCCAAGAATTTATCATTAAATTCAGCCACATTACACTTAAATTAACATCATCATTTACATAAGTTTACACACTTAAAATGACAACCAAAACCATATCAAACTTGAAGCCATAAATCAAAACTTATTTACAGTAAGTTTACAGTAAACTTTTTCACATACACACACATATTTTCGGCAACAAAACTTGTCATTCATATGATTCCAAATACATGTTCATGAACATATTCATCATGAAAACACATTGCAACACCTAATTTCTACCAGCAAACATACCAACCTATGATTTGATGGAAGCTAAGGACAGGGATATGCAACGGGGAACAACTTAGTTTTCGGATTAAAATCGTCTGAGTCCTAAGGGTCTCTTGGGAAAGGGACCAAGAGTAAGAAGACCCATACCTTTATTTTTTTCTTGTTCAACCACGAAATTGCTGCCCAAATCCTCTCCAAAAATCAGTCCAAGTTCAACACTTCAACACCAATCGACGGAAGACTCCTCCCCTTTGCTTAAAGTGATGGATTTATGTTGTTTTCTTAGATTTTTGGTATGAGTTCTTCAAGTGTGAAGAACTTCAATATATTTTCTGTTTTTTTGAACTTGTTTTTGGCATAGATAAAATGTGAGAATGAGTGGTTAAACGTGAGAGAGAGAGAGAGTGAGAGAGAGTGGCTTAAAATTAGGAGTTTTAGTTTGGGAATTAGTCAAACTAGGACTCTTTGTTAAACCTTTAAATAAAAAAATCTGATTTTTCTTTTTCTTAAATCAGCTAATATTTATTAATTAATTAAATTAATTTATCCATTTAAATAAAAACAAGTTAAATCATTGCTTCCACCTAGGTTCGAACCCGGGTGAAGCAAGACTTCACTTCAAGAGCTCAATTTCGGCTCTCTCTCCCCAAATTGCCCCTCCATCTTATTAAATAATTAATTATATATATATTTAGGGTAATTACGATACTACCCTTAGCCTGGTAAAAGACCATTTTACCCCTAGACCCTCAAAGCTTAAAATTCCTTCTTTTTAAGTCCGGTAAAAACTCCTTCGATTAAATCTTTGTTTTCGAGAGCCTTACTTGGTTGGTCCCAACCTTTCCAAGCTCAATTAACTCCCCAAGTTAGTTTGCTTGGTTGTAGCAAGGCTTTCGAGGTCTGGTTCTACGCGTATCAATTCGTGTGAACCCTGGTCTAATCATAGGCATTCTTGACACACTAAGCATTTCTTATCTTATCCATTTTCAGTGTTGTTACATTATCCTCCCCTTAGGAAAATTCATCCCCGAATGACACTACTAACTATCTAGCGTAATGCCAGTCATATCATAACATAGTTACTATACACAATCAAGCAATAGCAACAAAGAATGGAGAGATAAGGAAACTTAGACTTAAGAGTAGGAAGTCTAACCTCAAGGGCTGAATAGATGAGGGTAGAGGGATCTCATGACGGCCTCGGCCTACCACGTAGCACCCTCAACAAGATGATTCCTCCATAATACCTTCACTTTGTCAATCTCCTTGTATACCCTATCAGCTCTTACATTTCCTCCCGTTCGGTCAATCCTTCATAATGTGACCCGGTTTGCCACAACTATAACATCATTAGGGTCCATCATACATTCTCCTCCATGCATTATGCCACACTTCCTATTAGGTGGCCTCTCCTGGGCTGTAAAGTCTTACGAACTTCAGGGAGTAATCCCTGACTGATATCGAGACCTGCTTAAGGTTGATGAATTTCTCAGCCTTAGTCTCCTTCATTTATCTCGGAAACTGCTCTAGAGTAGCCATCTTGAAAATATTCCAAGTAATAGGACCTCCTCCTAAGGCCTTGCTATCCTGTCACACCTTATACCAGGATTGAGCTACATCCTTTAGCTGGTAGGATGTCAACTCAGACTTCTTCACATCAATCAAACCCAATAGCCTGAGCTTGTAAAGTTCTAGCTTGGGCCATTTATACCAACATTGTTATTACTTCATCATCTGTCAACCCATCTGGGTTAACATGCATCTCTATTCCAGCAGCTGGATCATGGGGAAAAACTTGGATTACCCCAGCACCTGCTCCTCCAATATCTTCGCTTGCGTTTCTCCTTGTATTCATCTTTCGAAAACTTCAAGAGTTGATGTTAGACACGCTCATTACACCAAGAAAATTAGACATTAGGAAAAGCACGATAAGATCAGAAGAAGGGAAACTTTCCTACGCATCATGCAGTCTCTAATCCAGGATAGTGGTGCACTTCACTACCATGACTTAGAAACTACTCAATGTGGTTGATGTGAACTTATTATTTTTGTAATTTAACCTAGTGCTCTGATACCAACTTTGTCACGACCGGAATCTAGATCCCAGACGAGACCGGCGTCGTTGACCTCTCAGAGGTCGCAGACAAGCCTACTTACGTCATTCTTACTTCATCTAGGTTAATTTTAGCGGAAATATTTGAAACTTTTATCATACTTATAAAAGCATTCTCATTAATACGTAATTGTTCACCATCAACCATCTAACATTAAGAGATAAGCAACTAAAAGAAATAGTTCAATTCTAATAAAGCGTATAATTGCCAAAATGGCACCAATACATAGTCTGAATAAAATAGGAAAGAAACGCTAGTGGAACATACTCCACTAGATCAACTCTAAAACTAAGCTAGAATATAAAACAGTAGCATCCTCGAAAGCACGAGGACCTACCAAAACCGGATGAATGCTGGACGTCCGGATAACTGCAGCGATGATCCAGTAGCTCTATCGTCCACCTGTGCCTGCACCTAAAATAGTAGAGTTTGTATAGGGTTAGTACACACTTGTACTAAGTATGGGTATATGCAAGCACACACCAAGGACATGCATGAGAAAGAATAGCTCTTTCCTAACAACATGATTTTTGGAAGTCAAGTCAGTGGACTTGCCAAATTGAGATTAGGAAAGTTTCCAAATTTGGATTAGGAAAGTCAATGAGCTTTCGAAATTTGGATTAGGAAAGTCAGTGGGCTTTCCAGATTTGGAATAGGAAAGTTATGCCATGAGAATAACATACATCATCAAACTTTTCACATTTGCACACAGCACATAACATTTACACATAGCACACATCATATAGCATACAACACCTTTTTCATGTAACACATAACCTCTTTATTGTCATTCATTCATATGCCATGAGACCTTGGAATCATGGACTTAACATTAAGACCTTCCAGAAATAAGGGCTCAACAGATGGGACATCAACTAGGGAGTCTTCATTAGCAAACACAGAGTCTACTTCGTTCATTCATACGTACTCCATTTCATTTCATTCATAGACTAGTGTAAACAATAGTTATACTTAGGATGTAGTTTAAGACTTTCATTAGGTTCGTTGTGCAATGACCAAGAATGACCTAATGTCATTACTTGAATCGAACTCACCTTTTGATTATCCTATCCTAACACCTTTGGTATGATTCATTTCATTATATGCATCATTTGAGGCTAGCCTCATTCATTCATTGGGAACTTTAACTTTAACCGACATAGATCATGTGAGCATCATGAAATCCAGTGTCTCCCCCACACCGAAAAGAGGTGGAATCACCGGTCAAAGTGACCCAAAAACATGCTATCGTACATGGGAATTTAACCCCGCCAGATCCCTATATTGGTAGTATAGGTTCGAAGACTAGGAGATATAAGGAGACCCATACCCAGCAAGCCGGACAGTCTCATCTCATGAGAGTTACGTGAACCTCCGCCCTTCCCAAAAGAAGGCATCACCGCTCATAGCTAGTCTATCGGTGCTCAGTATAAAGTTCCATTACATTCATCTCATACGTCATGGAAGCTGGCTTCTAGTATGAGGACATCATAGCTCATTAGATGATTTCTCATCTTATCATTCGTATTGAGTGTGTAAGCTCAATACTCTCATTAGAGTGTTCATAGAGACTGGTCTCTTCATTATCTTACACTCTCATAGGTGAGTACGTATTGGTAACATTTACTTAGGCTCATTTGAGATTGCTCTCATCATTTACATTAGCCTCATATCATGTTGTCACCACATTCATCATCATTAGCACCTTTGCTTTTCATAGTTATTCACCTCTTATTACGTGAATGTTCATTTCATTATATGCCAATGCACTTGGCCATTTGGTGTGTTTCACACCCTTACTTTACCCTTCTAGGGTTTCATTATTTCATTGTTCATTTCATCATTTCATTGTTCATCTCATCATATGCCAATGCACTTGGCCATTTAGTGTATTTACACTCATACTTAACCCTTCTAGGGTTCATCATTTTATTTCATACATCTTAGGTTCACTTACTTTTGAACGTATGTTAGACTTATGTGCCTATACATACAAGCCAGGGGGCTTCATTCATAGTTCGTTAAGTGATTCTTATATTCCTAAGATTATGTAGTACAAGACTTATGTATCTTGAATATATGCCAAGATCTTGATTTTGATCTACGTAGGTGGCATTATTCTTGGATATTTTGTTCACGTATGACTTATGTATCAATACGGAAGTTTGGGCAAGGCAACCCAAGTCTTGAGCCAATTGGATATCATTTATATTTTTCATTGATTTTATTCTAACATTCATAACATTATGACTCTAAGTTAAATCACAATATTAACTTTGAAATATTAATTTTCTACTTAACCTTTCTCTTAAATTGGCCGATGGGTTGTGGGTTCGAACCCCCACAACCCCTTCTTATTTTTCATTAACCTTTTTATTGTCCAATTTCTCCTAAACCAAGAGGTTGTGAGATCAAACCCCCACAGCCTCTTTTATTTTGTTCTTTAATTCGCCTAAGTAGGGAGGTTGTGGGTTCGAACCCCCACAGCCTCCTTACTTTTAATTAATTTTCGCTAGGGGCTGTGAGGTGGTGGGTTCGAACACCCACAGCCCCATATATATTTTTCTTTTTATTTTTCGCTAGGTTGAGGGCATTGGCAGTGAGGTCGTGGGATCGAACCCCCACAGCCTCACTTGCTTTAATACTCATTTTCGCCTCCTCTATTTCCAGCCTTGAGGTCGTGGGTTCGATTCCCACGCCTCACATCTTTTTATTTTCTTTATTATCCCTCTTCCTTGCTTCCCACGAGTCATGTGTTCAAATCCCCCCATCCCCATTTTCCTTATTAATTCATTTCGTGGGCAGCAGCTAAGGGGTTCGAATACCTTAGCTCCATTACATTTTTTTAAAAAAAAATTTCAGCCTCTTGGTCATGTGAGGTCTTGGGTTCGATTCCCCTTGACCTCACCTATTTTAATCACTTTTAAAACTCTTCCAAAATTTCCAGAACCTGCCCGAAATCAACATCACAAGCTGGAAATTTTGATTACCTTTTTGTAGCCTATTTTCTCCACTTTTTAACGTTAAAAGTTCATGCATTTGGAGTAGTGTTTAGTGAGTCCTTTAGGTGCATTTTCATGGACATATTTGGCCAAGAATTTATCATTAAATTCAGCCACATTACACTTAAATTAACATCATCATTTACATAAGTTTACACACTTAAAATGACAACCAAAACCATATCAAACTTGAAGCCATAAATCAAAACTTATTTACAGTAAGTTTACAGTAAACTTTTTCACATACACACACATATTTTCGGCAACAAAACTTGTCATTCATATGATTCCAAATACATGTTCATGAACATATTCATCATGAAAACACATTGCAACACCTAATTTCTACCAGCAAACATACCAACCTATGATTTGATGGAAGCTAAGGACAGGGATATGCAACGGGGAACAACTTAGTTTTCGGATTAAAATCGTCTGAGTCCTAAGGGTCTCTTGGGAAAGGGACCAAGAGTAAGAAGACCCATACCTTTATTTTTTTCTTGTTCAACCACGAAATTGCTGCCCAAATCCTCTCCAAAAATCAGTCCAAGTTCAACACTTCAACACCAATCGACGGAAGACTCCTCCCCTTTGCTTAAAGTGATGGATTTATGTTGTTTTCTTAGATTTTTGGTATGAGTTCTTCAAGTGTGAAGAACTTCAATATATTTTCTATTTTTTTGAACTTGTTTTTGGCAGAGATAAAACGTGAGAATGAGTGGTTAAACATGAGAGAGAGAGAGAGTGAGAGAGAGTGGCTTAATATTAGGAGTTTTAGTTTGGGAATTAGTCAAACTAGGACTCTTTGTTAAACCTTTAAATAAAAAAATCTGATTTTTCTTTTTCTTAAATCAGCTAATATTTATTAATTAATTAAATTAATTTATTCATTTAAATAAAAACAAGTTAAATCATTGCTTCCACCTAGGTTCGAACCCGGGTGAAGCAAGACTTCACTTCAAGAGCTCAATTTCGGCTCTCTCTCCCCATATTGCCCCTCCATCTTAATAAATAATTAATTATATATATATTTAGGGTAATTACGATACTACCCTTATCCTGGTAAAAGTCCATTTTACCCCTAGACCCTCAAAACTTAAAATTCCTTCTTTTTAAGTCCGGTAAAAACTCCTTCGATTAAATCTTTGTTTTCGAGAGCCTTACTTGGTTGGTCCCAACCTTTCCAAGCTCAATCAACTCCCCAAGTTAGTTGGCTTGGTTTTAGCAAGGCTTTCGAGGTCTGGTTCTACGCGCATCAATCCGTGTGAACCCTGTTCTAATCATAGGCATTCTTGACACACTAAGCATTTCTTATCTTATCCATTTTCAGGGTTGTTACAGAGGCCACCGTAGTCCCACACTTAGAAAGATTCAAAAAGTCTCTTCCTACCTAGCTACTGCTACATAAGACGGAAGGCGGGCGACGGGCATCAGTGGCTAGACGGGGCGTCGAGGCCACCGTCATCCCACTCTTAGTTGATTTCTAAGGAACCCTCGCCTGCACAGTCTCTGACAAAGACGACGGAGTGCAGGATGGAGGGAGGGGCTGCCGTCAACCCACCGACGGTCCGTCAGCGAGGTTCCGTCGGTGAGGGTCTGCGAATCCCTGCACATTTTAAGTTACATTCATTTAATTAATTAAGTGGTTTAGGGGGAATTAGGGATTTAAGGAAGACTAATTAAGTTGATATAGTCCCACTATAAATACCCTCAACCCTCATTAGCCTAAACACAACACTTAAAATAAACTCTCTTCCTTCTCCTACTTTCTCTCTCTATTGGAAGACACCATTGAAGGTTAGCTTGGGAGGTTAATAGGGGGCTGGTTCAGGACGAATTCACCATCAAAAGGTCATCCAATCTTAAGGTATGGGATCTAATTCACCTTTGAGACTTCTTTCCTCAAAGGGCTCCTTCAAAGGTTTTCCAAAAGTTAAGTTTCATATGGGTTTCATTCAATTACGAATTTTTTGTTATGAATTGAGTTGTTCATGTTTTCTTTGGGTTATAATGAGTATATTATCATGTATTGTAACTTGGTTAGGATGAATTGATATGGTTTGGTCTAGATTGTAGATCATAACCCTCAACCCCTAACCCTAGGCATGATCTTGATATGAATTAGGTTGGGTAATGCAATTGATTCTATTATTGATTAAATCATCCTTAATGGTTGTTATTACATGGATCATGAATCCATAGAGATGAATTGAAGTCCTTCATGCTAATCCTTGGGTATTGATCTAGGTTAAGAAGATAGGCTTAGATAACATGTTTCTAAGTTTTGATTCAGTATTGAATTATGGTGTAGTGACTCTTCTAAATTCATTATCATGTTGGTGGTTGAGTTACATTGGTGTTATGAATCAAATTGGGTCAATCTATGGGTTGATGGTAAGGCCCTTTACGATAAACTATGAAGGAGTGTCGGTAAGTCTTGACTATCTTAATTCTCACTTTAATTATGGTAAATTGTCCTCAAGTTATGATGTTGTATTGAAGTATACCTTGTTTAGAGTGATAGGATGGTATGATGATGGAATTGAAATGTCTTATGTTTTGGTTGTGAGGTTACCTAGGGTGTACATTCCATAAGAATGATAACATGTGATTATGTACCCTATTATGATGTGATATACAAATGGTTCGCCTCACTTATATGAATTGTGAATGAAAGGACTAATTCACATAAAATTCTTATTGAGCTATGATAACGAATATATGAGGGCTAGGCCCTATGACCTAAGATAAATTTATGATTATAATAAGAGTAAAGGCATTTCAATAAAGGAACCTAGCTTAGCACCGAGTAAACTTGTATGTGAGGGGGTGACACTTTCTTACATAAGAAAAGGTAGGGTTCTGTATGGTCCTCATGGGGTGGATAGCCTCATGACCCAAGGTAGGGTGTAGAGTTGATATTTCCATGGTTCTTTTCCCCAAGTCCATAAACTATGTTGCCACCATAGGATACTAGCTAGTGGATCCACCTAGATAGCTACGTTTATGTTAGGTTCTACCTTGGCCGGTAGACCACCTTCCATCGGTGTAAGGTTTTATGACACCGGATTACACATTAGCTCATGTGGTCTATGTAGGTTAAGGCAAGAGTTCCCTAAACTAAAATGAATGTACGAAGTATAGACTAATTGAAGTGACTTGAGGGGTTTGACTTTAGCTTAGGTAGGGGTATGTGACTTTACCTATGCCTTGCACTAGTTTGCCTTGATAGAAGCTTGGAGAAGTTAATATTATATATATGAATGATGATATGACGTAAATGACTTTGTATGTTGAATGAGATTCTTATGAGTAGGATAATGGTAATCATTGTTAAAGAAAGAATGCTATATGAGATGGAAGACTATGTTATGTGAAGTGAATTGCTAATTATGGTCTTTGGTGGGTTAATTGATTAAGTAGGGTTATGGGGATTTGCTTGGTCATTCCACTTGGGGCTTCTTAAGGATTATAGTTGGTTGATTTTCTTTGTTATTTATGGGCTTTACTCTTATTCATGTTTGTGATGTTATTACTTGATGATAGAGATATATGAGATTATGGGTTTAAGTATGATGACCTGCATATGTTATAATTAACTTGTTAGTATATTCAAGGGAATGGCTTAAACAACATGATTCTCTTAAATGTTCCTTTTTAGCATACTTTGTTGGTATTTGTGCATATGGCTCATACTTAGTACATGTGGCATACTAACCCCATTTTCTTCCCTCTTTCCCAAACATTTTAGGTTCCGGTCGTTGATGTTTGATTTGATGTGATTTGAAGGAAGGCTTCGATATTCTATCATCCAAGTGGTAGGTCCTCATTTCCCCGAGGACGATGCCAATACTCTTTTACGAAGTTTCTTAGTTACTATAACTTTTGTATTGACTCTATTTCTTATTTGAGACAATGTTGTATAAAGCCTATATGTGGCTTACTTTTATTGATGTAGGGCTATGCCAATGTTATCGTTCTTGTTTAGATGGTTTATGAGATGAGACGGATTTATGACTCTATTTCTTTATAATATAAATGTGTGAAATAAAAGTAGAAAACTATGTAATCTTCTTATACGAACGAGTCTATGTATACTTGATATTATTACGATTATGTGTATGTAAAGGTCTATGTAAACCTCCGATTAGATTTAGTTAAAAAGTTTTAAATTCTTCCGTATTTTTAATCGATGAATGCAATGATGTAAGACTAAGAGGCTTGTCTTAGTCCTCAAAGAGGACGATGACGCCGGTTACGTCTAGGGGGTAAACCCGGATGTTACATGTTAAATGAATATGTACTTATCTAGAGTAGTTAAGGATTTTCTAGTTAAGGTATGAAGGGGGCAAGGGAATGGTCACTTCATCTCTTACTTAGATAAGTCTTAGTAATGATTCTAGATAAGGAAATTGATTGGTTGTGTAGACATGATCCAAACTTAGGTAAGTCTTAAGGATTACTTAGGTTATCTTGAATAGGTCAATTATGGGCATTCTCTTCTTGAGTTCCTTGAGTAGGTCTTTGGATAACCTTTGAAAGGAGAATGTCATGTTTGACGTATGCTATTGTATTAAGTGAAAATGATTCTATCTTACGTAGTCTATAGGATCCCTTGTGTGTGTGTGAAAGGGATTGTATGGGTGGTCGCTCCACACCCACCCAAGTGAACCTTGGAATCACCTTTGGTAGGAGGATCTCATGTTCATGTGCTTGATGTATTGTAAGTGTGTATGTGTCTCATTCTAAGTAGTCTTAAGGATCGTTTAGGGATGCTTTGAGAGGGTGTATGGGCGGTCTCTCTCTGTGTGTCTTAAGTGAGTCCTAGGATAACTTTTAGTGGGGTGACTACATGCTAGAAGATGGCAAATGTTAAGGTTAAGCACTTCAGTGAAGGAATGTCACTGTACAGTGAAGTGGTTCACTGGAAAGTGAAATTTAAAATATGAATAATTGCTTTAATGATTTCTCATGTATTTCTCAAGTGATAAATTTTCTTCTTATGTTTATACTATGATGTTTTAATCAACATTCATGAAAAGTATGTTATTGACTAAATGTCCCTTTTTCATGTTTTTTTCTTGGCTTCCATACTTAGTACATCTAATGTGCCAACCCCTTTTTTTATTTTTTTGACTAAAGTATAGGTAATTGGAAGTCTTGATGTGCCATGGAGGATGGATAGGTTTCTAAGGTTGAATATGAAGTATTGGTGAGTCCTCATCAATTCCAGGACAATATCCACATGATCCGTTATGTCTTAAGTCTTTATTTTATGTCTTGTGTGGGCTTAGTCCCATGTGTTGTATAATCTAAAGTTTAGATGGTTCAAGGGGTTATTGTAAAGGTTTAATGTTTTACTGAAAGTCTTCCGCTTGTTTATTGTTTATGAAAAGAGTTCTTCGTGTGTGAAGAAAGTTTTAAATTCTTACTCGTTTAGTATGTTTATTATGCAATGATTGATCAAGAGGCTTAAATGAGACTTCTTGGAGTCTCTTTTGCCGTGTGACGAACACAAGGATACTCTAACTTCTAGGGTGTACTTGAGGGTCATGACACATAACATCACATAAGACACACATTGCATTTAAGGCATATTAAGCACCACTTTACAGTAAGCATATTTCAATTACATTGACCACCTTCATTTTACAGTGAGATTTGTTTCTCTTTGACTTCTTAACTTCCCAAGTAACCCTCTAGTGATACTAGGTGCAATGCATCACTCTACGGTCACAAGATACTCATACATATAACCTTCCTAACTCAACACATACATTCATAGAAGTATAGCACGTCAGAAGACACATTCAAGTCAAGACTACCAAACCCATTATAGTAAACCATAGTCAATTTGCACAGATGCTAATTTCACTTTACATAGACTCTTGTAAGACCTTACTCATAACCCCAATCTAAGTCTACTAGTGCAATTAACATGTGAAGCCCCATAACCTCACACATACTAAGTAAACCTATCAAGAGACCACAAGCATATCATTCACTTCATACATCAAAAAGGCAAGTATAAACACTCCATACATGCTAAACAAGACTTCATCATATAGTCAATAAGACCCACATTATACATATAAGGTAAGAAAACATCATATAGAATCATTTGGACTCATACCGTGCATTTCATCATAACAAGTAGAGAATACTACAATGTCATGCATAATGACCTAAACATAACATATACATTAGAACACCTTCCTGGATCTCCCTTCATGATCTACTTGTGCAATTCATAGGTGAAGTCCCATACCCCCACCTACACTAAGCAACTTCCCTTAAGTTATCCTAGTTAGGATCCTTACTTTACTTCCATTGTCCATTTTACTTTAGAGTAACTACAGCATTAACCGACACTAAGACCATGGGTTCTAAATATGGAATTTGGAGTTGTAGAGCCTTACACAAAGGAAATTTTCTCTACCTTGCCAAATAGAACATTAACATTATGCTACCGTATTAGGTTATATCACTTGCTAAATCCTATGGGGCAAGCATATTTTATGGAACTTGGAGGTATATATGGAAACCCACTTTATGCCTATTTAGAGAGTGTAGTTATCCACCTCGTGAGGACAATGGTGAACAAGTCTTCCCACATTGGGAAGGGTGACCCCTCATCTAAGTTCAATCGGTTCTAAGCTAAGTTGCCTTTCTTGAAAAGCGAGTATTATCATTACTTTATAAAATCTAGGCCTTGGAGAGTTAACCCCTCATATGCTTAGCTCATAGGTCATAGATGAGAGTTCATCAACCTAATTAATGTGAGAAGTCCTTTCACATGGACATACCATATTGAAGCACCATCTAGTTTAGGGTACTGTTGAGAACACCTTTCAAGATCCCCTTGATTGACAAGATCATCATACAAGCATCATGTACATACTTTAATGTGGGTGTGTGTATACATATATGTGAGCAAGACTTTCACATAAATGTAACAACCTGAAAATGACTGTGCTAAGTAATGCTTAAACGTACTTAGAATGCATGGATTAGACCGGGTTCACACGGCTTGTTGCGCGTAGAACCAGACCTCAGAACCTATGCACTAGCCAAGCCATCCAACTTGGTGAGTTAGTTGAGCTAGTCAAGGTGAGAACCAACCATGTAGGGCAGCCGAATTGAAGAGATTCACCTGGATGAGTTTTACCGGACATAAAAAGGGTAATGTTAGGTTTGGAGGGTCTAGGGGTAAAATGGTCTTTTACAAGCTAGGGATAGTATTGTAATTACCCTAAATATTTAATTATTTAATTAATTAATTAATTAATTTAAAGAGGAGGGGCAATTCGGGTAGGGTTGGCTGAAATTGACCCTTTTTCGCAAGTTAGGCTTCACCCCGGTTCGAGCCTTGGTGGAAGCGACATTTAGGTGGACTAAATTGATGATTATAATTGATTTTGTTGGGGCTTGGTGGTCATTTTGCTTACCCTTTGAAAAAAAAACAAATTTTTAAACAATTAAGAGAAGTCCTAATTTGACTAAGTCTCCACCTAATCTCCTAATCCTAAGCTAACTCATTCTCACGTCTCTCTCTACTCTCACCTTATTTACACGCTCAACTTTCTGTAAAACAAGAGACCAGAACCAAAAAAAAATATAAAGTTCATCAAGAACTTGAACGCTCAAACTCAAAAAGCAAAATAAGCTTCAAAACGAAAAGCAAAAACCAAGTTCTCTAGGGATTGTGCTTGTGATTTTGGTGGTGAGACGTTGGCTTAGTGGGGAGATTTTTGCAGCACGTAAGAACACCTTTGAAGACTTCACGTATGGGTTTTCTTCCCTCTTGGTCCCTTTTCGAAGAGACCCCTAAGGTTCAGACTATTCACAATCAAAAACTAAGTTTGTCCTCATTGCATGCCCCTGTCATTAGATCCTTTGAAAGATTCAAGTATGCGTTGGTATGACTTCTGGTTGATGATTTTAGGTCAGGTTGTGATTACGTGTTTGAATGTGTATTCGGAATTATGTAGAAATGAAAGAAGTGTTTCTGAAAATGTGTGATATGTTAACTTGTGGGTGCACGTGTGTACTGTTATTTTGGTCTCGGCTTGAAGCATGAATTTTGGCATGTTAAATTGTTGTATTTTACGTGTATGAATATGTTAAAAACTTGATGTTCATATAAGTTCAAAGTTGCTGAATTAAATGAAAAATCTTGATTGAAAGTAACCTTGAAGATGAACCTAAAGATCTCCCTAAAAACCACTCGAAATGTCTTAATGTTAACGTGAAAGAGGGTGAGAAAATGGACTGCAAAAAGGTGATCAAATTTCTGAAAGTAACCATGAAAACTCACCTAAAGATGCGCTAGATGCTACACGAAAATTGTCCTAAACCTAACATTTAAAAGTTGAGAAAAAGGTCTGCAAAAAGGGTGAAAAAATTTCCAGCATTCTGGAAATTGGTTTTCGGCAGCTTACTGTTAAAAATTTTACTTTTAAAAATATTTTTAAAATGCATGAGGTCAGTGGGGATTGAACCCAAGACCTCACCATATCCAAGTTATAAAAAAATTAAATAATAAAGTGAGGTAAGGGGGATTCAAAATGGGGTAAAGCTCAAGTGAAAAGTTAGGAGAAAAATGAAAGAAAATGAAGTGAGGCGTGTGGGGTTCGAACCCACAACCTCTTAGACGGATGAAGGAGAGAGGAGAAAAATTAAATAAAGAAATAATAAAAATGAGGTATGTGGGATTCGAACCCACAACCTCTTGGCCAAATGAGAAAGTAAGGAGAAAATGCAATTAAAAATAAGGTGAGGTTGTGGGGGTTTGATACCACACCCTCTTAGTCTAAACAAAGGAACCAAGTAAAGAAAGAAAAAGAAAAGAATGTGGGCGTGGGGATTCGATCTTGGGTCCCCCAGGCCGAAATGTTTAAGACAAAAATCAAGAAAAGAAAGAAAGGAAGTGTAGGTGTGGGTAATGGATCTCGGGTTCCCTAGCCAAGACTTTTATGTCAACAAAAATTATAAAGAAAACAAACTAAGTGTTACACAAGGGATTTAAAATAGGGTTCCCTTGCCCAATTCCATATTGACACATAAGTCTTACGTGAATAAATGATTAAATGAATGCTGCCTTTAAGGATCGAAATTGAGATCTTGGCATACTTACAAGATGCATAAGTCTTGTACCACATAGCATTGGGTAAGTATGAATCACTTAGACGAACTACGAACGAAGCCTCATGGCTTGTATGTATAGATCCATAAGTCCAGCATACGTTTAAAAGTAAGTGAACCTAAGATGTTATGTAAGGAAAGATGTAACCCCAGAAGGGTTAAGTAAGAGTGTGAAACACACTAAAAGGCCAAGTGCATTGGCATATGATGAAATGAACATTCACGTAAAAAGGGGTGAGTAATTATGAAGGGCAAATGTGCTTAGTCTAATGAATGTGGTGACAACATGATAAGAGGATAATGTGAAATATGAGAGTAATCTCAAATGACCCTAAGTAAATGTTACCAAAACGTACTCACCTATGAGAGTGTAAAGTTAATGAAGAGACCAGTCTCTATGAACACTCTATTGAAAGTATTAAAGTTAATGCATACTTAATAATAATGATGAGATGAGAAATCATCTAATGAGCAATGATGCCCTCATGCTAGAAGCCAGCTTCTATGATGTATGAGATTAATGTAATGGAACTTTATACTGAGCACCGATAGCCTAGCTATGAGTGGCGATTCCTTCTTTCGGGAAGGCAGAGGTTTGTGTAATACTCATGAGATGAGACTGTCCGTCTATACGGGTATGGGTCTCATTATATCTCCTAGTCTTTGAACCTATGTAGCAACATAGGGATCTAGCAGGGTTCAATTCCCTATATACGCTAGCATGTTTTTGTTTCACTTTGGCCGGTGATTGCACCTCTTTTTAGTGTGGGGTAGACACAGAATTTCATGGAGCTCACATGATCTATGTCGGTTAAAGTTAAGGTTCCCAAAGAAAGAATGAGGTCAACCTCATGTAATGCACACAATGAAATGAACGATACCAAAGATGTTTGGGTAGGATAATCAAGGGGTGAACTAGACTTACGTAATGACACTAGGTCATTCTTAGTCATTGCGTAGTGAACCCAATGAGAGTCTTAAAATACATCCTAGGTATAGATGGTGTTTACACTAGCCTATGAATGAAATGAAATGAAGTACGTATGAATAAATGAAGCAGACTATGTGTTTCCTAAAGAAGGCTCCCTAGTTGAGGTCCCATATGTTGAGCCCTCATTTTGGGAAGTCCTAATGTTAAGTCCATGATTCCAAGATCTCATGGCATATGAACGAATAAAATGAAATATGATATGTGCTATATGCAATATGTTATGTGCTATATGCAATATGTTATGTGATGTGTGCAATATGATACGTATGATGATGCATGTTACTCTCATGGCATGACTTTCCTAATCCAATTTTGGCCAATCCACTTACTGACTTTCCATAACTCATATCGTTAGGAGAGAGCTATTATAAATCATGCATGTCCGTGGTGTCTGCTTGCATATACCCATACTTAGTACAAGTGTGTACTAATTCCATACATTTATCTACTTTTAGGTGCAGGTGCAGCTGGACGTTAGAGCTTACGAGTCGACGCAAAAGTTATTCGGACGTGGAGCTTTCATCCGGATTTTGTAGGCCCTCATGCTTCCGAGGATGCTTACTTGTTTATTCTAGCGTAGACGTAGGCATGATCTAGTGGAGTATGTTCCACTAGCGTTTCTTTCGTATTTACTTTTAGACGTTGTATTGGTGCCATTTTGGCAACTCTGTATTTATGACTATATCTTTCATTTGATTATCTTTATTTAGATGGTTGTTGTGAACGCTTATGAGTTTACGTAGATAGTATTATGCGAGATCAATATTTTCCTATATAAAGTTTAAGTAAATAAAAGTTCAAATTTTTCCGCTAAAATAAACATAGATGAAGCAACGACGACGTATGTAGGCTTGTCTACGATCTCTGAGAGGTCAACGACGATAGTCTCGTCTGGGGTCTAGATCCCGGTCGTGACAATAAACACCCTTAGACCACACATGTTCATACTTGTACTTCATTCATGCATAAGAGTATAGGTGTAACTATATGAGCAATCATTTCATCTAAACACATTTAGACATCATGCACATTCACACTTCATCACATTATATAAGTGATGTTCATAATATACAAGTCATATTCATAACCTACTCATGCATCATATTCATGTACACAGATCACAAACCTTGGAAATATCCTATCAAGCCACACATGTGCAATGCATAGACAAGGTCTCATACACTGTCCCATACTATTACCCCCATCAAGTCATCCTAGTTAAGGGATACATGACATACTTCATGTACATATACTTTACATACATAGTAGTAGACATTAGTGCATATGACAATAACCTTTCATTAGACACCATGAACCTATACTACTTGTAAGAATGCATGAGGGGTGTGTGTACATTGACCAACATGATCACATATTGGCTATCAACTACATATTAAGGCAGCCACCCTCTTAGGACCACAAATCACATCAAAGAATAGACCAGACAACACATACTACTAGTATTGGAGACAAGATAACTTCAACACTTGCATTCAAGACTCCTAACATTAGAGAATCACCCATTCATATAGGGGTACATAGGTAAGGGTCATTTACCACTATCACATCATTAAAGGCAGAACCTATATCTAACCCTAACATAGTCATTCACATGCTTATAACATTAGTAACACAACCTAGATCATAGTTATAATGAAAACTAGGCATATGATTCACATTGGATGATTATCACTAACACTCATTCAGATTACAATTGCCTTCAAGGACATGATCACCTCGCATATACATTGATAAGAAGTAAACACCGCCACCATAAGTGGACTATACCACATAATTCCATACAAGGCCAATCATATAGCAAATCTATAGAAAAAGTAGAAGAAAACAATCTTACCAAATCTCCCTTGATTTGATCATCAATGATCAATACTCGTAGTTCATCAATAATACAATATAGGGAAGTAGCTAAGAGATCATAACCTAAATGAACTCATGCTTCATCTACCCTAGAATTAAGATCACATTATGTACATTGCATTATCAATCTATAGAGGATAGAATAACATAGTTCAATCTCATTCAAATCTTCTTACCTTGATCCACATTGGATCAACTATACATAACTCATCGTAAATTTACATCTTAGGCAGTGTAGTACCTAAAGCAATTTACCTTAATTGAATCTCATACCAATAATCCTAGAAGCAAGATCACAAGATACTACATTATAGGCCAAATCGAGATTGGAAGGGATCATGGGTTCATAATTAAATTGGATTGAATTCAACATGAAAAACAGTAGCTAATCATCAAATCATCATAATCATGCTTTTGAAATCGTTTTGAGAAGGAAACCATGGCTAGATTGAAAGATAGGAAGTTTGACCATAATTTCTCTTTGAAAACATTGGAAGGAACTCCTTAGAAGAAAGGTTGACTAAAGATCAAGGATCACCATAGCTCATTATAGAAGAAAACCATGAAACTTTATGAAGAAACCATCACAATCCGATCTACAAGATGTTCTTGAGCTTCATCTCCAAAGAAGGTTTCTACAGTGTTTTTTGTTTGGGAGGGAAGTCTAATTTTGAGAATTGAATTGGCAATGGGGTTTTGATCTTAATACCTTACCTAATATAAGCAAAAACCTATAAAATAAATTCCTAGGGTCAGGTTAGTATGTGTGGTGAATATCCCATTCACCCCATAATGAAACAGTGTGCCTGGCAGTGGAGGTGCAGGCTGCATTGACGGAGCAACCTACTCCCCGTAGGCCCATCGACGGTCCGTTCTGCTGCCCATCGTTTGGGTCTGAGGCTTGTAATTGGTTGCTTTGTCTCTCAGTCTATGTATGGAACATCTCCCACCCATCGACTGGGCATCATCACACCTACTGGCCGTCGTTTGCCAGGCGTAGGTAGACAGTGCTAAGGCAGTGTCTAAGCAGACTTTGGGTCCTCCTTCATGGCCTATTGTGGGGCCCTTGGGGAGTCGTACCCAGACTTTTCCAACGTAGATACATTCATTAACATGCTAGGGACATTACATATCAGTCTCGACCTAAACAAACACATAAAACATGTCAAGACACTCTAAGACACACATGCACGTCTCAAGGTCTAACTTTCGAACGTCTTGGACGTTCTTAGACGTTTTACTTCCAAATGACCTAAAATCAATCATGAATACTGTAAAAACTGATTTAACATATTTAAATCCTTTTTGGACTCATGTGAGGCTCTAGACACCTTAACTCATTTTGGGGGTCTTACAGGACGCTATCTAGACATTGCACGATTAGGCTTTGAAGATGTTAATGAGTAGTCACTAGGTCTTCTCCAAGACAATTAATCGAATTTCCTTATGTGTTTAATGTCTATTAAATTAACTAATGAAGATAATGAATTAAATTAGAAAGCATGTCAATGAATAAGTACTAGTCTAGAGTGACTTTAAGGATTTCCTAGTTAAGGTGTGAAGGGAGCATATGAATGGTCTATTAATGTATTACTTAGGGAAGTCTTATGAATAAACTTAGATAGATAACATTGATTGAAGAAGTGAGAATGATCTTATCCTAGGTAGTCTAAAGGATCTCATAGGTGTGTGTGAAGGGGTTGTATGGGTGGTCGCTTCACAACTCACTTAAGTGAGACTTAGAATCACCTTTGGTAGGAGTATATCATGTTTATATGTTTTTTTTGTGTTAGTGATGTGATATTGTGAAATGTAAATTATGGGTGAACTTACAGTGAAGTCATTATAGGCATACTGTAGGTTTATTGTAATATTTTTATAAATTGAATATAATTGGTAATGTGTTCTAAATGTGATGTTTGGTACTTAAATGTGGTTCTTATACTTTTAATGTGATGTTTTAATCAAAAAGAGCATATTTCTCATAAATGTCTATTTCTCATGATTTTATGCATTATGTCATACTTAGTACAATTACTTTTTGTCTATCTCCAAAGGTGTGGTTAGCAGGTGAGAGGTGTGTTGAAGAAAGTTTGGAATCTAGTAACCATTCAAGCAAAGTTGAAGTATGTCCTCACTTGACCCGAGGGCATAACTATCTTTAGACTTCTTTTATTCGAGTATTGTAATAGACTAAGTAATTCTGTATTTCGTATTGTATGGGCTGTTTCCCAAGTATTCTTGAGTCTAAGATTGACATATGTTGAGACTTAGTATTTTCCTATGATTTTAATATGAAATATGTTTTTAAGATATTTTGTGTGAAAAGTTTTAATTCCGCACTACTTTTCATACATGTATGCAATGAATAATGTCAAGGGCTTGTAGAAGACCTCCGAGAGATCAAGTGTGCCATGTTGCAATCCGAGAGTGTCATATCTTCTAGGGTGTACTCTCGGGATGTGACACCCTAAACAAAAAAAATACTAAAAACCTCTAAACCCTACCAATAACCCTAAACCTAAACCTAAATCATAAACCTAAAACCCCAAGCCCAAAATGCCAAAACACAAACATTAAACACTAAACCTCAAATGCTAAACCCTAAACCTTAAAACGTAAAAACAACCTACACCTTAATCCTAAACCCTAAGTCCAAAATACGAAAACCCAAACATTAAACACTAAATCATAGATTTTAAAGATCAAATCCTAAACCCCAAACCCTAAAACCTAAACCCTTACCCTAACCCTAATTCTAACTTTAACCCTAACCCTAATCCTAAACCACAAACCCTAAACCCGAAACCAAAAATACATAAGCCCAAACAATAAACACAAACCACACATTTTAAACCTCAAATCCTCAACCACAAAACCTAAAACCTGAAAAAACCCTAAACTCTAACTTTAACACTAACCTTAACCCTAACCCTAACCCTAAATGTCAAACCCAAAATACAAAAAAAACAAACATTAAACACTTAACCATAGATATTACAACTCAAATACTAAACCCCAACCCTACAACCTAAAAAAAAACTAGACCCTAACCCTAACCCTATCCTTAACCCTAACCCTTACCTTAAACCATAAACGCTAAATCGTAAGCCTAAAATACCAAAATCTAAACATTAAACACTAAACCATAGATATTAACCCACAAATCCTAAGCCTTAAACCCAAAAACCTCAAAACAAAAAAACTAAACTCCATCCCTAACCCTAACCCTAAACCCTAAACCCTTAAGCCCAAGATAAAAATACCAAAACACAAACATTAAACACTAAACCATAAATATTGAACCATAAATCCTAAACCCAAACCCGAAAACCCATAAGAAATCCTAATCAATGACCCTAACCCTAACCCCTAAACCCCAAGCCCAAAATACAAACGCCAAACATTAAACACTAAACTGTAGATATTAGACCTCAAGTTCTAAACTTTAAACCCTAAAACCTAATATCCACTAAACATTAAACCCTAGCGTTAAACCCTAAACCGTAAACCCTAAGCCCCACGCTCAAAATACCAGAACCCAAATATTAAACAGTAAACCATAGATATTAAACCTCAAATCCGAAACCCAAGTCCTAAAACCTACAAAAATCTAAATACTAAACCCTAACCCTAACCCTTACCCTAACCCTAACCCCTAAACGTTAAACCCAAAGCCCAAAATGGACTAATAGGTGCAAGAATACTCTATTTGGAAATTTTAGTAAAATATAGTGCCTAAAGTTGGGCTTATTAGATAGAGTTTTATCAACCAAACTCAGCTTTCAGGTGGAGTTAAAATTGCCCATTTCAATGCTAGGCATTTCTACATTGAGTTTGCTAATGAACTTTACTTTGTAACAGTTTGGACTAAACAAAGAATGACTATTGAGGGACAAGTCATGAGAATTCAATCATGGACTCCTACTTCTAAACCTATTAATGAAACACCATTTTTTCATGTTTGGATAGCTCTTCCAAAGCTTCCTTGGCATTATTATTAATATGATATTCTAACAGCCATGTTATCTCAAGTTGGTAAGGATTTTTATCTAAACAATGCTACTTTTAACAAGACTAGGGGTAGCATGTCAAGGGTTAGGATTCTACTTGATCTTACAAAGGAAAGACCTAAACATGTGTGGCTTGGTTATGATGAATAGGATTTGATCAAGGGTCATTGACAATGTATTGAGTATGAAAATGTGCATGTATACTGTTTTTATTGGAAACACGAAGGCCACATGATTTATGAGTGTACAGTCAAGGTAAGGGATTACGAATTTCACCAAAGGAAAGAGGTGGAAGCTGGAAAAAAGGTAAGAATAATGCAGAAAAGAAGAACCATGACAATCCCAATAGTGGAACAGGGGAACCGTAGTAGGCTCCACAACCTGCAAAGAGCTTAACACCAATACATCATGGGCATGAATAATAGATCAAGGTACTGAAAATTGGAATATCTAGAAAGCAAAGGTTACTAATCAGCAAGAACAAGTTCCAAAGACTGCTTCGAAAGCAAGAAATGTACAGAAAAAAGAGGCAATGCAGGAGTTTCAACAACCAGTCCAAACAACTATGCAAATGAATGTTCCTACTTCTAATAATTTTGCTGAATTGGATGAGCAGGAGAAGGTGACTGTAGCTTAATTGGATATGAACATTTCTGCATTTGTGACACCTCTAAAATTACATAGGTGAAGCTAGATCTAACATATTTTCCATGAGTGTATAATGTCCTTAAATGGTATATAATGTGGTTTATAGGCAGTTTCTAAAGTATTAGGTGAAATGGAAGTCAAACTTCAATGGACGACCAAGACGTTCGACGACTAGTCACCTATGTGCCTCATGTGTCGTTATGTGACTATATCTCTGTTTCATGAGCTTATGAGGTCCTTATATGAGTTATTATAGTGTTTATAGGCAGTGTGTCATGAATTTTGGAGGTCAAACATCCAAGAAAGTTTATGACATTCGAAAGGTTTGCCTTAAAACGACCTTGTGTGTCTAGGCATGTTTTATCAAGTTTCATGAGTTTGTTTGGATAAAATTAATGTGGGAGGTCCTAAACTCGTAAATGAACATAATAAGGTTTTAAAATTCCGGGAAAACACCCCCAAGGACTAACCAAGGGTCATTGAGGAAGGACCCTTCCTAGAGCCAAAGGCTGTCTAGGATAGTCCCAAACAATGGAGGCAAACAACGGCTTGTTGGCCAGTCGACGCCCCGTATATTGGAGTCGTTGGCCAATACATAGACTAGGGAGCTCAAAATCCAAGTAAAAAGTCTCTGAACCCATTGACGGACAGCCAAGATGGTCTGTTTTTTGACCAACGGCTAGTCGATGGACCAATCGTGGATGGGCTTGCAATTGAGGTATGATTTTTTATCCTTGGAATTCTATTCATCAACGAGCCCAAAATTCAAAGAGATTTCTAATGTTTTCAAAGATGAACTTGTCTAATTTTACGATTTATCCGTGGGTTCTTGCATTAAAGTTTTAAATCATTGTATATTAAATGAATTGTTTTTAATTATATAATTTTAACTCAATGTAACAGTGAAGGAGTTCATTGTAACATAACAGTGAGAACTTAGTTACTGTAAAGTTGTCCTTAAATGTGATAAATTACTTAGGTGACTTCTTATATGTTTATAAGGTGTTAAAGGTTGTTCTTATGCTTATATTATGATACTTAATGCAAAAGATGCATATTTCCGTTAAATGTCTATTTTCATGTTTTTTTATGCATTATGCCACACTTTGTACATGTGTTTCTACTAATTCCATGCTTTTATCTATTTCTAAAGTGATTCATAGGTGAAGGTTCTTTTGTGAGCTAAGCATGGATTATATGATCATTCAAACAAGTTGAAGTATGTCCTCATTTGACCCGAGGGCATAAATGTCTTTTATTTCTCTTATTGAAGTATTGTAATAGACTTAGTAGTACTATATTTCTATTGTATGGTCCATGTCTCCACTACACTTTTGTCAAAGATTTGATGAAATGTGACTTCGTATTTCCTATTGATTTTATAGAAAGAGATTTTAAAGACTATTCGAATGTTTGTGAAAAGTTTTAATTTTGCACTACTTTTCATATGTATAGATGCAATGAAAGATACGAAAGGTCTTGTACGATACTTTCGAGAGGTCAAGTACTCCGTGCCATAATTCGAGATTGATCCTATTTTATAGGGTGTGGTCTCGGGTCTGAACAAACGTGGTATCAGAGCTATGGTTATGAAAGTTGTCTTGGGAATCAAAAAGTATCATCAAGTCACATCTAGTAGAGTCTTGACCATCGGTGTGAGTCGTGACACATCTATGGGCGAGAGGCTATAGGACGATAGAGTTTCCCTTCATTTCTACTCCTATGTCGTGCCGTAGAGTAAAAGTTATGAATATTGTTTTCTTATGGTTTTCCTTGTGTTATAGGAGATGAATACGAGGAGGACACCGGCTAGGAGAGTTGAGGAGAATGATGTGAATGAGGAGATTCCTCCTCAAGTTGATAAAGTTGATAAAGTTCCTCAAGGTGATCAAGTCCCTATTGTGGGTGGAGGTAATGATGTTCCAGTGGTTCCCTCAGAAATGATTAATGGGGAGATTAGAGAGGCTTTAGTTACTTTAGCCCGAGCTTTGACTACCCATCTGAATATGGGTATTTCACCTAGAACGAATGTTGTGGAGAGCACTATGACTTCTAGATAGAGAGATTTTGTGTGAATCCTCCTATATTTCTTGGCTCTAAGGTGGTAGAGGATCCCCAAGAGTTTGTAGATGGGATGTACAAGGTGTTGAGTGCTATGGGCGTGACATCGAGGGAGAAGGCAGAGTTAGGTTCGTATCAATTGAGGGAGGTTGCTCAAGTGTGGTATACTCAATGGAAATATAATAGGACGGCTGAGTCGGGTCCTATTGAGTGGGAAGAATTTACAGAAGCATTTCTAGGAAAAGTAATTTCCCCGTGAGAGGAGGGAGGTAAAGGTAGAGGAGTTTATCAATCTCAAGCAAGGCAATATGAGTGTTGAAGAATACTCTTTGAAGTTCTCTATGTTGTATAGATATACTCCATCCCTTGTGTCTAACCCTAGGGATGATATAAGTAGGTTTGTGACCGGGGTTGCCAACCTAGTGAGGGAATAATGTTGTACGGCCATGCTACATGATGATATGACCCTAGCTAGAGTCATGGTGTATGCTCAATCAATTGAGGAGTCTAAACTTCGTAGAATCACAAGAAAATTGAAAAGAAGTGGTTGAAGTGATCAAAGCCAACCTAGGTTCAAGAAGAAGGTTGCAATTCAAGAAGAACGTAGGGGTGCTAAGGTTAAATTTGATAAAGGAGGTGGTTCTCAAGTTGGCAAGCCTACATGTGCTACTTGTTGAAAGAGGCACTATGGGGAATGTCTATTGGGTACCGGGAGTTGTTTTGTATGTGGGAAATATGGACACAAAGTGAGAGATCGTCCTACTAGAGATGGTTAGCATGTCGCTCCTAATATTCCTAAAGATGATGCTCCAAAGAAGAGGCGTTTCTATGAAATCCGGACTAGAGGAGCAAAGACGGATGAGGGTGATGATGATGATGGTATGTTCTTGTATTTCTTTAGTTTGTGTATGAGTTCCTTCTAAGTGGAATAGTATGGTTGGTAGATGGGATAGAATGTCATAGAAGCTTGTTGCATGTGCATGGTGTTTAGAAGTTTAGTTGAAATTGAATTTCATTGATTTCTTGAATTGTGTATTTAATGATGTGATTATTAAGTTGTAAAATGTGTTTATATGATTTTATCTTTCATATTAGCATGTTTCTATAATCAATTGCCTAAAAGTTGTATTTTTGAAAAATGTTGCATAGTTCACTGTAAAGCTGCCAGGGAAAAATTTGCTCACTATAAGATTTTTGAAAAATTGACCAATTTATTCTTTGGTTGAAAATTGTTGTAATGTGGTTAGAAATGATGTATATGAACATGATAATGAATATAAAATGAGCTTTTTCTATTTGGAATGAAGGATGTGAGTCTTATAGCATGATGAGTTCTAGAATTTCTTCTAGTTTCTTGTTGTGTTGTGAATCTCTTGATTATCTGAAATTGATGTTTTTATACATGTTTGTATTGTATAAGGTTTTATGTGGTATGGTTACGAGCTTCTAGTTGAATCTCTATTCTTTGAAGTGTTTGGAGAGTGGCAAGTGTCATTCGAGGACGAATGTTGTCCAAGCGGGGGAGATTGTGACAACTCTAAAATGACTTAGGTAAAGCTAGAGCCTAACATGTTTGTCATGAGTTTCTTATGTCCTTAAATGGTATATCAGTGGTTTATAGGCAGTGTCTAAAGTATTAGGTGAATTGAAAGTAAAACGTCAAGGGACGACCAAGACGTTTGACGACTAGTAACCTATGCGCCTCATGTGTTGTTATATACCTATATGTGTGTTTCATGAGCTTAGCATGTCCTTATATGAGTTTTTAGAGTATTTATAGGCAGTGTATCAAGTAATATAAAGTTTGGAAGTTAAACGTCAAAAAACTTCCATGAGGTTCGAAAGGTTTGCCTTGAAACGATCTTGTGTGTCTAGGCATGTTTCGTCAAGTTTCATGTGTTCCTTTTTAGTTGAAATTGATCTGGGAGGTCCTATACTGGTATAAAAACATATTAAGGTTTTAAACATCTGGGCAAACATACCCAAGGACAAACCAAGGGTCCTTGAGTAAGGACCCTTCCTAGAGCCAAAGGCTGTCTAGGCCAGTCCAAAACATTGGAGTCAAACGACGGCTCGTTTGCCAGTCGACGCCCCATCGATTGTAGTCGTGGGCCAAAAATAATCCTAGGGATCTCCAACTCCCAGTGGAAAGTCTCTGAACCAATCGACGGACATCCACGCTGGTCCGTTTATAGACCAGCGGCCCGTCGATGAACCAATCGTGGATGGGCCTGCAATTTTGCAGGTTCACTGTTAAGTTGAAGGGTGAATTGGTAAATTAACCCAAAGTCCAAATAAGAGTTTCGGAGGTTAATTAGGGTTATTTTAGGTATTTTAAGTGGGTATATAATTTCTAAATACCTAGATGAATTCATTCTTCCAAATCAAAACCCCAAAATCATTAAGAAATTCTCTAGAACTCCATTGAAGCCAAAACTCAAGGAAGAGCTTGGATTGGAGATTTGAGTGGTGATTATTCATCAAATTGGTAGATTAACATCATTGAGGTATGGTTTTGGATCCTTGCAACTCTATTCATCAAGGAGCTAAAAATTCAAAGAGATTTTCTAAAGTTTTCAAAGATGAACTTGTATAATTTTATGATCTATCAATGGGTTCTTGCATTAAAGGTTTTAAATCATTGTAATTGATTATACTATTTTTAATTAGATTATTTTAACACAATTAACCTATGAACCCATGTAATTGATGAACCCTAGTTTTTGACAACTTTATGGTTGACTTGATATTGACTTAATGTTTATGAATTCCAGTGTAGTTTTCTATGGGTTATTGAATGATGTAATAATTGTATTCAATTGATGTATAGGTTGTCTTAAATTGATAATTCTATAATGAATTAACCTATATTCACTGAGTATTATGGTTATTTTTGTATTGAATTGATGTTCATGGCCATGGGTAAGGGCTTATGGTATTGAATTGGATGATTTAGCTATGGATTGAAGTGGTTAGAATGGATTGGTGGTATGCTTCCCTAATTCTCTTTATTTTAAGTAATGTAGCTCTTGTTTTATGTTATGATTGGTATGGTTCACTTAGGTGGAGGTTCTATGTGAATGATGTGTCCTTGTCGGCGTTACTTTATGTATTATTATGATCATGTCCTTGTCGGCAACTACTTGATATACTAAGATGAATTGTTTTAGTTGATTTATTTGAATTATGATCATATTCATCTACTTGTTATTAGTGTGAAAGTATGTGTTCTTCTATTGATATGAGGTGATCATGTTAGACTATGACTATGTCCTTATGTGTGTAGTCTTAGAGTCAATGCATGACTATTACTGCTTGACTATACGAGTCTATGATAGTTATATTGATGATGTGATAGTAGTGTACAGGATGACTTATAGATGAAAATGGTTATTCCTATGTGCTTCTAGAATGATATTCAATATGTGCTAAAGTTAAGTCATTGGTGTGTCTTGTGTGGTAGACGTGTGTCCCTTACTTGATACATGCATGAATGTGAATATGAGATGCCTTGACTTAGGATTCAAATGTCTGTAGTCTTGTATTTATGAATGACATAAGACCTTGAATGATGCTAATAAGGTCCTTTGTGTGGAACCTTAAACCTAGTGGTAAGGTTACGAACCGTGAAGTCGAAAGACGTAATGGTATCCTTCTTGTACGAATGATGGAATTAAGGTTGGTTGTCTGGAACGACATCATATCATCCTTAGGAAAGTCATTAAGCTATCCTCGTTGCCATTGTAAGGCAGCCCTAGGGGACCTCTTTGGTAGGGTGAGTGTGATTGAATTATGAACAAGATATGAAACCCCTTCATAAGATCCTTTAATGTGAATTACTCTATGAGAACAAAGGCTAGCAACGAGTGAATATTGTAAGGGAAGTAAGTCTAGTTAAAGGATAACGCTAGAGTGCAAAGACACCCTTCATATTCCTTAACCATGTGCCTACATGGGATGTGTCCAAATTCTACCATTGGCAAGTAGAACACCCTCCATCGCAGTAGGTTACAACTCCGGATTCCATGATTTGCTACCATGGTCTATGTCGGTTATTGCCTATTATCATCATATGGGATACCTACTAGTATTTGAGAAGTTATATGAAGTGTAGGTGGTTGTATGGGACACTATCTAGACATTGCACAAAAGGCTTTGAAGATGTTAGTGAGAGTCCCTAGGTCTTCTCCAAGATCATTACTTGAATGTCTTATATGTTGATGAATGTCTCTTAAATGAACTAATGAATGTAATGACTTAAATTAAGAAGTATGTTAAATAAATAAGTACTTATCTAGAGTAGTTAATGGTTGTCTAGTTAAGGTGTGAAGGGGGCATAGGAATGGTCACTTCATCTCTTACCTAGATAAGTATTAAGAATGACTCTAGTTATGAAAGTTGGTTGATTATGAATACATGATCCAAACTTAGGTAGTCTTAAGGATTACTTAGGTAATCTTAAAGAGGTCAAGTATGGACACTATCTTCTTGATTTACTTGAGTAGGCCTTTTGATAACCTTTGGGAGGTGAATGTCATATTCTATGAAAGCTATTGTATTAAATGAGAATGATTTTATCCTAGGTAATCCAAAGGATCTCTTAAGTGTGTGTGAAAGGGATTGTATGGGAGGTCGCTTCACAACTCACTCATGTGAACCTTAGAATCTCCTTTGGTAGGAGAATCTTTTGTTTATGTGGTTGGTGTATTGTTAGTGTGTGTATCTCATTATGGGTGGTCTTAAGGATCATTTAGGTGTGCCTAGAGAGGGTGTATGGGCGGTCTCTCTTTGTCTTACATAATTGAGTCTTAGGATAGATCTTAGTGAGGGAATTACATTCTAGAAAGTGTCCAATGTGAAGTTAAGGAACTTAACTGTAACAGTGAAGGAGTTCACTGTAATAGTGAACTTAGTTACTGTAATGTTGTCCTTAAAATGTGATAAATTGTTTAAGTGAATTCTTGTGTGTTTCTAAGGTGTTAAAGATTGTTTTTGTGCTTATATTATGATATTTAAATCAAAAGACGCATATTTCCATTAAATGTCTATTTTCATGATTTTTATGCATTATGCCATACTTAGTACATGTGTTTGAACTAGTTCCATGCTTTTATCTATTTCTAATGTGATTCATAGTTGAAGGTGCTTTAGAAGCTAGATCTATAATATTTTCCATGAGTATATAAGGTCCTTAAATGGTATATAATGTGGTTTATAGGTAGTTTCAAAAGTATTAGGTGAATTGGAAGTCAAACATCAACGGACGACCAAGACGTTCGACGACTAGTTACCTATGTGCGACATGTGTCGTTATGTGCCTATATCTCTGTTTCATGAGCTTATGAGGTCCTTATATGAGTTATTATAGTGTTTATAGGCAGTTTGTCAGGTTTCATGAATTTTGGAGGTCAAACGTCCAAGAAAGTTCATGACATTCAATGACCTTGTGTGTCTAGGCATGTTGCATCGAGTTTTATGAGTTTGTTTGGATGAAATTAATGTGGGAGGTCCTAAACTCGTAAACAAACATAATAAGGTTTTAAAATTCCGGTAAAACATCCCCAAGGACTAACCAAGGGTCATTGAGGAAGGACCCTTCCTAGAGCCAAAGGCTGTCTAGGATAGTCCCAAACAATGGAGGCAAACAACGGCTTGTTGGCTAGTCGACGCCCCGTATATTGGAGTCGTTGGCCAATACATAGACTAGGGAGATCAAAATCCAATTAAAAAGCCTCTGAACCCATTGACGGATAGCAATGATGGTCCGTTTTTGGACCAACGGCTAGTCGACGGACCAATCGTGGATGGGCTTGCAATTTCGCAGGTTTACTGTTTAGTTGAAGGGTGAATTGGTAAATTCACCCAACGTCCAAATAAGAGTTTGGGCGGTTAATTATAGGTATTTTAGGTATTTTAAGTGGGTATATAAGTCGTAAATACCTAGATGAATTCATTCTTTCAAGTAAAAACCCCAAAATCTCTAAGAAATTCTTTAGAACTCCATTGAATCCAAAACTCACGGAAGAGCTTTGATTGGATATTTGAGTGGTTATTATTCATAAAATTGGTGTATTAACATCATTGAGGTTGGTTTTTTATCCTTGAAACTCTATTCATCAACGAGCCCAAAATTCAAAGAGATTTCTAATGTTTTCA
Organism: Solanum sitiens; assembly: GCA_016801875.1. Classification (NCBI taxonomy): domain Eukaryota; kingdom Viridiplantae; phylum Streptophyta; class Magnoliopsida; order Solanales; family Solanaceae; genus Solanum; species Solanum sitiens. The sequence goes on along the minus strand of JABWTJ010000064.1, from coordinate 84,445 downwards.
AAGATGAACTTGTCTAATTTTACGATTTATCCGTGGGTTCTTGCATTAAAGTTTTAAATCATTGTATATTGAATGAATTGTTTTTAATTATATAATTTTAACTCAATTAACCTATGAACCCATGTAATTGATGAACCCTAGGTTTTTACTACTTTATGGTTGACTTGATATTGACTTAATGCTTATAAATTCCAGTGTAGTTTTCAATGGGTTATTGAATGATATAATAATTATATTCAATTGATGTATAGGTTTTCTTAGATTGTTAAATATATTTTGAATAAACCTAGATTCATTGAGTATTACGGTTTTTTTTGTATTGAATTGATGTTCATGGCCATGGGTAAGGGTGTATGGTGTTGAATTGGATGATTTAGCTATGGATTGAAGTGGTGAGAATGGATTGGTGGTACACTGCCCTAATTCTCTTTATTTGATGTTATGTAGTTCTTTTTTTATGTTATGATTGGTATGATCCACTTATTGTGGCGGTGCTATTTTAATGATGTGGCCTTGTCAGTGTTACTTTATGTATTATGATAATCATGGCCTTGTCGGCAACTACTTGATATACTATGATGAATTGTGTAGTTGACTTATGTGATTATGATCATATTCATCTACTTGTGATCAATGTGAAAGTATGTGTTCTTCTATTTATATTAGGTGATCATGTTAGACTATAACTAGGTCCTTATGTGTGTAATTTTAGAGTTTATGCATGATTATTCCTACATGACTAGACTAGTCTATGATGTTTATATTGATGATGTTATAGTAGTGTTTAGGATGAATTATATATGAAAATGTACTAAAGTGAAGTCATTGGTGTGTATTTTGTGGTACACTTGTGTCCCTTACTTGATACTTGCATGAATATGAATATGAGATGTCTTGACTTAGGATGCTAAAGACTGTTAGTCTTGTATGTATGAATGACATGAGACCTTGAATGATGCTAAGAAGGTCCTTTATGTGAAACCTTAAACCTAGTGGTAAGGTTATGAACATTGAAGTCGAAAGCCGTAATGGTATCCTTCTTGTATGAATGATGGACTTAAGGTTGGTTGGCTGGAACGTCATCATATCATCCTTAGGAAAATCATTAAGCTATCCACTTCGGCATTGTAAGGCAACCCTAGGGTACCTCTTTCGTAGAGTGACTTTTATTGGGTTATGAACAAGATATGAAACCCCTTCGTATAATCCTTTAATGTGAATTACTCTACGAGAACGAAGGCTGATACGCTCAAATTTACTTCTCAAATAAGAAGTAAAGCGGTCGTATCAAGTAAAGAACCCAACTAATGAGGTTCAGATTGATCCCACAAGGAAAATAATTCAGACTTAACTTTATTCTATTATTACTATTATTTAGCCAACTATTTTCCGAGAAATAAAGAGACAAAAAAGGGGGATTTTATTTTTAAATTAATGAAAATGATTAACTAAATAAAAATGGACAACTAACAGATTCAGCTTTCGAAGTTTAATCAAATTATAAAAGTAACTAGGGCTTTAGTGTTCCCTACAGGTTCCTAACTTGGTAAATCTAACTATAACAATTCTATCCTGATATCTTGCATGTAAAGTGATAAGCTACGTATCTCTAAATCCTTGGTCCGGCATCTAGAGAATTTCACTCCGCACCTTGGTCTGGCTACGTGTGTTGCTATACTAACCCTTATCTTTACTTCATATTAAGCATCATATTCGGTATTTGACTAAGTTATTAACTCGTACCAACCAATACTAGCCTATTAGATAGTCTACACTAAATCTATGTTGATAATTCTTTTCCTATTATCTACCTCCTTGGTCCGGCAAGTAGCATTAAGGAGAGTTCTAACGTTGGCCATCCGTTAAAAAGACTTCTACACGAAAGAATTATCAATACATGCAAGACACCAATCTAGAATTGTTATTTAAGTTAGATTTTTACCTTGTTATTCACCCATGGTTCCCACAACCCTAGCTATGAGGTTTAGTTACCCATGTTCATAATTACGCAATTCATATTGTTAATGGAAGAATTCATTCACTTACTTTTATGAAAACGAATAATTTCCCAGAATTTTACTTGATTAATCAACAAAATCACCAACAATCAATTACCGAGAAAGTATCTTAATTCCCAAAATCGAGAATTCAATAATATAATAGAAGAACTAAAAACTAAAAATTATCAGAAAGTCTAACCCCAAAAACGAGGTTTTTCCCACTATTTATAATAAAAACAAAGTCTAATCAAATAAGGATTCTATTTACTAAAAATCTGTCCAAACGCGTCTGGATCGACGGACCACGTGACGGACCGTCATGGACACGACGGACCGTCATAGACTCCGTCGTCCCATACTTCACCATTCTTCTGTTGCTTTCTTCATTCCCCTCGACGGACAGGTATGACGGACCGTTTCAAGCACGACGGTCCGTCGAGGGTCTTCGTTCCAAAATACTTGGACTTCTTGGAATTTGGGTACTGGACTACTTCTCTGATCATCACGACGAACAAGCAGGACGGACCGTCGTGGCTATGACGGTCCGTCATGGACTTTCGTAATCCCACACTTGGTCAGACTTCCCCATTTTCCTTCAGCAACTTCTCCCTTCACTACGATGCCACCTACGGACCGTCACAGCCTCGATGGACCGTCATAGGTTCCATAGGTGGTCTCTTCTGCATTTCTTTCTCAAAAACTCCCGCGTTCATCCTTGGACAGATTTTCTGCAAACAAAGAGAAACTTACATAAAAATCCACACAAAAAGGCTTTCGACACACACTAAACTTAAGGAAAAGCATTAGAAATACCGTGAAACCACGGTACATCAATACCCTCAACTTAAATTCGTTGTTTGTCCTCAAGCGACGCACTGTGACTCACTACAAAATCATTGTACAAAAGTATCCATATTTTAATTTCCGCAATCATTTGGCTATCAATCCCAATTATTCACATTATATTCATGCATGGTTTCACTATTAGGCATTGACTTGTGTAGAATCAAACCATGACCCAGACTCACTACGCGATGATACCTATCCTCTTCAACTTCTCACCGAGATGCTAATATTTCCGGTATTGCAACTCCTGTCCTCACTTCAAATAACATCCTCATTTTTCACACAATGATTTTAGTTTGAGTATAAGGATCACTTTTCAACACTCACTCTCAGAACAAATTCACAACTCATTTATACATATTGCCATAGGCTTGCCCTTATTTTCACTACTTCAAGTTCGCCATACAACTCTTAGGATCACAATAGGACTTTTTTTAGATTGTAACATAGGCTCAGGGTCAGGTAGGGTGTATTTAGGTATACTTTAGTGACTTGTTGCCCTCCTTGACATATCGGCTACGCGAACCACCTTTTTATTATTTTATTTTGCCCTATTACTCAATTTTCTTTTCACTTTGCTGTTTTCCCTTTATTATCCTTATGTGTAAGTGACTTTTCTCTTTTCCTGTGTTTATTTTGCTTTTTATTCATATATATATATATATATATATATATATATATATATATATATATATATATAAATTTTATTTTTTTTTTATTTTTTTTTAGTCACTTCTGTTTTATTCTTTCTTTCTCTTCATTCTTTCAACCCCACTTTCCGGGGTTTTCCTTATAACAGCCACCCTCAACTCATGATTTTGCCATGAGTTAAGGTTCACAATACCCATGGTTGGGTCAAGGCCTAAACAAGGTTGCTTTATGCATTAGCCACCCTCAACTTATGCTTTTGGCATAAACTGAGGTGCACATGTCCAAGGAGGGACCAGGGCCAACACATTGTTTCCAGAGAAGATCATTTGGGGTGAAAAAGAAAGATCTATTTTAAGCTCAATTCATTTGGATCAAAAAGGGATTAACTTCATTTGGTTTTCTGTTCTTTTTAGGCTCAAGATTGACTATTTCGAACAAGGGTCTATGATCCTTTCCTAATTGATTGTCTTGACTCACTTTTAGCAGGACTAACCAGTCAAGTTCTAGCTCAGTATTGATGGTGGACATTCGAATTCACCTCACACTCACTTGACATTCCTTGCATTCCCGAATTATTAGACACCTAGTTCAAATCTTAGATTCAGGATCATGCAGTAGTGTATCTGTATTTCATGTTTCAAACCACACACTTATCACTTACTATGCCTAGTCATGCAATTGATTATCGAGATATCATATTTATTTTATTCATCATGCTTCAGATTTATACAATGTACATAAGATATGACATGCCGGTTCAACAATAAAAGTAAGTCTTTTGGGGAAAAAAAGAGCACAGGCAAGAAAACCCCAAAAGAGGATCGTGAACTTGGGCTACTCAGAATTCACCCAAGTACTCACTTTCCATTTACCCCACCCCCAATAAAAGATATGCAATTGTCCCCAATGCATAAAAGAGCTAAACAACGCAAAAGGGTAAGTGAAGCAAACCTGAGGCGCTAAGCGCCGGCGATCAGCAAGCAGGTGGGTCTGGTTCACTGGAACCCACTCCCTGCGTAGTCTGGACATCCTCAGTAATGTCCTCAGCATCAACAGCACCATCAGTAGTGCCTCCCACAGAATCTACAAATTTGGAGCTAGACGCCCCGGCAGCTACTTCTACAACCCTCAACTTACGGGCCTCCTCATCAGCAATCGAGGCTCTCCTCGCAGCCTCCATCTCACGGCGCTCCTTCTTCCTCGCCCTAACCTCATCCTCCTCTCGACCCCTGCGTCTCTTAGCATGCTCTCGTGGGGGAGGTGGTGGAACATCAGAAGTGGCAAAAAGAGCAGCCATTACTGTGTCATCAGCAGGCTCTGCAGAAGGGGCCTCAGACTCAGGCACTCTCGCCTCTACGATCGTATCCAGATCAGCCCGCAGACTCTCAACCGCAGCCTGAAGGGTCTACATGTCCACCGGAGGTGCTGGTCGGGCTAGCACTCGCAACTCAAAAGCGTCCAAGCGCTGATGCACCTCTGCGATCTTCCTCTCTTTGTGTTGTGCCATCTTGCGCTCCATGCGCTCCTCTGCCTCAGCAATAGTCTTCTGCATCCAAGGCTGGATGTGATCAGAAGTGTAGCCATCTGTACCTCGAGTTTCTGGATCCTAGCAAGTGGGACCAGAGTGGCGGAAGGAGCCGAGCGAGAGGAGCTCGGGGCAGTGCTACTACCCGGGATAGACTCGACCGGAGTAGTGTCAGCGTGTGCAGAAGCATCCTGGGAAGCCGCATGGGCATGCTCTATGGTGTCGGCCAGGTTCTCACCAAGTGGAACCACCTCCGGGTGGGGCCCTCTGGGGCCAACTCATTGGCCTCATCCCTGATGAGGCCAATGTCAACATTTCCTTGCGGGGTCCGGAGCTGGTCAATGTTCCAAATGGGCACGCCTGCGGATCTGCACAAAGAGAAAATCATGCAAGGAAAAGGGTAAGTCGTGGTGACCTTAAAGCCCTCTCATGCATGACCGCTTGGAGAAGCCAAGCGAAATCGACCTCGAACCCTGCTATCATTGCGGCCATAAGAACTGCACGATCCCAGGTGACGATATTATCAGCCGCAGTGGGAGAGAGACAATGGCGGACTATCAACCAAAGAAACTTAGCCATAAAGGTCAAGTTGGCCTTCCTGATAACTCCCTTCGGCTCCATCACCCAATCCGCAGCCTCTCCATCAATAGATAAGTGCTGGGCCATCCACCTCTTGGTGGTCTCTCTCAGTGAAGGCTCACGTAAGAATCGGCCCTCTTTGACAATTTGCCACCGGTAATCGAACTCGGCGGTGAGAGGTGTGCTGGTGGTGTCACTATCCGTGCCATACAGATATCAGCGGATGGCTGGTAGGGAGATGTCGACCTGTATGCCGCGTACTCGGACGTGCTCAAGTGGGTCCTGTTTGGCGGGGGTAGACCACCTATCTATTTGTGAGCGGAGAGTGGCCACATAAGAGGCATAGAACTCTCGGACTAACTCCTCACTGTAGCCGCCCAAAGAACGAGCCGTCCACTCCAGCCGATGTCTGGTGAAAAGAGTGTGAATGCATGGTGGGGAGACTTCCCGTGAGGACCCGCCTCTCCAGTGTGAGGGTCCGTGTCATGACACCTTTGTCATTGAGCACCTTGGCGTCTAAGTATACTTTGTATTGCCCGTCGACACACCACCGATTGGGCTGAACGGCAACCGGGGCAGGGACTCCAGTTGGTGAGCCAGGGGTGGAGTCAGTGCTGTCAGCCTCATCAACCGAGGCAGACTGTGTAGCTGTGGCGGGGGCAGAGGCTTCTGCGGACCCGGAGGCTTCCTCTGACCACGAAACTCCTAATGAGCCAGATGCTCCTTCGTCTTGGGCAGCTGACCCAGAAGGTGTGCCGGTCAGTGTGCGCTCCTCATCAGACTGGGAGGCAGTGACTACGCCGGGCGCCACCTTCTTGGGCGTGACTCTCGGTACACGTGGAGCTCGTGCTGTAGTAGGAGTGCCTGGGGGCACGTACTCTGGATCATGCTCATCATCAGAGCCTATCACCAATCGGGCAGACGGGGCGACAGATTTAGAACATCCACGTGCATAAACGCGATCTTGTTTAGGTGCCATGAGAGGTAGTACCTGTAACGAATCATCATTAGTACTTGAAAGATAAAACATGACAAAAAAATGAGACAATAATACACAGAAACTCAAACAGTGATAACAGCTCTGAAGTAGCAGTAAGGCACGACGGACCTGATGACGGCCCGTCGTGCGTATGACGGACCGTCCTGCGGTCCGTCATGTAATACTCAGCAGTATAGAGTATCAGAAGGATGGTCTCAGACTGATACGATGATAGTTCAGGATGGGCCGTCATGGGTATGACGGTCCGTCACATGTGTCCGTCAGTGGACACTTAGAAAAAGTGTGGAGACCCTTATGACAGAGGTCTCTGACCGATACGACGGTTATGAAGGACGGACCGTCGTGGGTATAACGGTCCTTCACATGTGTCCGTCAGTGGACACTTAGAAAAAGTTTGGAGACCCTTAGGACAGGGGTCTCTGACCGTCACGACGGTTGTGCAGGACGGACCATCGTGGGTATGACGGTCCGTCACATGTGTCCGTCAGTGGACACTTAGAAAAAGTGTGGATACACTTATGACAGAGGTCTCTGACCGATACGACGGTCATGCAGGACGGACCGTCGTGGGTATGACGGTCCGTCACATGTGTCCGTCAGTGGACACTTAGAAAAAGTTTGGAGACCCTTAGGACAGGGGTCTCTGACCGTCACGACGGTTGTGTAGGACGGACCATCGTGGGTATGACGGTCCGTCACATGTGTCCGTGAGTGGACACTTAGAAAAAGTGTGGAGACCCTTAGGACAGGGGTCTCTGACCATCACGACGGTTGTGCAGGACGCACCGTCGTGGGTATGACGGTCCGTCACATGTGTCCGTCAGTGGACACTTGGAAAAAGTGTTGAGACCCTTAGGACAGGGGTCTCTGACCGTTACGACGGTTATGCACGACGGTCCGTCATCGGGTTGTCGTGCTGTTATTCACAGACAGAACTGGGGGATGCCACATTCACCCCATGTGAGTCAAAACAAAGACCCAAAAATTCTCTAACACTCTTGACCCTAAATACCTATCAAATTTACAAGTTTTAAAGCCCTAATTTCTCTAGTTTTATCCAGTCATTTTGTGGAATTAATAACCTAGGTTGACAATATATATTCAAAGAGCAAAAGACCCATATGCTAATAGTAAAGAAAAACAAAACAAACTAAGTAAATGGGTGGAGTTTGCAGGAACACATACCTTAGAAGAGGAGAAAATAAGACGAAAGTGATGGCACCCAACAGAGAAGACTGAGAAGCACAGCAGCAGACTCCGACCAAGAAGGGAGATTTGGGAGGGAAAATGGGAGAATGTGGGGAATTTGGGAAGAGAAAGCAGTTGAAAGGCTCAAATGGGGGAAAGAGGGAAAGAAAACTGGTAAATGAAGGGGTGGGGAGGTTTAAAACGTTTAAAAACTTTTGAAATTCATTAGCCGGGTCGGGTCGGGTAACCGGGTAATGAAGTGACGAAACCCTGATGACGGTCCGTCGCATATGTGACGGTCCGTCATAGGTTTCCGTCACATGTGCCCTAATTCTTAAAAAAATACTAAAGAGCGTACCTTGCACGACGGAGTCGTGCGACGGTCCATCACAGGCGTGACGGTCCGTCGATGTATCCGTCAGTGAATGTGGCAGAGTAACTTTTCTGCAGAACTTCCTGTAGATGTGCTACCTGAAAATTTACAACCCATTAATAGAAAATTGCTACCGCTACTAGAAAGAAAAATTATAAAGTGGTTAGATGATAAATATTTGGTTGCCTCCCAACCAGCGCCTGATTTAACGTCGCGGCACGACTGTAGACACTTAATTACTCAGACTTCATCAAGATGATATGCCTCAATCACCTCATTCGCCGATTCCGCATGATCTATATAGATTTTTAGACGTTGTCCGTTCACCTTAAACCGCACACCTTCCTTGTTTTCCAACTCAACCGCTCCATGAGGAAATAATTGGGTGATCGAGTAAGGGCCAGTCCATTTAGACTTGAGCTTACCCGGAAACAAGCGCAATCTAGAGTTGAATAAAAGCACCGAATCCCCAATCATAAACTCTCATTTCTCGATCTTTAGGTCATGGTACTTCTTCATCTTTTCTTTGTAGAGGGCTGAGCTTTCATAAGCCTTTAGGCGAAATTCATCAAGTTCATTTAACCCATTTAACCGTTGTTCTGCAGCTTCGTTCCAGTCCATTTTTAGCTTCTTCATAGCCCACATGGATTTATGCTCTAATTCAACCGGAAGATGACATGCTTTCCCATATACTAGTTGGTATGGGGACATATCTATGGGAGTCTTATACGCTGTCCGGTAAGCCTAAAGAGCATCATCAAGCCTCCTTGACCAATCTGTTCTACTAGCGTTCACTGTTTTTGACAAAATCTGTTTGATCTCCCTATTTGATACTTCAACTTGCCCACTAGTTTGAGGATGGTAAGGAGTGGCCACATTATGGCGAACCCCATATTTCTCCAATAGTCCCTTGAATAATTTGTTGCAAAAGTGGGATCCCCCATCACTAATAATCGCCCGTGGGGTACCAAATCAAAAGAATATATTCTTCTTCAAGAATGCAGTGACACTCTTCCCCTCATTGTTCGCGAGGGCGATGGCTTCCTCCCACTTGGATACATAATCAACTGCTACTAAAATATACTTCATTCCATGAGAACTCACAAACGGACCCATAAAGTCAATATCCCAAACATCAAATAACTCAATTACAAGAATGGGGTTTAGAGGGAGCTCTTGCTTTCTTGAAATGCCGCCATCTCTTTGGCATCTATCACATGCTTTGGAAAACTCATGAGCATCTTGATGAATAGTTGGCCAATAGTAACCACTTTCTAAGATCTTATGACCAGTCCGGACACCACTATGATGTCCACCAAAGGGTGAGGAATGGCATGCCTCTAAAATACTCAGCATCTCAACTTCTGGCACACAACGCCGAATAAGCCCATCAGCACAGCTCCTGTATTAGTATGGTTTATCCCAAAAGAACTTCTTCACATCGTACATGAACTTTTTCCTTTGATGAAAAGACAGGTCCGATGGAACAATATCACTAGCTAAGTAGTTCGCAAAATCAGCGAACCACGGAATCAGGTCTTGTGAGGCAGCCAATACATGCTCATCGAGGAACGTGTCATCAATATCAGTCTTATCCCCCAACTCTCTCATAGCTTCATCTTCTAAACGGGACAAGTGATCAGCAACTTGATTTTCGGTCCCTTTCCTATCCTTTACCTCAAAGTAAAATTCTTGCAGTAGCAATACCCAATGAATTAACCTCGGTTTCGCATCCTTCTTCGCCATCAAATATCTCAGGGCTGAATGGTCAGTATGCACTATAACTCTAGTACCTAGCAAATAGGAGCAAAATTTTTCAAAAGCAAATACTACGGCAAGGAGCTCTTGTTCAGTTACTGTATAGTTATTCTGAGCTTCATTGAGGGCTTTACTAGCATAGTAAATGGGATGAAGGATTTTGTCCCTTATTTGTCCCAATACCACACCAAGGGCAACCCCACTCGCATCACACATCACCTCAAATGGACTGCTCCAATCTGGAGAAATAATGATAGGTGCAGATACCAGTTTTTCTTTGATATCGCCGAATGCTTTAAGACAGGATTCATCAAAAGAAAATTTACAATCTTTCTCCAACAGTTTGCACACAGGATGTGCAATTTTAGAGAAATCTTTAATGAATCTCTTGTAAAAACCTGCATGCCGAAGAAAGCTTCTCACACCTTTTACAGAGATAGGTGGAGGAAGTCTCTCTATCACCTCGACTTTGGATCGATCAACTTCTATGCCTTTTTCTGAAATACGATGGCCCAAAACAATACCTTCTTTGACCATAAAGTGGCATTTTTCCCAATTGAGAACTAAATTGCAGTCTTCACACCTCTTAAGAACTTCAGATAAATGGCTCAAACATTGCTCGAATGATTCACCAACCACTGAAAAATCATCCATAAAAACCTCAATAGTATCTTCGACCATGTCGGAGAATATTGACATCATACATCTCTGAAATGTGGCGGGTGCATTGCATAGGCCAAACGGCATTCTCTTGAACGCAAAGGTCCCATATGGACAAGTGAAAGTGGTCTTCTCTTGTTCTTCTGGTGCAATAGAAATCTGATTATACCCTAAATAACCATCAAGAAAACAGTACCACCCTTTTCCAGCGAGTCTATCCAACATCTGATCCATGAAGGGCATGGGAAAATGGTCCTTTTCGGTCCATGCATTTAATTTTCGGTAATCCATACACACCCTCCATCCAGTCACCAGTCTCATTGGAACAAGTTCATTCTTTTCATTGGGGACCACAGTCATTCCCCCTTTCTTAGGTACACACTGAAAAGGGCATACCCAACTACTATCGGCGATCGGATATATTACTCCAGCATCCAACCATTTTATGATTTCCTTCTTCACGACCTCTTGCATAGGTGGATTTAAGCGTCTTTGGTGCTCAATACTTGGCTTATGATCGGGCATGAGTTGGATTTTATGAGAACAAATACCAGGAGGGATCCCAATAATGTCCGCAATGGTCTACCCAATAGCTCTTTTGAACCTTTTTAGTACTTTGACCAAACTCTCTACTTGTTGTTTATTCAGATCTGATGCAATGATTACCGGCAATGTGTCACCGTTTCCTAAGAATTCATACCTGAGATGAGGTGGGAGAGCTTTTAGTTCTAGCTTTGGAGCCTCCTCTATAGATGGTTTAGCGGGTGGAGACTCGCGATTCTTCATATCTAGCTCATATTTCTTCGGTTTAAACCGAACATTACCACGATCAAGAGCAACGATTAATGACCCATATTCTTCAATGCATTCATTATCAAAATTCATTATCACTGCCGCCAGTGCTTCTACACCTAGACGTTCTTCTATTTGTGTCTCAAGTGATTCACCAACTTTGTAGGATATGGCAGATACCGATTGGAGCTCACCACTCTGCCGCATGGACCTACAAATATTGAAAGTCACTTCTTCATTGTTCAATCGAAATTTCATCTGCCCCTTTTCCATATCAACTAAGGCTCTACCCGTAGCAAGGAATGGCCTCCCAAGAATAATAGGCACCTCAAAATCGACTTCACAATCAAGAATAATAAAATCTGCCGGAAATATGAACGACTCCACTTTTACTAGCACATCATGGAGTATCCCTATAGGCCTTTTTACTGTTCGATCGGCCATCAGTAGCCGCATCGCAGTGGGCTTTGGGTCACCCAAACCCAACTTCTTGTAAATCGAGAGGGGCATGAGATTTATGCTTGCCCCCAAATGACATAATGCTTTCGCAAAATGTAATAACCCGATCGTACAAGGAATAGTGAATGCACCCGGATCTTCTTTCTTTTGCAACAAAGAACTTGTAGCAATAGCACTACAATGCTGCATTCTGTCATCATCCTCAAAAGTGACCGATCTTTTCTTTGTAACCAAATCTTTCATAAACTTGGCATAACCAGGCATTTGTTCAAGAGCTTCTACCAAAGGGACATTGATAGAAAGTTGCTTCAACATTGTTATAAAACGCCGATATTTACCATCCTCGGTCTTTTTCACTAATCTTTGAGGAAAGGGGGGGTGGTCTAGGCATGGGAGTTACCTTTTTAGGCACTTCAGCATCTTTATCAGTGTTATCTTCTACTTCATCACTAACCTCTACCACTTTATCATTATCTCTCATCACCTTTTCCACAATAGACGGCATAGGTGGGTCAATAGTTTGTTTACCCCCACGAGTAGTAATTGCCATACAGTGTCCATCACTTTTTGGATTTTGGACAGTGTTGCTAGGAAGAGTGCCCGGTTGCCGTGGGTTCACAGTTGCAGATAATTGAGCCATTTGCAATTCAAGCTGCTTGATTGATATGGCATGTGTATCGACTTTCTTTCCAATACCCGCTACATCACTCCTTAACTCTTTGGTGTGCTCATCACTAGCATCGAACCTCCTCATCATCTTGTGCAACATATCCTCAACTCGCGCCATACTACCTCCACCATCCCTAGGAGCAACTTCACGATTTTGAGGAGGAACATAGGGCCCACTCCTATCATTTCTATTACCATAGTTACCCCTGTTGAAGTTGTTGTCGCGGTTGTAATTTCCATCACGGACATAATTACCCTCACGGTTGTAGTTACCATAGTTCCGACCTTGATTCCCTTGACCTTGGCGCCAATTATCCTAATTGGAGCCTTGGGCGTTCGGTCGGAAACCCCCCGTCTGATCATTTACTGCATAGGAATCTTCCTCATAATAATATTCATCAGTTTGTGGTGGTGGTTTAGACAAGTAGTTCACTGCGTTTATCTTTTCTGTACCCCTAGTGACATATTTTAACACCAACCCAAGCTCAGTTCTCATCTGCGCCATCTCTTCACGAATCTCATCTGTGGCTGGGTTGTGTGTGGATTGCACTGCAAAAGTATTTCTCCCCGTATCTGACTTCCTAGTACTCCATGCTTTATTGTTCCGGGAGATTTTCTCTAATTTTTCAGCAATTTCAGCATAAGGACACTCCCCATAAGAACCACCTGCTATAGTATCCAATACCGCTTTATTATTATCATCCTGTCCCCGGTAGAAGTATTCTTTCAGTGACTCATCATCTATGCGGTGATTGGGGACACTTCTCAAAAATGAAGTGAACCTATCCCAAGAACTACTAACTGACTCTCCTGGTAGTGCCACAAAGTTGTTCACTCTGTCTTTGTGATTTAGTTTCTTGGAGACCGGGTAGTAACGTGCTAAGAAAACGTCCCTTAGTTGGTTCCAAGTGAAAATTGAGTTATAAGGGAGTTCAGTGAACCAAATAGAAGTCTCTCCCGTCAGTGAGAGAGGAACTACTCTTAGCCCTATTACATCCAAATTCAAATCAGGCCTCCCTACACAGCTTTTACACACTGCCCTCACCTTAGCTATATGGGCATGTGGGTCCTCAGACGGTAGTCCTGAAAACAAACCTCTAGCCGTGAGCATTTGCATTAGACTACTAGTGACTACAAAGGTGTGACCTTCGGGTAGAGGGGGCAAGACAAGTGGCCCATCAGAATCTGCAATATTATCATAACCTCTGTAGTATTCTTGAGGACGTGGAGCGGGATTTTGTCCCCTTTGTGCACCTTGATCAGGATTATCAGGTAATAATCGACTATGAGCATCAACCGGAGCTGGGATGTTCTGGTTTGGATCATCATCATTTATACCCAAGTTTCGATTCATTTTGCATAGTGTACGCTCTAACTCGTGATCGTAGGGAAACAAAGGTTCTCTTGCTCTCCGTGTATTTGGCATACACAGACGTCAATTCTAAACAAAATCAAAAACAACAGAAAAAGTAAAATCAGGAAAATAATGACTAAACTTTAGTAATAAAATTTAAGTTAATCTAAAAGCTACTTTCCCCTGCAGCGGCGCCAAAATTTGATACGCTCAAATTTACTTCTCAAATAAGAAGTAAAGCGGTCGTATCAAGTAAAGAACCCAACTAATGAGGTTGAAGGAAAATAGTTCAGACTCATCTTTATTCTATTATTACTAATATTTAGCCAACTATTTTCCGAGACATAAAGAGACAAAAAAGGGGGATTTTATTTCTAAATTAATGAAAATGATTAACTAAATAAAAATGGACAACTAACAGATTCAGCTTTCGAAGTTTAATCAAATTATAAAAGTAACTAGGGCTTTAGTGTTCCCCACAGGTTCCTAACTTGGTAAATCTAACTATAACAATTCTATCCTGATATCTTGCATGTAAAGTGATAAGTTACATATCTCTAAATCCTTGGTCCGGCATCTAGAGAATTTCACTCCGCACCTTGGTCCGGCTACGTGTGTTGCTATACTAACCCTTATTTTTACCTCATATTAAGCATCGTATTCGGTATTTGACTAAGTTATTAACTCGTACCAACCAATACTAGCCTATTAGATAGTCTACACTAAATCTATGTTGATAATTCTTTTCCTATTATCTACCTCCTTGGTCCGGCAAGTAGCATTAAGGCAAGTTCTAACGTTGGCCATCCGTTAAAAAGACTTCTACACGAAAGAATTATCAATACATGCAAGACACCAATCTAGAATTGTTATTTAAGTTAGATTTTTACCTTGTTATTCACCCATGGTTCCCACAACCCTAGCTATGAGGTTTAGTTACCCATGTTCATAATTACGCAATTCATATTGTTAATGGAAGAATTCATGCACTTACTTTTATGAAAATGAATAATTTCCCATAATTTAACTTGATTAATCAACAAAATCACCAACAATCAATTACCGAGAAAGTATCTTAATTCCCAAAATCGAGAATTCAATAATATAATAGAAGAACTAAAAACTAAAAATTATCCAGAAAGTCTAACCCCAAAAATGAGGTTTTTCCCACTATTTATAATAAAAACAAAGTCTAATCAAATAAGGATTCTATTTACTAAAAATCTGTCCAAACGCGTCTGGATCGACGGACCACGTGACGGACCGTCATAGACTCCGTCGTCCCATACTTCACCATTCTTCTGTTGCTTTCTTCATTCCCCTCGACGGACAGGTATGACGGACCGTTTCAAGCACGACGGTCCATCGAGAGTCTTCTTTCCAAAATACTTAGACTTCTTGGAATTTGGGTACTGGGACTTCTTCTCTGATCATCACGACGAACAAGCAGGACGGACCGTCGTGGCTATGACGGTCCGTCATGGACTTCCGTAATCCCACACTTGGTCAGACTTCCCCATTTTCCTTCAGCAACTTCTCCCTTCACTAGGATGCCACCTACGGACCATCACAGCCTCGACGGACCGTCATAGGTTCCATAGGTGGTCTCTTCTGCATTTCTTTCTCAAAAACTCCCGCGTTCATCCTTGGACAGATTTTCTGCAAACAAAGAGAAACTTACATAAAAATCCACACAAAAAGGCTTTCGACACACACTAAACTTAAGGAAAAAGCATTAGAAATACCGTGAAACCACGGTACATCAAAGGCTAGCACCGAGTCAGTATGGAAAGGGAAGTAGATCTAGTTAAAGGATGATGCTAGAGTGCAAAGAAACCCTTCATATTCCTTAACCATGTTCCTACATGGGATGTGTCCAAGTTCTACCATTGGCAAGTAGAACACCATCCATCGGAGTAGGTTACAACTCCGGATTCCATGCTTTGCTACCATGGTCTATGTCAGTTATTGTCTATTCTCATCATATGGGATACCTACTAGTATTTGAGAAGTTCTATGAAGTTTAGGTGGTCGTATGGGACACTATCTAGACATTGCACAAAAGGCTTTGAAGATGTTAGTGAGAGTCCCTAGGTCTTCTCCAAGATCATTACTTGAATGTCTTATATGTTGATGAATGTCTCTTAAATGATTTAATGAATGTAATGACTTAAATTAAGAAGTATGTTAAATAAATAAGTACTTATCTAGAGTAGTTAATGGTTGTCTAGTTAAGGTGTGAAGGGGGCATAGGAATGGTCACTTCATCTCTTACCTAGATAAGTATTAAGAATGACTCTAGTTATGAAAGTTGGTTGATTATGAATACATGATCCAAACTTAGGTAGTCTTAAGGATTACTTAGGTAATCTTAAAGAGGTCAAGTATGGACACTATCTTCTTGATTTATTTGAGTAGGCCTTTTGATAACCTTTGGGAGGTGAATGTCATATTCTATGAAAGCTATTGTATTAAATGAGAATGATCTTATCCTAGGTAATCCAAAGGATCTCTTAAGTGTGTGTGACAGGGATTGTATGGGAGATCGCTTCACAACTCACTCATGTGAACCTTAGAATCATCTTTGGTAGGATAATCTCATGTTCATGTTATTGGTGTATTGTAAATGTGTATATCTCATTATGGGTGGTCTTAAAGATCATTTAGGTGTTCCTAGAGAGGCTGTACGGGAGGTATCTCTTTTCTCTTACTTAAGTGAGTCTTAGAATAACTCTTAGTGAGGGAATTACATGCTAGAAAGTGTCCACTGTGAAGTTGAGGAACTTTACTGTAACAGTGAACTTAGTTACTGTAAAGTTGTCCTTAAAATGTGATAAATTACTTAAGTGACTTCTTATGTGTTTATAAGGTGTTAAAGGTTGTTCTTATGCTTATATTGTGATATTTAAATCAAAAGATACATATTTCCATTAAATGTCCGTTTTCATGATTTTTATGCATTATGCCACACTTAGTACATGTGTTTCTACTAATTCCATGCTTGTATCTATTTCTAAAGTGATTCACAGGTGAAGGTTCTTTTGTGAGCTAAAATTGGATTATATGATCATTCAAGCAAGTTGAAGTATGTCTTCTTTGACCCGAGGGCGTAAATGTCTTTTATTTCTCTTATTGAAGTATTATAATAGGCTTAGTAGTACTATATTTCTATTGTATGGTCCATGTCTCCACTACTCTTTTGTCAAAGATTTGATGAAATGTGACTTCGTATTTCCTATTGATTTTATATGAAAGAGATTTTAAAGACTATTCGAATGTTTGTGAAAAGTTTTAATTTTGCACTATTTTTCATATGTATAGATGCAATGAACGATACGAAAGGTCTTGTACGATACTTCCGAGAGGTCAAGTACGCTGTGCCACGATTCGAGATTGATCCTATCTTCTAGGGTGTGGTCTCGAGTCGTGACAAACGTGGTATCAGAGCATAGGTTATGAAAGTTGTCTTAGGAATCAAAAAGTATCATCTAGTAGAGTCTTGATCATTGGTGTGAGTCGTGACACATCTATGGGCGAGAGGCTATAGGACGATAGAGTTTCCCTTCATTTCTACTCCTATGTCATGCCGTAGAGTAAAAGTTATGAATATTGTTTTCTTATGGTTTTCCTTGTGTTATAGGAGATGAATACGAGGAGGACACCGACTAGGAGAGTTGAGGAGAAAGATGTGAATGAGGATATTCCTCCTCAAGTTGATAAAGTTGAGCAAGTTCCTCAAGGTGATCAAGTCCCTATTGTGGGTGGATGTAATGATGTTCAAGTGGTTCCCTCGGAAATGACTATTGGGGAGATTAGAGAGGCTTTAGTTACTTTAGCCCGAGCTTTTACTACCCATGTGAATATAGGTATTGCACCTAGAACGAATGTTGTGGAGAGCACTATGAATTCTAGATAGAAAGATTTTGTGAGGATGAATCCTCCTATCTTTCTTGGCTCTAAGGTGGGAGAGGATCCCCAAGTGTTTGTAGATGGGATGTACAAGGTGTTGAGTTTTATGGGGGTGACATCTAGGGAGAAGGCAGAGTTAGGTTCCTATCAATTGAGGGCGGTTGCTCAAGGGTGGTATACTCAATGGAAAGTTAATAGGACCATTGAGTCGGGTCTTATTGAGTGGGAAGAATTTACAGAAGCATTTCTAGGAAATGTAATTTACCCGTGAGAGAAGGGAGGCAAAGGTAGAGGAGTTTATCATTCTCAAGCAAGGCAATATGATTGTTGAAGAATACTCTTTGAAGTTCTCTATGTTGTATAGATATGCTCCATCCCTTGTGTCTAACCCGAGGGATGAGATAAGTAGGTTTGTGACCGGGGTCACCAACCTAGTGAGGGAAGAATGTTGTACGGACATGGTACATGATGATATGACCCTAGCTAGACTCATGGCGTATGCTCAATCAATTGAGGAGTCTAAACTTCGTAGAATCACAAGAAAATTTAAAAGAAGTGGTTGAAGTGATCAAAGTCAACCTAGGTTCAAGAAGAAGGTTGCAATTCAAGAAGAACGTAGGGGTGCTAAGGTTAAATTTGAGAAAGGAGGTGGTTCTCAAGTTGGCAAGCCTACATGTGCTACTTGTTGAAAGAGGCACTATGGGGAATGTCTATTGGGTACCAGGAGTTGTTTTGTATGTGGAAAAGATGGACACAAAGTGAGAGATTGTCCTACTACAGATGGTAAGCATGTTGCTCCTAATATTCCTAAAGATGATGCTCCAAAGAAGAGGCGTTTCTACGAAATCCGGACTAGAGGAGCAAAGACGGATGAGGGTGATGATAATGATGGTATGTTCTTGTATTTGTCTCGTTAGTGTATGAGTTCCATCTAAGTGGAATAGTATGGTTGGTAGATGGTCTAGAATGTCATAGAAGCTTGTTTCATGTGCATGGTGTTTAGAAGTTTAGTTGAAATTGAATTTCATTGATTTCTTGAATTGTGTATTTCATGATGTGATTATTAAGTTGTAAAATGTGTTTATATGATTTTATCTTTCATATTAGCATGTTTCTATAATTAATTGCCTAAAAGTTGCATTTTTGAAAAATGTTTCATAGTTCACTGTAAAGCTGCCAGGGAAAAAACTGCTCGCTATAAGATTTTTGAAAAATTGACCAATTCATTCTTTGGTCGAAAATTGTTGTTATTGTTAGAAATGATGTATATGAACATGATAATGAATATAAAATGAGTTTTTGATATTTGGAAGGAAGTATGTGAGTCTTATAGCATGATGAGTTGAATCTCTATTCTTTGAAGTGTTTCGAGAGTGGCCAGTGTCATTCGAGGACAAATGTTGTTCAAGCGGGGGAGATTGTGACAACTCTAAAATGACTTAGGTGAATCTAGAGCCTAACATGTTTGTCATGAGTGTCTTATGTCCTTAAATGGTATATCAGTGGTTTATAGGTAGTGTCTAAAGTATTAGGTGAATTGGAAGTAAAACGTCAAAGGACGACCAAGACGTTTGATGACTAGTAACCTACGCGCCTGATGTGTTGTTATTTACCTATATGTGTGTTTCATGAGCTTAGCAGGTCCTTATATGAGTTATTATAGTATTTATAGGTAGTGTGTCAAGTAATATAAAGTTTGGAGGTCAAACGTCAAAAAACTTCTATGAGGTTCAAAAGGTTTGCCTTGAAACGACCTTGTGTGTCTAGGCATTTTTCGTCAAGTTTCATTTGTTCCTTTTTGGATGAAATTGATGTGGGAGGTACTATACTGGTATACAAACATATTAAGGTTTGAAACGTACGGGCAAACATCCCCAAGGACCAACCAAGGGTCCTTGAGGAAGGACCCTTCCTAGAGCCAAAGGCTGTCTAGGCCAGTCCCAAACAATGGAGGCAAACGACGGCTAGTTTGCCAGTTGATGACCCGTCGATTGGAGTCTTGGTCCAAAAATTATCCTAGGGATCTCAAACTCCCAGTGTAAAGTCTCTGAACCAATCGACGGACATCCACGATGGTCCGTTTGTAGACCAGCGGCCCGTCGATGAACCAGTCGTGGATGGGCATGCAATTTCGTAGGTTCACTGTTAAATTGAAGGGTGAATTGGTAAATTAACCCAAAGTCCAAATAAGAGTTTGGGAGGTTAATTAGGGTTATTTTAGGTATTTTAAGTGGGTATATAATTTCTAAATACCTAGATGAATTCACTCTTCCAAATCAAAACCCCAAAATCACTAAGAAATTCTCTAGAACTCCATTGAAGCCAAAACTCAAGGAAGAGCTTGGATTGGAGATTTGAGTGGTGATTCTTCAACAAATTGGTATACTAAAATCATTGAGGTATGATTTTGGATCCTTGAAACTCTATTCATCAAGGAGCCAAAAATTCAAAGAGATTTTCTAAAGTTTTCAAAGATGAACTTGTATAATTTTATGATCTATCAATGGGTTCTTGCATTAAAGGTTTTAAATCATTGTATATTTATTATACTATTTTTAATTAGATTATGTTTACTCAATTAACTTATGAACTCATGTAATTGATGAACCCTAGTTTTTGACAACTTTATGGTTGACTTGATATTGACTTAATGCTTATGAATTCTAGTGTAGTGTTTTATGGGTTATTGAATGATGTAATAATTGTATTCAATTGATGTATAGGTTGTCTTAAATTGATAAATTTATATTGAATTAGCCTATATTCATTGAATATTATGGTTCTTTTTGTATTGAATTAATGTTCATGGCCATGGGTAAGGGCTTATGGTATTGAATTGGATGATTCAGTTATGGATTGAAGTGGTGAGAGTGTATTGGTGGTATGCTTCCCTAATTCTCTTTATTTTAAGTAATGTAGCTCTTGTTTTATGTTATGATTGTTATGGTCCACTTAGGTGGAGGTGATATGTGAATGATGTGTCCTAAACCCTAAACCCAAAGCCCAAAATACAAACCCTAATATTAAAGACTAAATCATAGAAATTACAACTCAAAATCCTTAACCCCAAATCCTATACCCTAACCCTAAACCACAAACCCTAATATGCAAGCCCAAAATACTATAACCAAAATATTTAACAATAAAACAATATATATTAACTCCAAATCATAAACCCCAAACCCTGTTATCTAAAAAACCAAAACCCTAACCCTAACCCTAACCGTAAACCATAAATTCTAAACCCCAAGCCAAAAATACCGAGACATAAACATTAAGCACTAAACCGTAGATATTGAGCCTCAAATCCTAAACCCCAAACCCTAAAACCTAAAAAACCCAAACATTCGTTAACCCTAACCCTAACCCTAACCCTTAAACACTTAAACCCTAAACCCTAAACACCAAGCCCAAAATACCAAAACCCAAACATTAAACACTAAACCATTGATATTAAACCTCATATTAAAAACCATAAACCCTAAAACCTAAAAAAAACATAAATAATAACCCTTACCCTAACCCTTATTCTAACCCTAACATTAACCTTAACCCTAACCCTAACCATAAACCATAATCACGGAACCCCAAGTTGCCAGAATATGGAAGAGACTTGATAGGGGTTTGGTGAATTATAATTTGTTGGAGAGGATGCCTCAGACTATTATCACTCATCTTCCTTCAGTAGGATTTGATCATTGTCCTTTAGTGATGGAAATGAGTGATAGACAGGAATCACTGATAAAACATTTTAAGTTTCTTAACTGTTGGACTGAGAATTCTTCCTTTTTACATACAATACAAAATTTCTGGATAAGAAAGGTTGTAGGAAATCCTATGTGGGTTTTACATACAAAAAAGAGGAGATTAACAACTACTTTAAGGATTTGGTCAAG
The DNA here is from genome assembly GCA_016801875.1 of Solanum sitiens. Lineage (NCBI taxonomy): Eukaryota > Viridiplantae > Streptophyta > Magnoliopsida > Solanales > Solanaceae > Solanum > Solanum sitiens. Next base: position 62,786 of record JABWTJ010000064.1, on the reverse strand, counting down.
GAAAGAATATGGTGATATTTTTGCTACAGTAAAGCATTATGAAGAGTTAGTTAGGAGTGCTGAAGAGAATCTGCTTAATGATAATATTTGGGAGAATAGAGAGAATTTGCATGCTACTAATGCATAATATATAAGGTACTTGAAACTTGAGTATGCAATACTTCAACGAAAAACACAGCTTTATTGGTAAAAAGAAGGTGATACGAATTCAAACTATTTTCATGCAGTAATGAGAGGAAAAAGAAAAAGAATGTTTATACATAAAATAATGACTGACAGTGGAGAGTGGATACAAGGGGATGACAATATAGACAAAGAAGCTTGTGAGTATTATGAAAATATTTTCACTGGTAAAACAGAGAAAATAAGCGAGGATATTTTACAGTGTATTCCTAATATAGTTACTCCTAAACAAAACTCAGTGTTGGAATGTATACCTACTTTGGATGAATTGAGAAGTGTGGTAATGGAAATGAATCGACATTCTACTCCCGGTCCAGATGGTATTGGTGGCAAAGTTTATCAAGTTTGTTTTGATATCATTAAAGAAGATCTTCTTGCTGCTGTAAATTCCTTTTTTAATGGTTAGATATGCCTAAACATATGACTCATGCGTGTCTAATCCTTCTCCCAAAGGTTGACCATCCTAACAAGCTTAAGGATTTTCGACCTATTAGTCTTAGTAACTTTACCAATAAGATCATTTCCAAGATTATGAGTACTAGATTGGCTCCAATTCTTCCTAGTATTATTTCAGACAACCAATCTGGTTTTGTAAAGAGTAGGAGTATATCTGAAAATATTATGTTGGCTTAGGAAATTATTCATGGTATCAAACTTCCAAAAGAGGGTGATAATATGGTTATCAAGCTTGATATGATCAAAGCTTATGATAGAGTTTCATGGGCTTATACATGTTTAGTATTGAGGTAGATGGGATTTGGGGAATTATTCATTGATAGAGTATGGAGAATCATGAGTAATAAATGGTACTCCGTAGTCATCAATGGAAAAATACATGTTTTTTTACACTAAACTAGAGGTCTTAAACAAGGTGATCCTTTGTCTCCAGCCCTATTTATTTTAGGAGCTGAAGTCTTATCAAGACTATTCAATCTTCTTTATCAAGATAAGTTGTATAGGGGTTTTCACATGGAGGGTCGAGGGCCACAAATTAATCATTTAAGTTTTGCGATGATATAATCATTTTTACCTCCACTGTTAGAAGCTCTTTACAATTAATCATGAAAACTATAGTTGCTTATGGAATGGTGTCTGATCAACAGTTGAACAAGGATAAAAGTTTCTTCATGGTAACTACAAATACTAAACAGGATATTATAGACATTATAAAGCAGGAAACTAGCTTTAGTATGATATATAACCCTATTATCTATTTAGGATGCCCTTTATACATTGGTGGTCAAAGAATCATATACTATTCAGATTTAGTGGATAAGGTGATCAAAAGTAATAACAGGTTGGCAATCCAAGATTTTATGTTTTGGTGGTAAAACTACTCTTGTGAAACATGTTTTACAGTCGATTCCTATCCTCACTTTAGCATCTATATCACCTCCTAAGACTACTCTCAAATACATTAAAAGTGTCATTGCTTATTTCTTTTAGGGTAGTGATAAAGAAGGGAAGAAGTATCATTGGGCTTCATGGGAAACTTTGGAATATCCTACTGTTGAAGGAGGCATAGGTGTAAGACTTTTAGATGATATTTGTACATCTTTTCAATATAAACAATGGTGGGAGTTTAGAACTAAACAGTCTTTGTGGGGTCAATTTTTAAAAGCAAAGTATGTCAAAGAGCTAATCATGTTGCTAAGAAATATAATACGTGGGAATCATTGGTTTGGAGATATCTTACTCGCAATCGACAAGATGTGGAAACACATATTATCTGGAATATTCATTTAGGGACATGTAGTTTCTGGTGGGATAACTGCATAGGAGATGGATCATTAGCTAAGCATTGTGACAATGTGTCGAGTTTAAACAATGTTTAGGTATCAGATTTTTTAAAATTTGGTAAGTGAAAAGAGAGGGATGTTAGGCAGCATGTTCCTCCATTGTTGGTGCCTATTATACTCAATACCAATATTCAATACAAGGAGGGACTTAGAGACACTGCCAATTGGATTCCTGAGGAAAATACACAATTTACAGTAGCTTCTGCCTGGGAAGTAATTAAGAAGAAAAAAGCTAACGATCCTATTAAAAAAATTTTTTGGCTAAAGAATATTCCTTTCAAAGTATCTTTCTTTATTTGGAGAGCTTTGAGGGGTAAGTTACCAACAAATGAAATCCTTCTGAAATTTGGAAGAACTGCTTCTGATTGTTATTGTTGTCACAGGAAAGGAAAAGATGATATCGATCACATATTAATTACTGGAAATTTTGCTAACTATTTTTGGAAAGTTCATGCAGCAAGGGTTGGAACATAACATTATACTACAAATCTGCGAAGTTTGCTACTGCATTAGCAAAGTCTGCCAGTTCATAACAAGGCACAAAAAGTGTTGCTTCAAATTTTACCTAATTTCATTTGTTGGAATTTGTGGAAAAACAGGTGTGCTGTTAAATATGGGGGCAAATAATCAAGTATACAAAGAGTGCAATATGAAAATTTTAAGGACATCATGCAGGTTTTAACATTAGATTTTCCTACCATACCATGGCAGCCTAACTGGGACAGTTTGATCAACTTTGTTGATCACTGTCAACAATAGTTTAAGGTAACCAAGGTATGCTGGGAGAATCCTGCAGTAGGTATTTTCAAATTAAACACTGATGGAAGTGCACTACACAATCCTGGTAAAGTAGGGGGAGGTGGAATATTACGTGATCATCAAGGTAAATTGGTTTATGCTTTTTCTATTCCTGTTGGTTTTGGGACTAACAATATTGCAGAGATCAAAGCAGCATTGAACGGACTAAATTGGTGTGAACAACATGGATACAAACATATTATCTTGGAAGTTAATGCGGAACTATTGAGGATATGGATCACCAACACAATTTGTATACCATGGAGATGTCGACAAGCAGTCAAACAAATTCAACAATTAAGCAGCAAGCTGGAACATTTTCAATGTAAACATGTTTATAGGGAAGCTAATGCTACTGCCGACTTATTAGATAAATGCAGCCATAAGCATGATATCATACAACATTTCTACACTACACAGAAACTATTTGGAGAAATTAGAGGAAGCTACATTTTAGGAAAAATGGGAATGCAAACATTCAGGCGAAGGAAACTTAAACGGATTAAACAGCCACCATAATAGTTTAGTGTCTTTGTAATACTAAAGTTACGTATTACTTTAGTTATTCATTATTGTGGAACTTATTCAAATGCTCTATGTTATATAGTTTTATATAAGTATAGAAGGTTTAGAATAAGGTTAATTTTATTAGACATCTCTTTGTAAGGGAAGAGTCTCCCTTGTTTATGGTATTTTAGAATTTATTTTTAGAATACAATCACGATGTAAGGGTGATTGGATATCCTTAGTAGGAAGGTCAAATTATCCATCATAGGTTGGAGGTAAGGTATAGCCCCCCTCTTTGTACATATTTTATTTGAGAAATGATAAGGCCTGGGGGTGTTGCTCAGCCCCTGACCCACCACAAGGGTCATTCAACAACAACAAAAAAAAAAAAACCAAAACCCAAACATTAATCAATAAACCATAGATATTAAACCTCAAAAGCTAAACCCTAAACCCTAAAACCTCAAAAAAACATATACCAAACCTTAACCCTAATCCTAAACCCTAAACCCTAAACATTAAGTCAAAAATATGAATACCCAAACATTAAACACTAAACCATATATTTTAAACTGCAAATCATAAACCACAAACCCTAAAACCTAAAAAAACTTAACCCTAACCCTAACCCTAACCTTAACCTTAACCCTAACCCTAAACCATAAACCCGAAACCCCAAGCCCAAAATACAAAACCTAAACATGAAACACTAAACCATAGATTTTAAACCAGAAATCCTAAACATTAAAACTTAAAACCTTAAAAAATACCTAAACCCAAACCCAAGCCCGAACCATAACCTTATCCCTAAAACTAAACCTAAACCCCAAACCCAAAGCCCAAAATACCAAAACCCTAAAATTAAACTTTAAACCATAATTATTAAAACTCAATAACCCCAAACCCTAAAACCTAAAAAAAAATCTAAACCCTATCCCTATCCCTAACATTAACCTTAACACTAACTCTAATTCATAACCAAAAACAAAACATTAAACACTAAACAATAGATATTAAACCCCAAATCCTAGAACCTAAAAAACCCTAAACCCTAACCCTAACCCTAAACCTTACCCTAAACCCTAAATTCCAAACCCCAATCAAAATATACCGAAACCCAAACATACAACACTAAACCATAGATATTAAACCTCAAATCCTAAACCCCAAACCCTACACCAAAAAAACCTAAACCTTCCCTAACCCTAACCCTAATCCTCACCCTCACACTTAAACCCTTAAAATCTAAACCCTAAACCCCAATCCAAAAGTAACAAAACCCTAAAATTAAACACTAAACCATTGATATTAAACCTCAAATCCTAAACCCTAAACGCTAAAAACTAAAACAAATCCTAAACCCTAACCCTAACCCTAACCCTGAAACATAAACACGAAACCCCAAGCCAAAAATACCAAAATCCAAACATTAAACACTAAACCTCAAATACTAAACCCTAAACCTAAAACCGAAAAAACCCTACACCCTAATCCAAACCCTAACCCGACACCCTAAGTCCAAAATACAAAACCAAATATTAAACACTAAACCATAGATTTTAAACCTCAAATCCTAAACCACAAACACTAAAACCGAAAAAAAACCATAAACCATAACCCTAACACTAACCTGAAGCGTAACCCTAACCATAAACAATAAACCCAAAACCCCAAGCCCAAAATACAATCGCATCCCCATTTCCTATTTTTTTCCTATCTCTAAGACAAGCGCTCCCAAAATCTGTATAAAAATCACGCTCCAACGGATAGATCAGCCAGGCTAAAATGGCGCGTGAGCCGCTGAAGGCTTCTTCCAGTCCGTCGGACAAGTCCCAACAGGTGCGCTTGATGAAGACGAACAAAACCAAAAAAGAATCACCCTCTAATTCGTTGTATGTCTCTAGGAATTTGCAATCCAAAGAAGTGATGAATAGTGCAAAATCTCGGAGTAAAGAAGCAGGGAATCGTGAAATTATTTCCCCAGACTACATAAGGTTGAATCAAGAGAAAGAAGTTACAAGGAATGATTATGCTCATCAAGAGCTACAACATACTCCAAAATCGCAGAATTCCATCTCACCAATCGAGAGAACATATAAGGCAATTTTTGAGAAAATCACTGACAAGTTGCACGATAGTCAATCAAAAAATTGAACATCCTCCCAGATGTTTCGAGACCTATTACCTACAGAGGTTTACTCCCAAGGAGAAGAGGTCCATCTTACAGCAATTTCAAGTGAAATGGAAGGTCATATCAATAAGGCGAAAAACTCCGGTGGACAATACGTAAGTCAAAGGCAAGCTGATAGCGCGGAGGCTAGCGGAGATCGTTCTACTGACCATGCAGTCCATCTTACTAATATATCTAATAACTCAGTTCAAGAACAAAATCAATCTGAAAATGCTGAGCAAAATGAAATGGAGAAGATTAGTAATGGTGAAACCGGGAGAAATGAGGCCATGAAAGCATGTTTGGTTAACAAAAGTCACCAAAACAATGATGGACAGGTTGCGAAGGGCGTAATTGATGTGGAAAGCTCATCACAGTTCTCATTTAGATTCAAGCCTACGGATAAACTTAAGCACAATGTCGGACAAGCAAACATAGGTATGAAAGCTAATGACATTGAGGAAGTTGTACGAGATCAAAGTCAGGGCCATCAACATACGCTAAGGATCAAACTGGGGAGGAACATCAATAAGGTAAGTATACTACACCCAATTCTAGTAATAATCAAATTAGTAATAGTGTAAATTTTGCCCATGAGCATGATAATGCCAGGGGAAAGTTAGTTGTTGTGTCTAGTGAATAGATGCAGGGAGGTTGTTCCAACACTTTTGCTATCCGAAAGGACCAAGATCAAAAGCATGTGGCTGGAAATGTGGGGCAAATTCAGCAGACTGAGTTGGGGAAATATAGTGACCAAAATAACTACCAAAGAGAATTCCCGAAAATCTCTAGCAATTTTGATAAAAGAACCCCAACAATCCACAATAATACCCAAAATGCTCCAACCCCAAACCAAATGAATCTACAAATCCTAAATCTCTTCCAGCAAACAACCAGGAAAATGTCCTTGAATGTCCCCCTTATACAGTAATACAAACTTTGGATGCTAGACTAAGACATATCCATGCAGCTCAAAGTCGACCTATTGTGTTGAAAACCACCCCAGACAAGCCACTAAATAAGGGCAACCAGCTGTGATTTTTGATATGCATGACTATATGCACACTCTTACTGTGGACTGTAAATACACCTTTGTTGGGAAGTTTAGTAAAACAAAGCCTAAAGTGAGCTCATCAGAAAAAGCTTCATCTAACAGACTCAGCTAAGTGGGGGGTCAACATTTCTCATTATAATGCTAAGCATGTGTTCATTCACCTCTAGAATGGATTGGATTATAACAGTGTGTGGATACAACAGAGAATGACCATAGAGGGTAAACTCATGAGGATACAAGCTTGGACACCTTTCTTTACTCCGGAAGAGGAGACACAAATTGTCCCTGTATGGATCTTACTGCCAGGCCTACCCTGACATTTATTCAAAAAACGTTTCCTAGACATGTGTGGATTGGGTTGCATAATGAAGATGATACCATAGGCATATGCAGCCAGTTGAATATGAAAATATTCCTCCATACTGTAAGTATTGAGGACACCAAGGCCACAATATAGAAGAATGCAAATCCAAGATAAGGGATGAGGAATACAGACAGAGAAAGGAAAAAAATGAGAAGAAAGACAAAAACAAAGAAAACCAGAACCAAAAAGCACAGGAAAACAGACAGGGCAAAACAAAAGAGGTTAGAGAACATAAACAACAACAAAATGAGGAAAGTGATAAACAAAAACAACCAGCACAATAAAAGGAGGTTGAATGGCAAACTCAATGAAAGAAGAACAAAAGTCATCAAGAGGAAACTGCTCAAAAGTCCATTTGGAGACCTACAACGACAACCACTCAGGAATCAAGAGAAAACCTTGTAATTGAATGTCCAACAAGAAGGTATGACTGTCAATTCCCAAAACATTATTTTTGCTAATCTAGCTATGCAGGCAGACAATACTACAACAAGAGAGGAAGCAAATCACAGGGAAAGCATAGCACAAGAAACACACAACAGGTATGATCAGGGAAGCAGTAAAGAATAAGAAGGAAAGTCAAACCAAAATGAAGACAAGAACATGAACTGAGGTATCACAGCTATAAAACCTATCTCCAATAAAATGCATATGAATGAGCTTATGACTGGTGTATCTGAAGGAGGAAAGGATGGGGGATGTCAGGAGAACCCTACTAACCTGCAGTAAGGGGTGACCAAAGGGGGGAATTTGCCTCATATTTTTCATGAGGGGGCTAACACAGACCAAAACCCTGACTTTAGAGCCCAGGTTAACACAAAAAATCATCAACAAGCTGGGAAACGATGATGTCTCAAACAACACAGCAGACAGAAGCAAACAAACAGGGTAACAATGCAGGAAACGAGGAAACAGGTAACAATGAGAAACAAAGAAAGAGTTCCAATTCTAAAGAGTTGGGGAATAATGCAAGCACTAGCATTCCTGAAAATACCCCCAAAAGCAAAAATAAACCAAGCAAGAAAAAAGAGATGCAGCTAAGAGAAGGTTAAGTAAACAACAAGAAGGAGACCAGGAAAGGGAGTATGAAGGGAAGGAGGAACCATGCACCAAATTAGTAATGGTAAATGATCATCAAGGGCTTGACATCTCTCCCTTACAAGATCAATATATGAAACTACCTCCCAGAGCCCCTACGGACATAGAACAAAACTACTGTCAATTTAATACTGTCCCCCTTATAGATGAGTATGAAGTGGAAAATTCTGAAGATGAGGTTGACAGAGATAATCAGTCTTTACATGACCCTGATGATGATGAGACTAGTGAAGCTTTAATAAGAGCTTTAAGTAGTCAAAATGATCAGGCTTTTGAAGATGAAGTTCAACAAGTAACTCAAAATCAAGGTCTATCTCCAAGAGGGTTGCAACATGATAGATTTCACTTCAAGACCCAAGATGTTAAAAGTATCACTGCTGGAAGACCAAATACCTGACTATTCTCTTCTAGATCATCTCAGTGATTAGTACAATCATATGGAATGTGAGGGGGATCAACACACAAGGAGTTGTGGAAAGGCTTAAAATCCTTAGAAAAATGCATCAACTGTCTATCATTGCTATTCTGGAGCCCTTTGCAGACAGAGTTAATGTAATGAATTTCAAAATTCAATTAGCCATGGATAATGTTGTGAGTAATTGTAATGACAAAATTTTGCTATTTTGGAATGGTGACATTGATTGTATTGTTATTGATATGAGCAACAAATTACTTGTGACTTTAAACATAATGAGTTACAAAATCAATTCACCATTACCTTTGTCTATGCCAAATGTAAAGACCATGTCAGAAGACCTCTTTGGGATAAAATGCTTCAACAGGCTACTGGGGTAGACAAGCCTTGGTTTTCTATGGGAGATTATAATGTCATACCATCTACTGATGAAAAGTTGGGAGGGGTACCTTACAAAAGAAAGAGCATGGATTTCATAGCTATGATCGAAGCTTGTGGTCTCATGGACATTGGATTTAGTGGTCAGATATTTACTTGGTCTAACAAGAGAGTTATCAATCACAGAATATGGAAAAGGCTTGACACAACCCTTATTAATGATACTTGGCTAGGTTTGATGCCCCAAACCACAATTACCCATTTATCCTCTACTGGCTCAGATCATTGCCCCTTGTTAATGATAAATGGTCAATAAAGAGGAGGAACACATCAAGTATTTCAGATTTCTCAACTGCTGGGTAGACATCCCTCACTTCCTGGAGATTGTGAAAACTTGTTGGGACAGGGAGGCTGAAGGAAACAGTATGTGGAGATTTCATCAAAAGCTTAAAAGATTGTCTAACACTCTTAGTTCTGGTCCAAGAGAGAATATGGTGACATTTTCTTAAAGGTTAGAGAGTATGAAGAAAAAGTTAGAAGTTCTGAACAAAATCTTATACAAAACAACAGTGAAATCAACAGGGAGTCACTCCATGAGCTAAATGCTAATTACATTAGATATCTCAAATTGGAAGACTCGTTATGAAGCATAAATCTAAACTGCAATGGTTCAAGAAGGGAGATACTAACTATAAATTCTTCCATGCTCTGATAAGGGGAAGAAGGAGAAAGTAGTTTATTCATAGAATTAATGAGAATGGGGAATGGTTGCAGGGAGAACAGAACATTGGTAAGGCTGCGTATGAATACTTTCAGTATATGTTTACTGAGGAAGACAAAATTATTAATGAAGGCACTCTAGAATGTATACCAAGAATGGTCAATCAAGAACAAAATGACAGTCTCACTAACATACCTAACATGGAAGAATTGAGGGAAGTGGTCTTCTCCATGAACCCCATGTCTATATAGCAGGGCCTGATGGTATAAATGGGTAATTTTTTAAAAAATGTTGGCACATCATCAAACATGACTTAATCGGAGTGATTCAGGCTTTTTTCAGTGGCCAAATAATTCCTAAATATTTTTCACACAACTGCATTGTGTTTCTTCGTAAAGTGAGTAATCCCAGCAAAATGAAGGAGTTCAGGCTTATTAGCCTTAGAAACTTCACTAGCAAAATCATTTCCAAACTATTGAGAAAAAGATTAAGCCATATTCTTCCTAATTTGATTTCCCTCAATCAGTCTGGGTTTGTGAAGGGTAGAAGTATCTCTAAAAACATCATGCTTGCCCAGGAAATTACCCATCAAATCAAAAAGCCTATATTGGTAGTAATGTCATTATGATGCTAGACATGGCAAAGGCTTATGACAAAGTCTCTTGGGCTTACATTTGTCTGGTATTAAGGAAAATTGCATTTGATGTGGTTTTCATTGACATGGTGTGGAGAGTTATGGCCAATAACTGGTATTCCATTATTATTAATGGGAGGAGATTTGGTTTTTTCCTGTCCACTAGAGGTCTCAAGCAAGGTGACCCCCTATCCCCTAGCCTGTTTATTTTAGGTGTAGAGATGCTTTCAAGATCTTTGAATAGGCTGCATAACCATCCTGATTACCATGGTTTTTTCATGGAAGTGAGAGGTCCCTAGGTGAATCATTTGAGATTTGAAGATGACACCACATTTTTCACTTCTGGAAGAGACAAAATACTTCAGATTATCATGCAAACACGCAAGAATTATGAGGAGACATCTTGCCAATTGATTAATAGTGATAAAAGCCACTTCTTGGTGCATTCTAATGTCTTTAACAGTACAACGGACAAAATTAAAAGAATCACAAATTTTTGTAGCAAAAACAGGGACCTTTTACTTACTTTGGTTGCCCTCTTTTTGTAAGTAGACCTAGGATTATTTATTTTTCTTATCTTGTTAATAAAGTGATTTGCAAGATTACAGGGTGGCATACAAAATAACTAAGCTATGGGGGGAGGGCAGTATTGATTAAACATGTGTTTCAAGCTCTACCAATCCACTTACTCTCACTTGTCACTCCACCTTCCATAGTGCTTAAACATATACAAATGCTCATGGCAGATTTTTTCTGTGGATGGAAGAACGAAAAGAGAAAGTACCATTGGGCCTCAAGGAGAAACTTAAGCTTCCCTACTGAGGAAGGGGGGGGGGGATGAAAAACCTGAAAGAAGTGTGTATGTCCTTTCAATATAAGCAATGGTGGATCTTTAGGACTAAACACACCTTGTGGGGAGACTTCCTAAAAGACAAGTATTTCCAATGATTCAATCCTATATGTAAGAAATGGGATAATGGGGATTCTTTGATCTTGAATCATATGATAAATAATAGAAACAAAGTTGAGCAGCACATTCAATGGAAGCTAAAGTATGGCAGTTGTTCTTTTTGGTGGGATAACTGGTTAGGTCGGGGCCCTCTTGCTCAATTCTCTACTAACAGTAAAAGGTTTAACAATCGCAAAGTGGAAGATTTCTTGATGGAACGGCAATAGAATTATAATATTCTAATTCAACAGGCTCCTCCATGTAAACTAGAAAACATCCTAGCAACAACAATTCCACCACAACAACAATTCCTAGATCAAGCATACTGGAAACTCAACACCAATGGCCAGTTTAGTTTTTCTTCATCCTGGAATGAAATCAGTGAAAAGAGAGCTAAATCTCACATCAACTCTATCATTTGGCATAATAACATTCCATTCAAAGCTTCTTTATTATAATGGAGAGCCTTAGGAAGAAAACTTCCTACTAATGAAAAGCTAATCACTTTTGGCATTGAGCCAACAAATTGTTTCTATTTCTGTAAAAGGTCAGGTCAAGACATAATTAATCACAGTTTTAACAATGGAGCACTTGCAGCCGAAGTTTGGAGAAGTTTTGCACCCATGACTGGAGTCAAAATTGATCACATTTCCGTGTAACAACTCATTGTACAGTGGTGGACAATGAAACACAAAAATGATGCACATAAACTCATATTACAGGCCACCCCTATTCTCATCTGCTGGAACCAATGGAAGAATAGATGTGCTAGTAAATACGGAGGCAAAACTTCCAATAGTTGAAGGGTGAGTATGCAGTCTATAATGACAAATATAAACTGACTGTTTATTTTCTTTAGGTTAATTGGCCTGGTACATGGAAAGGAATAATTCAACTAGGCGATAGATGTGTGCATGACATCAAGGTATAAATGGTAGCATGGACAAGACCACCAGATCAATGGATCAAGATCAACACAGATGGAAGTGAATTAAGCAATCCGGGCAAGATAGGGGCAGGTTGCATCTTGAAAGACCAAACAGGCAGCTTATTGATGGCTTTTTCATCTCCTATTAGAGAAGGCTCAAACAATCGAGCGGAAATAGGGGCAGCTATCTTTGAAATGACTTAGGCATTGGAACTAGGTTACTAGAAAATCATATTAGAAGTTGATTCACAGTTAACTGTGAATTGGATTTTGCAAAAATCAAGCCCTCAAAGGCTCCAAGCACTCATCTCACAAACATAGGAATTCAAATTCCTACACATCTTCAGGCAAGCAAATTGGGTGGTTGATTCCTTGTCCAAACATAGTCATAAGCTCACTAGCTGACAACTGTACTACAATAGTCAAGATCTACCTAAGAAAGCAAAGATCTATTATCAACTAGACACAATGGGAATGCCATGTTTTAGAATAAAAAAGACCAAGAAGATCAGAGAACATTCCTAAACAGTGTATACCCTTTTCAACTTAGCTATGCTTTAAAATTATAACTTTTTTTGAGTAGGTTAGATAGGTTGTTTTATTTTGTGTTTTAAAATGTAAAGAGAGAGTCTCCCTTGTTTAATTTCCTAGAATCTTTGTATCTAAAGGAGTCCTCTCTTTTAGGTGCTTAGTTTCTTGGTTAACCTTTTTGTAAGGGGATGAGACAACTTTCTTTGGAGAGTATACTCTGAACCACCATAGGACCGGAGTTAAGGTTTATGCCCCCCTCCTAATACTTTTGTTTTTATAATTAATAAGGCCTGGGGGTGTTGCTCAATCCATACCCCTCCAAGGGTTATTCAACTAAACAAAAAGCCCAAAATATAAAAAAAAAAAATTAAACACTAAGCAATAAATTTTAAACCACAAATCCTAAACCCCAAAACATAAAATAATAAAAATCTTAAACCCTAACCCAAACCGGAACCATAATTCTATCCCTAACACTAAACCCTAAACCTTAAACCCTAAACCCAAAAGCCAAAATGCAAAACCCCTAAAATGAAACACTAAACCATACATATTAAACCTCAAATGCTAAACCCGAAACCCTAAAACCTAAAAAAACCTACACCCTAACCCTAAACCAACAACCTTAAACCCTAAACCCTCCAAAATACGAAACCCAAACTTGAAACACTAAACCATAGATTTTAAACATCAAATCCTTAACCACAAACCCTAAAACCTAAAAAAATCCTAAACCCTAACCCTAACCAAATCCCCAACCGTAACCTAACCATAACCCTAAAGCATAAACTCGAAAACCCAAGCCCCAAATACCAAAACCCAAACATTAGAAACTAAAATTAGATTTTAAACAACAAATACTATACCCCAAAACCTAAAACCTTCAAAAAAATCTAAACCCTAACCCTTATCCTAACCCTAAACCCTAAACCACAAGCCCAAAATACCAAAACCCTAACATTAAACACTAAACCTGTAACATCCGGGGAGCACCCCCTAGATGTAACATGGAGTAATTGACCTCTCGGAGGTCTTATACAAGCCCATAGTTATCATTCATAGCATTGACATAGTAAATTTAGCGGAAAATTTAAAACTTTTCATAGCACATCATATGCTAGAAACTTTACTTCATATATATATATATATATATATATATATATATATATATATATATATAATATCATATTACATACTTAGACCTTATGTATCTTTTCCATCTTAGACTCAATCAACATTAGAATATATTAGGGACAGGGCCCTTAAAACATAAACATAGGTACAAACTTCTACACTTTACAGTAACTTAAACATTAGAACATCGTTGGACTTAAGGATTCCTTTCCTTGAGCTTGGGAATCACCTATCAAGCTCCTCAACCACATAGACATCCTTCAAGGATCCATAACCTACACTTTGTGTAAAAAGTAGAGAAAAATGGAGTTATCACAAGAATGTACTAAGTATGACAACCATGCAAGAACATGCATTTAAAAGGGACATTTTTCTTGAAATTATACTTCATGCCTTTTTGAGTAAATCTTCATAAAACCTTTATCGAATAATAGTTATATCATTCACATACTTCATATAAACATATTAAAAATCCAAACATTTCATAAGATCAGATATAGAATTTATTACACTTTCAAGTCATATTACAGTGAACTAATTTTCCCTTAACAGGGAACTATCTTCCCTTTTACTCATTAACTAGTTTTCCCTTAACAGTGAACTATCTTCCCTTTTACTCATTAACTAGTTTCCCCTTAACAGTGAACTATCTTCCCTTTTACTCATTAACCTCCCAAGTAACCCTCTAGTGATACTTGGTGCAATGCATCACCTAAGTCCACAAGGAAATACAATGCAACACATACCATCATAGAAGTATAGTACTACATAGACATATTTAAACCAATACCATAGGACCATTACAGTAAGCTACATTCAACTTGCACATCTATCAACTTCACTTTACATCAAAGCATTATAAGACCTTACTTATAATACTACTCTAAGCCTACTAGTGCAATGTATATGTGAAGCCCCATAACCTCACACATACTTAGTAAACCTATCATAAGACCACAAGCCTTACCATCTAATTCATACATCAACAAGTAAGTGAAGTCAACTTCATTCATGTCAATACAAGACCTTCATCATATTGTCATTTAGACTAACATAGTGGATATAAGGATAAGATCACATCATATAGACTTACACCGTGAACATTTTCATAACAAGTAGAAAAATACTATCATGTCATGCATAAAGACATATTCATAACTATATACCTTAGAACACCTTCCTAGAACTTGCTAAGGAGCTACATATGCAATGTCTACATGGGTTTATTACTTCCACCTATCCTAAGTAACCTCCCTTAAGTCATTCTAGTTAGGGTTCTAGTCATTTACTTCCATTGTTCATTTTACTTTAGGGAAACTATAGACTTTAACCGACACTAAGACCATGGGTGCTAAACATGGCATTGGGTGTCATCCCCTCACACCAAAAAAGGGCATCTTACTTGCCAAAATAAGACATACATCATACTAGCATATTAGGTGATATCACTTGCTAGATCCTATGTGGCAAGCATTGTTTATGGAAGTAACATATTGTCATTTAGACTAACATAGTGCATATAAGGATAAGATCACATCATATAGACTCATACCATGCATATTTTCATAACAAGTAGAAATATACTATCATGTCATGCATAAACACATATTCATAACTATATACCTTAGAACACCTTCCTAGAACTTGCTAAGGAGCTACTTGTGAAATGTCTACATGGGTTTATTACTTCCACCTATACTAAGTAACCTCCCTTAAGTCATTCTAGTTAGGGTTCTAGTCATTTACTTCCATTGTCCATTTTACTTTAGGGAAACTATAGACTTAACCGACACTAAGACCATGGGTGCTAAACATGGAATTTGGTGTCATCCCCTCACACAAAAAAGAGGGCATCTTTCTTGCCAAAATAAGACGTAAATCATACTAGCATATTAGGTGATATCACTTGCTAGATCGTATGTGTCAAGCGTAGTTTATGGAACTTAGGGCTATCATGGAAACGTCAACTCTACACCATTTGTTGGGTCATGAGTCTATCCACCCTATGAGGACCGTAGTGGACCCTTTTCGCCTTCCCTCTTTAGGAAGGTGCCACCCCCTCATCTAAAAGTTCACTCGGTGCTAAGCTAAGTTCTCTTTATTGAAAAAGCCTTTACTATCATTTTTCTATAAAACATAGGTTTAGGAGAGTCATCACCTCATAGGCTTTATTTCATATGTCGATAGATGAGAGTTCATCAACCTAATTCATGTGAGAAATCCTTTCACATGGACATAACAAATGTATTAGCACTGTCTAGTTAAGGATACACTTGAGCACATCTTTCAAGGCTCATCTATTGACTAGATCATCATTCATGTGTGTGTGTGTAAGCATATATATGATCAAACCTTTCATATAACACACTAAGATCACACATGACCATACATTCATATTCATGCACATAGAAACCAATCCTAGGAAATATCCTATCGAGGTACACATGTGCAATGCATAGACAAGGTCCCATGCCCTTGGCCATACTAGTACACCTATCAAGTCATCCTAGTTAAGGAAACATATCATACTTCACATACATATACTTTACATGCATAGTAGTAGACACTAGTGAATAGGAGAACAACCTTTCATTAGACACTATGAACATTTACTACATTGTAAGCATGCATGTATAGTGAGGGTGTGTGTATATTGGTCAACATGATCACATAATGGCTATTAACAACACCTTGAGGCATCCACTCTCTTAAGACCACATTCCACCTTCAAGTATAGACCACAAAACACAATTTAGCATAGGAGACAACACAATCTTCATATTATACTTTAAACCTCCTAATATTAGCTATTCACACATTCACATTGGGGTACATGGCATGGATCATAAATCCTTAACACTTCATTAATGGAAGCACCTACACATGGTATTACATCACCCTTTACATGCTCATAACAATAATAACATAACATGGATTTACAACTCAAGTAGAAGATTAACACAAGTTACACATAAAGTGATCATCATAACCACTCATTCATATAATCATCAATTTGCCTTCAAGGCCATGGTCAACACATATATAATGACATAAGTTAAAAACGCCACCATAAGTGGACCATACCACACAATGCCACACAAGGATTCATCAACATTAATATAGAGAAATAGAAAAGTAGAAGAGTAGATAAATTCTTACTAATCCTTTAACCTTTGGTCATCATTGAACATTACTACTCTTTCATCAATAAATCAAGTATAGGGAAGTATCTAAAGTTTCATAATCATACATGAAATCAAGTATAAGCTACTTACAAGGTCATGCTACAACTGGTACAATACATTAACATACTAGAAGGTAGAAGGACATAAACCATCAACCAATTTCACTTGAATATATTATAGATCATATTTCATAAATAATATCAATCTAAGGCAGTAGCTAATCATACACTTAATCATAACTAAATCATTCTTAAAGCACTTCAAGATCAGTCTTCAAACATAGGCATTATACTTATTAATTTGCTAGAGTATAGAGGAATTAGCCAATACTATTGATTCCCTAAGGCATTGATCATCAATCATATTTTAACAATAATGTACATGCTAGGAAGTAGCTCAATAGATCCTTACTCAGAAGAAAATCATGCTTTATCTAACCACAATTCGAGATCACATCACATTCACAGCCTTTTTACTTCATAAACTAAAAGAACCTAGATCAATTCATGAAAGACTTTATTCAATTTTATCATCAAGGGTTTATACCCACAATTCATCCATAATGTTAACTTAAGGCAGTAGCTACAGTGATTCATGCATAATTGAAATCCTACACAATTGTTCTAAAATCGAATTCAGTGTAACATATAGGAATATAGGCTAGTAACACTCAATTCTTCAACATTGATCCTCATGGATTATTCATCAATAATGCAATATAAATATACTTAAATAGCAGTAGGTATAAGCAATTCAACGTAAGAGAATTTCCATTCAACCATTAACAAGCCATGATTACAATTTCCATGAAAGGGCTAAATCAAGTTTGGGAAGGGACATGGGTTCATCATGCAATTGGATTCAAAATCTCGTTAAAACCAATATATTAAATTCAATTAGTTATTATTTCATTATTTAAAATGTTTTTAGAAAGAACCCATAGCTAGATTGAAGAAAAAGAACTTTGATCATAAAATCTCTTTTGAAACTTTGAGATTAACTCTCTAGATGGAAGGATAACTAGAGATGAAGGATCACCATACCTTTATCTAGTTGAAAACCTCTAAAATTTGGTGAATAACCCAGGCGAATCCAATCTACAAGTTGTTCTTGAGCTTCACCAACAATGGTGGTTTCTAGGGAGGATATTTTTGGAGGGAAAGGTTTAATTCGTGTAGAGGGGATTGGGAATGGAATGTTCACGTTTTAGATGACTTATATACACCCAAAAATAGATAAATAAACCGATTAGAGTCATTTTAGGACGTGGGGTGAATTTCCCATTCACCGCTAAATACAACAGACGCAAGGCAGCAGTTATAGGCCACCATCGACGGACCCAATCGACTGGCCGTCCTTTGGCTTCCCTCAATTGGTCCTTGGCCTATTTTTGATTTGATACTTTCCCAATATAAGTGTCAATTGAAGAGACCTCACCTACGGGCTTTTGGTTGACCAACTGGCCGTCGTTTGGTTCAGTCGATTCACACTGCCAAGGCACTGTCTCCACCAGCCTTGGGTCCTTCTTGTGGGCCCTTTTGCGGGGCCCTTTTGAAGTCGTACCCAGACGTTTTCAACGTAAATACAACCCTTAAAAAGTTGTACACATCCCACATTAGTTTCACCCAAAACAAATACTCGCAAATCATCCAAACATGCAAGGCCCAATCAAGACACACACAGGCATGTCTCAAGGCTATCTTTCGAACGTCTTGGACGTACTTGGACGTTTGACCTCCAAACTTCATGAAACATAATATAATACCATTAAACATCATTAAAACTCATTTTAAGACTACATAACCTCATTTCATACAATTATAAACACGTATAGACATATGAGGCACATAAGTGACTAATCGTCGAACGTCTTTGTCGTCCCTTGACGTTTGATTTCCAAATCACCTCAAACTTTACACACTGCCTCAATACTATATTATAAGTCATTTTAGGACTTATAACCTTAATACAAACATGTTAGGATCTAGATATCCTATCTCATTTTAGGGGTCTTACAAAACCATATATATAAAACCCCAAATCCTAAACCCCAAACCCTAAAACCTCACAAAAAAAACCTAAACCCTATCACTAAAACTAAGCCTAAACCCTAAATTCTAAACCCCAAGCAAAAGATATCGAACTCCAAACTTTAAACACTAAACCGTAGATATTAAACCTCAATCCTAAACCCCAAACCATAAAACCTAAAAAAATCTAAACCTTCTCTAACCCTCACCCTCACCCTCACCCTCACCCTTAAAACCTTAACCCCAAACCCTAAATCCTAAGCCCAAAATGTCAAAACCCAAACATTAAACACTAAACCATTGATATTAGACCTCAAATCCTAAACCCTAAAGCCTATAAAATCCGAAACCCTAGCCCTAACCTAAACCCTAACCCAAACCCTAACCCTAGACCCTTAACCCTTAATCTCAAAGCCCAAAATACAAGAAACCAAGCATTAAACACTAAACCATAGATATTATACCTCAAGTCCTAAACCCCAAACACTAAAACTAAAAAAAACTAACCCTAACCCTAACCCTAACCTTAAACCCTAAAGACTAAACCCAAAGCCTCAAATAGCAAAACACAAACATTTAAATCTAAACCATAGATATTAAACCTCAAATTCTAAACCCCAAACCATAAAACCTAAAAAAGTAAAAACCCTAACCCTAACCCTAAACCCTAAACCCCAAGAACAAAATATAAAAATCTAAACATTACACACTAAACCATAGATATTAAACATCAAATCCTAAACATCAAACCCTAAAACCTAAAATAAATCCTAAACCCTAACTCTAACCAGAATCTAAACCCAAAACCCTAAACCCCAATCCCAAAATAAAAAAATCCAAACATTAAACACTAAATAATAGATATTAAACCTCAAATCCTAAAACCCAAACCCTAAAACATATAACATACACTACACCCTAACCCTAAATCCTAAACCCTAAACCTTAAACACAAAATACCAAATAATAAACATTAACCATAAATCCTAACCCTAACCCTAACCCTAATTCCTAAACACTACAACCTAAAAAACCTTAAACCCTAACCTTAACCTTGAACCTCAAACCCTAAACCCTATACCCAACTCCAAAATACCATAGCATAAAAATTAAACGCTAAACCACAAATATTAAACCTCAAATCTTAAACCCCAAACACTAAAACCTAAAAATAACTAAACCAAAACCCTAACACTAACACTAAGCCCTAAACCCCAAGCCCAAAATACCAAAACCCAAAAATTAAACGCTAAACCATAGATATTAAGCTCAAGTGCAAAAGCATAAGCCCTAAAACCTAAAAAAAAACTGAACCCTAGCCCTAATCCTAACCCTAACCATAAACCCTAAACCCTAAGCCAAAAATACGAAAACTAAAACATTAAACACTAAACCATAGATTTTAAACATAAAATCCTAAAACATAAAAAAACCTAAACCCTTACCCTAACCTTAACCATAATTCTAACCTTAACCCTAACCCTATTCCTAAACCATAAACCATAAACCCATAGCACAAAATATCAAAACCCAAATATTAAACAGTAAACCACAAATTTTAAACCTCAAATCCTCAACCCCAAAACCTAAAACCTTAAAAAGCCCTAAAACCTATCTTTAACCCTAACATTAACTGTAACCCTAACCTAACCGTAAATCATAAACCCTAAATCACAAACCCAAAATACCAAAACCCTAATGTTAAATACTAAACCATAGATATTACAAATAAAATCCTAAAACCCTAACCCTAAAACCTAAAAACAACTACACCTACTAACCCTAACTTTAACCCAACCCTAAACCTAAACCAAAAATGCTAAACCCCAAGACCAAAATACCAAAACCCAAACATTAAACACTAAACCATAGATTAATAACCCACAAATCCTAAGCCCCATACCCTAAAACATAAAAAAAACTAAACCCTACCCCTACCCCAACCCTAACCCTAAACCCTAAACCCTATTCCTCAAGACCAAAATACGAAAACCCAAACATTAAACAATAAACCATAGATATTGAACCATAAATCCTAAATCCAAACCTGAAAACCTATAAAAAAATCCTAAACCCTAACCTTAACCTTAATCATTACACTTACCCTAACCCTAAACCTTATACCCTAAACACTAAAACTATCATGACCCGAGTGCAAACCCTATGGCATTCCCTCAAATCGTAGCACGATGTACTTGACCTCTCGGAGGTCTTGTGCAAGACTATAGACATCATTTATTGCATACATGTATGAAAAGTAGTTCCGAATAAAAACTTTTCACACGAGTAATATCTCAAAACGTCTTTCATATAAAATAATAGAAAATACTAAGTCTCAACATACGCCAATCTTAGACTAAAGAATACTCGGGACGCGGACCATACAATGGAAATATAGAAATACTTAGTCTATTACAATACTTTGAATGAAAGGAATCTAAAGATAGTAATGTCCTCGAATCAAGTAAGGGCATACCACAACTTTGCTCGAAAGAGTCCTAGTTCCCAAGATTTGCTTCAACACGTCTCTCACCTTCAACCCACAACTTTAGACAAAGACAAAATGCATGAAATTAGTATAATGCATGTACTATGTATTGCATAATGCATAAAATTGTGATAAAAGGGACATTTGTATAAAATATGCTCTTTTTGAGTAACACATGTTATCACAATATAGAAGAACCACATGTCATACAAACTTCACATCTAAGTCACATATAATTGATAACATCAATAACACATCAAAACAAATAAACATGAGAACCTCCTACCAAAGGTGATTCTAAGGTTAACTTGAGTAAGTTATGAAGCGACTGCCCATACAATCCCTTCACACAATCAAAGAGATCCATTTGACTACCTAAGATAAGATTATTCCAAAAAACCTAAAACCTAAACCAATTTCATCAATTAACTTTCCTATGTAGAGTTACTCTTAAGAATCCCCTAAGTAAGACATGAAGAGACCACTCATATACCCCCTCCACACCTTAACTAAGCAATCCTTAAAGCTACTCTAGATAAGTACTTATTCATTAACATACTTTCTAACTAATTCAGTATCTTCATTAGTCCATTTAAGAGACATTATACAATCAAGGACATTCACAAAATGGTCTTCGATGTAACACACCCAATGTACTGCTGCTATGGTCCACATAAAAACCTTTAAATTGTCCCGCCCAAACATCTATGCCTTCATTCTTAAAATAGGATGTAGCACAAGACGAGGAAGAAAATTCAACCTCACAACTTCCATTTCCTTCTTGGTTCTGCTCAAAACATTCATAAGACCTATGAGAGAGAATTGTCCCTCATATCACCATCATAACCATGGTACAAGGCTTGAAAACCTTCATTGTCCCAATGATATATACCATAAGTTCCTTCTACCCCTTCAACATCATCACAAGGGTCATAAGTTACATTTATCTCAAAATCATCTCTGGAGTAGTAGTTCTAACCACTATCTTCTTCATTATCTCATGAGCCAACATAAGAATCACCACCATAAACAAGAGCCCCATTTCAATTCTCATTAGGACCATCATAAACATCACAAAACTCATTTTCATAGCTCACACTGTTACAAGCGTATTCACTATGTCATCTCAATCATATTCGAAAGTTACGAATGACATTCTTCTTTTTAATCACCTTGGGTACATAAAAAAACTTATCAATCAAGGTTAGTTGAAAAATTCCTCACACCTCTCGTATTTTATCTCACACTCACCTTCATATAGCGTCTTCCCAATGTTGGTGGAGTGGATTCTTGTGACTCTTGAAAGAAGGATGACCAAAATTTGGACTGTTTGAAAAGCTTGAAACCCTTGAATGGTAACTTCACTTCTACAACTCCAAATTGAACAAAATTTGAAAAGTAGACTCAAAATACACTAGGGAAAAGGATCTAGTGTCAAAAACAACAAATCAAAAAATGATTACAAATATTCTTTTTGGACGATTTTGGACATTTTTTTTGCAACCCAAGACTAGATTTGTAAGAATAAATCTAAACCTAGGCTCTGCTACCAAATGATAAGATTCCAATTGGGGAAGACCAATTTGAATCAAAGATCGGAATTAAACAACCCAAAAGTAAGATAGATTAGAAAGAATAGATTAGAAAGAAGAAAGAAAATCTAATTGAATAAATAGTCAACCAAGGAAGAAGAGAAACTTGATTCGAAAGGAAACAACTAAAATTGAAAACCACAAATGATCAATATCAAGTGAAATCAAGGTTAAGAAGTCCTAAATCAACAATGAGAATCCACCCATCACTGATCTACATTAAGCTACACAAAGCTAAGCTAACCTAAAAGGATTCCACCCTTAAACTTCACTCTTGAAAGAGTTTGTTAATTTAACCTTCGAAATCCATATAGTCTAAATCCATCTATGTCTTCCAAAATAAAATAAACAATTATTTATACTACTAAAATAAAGAAGTCACTTCTTTGAAAATTTTACCCGTAATGAGGTAAGGGCCTTGTTTGTTTGTTTTCTTTTGTGAATTCTTGAAAATTATGAGAAGACCATTCAAGAAAATGGCCTCTTTATTCTTTCTCTTAAATTAGATGGACATTCCACACATTGTACTTATTAATTTTGTGTCCATCAAGCTTCTCTAAAGCATTACGCGATCCATTCTATCTATGTTGTTATCAAACCCTAAACCTTAAACCCCAAGCCCAAAATAACAAAATACCAAACATTAAACACTAAACCATTTATATTAAACCTCAAATTCAAAACCCTAACCATAAAACCTAAAAAAACTTTAAATTTTACCCTTACCTAACCCTAACCCTAAACATAACCTTAACCCTAACCCTAACCCTAACCCTAATCCATAAACCCGAATCCCCAAGCCCAAAATACCAAAACCCAAACATTAAACACTACCATAGATATTAAACCTCAAATGCTAAACCTTAAACCCTAAAACCTAAAAAAAAAAACTACACCCTAACCCTAAACCCTCAACCCTAATTTTAAAATACAAACACAAACATTAAACACTAAACCATAGATTATAAACCTCAAATCCCAAACCACAAAATATAAAACCTAAAAAAAACTAAATCCTAACCCTTACCCTAAACCATAAACTCGAAACCGCCCAAAATACAAAAACCCAAACATTTTCACTAAACCATAGATTTTAAACCAGAAACCCTAACCCCAAAATCTAAAACCTTAAAAAAACCTAAAACTTAACATTATCCCTAACTTAAACCCTCAACCTAACCTATCACTAAACCCAAAACCCTAAATCCAAAGCGCAAAATACCAATACCCTAACATTAAAAACTAAACAATAGATATTAAACCCCAAATCCTAAAACTTAAAAAAAAACTAAACCCTAACCCTAAACGTAAACCCTAAATTCTGAACCCCAAGAAAAAAATACTGAAACCCGAACATTCAACACTAAATTGTACATATTAAACCTCAAATCCTAAATACCAAACCCTAAAACCTAAAAAAAACTAAACCTTCCCTAACCCTAACCCTTAAACCCTAATCCTTAAACCCCAAGCCCAAAATACCAAAACCCAAACATTATACACTAAACCATTGATATTAAACCTCAAATCCTAAACCTAAAAACCTAAAAAACTTGAAACCCTAACCCTTACCTTAATCCTAAATACTACACCCTAAAACCAAATCCCAAAATACCGAAACTGAATCATTTAACACTAAACCATAGATATATAACATCAAATCATTTACCACAAACCCTAAAACCTAAAATAAAAAACTAAACCCTAACCTAACCCTAACCCTAAACCCTAAACCCTTAACTCCAATACAAAAATACAAAAACTCAAACATTAAACACTAAACCATAGATATTGAACCACAAATCCTAAACCCAAACCCAAAAACCTAAAAAAATCCCAAGCCTTAACTCTAACCCTGACCCTTACCTGAACTATATACCCTTTTCTCCTAAACCTTAAACCCAAAAAAAAACCTTAAACCCTAATAGCCCGCTAGACCCAAAAAAAAACCTTAAAACCTTCGATAATAGCCCGCTAGACCCAAGAAACTCCTAATGTTAGTTGGGGTCAAGGGTCTAGGCCAGTTTCTTACCGCATCAGTTTTCCTTGGGTCTACCTCAACTCCCTCACTAGAGATGATATGCCCAAGAAACGCTACCGACCTCAGCCAAAACTCACACTTGCTATACTTGGCGAACAATTTATTCTCCTTAAGGGTTTGCAAAACCACCCTTAGATGACCCATGTGATCAACCCACTCTTCGAATACACCAAGATATCATCGATAAATACAATAACGAATGCATCAAGGTAACTTCGAAACACCCTATTCATTAGGTCCATGAACGCCGCCGGAGCATTTGTGAGACCAAAGGACATAACCACGAACTCATAATGCCCATACCGAGTACTAAAGGCCGTCTTTGGAATATCTTCATTTCTCACCCTAAGCTGGTGATACCCTGACCTCAAGTCAATTTTGGAGAAGTAACTCGCTCCTTGGAGTTGATCAAATAAATCATCAATCCGAGGAAGAGGATACTTGTTCCTGACAGTAACCTTGTTGAGTTGGCGGTAGTCAATACAGATTCTCAAAGACCCATCCTTCTTTTTCACGAACAAAACCGGAGCACCCCACGGAGAAATGCTAGGCCTTATAAAGCCCTTGTCTAGCAAATCTTTAAGTTATGCCTTCAACTCCTTTAACTCGGCCGGAGCCATTCTATAAGGAGGAATAGAGATGGGGTTTGTTTCCGGTAGCAAATCAATACTAAAATCAATTTTCCATTCGGGAGGAATGCCGGGAAGGTCATCAGGAAAGACCTCCGTAAATTCACTCACCATATGATAAAGACACCCCTTTGAGATCATTTTACACACTTTTAGACATGATATGAAACGACCTCTTGGAAGAGAATTTCCACCTTTCCACTCAAAAACGGGTTCATTTGGGAAACTAAACCTCACAACTCTAGTTCTACAATCAATGGAAGCGAAGCTAGCATGTAACCAATCCATACCCAAAATAATGTCAAAATCAAGCATGTCTAGTTCAACTAGATCTACATGAGAAACTCTATGGGGCATAGAAATAGGACAATTTCGATAGACTCTTTTTGCTACCACTAACTCACCCACCGGAGTAGACACCAAAATAGGTTCAAGCAAAACATCGGGTAAAGTACCGAACTTTTTAGCTACTAAGGGTGTAACAAAAGACAAAGTAGCACCCGGATCAAGCAAAGCATACACATCAATAGCAAAGATTTGTAACATACCGGTCACCACATCGGGAGATGCCTCTTGGTCATCTCTCGAACGAAAAGCATAAAAGCGGTTCTTTTTGGGAACATCACTAGAACCACTTGACTGACCACTCCTCTCTTGTCCTTTAGCATTTGGACAATCCCGCACTTTGTGACCAATCTTTCAACAACCAAAGCACTTGTCCGAACCTAGGAGGTCACCTAAATGCTTCTTCCCACATTCCTTGCAAGGTGGATTCTCAATAGACGAGTTCCCACTTTTCCCTTTTTGAAATCTTGGCCTAGGGACCTTCCCATCCTTAGCCTTGGGAAATTTGGATGGAACTTGATTTCAGAACCTTTTCTTGAATCTAGGCTTGTCTTGAATTCCAAACCTATCTTTAGTAGTTCCACTCTCGAAAGACCTTGCCCTTCTTGAATCCTTATCCTTATCCTTCCTTTATTCTCTAGCCTCCTCAACCCTTTTTGCATGCACCATGAGACGACCAATATTCATGTTATCATAAAGCATAGCCGATTGACATTCTTCTTGCAAATCGTCCGACACACCTATCACGAATCGACTCATCTCGTCTCTAGGATCGGAGACCAAGGAAGGAGCATACTTAGACAATTGAATGAACTTCAAAGAGTACTCATGAACACTCATTTCTCCTTGGCGGATATTGATGAACTCCACCACCTTAGTTTCTCTCATCTCTCTAGGGAAGAACCGATAAAGCCCTTTTGAACAACTCCCAAGTCACTGGCCCACTTTGAAGTGGCCTATTACCTTTCCATTGCACATGCCATGTCTGAGCCACATCCTTGAGTTGGTATAAGGCTAACTCGGCATTCTCACTAGAAGACAACCCCATAGCACACAAAATCTTATAAACCTCATCAATGAATTCTTGAGGGTCTTCATCAACCTTAGACCCGTAGAAGATAGGAGGATTCATTCGGGTGAAGTCCCTAAGTCGAGAAGCCATAGTTTGCTCATGAACTCTAGGTGCCAAATCCCTATTAGCTTGGGCAGTCATGGCTTGGGCTTGCACCGTTGCGGCTTGAGCTTGAGTAGTCATGGCTTGAGCCATTTGATCAAGAATAGCCCTCATATGAGCCTCTTCCATAGGTGGAGGATCAACGGGAACCTGATCATCAACAATAATCTCTTCAAGGGGAGGAGCTGGATCACTACAGGGACGGATTCCCGCAGCAGCAATCTCCTCCTCAAGTCTTCTGGCTGCATTCCTTCTAGTATTCATCTCCTATAACCAAAACACAAGGTTTAGGCAAATACATATACGATGAACGTTATAGAGGCACGATATGGATTTCCAACAATGAGAGTGATTCCTAAGCATCAAATAAGTTCCTATTCAGAAGTGTGGCGCGCTTCACAATTATGAATACAAACCTATGTAACGTGGTTGAGAGAGACGTTATTATCAAGGATATTCAACCTCATGCTCTGATACCAAGTTTGTCATATCCGGGTTTACCCCCCAGACGTAACCGGCGTCGTCGTCCTCTTAGAGGACTAAGACAAGCCCCTTAGCCTCATCATAGCATTCATCGATAAAAAAAATATGAAGGAATTTAAAACTTCTTATCTATAAACTACTCAGAGGTTTACATAGACCTCTACATACACATAGTCATATTTATATCAAGTATATATAGACTTGTTCGTATAGGAAGATTACATAGTCTTCTACTTTTATTTCACACATTTATAAAAGTGAAATAATAGTCATAAAAGCCGTCTCATCTCAAAAACCATCTATCAAGACAATAAATCTTGGGCATAGCCCTACATCAATACAAGAAGCCACATATAGGCTATATACAACATCGTCTCAAATGAGTAACAGAGTCAATACGAAATTTTAGTAACTAAGTAACATAAGAGCAAGATGTCGGCCACGCCCTCGGGAGAATGAGGACCTACCACTTGGATGGTTAGAGATCCAAGTCTTCCTTTCCAGCAATTCGGAGCAAGATCAACGACCCGAACCTAAAATGTTTGGGAAAAGGGAAAGAAATGGGGTTAGTACTCCACATGTACTAAGTATGGAACCATATATACAATTACCAATCAAATATACTTAGAAAAGGACATTTAAGAACATCATTATAAAACATGTATACGAGTGAAACATAGTAAAGAAAAACATACTAAATATATCCTTCATAAAGTCACAAGTGCAATGATCAAGTAAATTGCAATAACTCTTACTTAATCAAGTAACCTATCAAGACTACAATTATCAATTAACCTTACCTAACACACTCTTCCATTTCATGAAAACATTCTTCTTTAATCAAAAGCAACAATCTTATACTCATAAGCATGTTATTCAATGTACAAGGTCATTTACATTATATCACTACTTACAAACATAATATTGACCTCTCAAAGCTCCCATCAAGGCCAACTAGTGCAAGGCTTAGGTAGAGTCCCATACCCCTACCTAAGCTATAGCCAAACCCTTTCAAGTTACTTTGATTAGTCTACATCTTATTCATTCATTTTAGTTTAGGGAAACCTTGCCTTAACCGACATAGACCACAAGAGAAAATGTGGAATCCGGTGTCATGAAACCTTACACCGATGGAAGGTGGTCTACCGGCCAAAGTAGAACCTAACATAAACGTAGCTATCTAGGTGGATCCACTAGCTAGTATCCTATGGTGGCAACATAGTTGATGGAGCTTGGGGAAAAAGAACCATGGACATATCGACTCTACACCCTATTTGGGTCATGAGGATATCTATCCCGTGAGAACCGTAGTGAACCCTACCTTTCCTTAAGAAAGTGTCACTCCCTCACATACAAGCCCACTCGGTGCTAAACTAGGTCCCTTTTTATTGAAAAGCCTTTACTCTTATCATAATCATAAATATATATATATATATCATAAGGCCTAACCCTCATATACATTCGTTCATCAAAGCTCAATAAGAATTGTATGAGAAATGGTCCTTTCATTAACAACTCAAATAGGTGAAGTTAGCCCATGCACATCGCATCACAATAGGGCACATCTTTACATAACAACTTCCCTATATCATGTACTCCTAGGCAACCTCACAACCAACCTATAGCATTCCAATTCAATCATCATATCAACTTATCACCTTAAATAAGGTATACTTCAACACACATTATCACTTGATGACAAATAACTCACAATTTGAAGTAAGGATTAGGATAATCAAGACTTACCAATACTTCTCCATAGTTCAACAATAAGGTCCTTACCATCAACCCATAGAATAACCCAATTCGGGTCATCATCCCAATGTAAATCAATAACCGACATAAAAACTAATTTAAGAGAAGCACAATACCACAATGCAATACTAAATCAAAGCTTGATGACATGATATCTAAGTCTATAATCTTACCCTAGATTCAATACTCAAGAAATAGGCATGAAGAACTTTCATTCATTACAATATACTCATGATCAATGCAATAACAACCATTAAAGATGATTTAAACAATAATTAGATCAATTACATCAATTCAACCCAAATTCATATCAATCCCAATATCAAGGGTTAAGGGTTAGGAGTCATCACCCACAATCTTGATCAAACTACATCAATTCATCATAATCAAGTTGCAATACATGATAATCTATTCACTATAACCCAAAAAATACATAAACAACTCAATTCATAACAACAAACTCGAAATTGGATGAAACCCATATGAAACTCAACTTTTGGAAAACCTTTGAAGGACCCCTTTGAGGAAAGAATCTCAAAGGTGAATTAGATCCCATACCTTAAGATTTGATGACGTTTTGATGGTCAATTTCGTGCTAAATCAGCCCCCAATGATATCCCCAAGTTGTTCTCCAATGGAGTCTTCAAAATAGAGAGAGAAAGTAGAGAGAAGGAAGAGAGATTTGTTTTGGAGAATTGTGATTAGGTTAATGAAGGTTGGTATTTATAGTGGGGTCTTAAGTCACTTAATTAGTCTACCCTTAATCCCCTAATTACCCCTAAGACACTTAATAGGATGATTAACTAAGACTAAAATCCCTGAAAATCTCACAGGCCCTCCCCGACGGCTCCCCGACGATGGGCCATCGTGGGCGTGATGGAATGGACCCCCCTCCGTCCTGCACATCCGTCGCGTTGGTCAGAGACTGTGCAGGCGAGGGTTTCTTCCCAGAAATTAAGGCTGGCACGACGGTGGCCTCGATGCCCCATCGCGCCTTTGATGCCCCGTCATGGTGTACGTCGTGGCCTACTATCTAAAGGGTCCTCCTCGAGGGCCCTTGGTTGGTCCTCGGGGAGTCGTACCCTGACTTTTCCAACATGAAACGATCCCACACTATGTGTTATACCTATTGTTACAAACTTTTACTAAATTCCGACTCTTTAACTTGGTTAAACTAAAAGGACACTCTAGCCCTCTTGTGAACCAACTTACCGGACGATATGAACGTTTTGGTTCCAAACACTTCAACGACTCCATATACGCCTAATTTGGCTAGGAACAATGGTTTAGAACTTAAAGAGCCTGTTCAAGTCTTATCACATGACTTTGGGTTTTTGAAATGTTATAGTTCCCGTTCTCGTCGAACTCTTTGTCCCTAGTATCCTTTTCGATTTCAATGTTGAATAGGTTAGAGATCATGTTGTTGGTATGTGGTGCTGGCTGTTCTTAACATGTATTGTTCTTGAATGATGAGTATCGAATGAACCTATAATCTTGTAGTCACGTAAAGTTAATACTATCATGAAAACTAAGAATCGATGATATGCTAAGAATGTCCATCATTGTGTTAGGTGATTTATGTGTCTTGGCCGAATATTGACTTGTTGTTGTTGTGACCTTATGATGATATTTAATTCATCAAATTTTAATATGATATTGTCCAATATGTCTTAAAAACATTACCCTAAAGTCATGAACTAAGATTGGTTAAGAGAATGATACTATGTTAAGATGTGTCTGAAAATGTTATGTATGAAGATGATTACGATTTGTTGTGCATATCTACTGT
This sequence comes from Solanum sitiens, assembly GCA_016801875.1. Classification (NCBI taxonomy): domain Eukaryota; kingdom Viridiplantae; phylum Streptophyta; class Magnoliopsida; order Solanales; family Solanaceae; genus Solanum; species Solanum sitiens. The sequence goes on along the minus strand of JABWTJ010000064.1, from coordinate 31,612 downwards.
TAATGTGACTTGTTGATGATGTTGTGTTCGTTAAATGGATCATATTATGCTGTCCAAGATGTTTAAAAACGTTATGCCTAAAGTTATGTTATAAGGTTGGCTAAAAAGATCTCCATGATATTCTCATGACCAGTGCCTAGTGAAATTATGATTTGTGCCAACAAATTTGCTAGTAAAACATATTTCTAGTCAGATTACTTCATAAACATGAAAATTCATACCTTTATCTACATTAATGAACTCATAACATAGGGTATGCCAATCAATGGGACAAGTCCCAACATACCCTATCCACACGAACTTGTGAACGTAAAAACATTGAATTGTTCATGTAAGTTAATGAAAGGTTAAAAGTTCAAGTGTAGTGAAAGTTTGGCTTATGCCAATAAATTGGCCTATAATATTATATCCAAAAATATGTAATAGAATTGGATAATGATTCCATGAAATTATATTTGAATAAATGTTTGGCTTGTGCCAATAAATTGACTATGAAGTTATTTCCAAATTTTCTAGGCCAATACTAATCATATGCCAATCTTGTGTAGCCAAAACAATGAAATGACAACTCAAGTACTTCTAAACTAATTCAATGAATCCATAACCAAGGGCATTCCATTCATTGGGACAACTCCCAACATGCTCTACAAGAATGAACTCTAAACATATGTAACTCATTTAAAGAAGTGCTCATCGTCCATAAACGATGAAATGAAGCTACTACATTAAAGTAAAGAAGTAACATGAGTTATAACATAATTAAAGGGGTATAAATTAAGTAAGTGACCAGAATGGGGTGTTAAAGGAAGTGAGATAAGTCTTACTTACACCTAAGCTACTATGTTGAAAGAATACTCACGAATGAAGGTGTTAGAATATGTGAGTCTAGTCTCATTAACACCTAAGGATGAAATGTAAGGACAATTCATGTTTCGTCAATGTAAAGTAAGAATGATATGTAAAGACAATTCACATTTCATCAATGTAAAGTAAGGGTGATATGTAAGGACAATTTACATTTTACCAATGTAAAGTAAGGATGATATGTCAGGACAATTCACATTTCATCAATGTAAAGTAAGGATGACAAGTCATCAAAAGAGTTAGTAAATCTCAATCTAGAAGCAAGCTTCCACAATACTTGATTTATCTCTAAAAGATAAAGAATATAATAAAAGTGAGCACAACACCGATAGACTAGTTATGAGTGGTGATGCCTTCTTTCGGGAAGGGTAGAGGTTCACATAATTCTCATGAAGATTAGACTATCTACCAAGGTTGGTATGGGTCTTCCTAAATCTCCTAGTCTTCGAACTATGTCTAGCCAACATAGGAACTAGCCAGTGGTTTCCAGCTAAGCGAGCTAGGCATGTTCGGTTTCACTTTGGCCGGTGATTCCACCCCTTTTCGGTGTGGGGCATACACTGGATTTCATGTTTATCTCACATGATCTATGTCGGTAAATGCTCACGATATGTTCTTTTTTCACTATAGCCGTGAACCACTCCTTTTCGATGTGGAGTGAACACTTTAGATGTATTCGCCTTAGCCGGGGATCACCCATTTCCTTGTGTGGGGAAGACACTGGATTCCATTAGTAGCTCACATGGTCTAAGATTCATTTTAACCAGTGAATCACCCCTTTTTGGTGTGGGAAAGACACTGGATTTTATGTTAGCTCGCATGATCTTATTCACTATGATGTCTCTATGAAAGTGAGAATGATGATGATGATGGAACGTATGTTCAAAGTGAGCAATGATGAAGAGCTTAAGAATGTCAATTGCCAATGTCACACTCATGAAGTTTCAGCAAATAATGGGCAAATCCAAATAAGATTGGCCTATAATGACTTCTTATATGATACCAATAAAGGGAAGTAGAAACATAATGTTAACTAAATAACTCATAACTTCCCTATCATAAAAGTAATGAAACAGATGGAACAGCCAATAAAACTGGCTTATGAAATGTTAATGAATACATAAAGTAATGAATGACTCATTGTAAGATAGTGAAATCATTCCTTAGTCCTTGGATTACTTACATCGATTTATTGTGGGTATGAGACTACAATGAATCATTGCACTTGTAAGTAAAATATAGGACCAAAGGAATTATTGAACTACACAACAACAAGAAGAAAAAGACTGAAAATAAAACTAAGTATGGATGACTGAGCTCTCGGGTTAGGGGACTTAAAATTTCAAATCTTTGCCCGAGGGGTTCTAAAATTATGTTGATGATATTAATGGATTGTAATCATATAGAAAATGAGTTGTGTTCTTTGAATGCATTAAAATACATCATATTCATACCACAATTCATAACTAACGAATTAGGAAAGTCTAATGACTAGACTTTCCAGAAATGGCATGTTGCTTAGGAAGAGCTTTCATTGATCATGCATAGCTTTATGTTTATGTGTGAATACACCCATAATTAGTACAATAAGTGGAATAACCCCCTACTATTTACTATTTTTATAGGTGCAGGCCAGAGGACAGATTGACGACACTTGCAGCGGTTTGGACTTCAGCATTTCTCCAAACCATTTGGTAGGTCCTCCTGATTTCGAGGAGGCTATAGTTTTAGTCTAGCCTTAGTTTTAGACATAGATAGTGGATGTTTTACCTAACGTTTAATTCTTACTTTCATTTCTAAGCTTTGTAATAAGGCCGTGTTTGTCAAACTATTTATGATATATTCATCTTCAGTTTCGAATTGATTATTTATGTTAGATGGTTGTTCTCTTATGTTGAGTTTAGTATATGATGTATCTAGTTAATAATTATATGAAGTCAATGTGTACTTCATACATATAAAAAGTTTTAAATTTTCTACAAATTTAACTAGATGAATGTCATGAATGCAAGATGAGGCTTGTCTAGGACCTCTGAGAGGTCAATGACGCCAATGGCGATTCAGATTCAAGAATACGGGTCGTTACAAACGTGTTATTAGAGAATGAGGTTAAATTACCTAGGAACTAAAGCTCAACACAACCACGTTACATAGTTTTTGACTTGTGGTTGTGAAGCGCGCCACAATCATGCCTTAGATACTATGCGATGATAGGAAATCTTCCCTTCTTCTACTCTTTATCGTGCTATCTAGATCTTTGACACTTTGTGTCATTCTAAGTATCTAACTTCGTTCTTGTGTGAGCACGTAGAAGAGTACATCCAAGAATTAGGATGGCCGAATGATTTAAGGCACCAGACAAAATATCTGGTCTTCCCAAGAAGTGGCCATAATGGAAATTCCCAGCATGAATGAAAGACGTATGGTGAGTGTGGCTGTTCGCATAGAGGTGAATGCATGGTAAGTTCTAAAATCCTGTTATGAGTGCTAATGAAGAGGAGAAGGCTAAGTTGGCTGCATACCAACTCAAGGATATGGCTAAGGTATGAATTATCTCCATAAGTGTTATGCTAACATAGACTATCAAAACAGGGTAGTAAGATTTCAGTTGCCTAATGAATTAGAATTGAAATGGGAAGGGCGTGGTTCAAATCCAACAAGACAAATAGTTTCAAATGTTAAGGCCAACAAGATGTTATCTAAGGGGTTAGGAGTCGATGAGAACCTTTCTTACGAAGAGTTTCCCATTGCAATTTTAGATCATCAAGTGAAGCGAATGAAGAACAGGGAGGTTCTCACCATGAAGGTGTTATGGAGGGACACTCTATTGAGGGGGCAAGAGGGGAGGCCGAGGCCGATATGAGATCCCGTTACTCTCATTTTTCAGTTCTTAAGGTTAGATATTCTCTTCCTAAGTATGGTTTATGTTTAAGAAAAATATAAGTTTAAGTTCTTTTAGTCGATTAGGTGTGGTAGGCCACTAATCGTATGTCTTATAATAGCACTATGTGAGTTAAAACGAAGTTATGTTTTCATTTCATGTGCTGTTTGGTGTAGCATAGCGTATTTTTTCTGTGTTGCATGATTTGTGAGGTGCATTAAGTTAAGTGTGATTGAGAAGGAAATTCCTCAATCTAAAATATGAAGCTTCAGATAAGCTTGAATGATATGCATCATCCAAATAAGTGTGAATTAGATATTCACAAAAGTGAAATGTTTAAGTATGATAAAGTAAACTTTGAAAGTCACCCTCTTTGTTTAAATGATGTGTAAGTGTCATTCGGGGACGAATGTTCCTAAGGGGGGGATAATGTAACATTCCAGAAAATCATATGTGTAATGAAGAGCCCAGTATTCCCTTACGATATCTTATTAGGGGTACATAGGCACCCCAATGCCCAATATTGAGATATATTGGGCATAGTATAGAAAAATTGGTTAAGGGATATTAGCCAATTTTCTATATACAAATAAGAAATACACTTTTTGTGATCCAAGATTCATTGACCAAGAAGTGTACCTACAATAAAGACCCTTAGCTAAAAACACAGTGGATCTTTTATGCATAAGGTATGAGGCATCCAAGTGTCAAGCCTAGATACCATAGCACATGACCATTTAAAATGATCATGTAAATTAAGCAGTGCCCAAGGACATGGTGAGGGACCTTGGGACAATAAGTAAACATTCCCAAAGGAACCATAAATAATAGTTAGTTAGGAAAGTACAACCAACACATGTGAAAGCACATGTGCAAGACATGTGAAGAAGCGGCCAAAGAAGGGGACCACCCTAACCGACTTCGGTTAGGGTAGTTAGGGGAAAAATGTGCACAAGGGACCACTCCATGTGGGGCCTAACTTCCTAAACAATTCTAGACTCTAACATACTGCCCTAAATAGCTAACTAACCTAGGACAAAACCAAATAAACTAATTAGTGCACCCGAGAACCTAAGACTTAATTGGGTGACACTAACCTAGTAACTAGTTAAAGAGACCACCTTGTACCTAACGTAGGATGGTCCAAAAGTTGGTTATGGTCCTAAAAACTCAGGGATACTATAGTAATTACCCTAGCCTACTTAATTAATTAATTTAAAAAGACAAAATTGAAATTACAAAGCAATTTCCAAATTTTGGTTAAGACAAGAAAAAGATAACTTAGTACCTAACCTAGGATTGTCCAAAAGGTTGGTTATGGTCCTACCAAATTAGGGATACTTTATTAATTACCATAGTCTACTTAATTAATTAATTTATCAGCATAATTAACTAATTTAAAGGACAAAACCAAAATCACAAAGCAATTTCCAGATTTCGGTTAAGACAAGAAAAAGACAACCTAGTACCTAACCTAGGATGGTTCAAAGGATTATTTATGGTTATAACGAATTAAGGGTACTTTAGTAATTACCCTAGGTCACTTAATTATTTAAATTAGTAATTTAATTAATTAAATTAAAGGGTCAAACCGAAATTCTTACACTAACCTAGTACAACTCAAGAAACATCCTAGTACTTAACCTAGGATGGTCTAAAAGGGTTAATTTTGGTTCCAATGATTTAGGGGTACTTTATTTATTACCCTAGGTCCCTTAATTAATTAAGTTATCCATTTACATAATAAATTTAAAGGAGCAAAACGAAATTCTTAGGAAACATTTCAGATTTGACCAAGTATTGTGTTTTCCTAGTTCTAGTATATCTAGGAGGGGCTTTTTAGTAATTAGTTAACTAATTTATTTAATAAACTTATTAAACCCTAAGTTGAATGAGTCAAGATCAGTTCCTAAGGCTTAGAATCACGTTCAAACTCATAGAAAAGGCGATGCAAAAACAGTAAGCAATGAACGCAAGAAAAAGGCAGAAAATTTATCGATTTCTCTAGGGAGATTTCAAGGTTTCTTCAAGGTTTCGTTCAAGGTGGTCTTATTATATTAAGTTCTACATAAGGTATGGGTTTCTCTCCTGGACTTCTTTCTCCAAGAGAACTTTCTTTCCAACGATTCAAAGATCTTGAAAACTAGGGTTGTTCCCGTTCTCGTCGAACTCCTTGTCCCTAGTATACTTTTCAATTTCAATGTTGAATAGGTTAGAGATCATGTTGTTGGTATGTGGTGCTGGCTGTTCTTAACATGTATTGTTCTTGAATGATGAGTATCAAATGAACCTATAAACTTGTAGTTGCGTAAAGTTAATAGTATCATGAAAACTAAGAATCGATGATATGCTAACAACGTCCGTGATTGTGTTAGGTGATTTATGTGTCTTGGCCGAATATTGACTTGCTTTTGTTGTGACGTTATGAAGATATTAAAGTCATCAAATGTTAATATGATACTGTCCAATATGTCTTAAAAACGTTACCCTAAAGTCATGAACTAAGATTGGTTAAGAGAATGATACTATGTTAAGACGTGTCTGAAAATGTTATGTATGAAGATGATTACGGTTTGTTGTGCATACCTACTGTTAATGTGACTTGTTGATGATGTTGTGTTCGTTAAATGATCATATTATGTTGTCCAAGATGTTTAAAAACGTTATGCCTAAAGTTATGTTATAAGGTTGGCTAAAAGGATCTCAATAATATTCTCATGACCAGTGCCTACTGAAATTATGATTTGTGCCAACAAATTGGCTAGTAAAACATATTTCTAATCACATTACTTCCAAAACATGAAAATTCATACCAATCTCTACATTAATGAACTCATAACATAGGGTACTCCAATCAATGGGACAAGTCCCAACATACCCTATCCACACGAACTTGTAAACGTAAAAACATTGAATTGTTCTTGTAAGTTAGTCACAGGTTAAAAGTTCAAGTGTAGTGAAAGTTTGGCTTATGCAAATAAATTGGCCTACAATATTATCTCCAAAAATATGTAATAGAATTGGATAATGATTCCATGAAATTATATTTGAATGAATGTTTGGCTTGTGCCAATAAATTGACTATGTAGTTATTTCCAAATTTCTAGGCCAATACTAATCATATGCCAATATTGTGTAGCCAAAACATTGAAATGACAACTCAAGTACTTCTAAAATAATTCAATGAATCCATAACCTAGGGCATTCCATTCATTGGGACAACTCCAAAAATGCTCTACAAGAATGAACTATGAACATATGTAACTCATTGAAAGAAGTGCTCATCGTCCATAAACGATGAAATGAAGCTACTACACTAAAGTAAAGAAGTAACGTGAGTTATAACATAATTAAATGGGTCTAAATTAAGTAAGTGACCATAATGGGGTGTTAAAGGAAGTGAGACAAGTCTTACTTACACCTAAGCTTCTATGTTGAAAGAATACTCACGAATGAAGGTGTTAGAATATGTGAGACTAGTCTCATTAACACCTAAGGATGAAATGTAAGGACAATTCATGTTTCATGAATGTAAAGTAAGGATGATATGTAAAGACAATTCACATTACATCAATGTAAAGTAAGGGTGATATGTAAGGACAATTCACATTTCACTAATGTTAAGTAAGGATGATATGTCAGGACAATTCACATTTCATCAATGTAAAGTAAGGATGACAAGTCATCAAAAGAGTAAGTAAATCTCAATCTAGAAGCAAGCTTCCACAATACTTGAGTCAACTCTAAAAGATAAAGAAGATAATGAAAGTGAGCACAACACTGATAGACTAGTTATGAGTGGTGATGCCTTCCTTTCGGAAGGGCGGAGGTTCACGTAATTCTCATGAAGATGAGACTGTCCAGCAAGGTTGGTATGGGTCTCCCTAAATCTCCTAGTCCTCGAACTATGTCTAGCCAACATAGGAACTAGCCAGTGGTTTCCACCTAAGCGAGCTAGGCATGTTCATTTTCACTTTGGCCGGTGAATCCACCCTTTTTCGGTGTGAGGAATACACTGTATTTAATGTTTATCTCACATGATCTATGTCGGTTATGCTCACGATACGTTCTTGGTTCACTATAGCCGTGAGCCACTCCTTTTCGGTGTGGAGTGAACACTTGAGATGGATTCGCCTTAGACGTGGATCACCCCTTTCCATGTGTGGGGAAGACACTGGATTCCATGAGCAGCTCACTGTAACGACTCGGATTCTGGAATACGAATCGCCACCGACGTCGTTGACCTCTCAGAGGTTGCAGACAAGCCTCATCTTGCATTCATCACATTCATCTAGTTAAATTTGCGAAAAATTTAGAACTTTTTAAACGTATGAAGTTTACTTAGACTTCATATAGTCATTATGTATTAAACATTATATACTAAGCTCAACATCAATAGACAACCATCTAATATCAAGAACATTTCAAAATAAACGATGAATAGAATATATTAAGTTGCCAAAACGGCCTTACATCAAAAGGTTCAAAATGAAATGTGAAAGCAACGCTAGGGACAAAATCCACTAGCTATGTATATATCTAAAGATATACTAAGACTGTAGCATCCTCAAAATCAAGAGGATCTACCAAATGGTTTGGAGAAACGTTGAAGTCCAGACCGCTGCAAGTGTCGTCAATCTGTCCTCTGACCTGCACCTATAAAGATAGTAAATAGTAGGGGGTTAGTACACCACTTGTACTAAGTATGGGTGTATGCATACATATACATAAATCTATGCATGATGAATGAAATCTCTTCCGAAGCAACATGTCATTTCTGGAAAGTCGAGTCATTAGACTTTCCTAATTAGTTAGTTGTGAATTGTGGTATGAATATGATGTATTTTAATGCATTCAAATCACACAACTCATTTTCTATATGATTACAAGACATTAGTATCATCAACATAATTTTAGAACAACTCGAGCGAAGATTGGAAATTTTGATCCTCCAAACCCGAGAGCTCTTTCCTTGGGACTTACTTTATTTTTCAGTCTTTTTCTTCTTCTTGTTGTATAGTTCAATAATTCCTTTGGTCCTATGTTTTACTTACAAGTGCAATGATTCATTGTAGTCCCATATCGACAATGGATCGATGTAAGTAATCCAAGGACTAAGGAATGATTTCCCTACCTTATAGTGAGTCATTCTTTACACTATATATTAATTACATTTCATAATCTAGTCTCTATTGATCATGCCATTGATTTCATTACTTTCATGTTAGGGAAGTTATGGGGTATTTAGTTATCGTTATGTTTCTACTTCCCTTTATTGGCATCATACAAGAAGTCATTATAAGCTATGGCTCTTCCTAATCAACATGCTTTCTTAGGAGGTCAAATCTCTGGACTTGCCTAATCCGTAATAGGAAGGTCATACCATGAATATGTCACACGTCATACACACATAGGTTCACATAACATACATTTCATGTTTCATATATTATACATTTCATATCCACGAGACCTTGGAATTGTGGATGTAGCATTAAGGCATCTTAAGTGATGTCCCAACATATGGTACCTCAACCCGAGGGCCTTCTTTAGCAAACATAGAGTCTGCTTCATTCGTTCATTCCTACTTCACATTATTCATTTCATTCATTCGTAGGCTGATGTAAACACCAGCTATACCTAGGATGAAGTTTAAGACTCTCATCAGGATCATGAAGTGCAATGACCAAGAATTACCTAATGTCATTACTTGAATTTGGTTTCACCTCCTGATTGTCTTGCACAAACACCTTCGGTATCGTTCATTTCATTATCTTTCATACTTTGAGGAACTTCAACCTTAACCGACATAGATCATGTGAGCATCATGAAATCCGGTGTCTCCCCCACACCGAAAAGAGGTGGAGTCACTGGCCAAAGTGAAACCAAGACATGCTAGCTTATTGGGTTCGAACCAAGATAGTTCCCTATGGTGGCAACATAGTTCAAAGACTAGGAGATTTAGGGAGACTCATACCCACCTTGGTGGAGAGTCTCATCTCATGAGAATTACGTGAACCTCCGCCCTTCTCGAAAGAAGGCATCAACACTCATAACTTGCCTATCGGTGCTCAATTTAAAGTTCCTATTTACATTCAACTCATACATCATCGAATCTTGCTTCTTAGCATGAGGTATTCATAACTCATTAGATTATTTCTCATCTCTTGTTTACGTATTTAGTGAGAATTGTCCTTACACTTACATATAAAATGTGATTGGGACTTGTCTCTTAATGTTCAACACTCTCTTAGGTGAGTACTTTTTGGTGACCTTTACTTCGGATTGGTTGAGACTTGTCTAACCATTCATCTTATCCTCTTATCATGTTGTCACTATTCTCATTAGCATCATAGTATAATATAATTACTCACCTCATTACGTGAATGTTCATTTATTAATCTTACCATTAACTCATGCTCTTGCCCATTTCGGGTTACTCATAATTGAATAAGTGTTTCATGACAATCTAAGTATATGTTGTGTAAGACTTATGCATTTTACACATTCAGCAAAGGGACCCAAGTTCGATCCCTAGTGGCTGCATTTCATTTCATTTTAATGTGTCTCACAATTTCAGTCAAGGGACCCATGTTCGATTCCCTTGGGCAGCAATTGATTTGCTTAATTATTTAGAGTGTTAGGTGACTTCATTTATTTCGGCCAAGAGGATCTGGGATCGAATCCTAGTGGCCTCAATTCTTTTATTATTTTATTTTGGTGTGAGATTTATGTATCTCACACCCTTGGCCAAGGAGCCGAGTTCGAATCCCCCTTCCCTCACTATTTTCTTTTTCTTTTAATTTAAGGATTATTTCAACCTATCCAAGTTCGAATCCCCTCTCTCACCCTATTTTCTTTTCTTTTATTTTAAGGCTTAATCTCTTAGTATTAGGACCATAAGATATCGAGTTCCACCCTCAATGGAAGCATAAATTTTTCTTCATTTTTACTAGTGAATAGCCGAAACTATACTCAATTAACATATGCCTTTAATTCACTTTCTTTGCATTTAGCTTAGGCGTTTAGTTTAGAGTTTTACATAAACTTTTAACCATTTCGTTAAGGAATTTAATTTTATTTTCATTTTCATGAACATCACGATTTCATCATCATATATTAATAACACAACAAATACATAGAACCTAATTCACCACGTTCTTGAAAATAATCTGTAATATACTTCTCATGATATTTAGCATTCTTGTGTACATAAAACATACATACATTCAGACACACATAAATTGATCAACGATGTCCGGAAACATCACATTACACACAATTACAAACGTTTCTAAGATTGTCTATCAGCAAACATACCAACGCATGCATCACCTTTCAGAGGATCTAATGACAGGGGCATGCAACGGGGAACAACCTTAGTTTTTAGATTGGATTTAAACTGAACCTTAGGGGACTCTTGGTAAAGGGACCAATAGAGAAGAAATCCATACCTTTTTAGACTTTACAACCAGCCACAACCACACGCCTCCACTCACACACACAAACCTTTCTTTCGAGCTTTGATTCGTGTTCCCAAGTGAAGTTCTTTACTTATAACACTTAGGCGTACAAATTCTTCCTTTTGTTTTTGATGTATGCAGCCAAGAATATGTTTTAGAACAGTGAGTACACGTTTGTCTTCTGTTTTTGAATTGTGAGGTAAAGCTGAAAATGTTTTGAGGAGTAATATAAAGAATTAAGAGTGGGCATGAAGCACACTCCTAGTGGGAGTCATGCGCCCCTTTTGTGGGAATTGTTGTTGACTTATTCAACACAATTAAAATGGTAAAATAAGATTATAAAATATATATTAAGTTATTATAATGCCCCTCCTTATTTAATTAATTTTTAATCAATTAATTTGTGCCCCCTTATGCCTCCAACTCGGCTCGAACCCTAGTGTGGAGGTAAGGTCAATCTCGGGTTTGACCACCGAGATTTGACTTATTTTGACTGATTAATATCTTTATTTAATTAATTAAATATCAGCCTAGGGTAATTACTATACTATCCCTAGCCCCAAAATTACCTTTATACCCCTAGAACCCTTAAAACCTAGAACTAAACCTCTAAGTCCGATTAAGACTCATCCTGGTGAATCCTAGTATACCCGAGTGTGGAGGTAAGGTCAATCTCAGGTTTGACCACCGAGATTTGACTTATTTTGACTAATTAATATATTTATTTTATTAATTAAATATCAGCCAAGGGTAATTACTATACTACCCCTAGACCTAAAATTACCTTTATACCCCTAGAACTCTTAAAACCTAGGACTAACCCTCTATGTTCGGTTAAGACTCATCCGGTTGAATCCTAGTATTCAGGTACACTACATGGGTGGAACCAACTCTGCCTAGCTCAACTAACTCACCAAGTTGGTTGGCTTGGCTGGTGCATAGGTTCAGAGGTCTGGTTCCACGCGCATCAATCCGTGTGAACCAGGTCTAACCTAGGCATTTTATGTACGTTTAGGCCTTACTTAGCATAGTCGTTTTTGGGTTGTCACACTCACATGGTCTAATATTCATTTTAACCAGTGAATCCCCCCTTTTCGGTGTGGGGCAGACACTGGATTTCGTGTTAGCTCGCATGATCTTATTCACTATGATGTCTCTATGAAAGTGAGAATGATGATGATGATGGAACGTATGTTCAAAGTGAGCAATGATGAGAAGCTTAAGAATGTCAATTATCAATGTCACACTCATGAAGTTTCATCAAATAATGGGCAAAGCCAAATAAAATTGGCTTATAATGACTTCTTATATGATGCCAATAAAGGGAAGTAGAAGCATAATGTTAACTAAATAACTCATAACTTCCCTATCATGAAAGTAATGAAACATATGGCAAAGACAATAAAACTGGCTTATGAAATGTTAATGAATACATAAAGTAATGAATGACTCATTGTAAGATAGTGAAATCATTCCTTAGTCCTTGGATTACTTACATCGATTTATTGTGGGTATGGGACTACAATGAATCATTGCACTTGTAAGTAAAACATAGGACCAAAGGAATTATTTAACTACACAACAACAAGTAGAAAAAGACTTAAAATAAAACTAAGTATGGATGACAGAGCTCTCGGGTTAGGGGACTAAAAATTTCAAATCTTCGCCAGAAGGGTTCTAAAATTATGTTGATGATATTACTGGCTTGTAATCATATAGAAAATGAGTTGTGTGCTTTGAATGCAATAAAATACATCATATTCATACCGCAATTCACAACTAACGAATTAGGAAAGTCTAATGACTAGACTTTCCAGAAATGGCATGTTGCTTCGGACGAGCTTTCATTGATCATGCATAGCTTTATATGTATGTGTGCATACACCCATACTTAGTACAAGCGGTGTACTAACCCCCTACTATTTACTATTTTTATAGGTGCAGGTCAGAGGACAGATTGACGACACTTACAGCGGTTTGGACTTCAGCGTTTCTCCAAACCATTTGGTAGGTCCTCCTGATTTCGAGGATGCTGCAGTTTTAGTCTAGCCTTAGTTTTAGACATAGCTAGTGTATGTTGTCCGTAGCGTTTCTTTCGTACTTTCATTTCGAAGCTTTGTAATAAGTCCGTGTTTGGCAAACTATTTATGATATATTAATCTTCAGTTTCGAATTGATTTTTTATGTTAGATGGTTGTTCTCTTATGTTGAGCTTAGTATATGATTTATCTAATTAATAATTATATGAAGTCTATATATACTTCATACATATAAAAAGTTTTAAATTTTCTTCAAATTTAACTAGATTAATGTGATGAATGCAAAATGAGGCTTGTCTGCGACCTCTAAGAGGTCAACGACGCCGGTGGCGATTCAGATTCAAGAATCTGGGTCGTTACAGTTTCAGCTAAAAAATATTATGGCAGAGTGTTTGTTGTTGGTTACTCTCCAGAATCCAGATGTTGTTTTATATGCTTATTATATTAGTGATTAGATGAATATTAGTTTACAATCCTGATCTTATTAGTGATGAAATAAATATCTGAATTTTATCTCGAAACATATATGATTTCTCTGTTGTAATTAGTTTATGAGCAAGGATAATAAACTAAAATGAATCTCGAATGAGTCAACTGAAGTTAAGTGGTTATATTGTCCCCTAACAATTTGTATATAACCTTGTGCATTATGAATTCTGTCAGGCGTGTAATTTTATGAAGAAAAGGATATTTATCACAAATGATGTCATTGAATTATGTCCCAAATGATATCAGAGAATGTTTTTTGGGCATCATGCCATCTTAAAGTCAAAGAAATCTTATAAAGTACCTCTCACGTCATCAAAGGAATTGAATTTATATTTATCATCTTCAATGTGATCTGTACAATTTTGGAGAAGTTTTGACATCCAAATGGGTGTTTGATAGAAAGAATTATATATTCCTTTAGCATTGTTGAGGGAACACGTGGATCCTTGTTAAAACATATTTGTTTCCTTTGTAATATTTGAATGAACATGTGGATAAATGTTCCCTTTAAATGCTTTGATACTAAAAGAGGTTGGTTCCACAAATTTATATCAAGCTGAAGAAGCATGTTCATTATTATATCTTAGAGGAGAGAGGCTCAATTATTTTTTCTTCATGCTTAATGTGGTAGTTTTTTTTTCTCTTTTGATAAGTTCAGTTGCGCTGTTTGTGAAATTAACAGGTTTTGAAACTTTAGATTGACAAATTTATAAGAATTTTTGTTTATTTTAAGCTATCACCTTATCTTATGAGCCTAAGGTGTTAGGGTTTTCCATGTTAATTATGTAGAAAAAATGTGCAATGACGTGAGCGGGACATAGAACCTTGGGTCAAGGTTAAAAAAGATTGCACATCAATCTTGCTAGGATATGAAGTAGCCTATAAACAATCTATCACGACCCGAAAGTACCCCCTAGAAGTTAGGGAGAACCCTTGGGTCATGACAGGGCATACCTTGTCCCTTTGGAGTCTTGTAGAAGCCCTCTAACTATCGTTCATTACATAAGACATGAAAAGTAGTGCGGAATTTTAAAACTTTACACGACATTTAATATAAAAAGGAAATCGTTCATAAATACTAAGAAAATATCATCGTCACAAGCCAGACTTAAATACACGACATAATATCTTAGTGACGCGACCCTTTACTTTAAAAGAAATACATAATAAGTCTTAAAGATTGAAACTAAGAAAATAGGAACTATGCCCTCGAATATACGAGGACATACTTTGTCTTGAGAGAAACTTTCCTAAGCTTTGCCTTCTAGCCTTCAAACTTGCTTCCAAAACCTATACTTATAGAGTATAAAAAAGTATGGGGTTAGTACAAAACAATGTACTAAGTATGGTATATGCAAAAATATGTAAAAAGGGACGTTTTAGTAAGATAAGCTTTCATGCCAAATAAGTAAAACATTCATGAATTTAGAAGCAAAAACAACAAAAGAAACATCATTTAACACTTAGATAAGGATTTCCATATTTTAGCCAAAAAAATCATTTTACAGTGAACTACCTAACATTTACAGTAAGTTCCTTCAATATTACAGTGAACTATCCTATTTCCAAAACAGTGAACTCCCAAGGTATTGCCAAGAGGAAGTAAACTCATTTCCGTAGAAGTTTCCCTAACTGAGGTTATCCTAAGACTCTCCAAGGTAAGACATGAAGGAAACGCCCATACACCTCCTTCAATGCACACCAAGGAGATCCTTAAGACTACCCATCATAGGCTTACTCCACTCAGGAGAAACCACTCAATAATAAGACATTAGAAGAACACTTAAAAACACACCAAGACTTCCTTTTCGGAATGCCTTCTTAGTGCAATGAGTAGATGGCGTCCCATTCCACCACCTACCCTAAGTAGTACGTTCTTTTAGAAGACTTAGTTCATTCAATTCATATAAGACTCACCAAGACTTCCCTTTCGGAATGCCAACCTAGTGCAATGGATAAATAGCGTCCCATTCCACTACCTACCCTAAGTAGTACACTCTTTTATAAGACTTAGCACTTTCGTTACTTTTGTGGGTCTTAGCTTAACAGACATAGACTATGAGAGATAGACATGGAATCCCGATATTAACCCCTATCGCATGAGGGATGCTCACTTTCCTAGAGTAAGGTCATTCTCTTAGCTTTTGCATGGCTTTCCTAATAACTACACCCATGTGGGCGCATAGTTAAGGCATAAGGAGATTTCTACTAAGTAACTTATTCTCTACTAACGAGGAGTACTCATCTCAAGAGGTACATTAGAATACAACATCTCAACTCACGAAGTGTAACCACCCCTTCTTCATATCTTCTCGTTGCTAAGCATAATTCCCCATGGATTCTCAACATTTTATAATATAGGTTAAAGATAACTACTGAACACTACATCTCAACTCACAATGTTTATTCATCCTCCGACTATCTTAGAAAGCTCTTAGGATGTAATGTGGTTGCTACTAAACACTTCATCTCAACTCACGAAGAGTGTTCACCCCAAAACTCCCATTTTTACTTAACTAAGCTTCATTCATTAATTTAAGTGTGTGTCTAAATGTGAACACACCTTGCATATAAGCATCATTTCATTTACATTATTTTCTGTACATACTTTAGACCTTCATTCATCAAATCACACACTTTACATGCTTTATATAATCATATACTTAATTTAGGCATACTCTCAAGCCTACATCACATGATAGCTTCGTAAAGCACATTTAACAAAAATAACACCAATATAATCTTACTTCACATGACAAGCCTTCATGTCCTCAATCACAATACACAAGTAGCTTCACATTCATATAAGTCATTTAGACATAATCTCTAGCATATTTCTCATAATAAGCTCCACAAGCCACCTTAACAGTAGTAACATTAAACTCATCTTACTTCACATAATAGGCCTTCATGTCCTCTTTCACAATAAACAAGTAACCTCACATTCATACAATTCAAGTAAAAACTGTCACCAAGAAGGTGGACCATACCACTCAAGAGCATTTAGAAATTAAAGATAAAAATCATAACCAACTTACCCTTTTATCCAAGCTTCCATCAAGGACCACCCTTTCAAGGACCCAACCATTGGCGAACAAGCTGCCCAAGGCAGAAAGCAATTGTACATAGAAGGATCAAGTGCGCGTCGCGGAGTAGGTTCACTATGGGGAAATGATTTGTCCACGTCGCAAACGTGTCGTAGATTCTACTGTCTCAAAATTTAAATTTTGGAAAAACATGTGGGAGTAGCTCTGCGACGCGGACTTCTTCCATGACGAAAATTCAAAAAATTAAAGTCAAGTTTGACTTCATTAAAAGGTCCAACTAAGTGAGGGGTGTTTTGTGTATTTTAGGGGATAAGTATAGATTGATTTGAACTGTTTGACTTCATTAAAAGGTCCAACTAAGTGAGGGGTGTTTTGTGTATTTTAGGGGATGAGTATAGATTGATTTGAAGTCAGTTTTACCTAACTTTTACCCATCCAAATCAAATCCCCAAATTGTAAACCCAATTGCTCTCACTTTTCTCTAAATTCTCGCTCTACCCAAACCGCCATTGAAGAACATTGAAGATTCAAGAAGAAGATAAACTGTACAAGTTTTCTACTAATATTCGTGTCTAAAGTCTTCATTAAGGTATGAATTATATCACTAATGGGATTCCTTTCCATAAGAGGTCCATTCAAAGATGATTTCATAATTCCCAAAATCAAGGATTTTTCTCTACACATAGATCTTCTTCTAAAACTAAAATTGGTGATCAATTAAGGTTATAATGATTAATTAGGGTTTTTTAAGTGCATAATAATGGGTTTTGCGGTTCACTTGAAATTCCCTTGGACCTATGTTCGTTTCCAATTTCATAAATCTTGGATCTTATTTGCTAAATTGGTTGAAGATGATGAATATATCCATTGTTATATTGGTGTTAATTGTGTTATTACCCCATGAATTGGCTTATATTATGTATTGTTTAGGTTTTAAACTAATTTCGTAAAGATCCATGAATGTCTCTCTTCTCTTAACCCTAACTCTTGAATTACATTGATTGTGATTAGAGGTGATGTAATTGAGTATGATCTTTCTGAATTGACTATTATATGATGATGATAATAAATTTTATGGTTAAATATCATTGATTTGGGATGAAGTCTTCCAAGGGTTTCTTGGCGGCCATTGGTATGATCTTCAAAGTCATGAACATGCTATTGTGTTATTGTTGGCTTATCTTTTGTAATGTTGGTTAATTGAAGTATCATTGATGAAGTTATGAATGTATGATTGTGCTATGAACCTGATGGTTTTGAGATGATGATGGATGTGTTACTATGTGGAATTTAAGGTAATTATCATGTACATGTTATGACTAAGTTATGAAATAATTATCTCACATGATGTTAGGTTTGTGATTAAAGGACTTTTTCATCTTAAAACCTATGAGCTATGAACATGTTATATTAGGGGATAAACTCCTAAGACCTATTTTATGATGTAATATTAAGGAAGACTTAAAGATACTTGAAAAAGGGAATTTAGCTTAGCACCGAGTAAACTTGACAATGAGAGTTATTCGGCGACAAAGGAAGGGAGGTTCACACTATGTTCTCTCATGAGGTGGAAAGTACAATGTTACATTACATAAAGAGGGTTTCTAAAAACAAACTCCTAGATCCTTAACTATGTTCCCCCATAGAAAAACTCGTTAGTGAATCCACTTAGAGGCTATTATGATGTATATGTCCTACCTTGGAAAGTTGGGTTCCCTCTTTTTGGTGTGAGGGGTTGACACCAGATTCCATATTTAGCTCACATGGTCTATGTTGGTTATGGCAGAGTTTCCGAAAGTTAAAATGAATAAAAATAAGAAGATTAAAATTAACTAGGATTACTTAAGAGATGTCACTTAGTGTAGGTAATGGTATGGGACTTTACTTATACTTTGCACAAGTGGACCTTGAGGGGAGTTCTAGGGTGGGTTCTTTATGTATATATGATACATATGATGTTGGCCTCATATGGTATATACGGTGTTGGTTTCACTTGATATACATGTTGTTGGTCTAAATTGTTATGCATGATATTGACTACACTTGTTATGATGATGTATGAGGTGAAAGACAATGCTTATGGTCTCTTTGTAAGTTTACTTGGTTTATTTGGGTTTATGGGGCTTCACATACACAATGCACTAGTAGACTTGGATTGTGGTTATGAGTAAGGTCTTATGATGTATTGATGAAGTTGACTTTAAATATGTAATATTGACTATGGTTCTATTATTATGTTATTCTTTAATGTGAATATGACTTAGTGTTGTGGTATGGACTTGAATGCATGTTCTTGGAAGTGATTATAGCATGCTTATAAACAAAATGTCCTTTTGTGCATGTTTTAAATGTTTTACGTGCATTTATCCATACTTAGTACATGTGGTTTGTACGAACCCATATCTTTTCTATTTCTACATAATGTAAGTTCTGGCCACTGAGGTGCTTCTAGGCTAATTTCTCAAAGAAGCTTGGATTGTGTACCAAGTTGGTGAATCCTCAAGTCCGAGAACAAAAGCCTATAGTATCTCTCACAACCCAAGAGAACCCTAGTCGTAATAAGCATATTTGACCTGCCGGAAGTCTCATACAAGCCAAATGGATCGCTTCTTGCATACGATACTTAAAAATAGATAAGAATTCAGAACTTTCTTCACACATGAAGAATACATTCGTTTATAAGCAAGCAGAAGACTTTAAAACATCTAACATTAGGATATGTATCATAAAACCATCTAATAATTTGGAATACACCATTTGGGACTAAGCCTATACAAGACTTAAAATAAAGACTAAGAATACCATAAAAGAACACGTGGGGTCTTTTCCTCAAATCGATGAGGACACACAAAAACATCAACTTCAACCCCTAGGAGCCTATCCATCATCCATAGCATTCCAAACTTCCAATCCCTACACTTTTGTCAAAATGGTAAATGAAGGAGTTAGCACATTTAAGCAATAAGAATTGAAGTCGTGCAAAAACATGCAAAAAGGGACATTTAGTATAGAAACATTCTTTCATGACATTTTGATAAAAACTTTATCTTAAGAGTTTGAGAGACATAATATAAATCAATATTAAAATATAAGACATATTCAACTAGCATCAATATAACACTCTATTGCATATTGATCAAATAAGCCTTTTCATTATGTAGACCCTTATCTAAAGATACTTTAAGAACTATCTAAGTAGGACATGAAAGGTCCAACCATAAAACCGTTTAATGCACACCTAAGTGTACCTCAAAGCCACCCTAGATATAAAACCTTTGTACTCAAGATACTAACATTAGTATTACATTCGCTACTTAAGACAATTATACTATTAAGGGACCTCACATAATAGTTTTAGAAAACCTAGGGAACTCACTTTAGCATATTCAAGGCCTACTCATTCCATGTGTAGATAGTATCCCATACTACTACATTCATGTCATAGAACCTATCCAATAACTAGAATGCACATCCCAGATGTTGAGAATAGGCATTAACGGACACAAACCATACTAGCTGGGTATGGAATCCGGTGTCATAAGACCCCACACCATGGAAGGTGTTCTACTTGCCAAGGGTAGAACTCTATGCAACCCATGTAGACACATGGTTTGAGGGATATCAAAAGTCTCATTTGTATTGTAGTCTCATACATCAAGTAGAGCTACTATCTTAAGCATATCAACTCGGTGTTTTGCCTTATTTTTATAGATTAAGTGTATTCACATAAGTTTATTAGAGAAGGTACCATTACTAAGCCTACCAACTCATTACACCATTACAAAGAAGGGATCCACAAGGGTCTACCGATAAAGGTTGAATAGGATAGCTCATTCATGAAATGGGTACCATGCTAGGTCTATCCGATTAAACACTCATTATTAACCTTCTTTTCATATTCAAGATTTCATATTTTCTCAGGGTTCAGACTCACCATGAAGGGGAACCATTCTTAGGTCTACTAGTTCAAGACATACTCAAGAATACCTCATTTATCATTCAAAGAAGGGAACCAACTTTAGGTGTACCAATCCTAGACTTGAATTAATTCATTCGCAAGAAAGGATGACTAAGACTACCAAGTCAAGAGATCACATTCGACATAACTTTCATGTATCAAGTAGGGACGACTAGGTCTAAATAATGAAACACCACGTCAACATATAATATCATAATATAGAGGTCCTTCACATTCTCACATCATCACATATAAGCATTATGAGTGAATCATACTTAAAATTACAACACCATAACACCTTATACATTATCTTTTGAAGATCACATGAACCCCTTCACATTATACATTACATATAACTTCACTTGATAATACTCAAATTCATCATAGATTGCCTTCAATGCCATGATCACAATACACATATAGATATACATTAAGTAAACAACGCCACCATAAGTGGACCATACAAGACAATTACAATTCTATATAAATTGTACAATAATAAGGGAATTATGTCAACTTACCCTCATTCAAAAGCCACAATAATCATTCCTTAACTTTGTAACACCTCGTAAATTCTATGACCTAGACTATAGCCTCATATGTTAAATAAAGATGTGTTAGACCTAAAACAAAGGTAGTAAACTTAATGAGGAAGTTTTGGAATCAAAATATCAAGGGACGACCACGACGTCCGGAGACTAGTGAAATTGAACTAGTGTGCCTTCATGTGTTTCAATGGGTTTTAAGAGTCTTAAAAAGGTCAAACTTGGTAAAAAGTCTTAGGATACACCTTAGAGTGTTTTTAGGGTCGAAACTCCCAGGTACAACTCCCCAAGGAGCACTTTAACGGTCCTTGAAGAGGACCAAACATTTCACCCTCTAAAGCTGTCTATTGGTAATGTGTAACCACGAGGGCAAACGATGACCCTTCATTTGAACGATGGTCCGTCGTTTGGCTCCGTTGGTGGAAACTTAGAAATAACAAAAAGGATTCAAAATCCAGTCTCTTATCCAAACCACGACTGACCAGGACAGTCTGTGGTTTGATCGATGCCTCGTCGACTGTGTCTCGTTGATTGAGACCCGACTTCACTGCCTAGTTTCGGTTAAGTTGAGGGAGATTAGTTAATTAGTTAGTCAATTTATTAATTATTAAGTTGTGGTTAAATGTGTTAGTTTGGAACTATAAAAGGGTTATTCCTCATTAAACTACCCTAAAAATCTAATTTTCCAAAACCCACTTAGCTCCAACTTCTCTCTAGTTTCTCTCTCCCAAACTCAAACCTTCATTGAAGGAACTCTAGAGCTCAAGAAGAGGACGAATTCAAAAAGGAATCAAACTCAAATTCGTGTAAAAATCTTCCTTAAGGTATCATTTCTCTCATTCTTGGGACTTCATTCCCCAAGAGGCCCCTTCAAAGAGTATTTCAAAAATCTCCCAAGACTAGGGTTTATATCTATACATGGGTCCTATTTTCAAAACGAAATTGTGATTCAATTGTAATGAATTATGATCCTTTATTGTTGTTTAACTATGTAATTATGGTTAATTGATGCACATCACTTGAGATTCCCCCTTGGAACCTTGTTCTTCCCTAAACTCATTAAACCTTGAAATTTCTGTGGTAGTTGTGGAAGATGATGAGTACATGGATTATGTAGATTGATATTAGCTATGTATTACATCTAGAATTCACCTTTTTTATGTATTGTTTATGTATTGTTGAGTAATGGAGGTATGAAGGTCTATGAAAGGGCAAGAAGGTATGAATCTTGGTTCTTTCTTGAATTCAACTATACAAGATGAGTTACTTATATAGTATTGATCCTATGTCTAATGTGTTGTTGTGATGTTGATGACAAGTACTCCTCATCCTTAGCCTTAGACACTTAAATTAGCCATAAAGTTTGTATGCATGTTATGATATGATTATTATATGATTGAAAGTAGTTCTCATGATTATAATAAAGTCTTAAGTGGAAGTTTTACTCACTTGGTAAGTGGTTTCTAAAGTGAAAGATTATTCTCATTTATGATTACTTATGAGCTATTAAGTTTAGATTTTTACATAAATGCCTAGTAAAGGCTAGTGTGAACTAATGAAATAGCTAAATATTGTTATAAGAAGGGAATAGATGCATAGCATCTACAGGGCATGTAAATGAGATGGAGGTCTCACGTTTAGTAAGTCCGACCTTCTACATGGGTTTCCTCTTGGTTAGTAAGTACGGATTACCAAATTATGTGTTGTCTCATGAGATGGGAATCCCCATGTTTAGTAAGTTAGGGTTCTTAGCAATATCTCCTTGACCCTTAACTATGTGCCCACATAGGACTCTATCTTAGTGGATCCACCTAGATATCTTGTACGAAAGGTTACACCTTAGGCAAGTGTTAACCCTCTCTTTTCAGTTTAGGAGTAGACCACCAGATTCCATGTTGCTCACATGGTCTAATGTTGGTAATTGAACTTCAATCCCTAATGTAAAAGTAAATGAATAAAAGAAATATGTGAACTCTTACTAGATCGCTCTTAAGGGTTTCTACATAGTATGAAGGAGGGTATGGGACTTCTCTTATACATTGCACTTGTGGGATCCTAAGTGATGGTTCTAGTAGTGTTATTTTATGATTATATTTGTTATGACTATGTTGATATATTAGGAGTGATCTTTATGAAATAATCACGTCATGATGAAATATGATAATATGTTATATGTATGAAGTGGGTTGCTTAAGGTGATAATTCGCTTTGAATAGGGTTATGAGATTCTATTCTTTTCATTGCACAAGTATTGCTTGGGTTGCTTACATATTGGGTTGATATTATGGTGGGGTTGGCTTATGATATTTCTATATGTGCATGTTGACTTTATTTGATACTAAGTATGGTTTTGACTAAAATGTCCCTTTACTTATGCATTGATGATATTTACGCATAGAAGCCATACTTAATAAGTGTGATGTACTAATCTATATTTTCTTCCCTTTTCCCAAACAATGTAGGTTATTGGTCGTTTAGGAGTTAAAGGCCACTTTACAAGAAACTTGGATTTGCTTCTCCAAGTTTGTGAGTCCTCAATTCCGAGGACGAAACCCATATTCTAGCTTCTTAGTTTCACTATGTTCTTAAAGACAATATTGTAATTTCTAATTCGATCTGTTCTCATGAATTATAAGGGCTAAGTCCCAAATATTACTCTCTAGATTAGATGGTTGTGTTGTGACACAATAGTATACTATGTTGTGAAATGAGAAATCTATGTAAACTTCGTATATGTTTTTAAATGAGAAGTCTATGTACACTTCATATGTAAAGTTTTAATTTTTCGCATTTTTATTCTATGATACATGCTATGACGAATGCTAAGGGCTTGTATAAGACCTCTTCTAGGTCGAGTACGCCAGTAAGTCCTTGGGTATACCTTCGGTCGTTAGAAACTTCTCCAAAAATTCATAATAGAATAGCATAAATAATCATAGAATTCAACTATCCAACTCAACATAAACACAATTCAATCAACATTAGATCATAACCAATAAAACCAATTCATTTGCAAAATTTAGGGATTTTGTGAAATCAAGGGTCATGGAGTTTTTCATTGTAAAACATAAGTTTAACCCCAATAACATCATATATAATGATTTGAAATCATTTCATGCAAGAACCCTTGAGTTAGAGTGTAAATTGGACTTTTTTCATAAACTTTGAAACCTTTGAAATAACTTTGAAATTGTCTCTAAGGTGATAGCTAACCTTATATAAAAAACTCTTATACCTTATTAGATGCAAATGTATGATCCCCCAAAAGACTAAGGTGAATCTAGAGCCTAACATGGTTGTAATTATGATCTAAGGTACTAAATTGGTATATAATGTGGTATTGAGGCAGTGTCTAAGAGTTTAGGTGCATTGGAAGTCAAACGTCAAGGGACGACTAAGACGTTCGACGACTAAGTCACCTATGTGCCTCATATGTGTTTATACGTGTTTATGTGTGATGCATGAGTTTATGAGGTCCTTAAATGAGTTATTATGGTGTTTATAGGCAGTGTGTCAAGTTTCGTGAAGTTTGGAGGTCAACGTCCAAGAACGTCCATGACGTTCGAAATGTTTGCCTTGAAACGACCTTGTGTGTCTTAGTATGTTTTGTCGAGTTTTACGTGTTCATTTTGGTTGAAATTTATGTTAGAGGTTCTAAACTCGTATACTAACATATTCATGTTAGAAATTTATACGTTTTTATGTGTGATTCATGAGTTTATGAGATCCTTAAATGAGTAATTATGGTGTATATAGGCAGTGTGTCAAGTTTCATGAAGTTTGGAGGTCAAACGTCCAAAAACGTCTGTGACGTTCGAAAGGTTTGCCATGAAATGACCTTCTGTTTCTTGGTATGTTTCATCAAGTTTTACATGTTCGTTTTGGATGAAATTCATGTGAGAGATCCTAAACTCTTATACAAATATATTCGGTTTGGAAACATCTGGGTGAATGTCCCAAAGGACCAACCAAGGGTCTTTGAGGAAGGACCCTTTCCTTGAAGCCAACACTGCCTAGACAGCCCCAAACGACGGAGGCAGTAGACAGCTCGTGGGCCAGTCGATTCCCCGTCGATGGTGTCGTGGTTGGACACTTAGGAGTGGGAGGAGATAATTCCAAGGATCAGCCTCAGTCCCAAACCACGGACCAACTGGACGATCCATTGGTTGGGAAATGGGCCGTCTTTGGCAACTGTTGGTGGTGGATTGTTTTCGTACGCAGTTACTGTTAAGTGAAAGGGGTGAAATGGTAATTTCACCCCACTTAAAAATAAGACTTTGGTAGGTTCCTCAAGTTTCTTTTGGGTATTTTATACATGTTTATACGCCTTAAATACAAAGGAGAATTCATTCTTCAAAATTAAAACCCAAAATATCCTAGAAATTTTCTAGAAATCCATTGAAGCCAAAACTCAAGGAAGAACTTGGATTGGAGATTTTAGTGGTAATTCTACATAAAATTGGAGGATTAACATCATTGAGGTATGGTTTTTGATCCTTGAACTCTATTCATCAAGGAGCCCAAATTCAAAGAAGTTTTCTAAAGTCTTCAAAGATGAACTTGTCCAATTTTATGATCTATCCTTGTGTTCTTGCATTAAAGGTTTTTTAACATTGTATATTGATTGAATTTTTGTTAATTAGATGATTTTAACTTAATTAACCTATGAACCCATGTAATTGATGAACCCTAGTTTTTGACTACTTTATGGGTTACTTGATATTGTCTTAATGCTTATGAATTCTAGTATAGTTTTATATGGGCTATTGAATGATGTAAGAATTATATTCAATTGATGTATAGGTTGTATTAGATTGATAAATATATATATATATTGAATTAACCTATATTCATTAACTATTATAATTTATGCATTAAATTGATGTTCATGGATTGAAGTATAGAGAATGGATTGTTGGTACGCTGCCCTAATTCTCTTTATTATAAGTATTATAGCTCTTGAATTATGTTGTGATTGGTATGACCCACTTATGGTGGCGGTGTTATGTGAATTTTGTAGCCTTGTTGGCATTATTTTATGTATTATAATGATCATGGGCTTGTCGGCACTACTTGACGTAATATGATGATTTGTGTAGTTGATTATGTGATGTATGATAATATCTACCTACATGTTAAGTAATGTGAAAGTATGTGTTTTCTTCTATTAATGCTATTCAGGTGATCATGTTAGACTAATACTATGTTTTTGTATGTGTAGTCTTAGAGTTATGCATGATTCTTCCTAATTGGTTATTGAGTCTTATGAGGAATATATTGATGATGTTATTGTAGTGTATAGGTTGACCTAAAGGTGATGAAGGTTGTGCCTATGTGCTTCTTGAACATGATATGCAATATGTGATAAAGTGAAGTATGGATGTGTCTTGTTTAGGTAGACTTAAGTCCCTCTTATTGATACATGTATGAATATGAATATGAGATGTCTTGACTTATAATGCTAAAACCTCTTAGTTTTGAATGTATGAATGATATGTGAGACCTTGAATGATGCTAAGAAGGTCGTTTATGTGGAACCTTAAACCTAGTGGTAAGGTTATGAACATTGAATTCGAAAGCCTTAATGGTATACTTCTTGTAATGAATGATGGACTTAAGGTTTGTTGGCTAGAACGTATCATATCAATCCTTAGGAAAGTCATTATGAGCTCCTTGTCGACATTGTAAGGTAGACCTAGGGTACCTCTTTGGTAGGGTAAATGTAATTGGGTTATGAACTTGATATTGAACCCCTTTGTATGAACCTTTAATGGGAATTACTCCATGAGAACAAAGTCTAGCACCGACTGAGTATGGTAAGGGAAGTAGTTCTAGTTAAAGGATGAGGCTAGAACACAAAGTAAGCCCTTCACCCTCTCTTTGTATTGCTTAGAAAGGGTGCTAGAGAGATTGTATGGGCGTGCTCTCTTTGTATTGCTTAAGTGAGTATTAGTATAGGTTTTAATAAGAAGATTACATGCTAGGAAGTGTGCTATGTGAATTAGAATCACTTCACTGTAACAATGAAGGAGTTCAGTGTAACGTTGCTCCTAAAAATCTGATAAATTGATTAAGTGATTTCTTATGTGCTTATAAGGTGTTAAATGTGGTTTTTATGATTATATTATGATGTTTAAATGAAAAAGATGCATATTTCCAATAAATGTCCGTTTTCATGATTTTTATGTATTATGCCATACTTAGTACATGTTGTTGTACTAATTCCATGCTTTTATCTATCCCTATAATGGTTGGTAGGTAAGGAGCATTGGGAAGCAAGACTTGGATAGTAGCATCATTCAAGTGAAGTTGAAGTATGTCCTCATTTTACTCTAGGGCATAGATGTCTTTTATTTCTCTTATTGAAGTATTGTAATAGACTTCGTATCACTATATTTCTATTGTGTATGGGCCGTGTCCCAAGTACTCTTGTTTCTATGATTTGATGAAATGAGACTTAGTATTTCCTATGAGTTTTATATGAAAGAGATTTAAAGACTATGAATATGTTTGTGAAAAGTTTTAATTCCGCACTACTTTTCACTATGTATATGCGACGAACGATACGAAAGGGCTTGTATAAGACATACGAGAGGTCAAGTATGCCGCTTGCACTCCGAGAGTTCCATATCTTCTAGGGTGTGATCTCGGGATGTGACAACAATCCCAAGATTGAAGCAGAACTCCATTGAAATCCACAACCCTAACTCCATCTTGGACCTTGAGCTTCCATTGGGTTTTTGAAAGAGAACTTTATAGTGAAGGGTTTTGATCTAGGGAAAAGTGAATAATGAATTCTAATTGAGGGTTTAATTATTTTAATACTCTTAAAATACCTAAATAAACATATGATAACCGACCCTACAATTTAAAACACATTAGGGTGAATTTACTAGTTCACCCACACCATGGCAGAATCAATTGCAGAATCGTTGGTTCATTCCAGGCCCACAAGACCAAGGACCTTGGTCTAGTCCACGCCCCCCCAAAGGGGTCCGTGGTTTAGGTTAGAGGCTAAACATTTTAAGGCATTTGTAGGCTAGGCTAATGTCGAAGACCCACGAGCCGTTGGTGGCTTGACGGGCCGTGCTTTGGGGTTATGAGTCAAGCTGCATGTCAGCTTCTTTTCCAAGAGATGGTGTCGTCCGCAAGGGCCCTTTTGGGGTCCTTGGGGTATCGTACATAGACGCTAAACCCAGAAACATGATTTTACACTAATATGATTCATCCCCTCATGACTTAGACCTCGACTACACACTAACATCAACCAAACAACACTAAAACAAGTAGTACACAACAGACTAGTGTCCAGACGTCTTGGTCGTTCCTTGACGTTTGACCTCAAACACAACCAAACTGACCCATAAACTCACTTTAACATTAAATCAACAAGTTATCAACTCCTAAAACAGATGTGAAGTTCTAGTGCATCCTATTTCATTTTTGGGGTCTCATAGTCTCTCCCAATTAACAAGAAGCTGCTCTTCAACTATCTCAGCCTCGGGCACAACAACAACGTCAGCAGCTCTAGACTCATCCTCAGTATTAGTTGGAGGCACAATAGAAATAGCTGGAATATCTACACTCGGTATGACGAGAATATCTACCCTCCCAAAAATGAATAGACATATCAGAGGACTACAGATGATCCACATCCTTTCTCAACTCCATAGTATTCTCCTTCGAGACTGTGACAACATCTGTGGCACCCTGACCATTCTAACAATCATGTACCCTCACAGTAAGGGCATCTAATGGAAACTTGTGTCTCTAAATCTAGACACCATACTCTCTCATATCATCCCTAATGGGGGCTAAGACAGAAAACAAACCTTTGTATCATCCACTAAATAGTGACCTCTACCACAGAGGCACCCATATCAGCATATTGGGCAAAATGTCCCATATTTTTATGCATCAATGGGGTGATATGAGGTTTAGAGGCAGAAGCAGCAGCATCAGAAGATCTCCGAGTCGGTGGTGAAGTAGATGAACTTTTTCCCCATATTATTTTTTAAATTATATTCTCTTTGTTAAAGAAGTTGGACATCTTTGTCCTTCTTGTTCTGACTTTTATTACTACATCTTCACATTTAAGCATTTTATTCGCCTTAGAAAAACTTGGAAGAGCGGGAAATATAAGCAGAATGGTTCTAATTTTTGGAAAAGCTATAGGTTCACTACACCATTTTAGCCTTACGGCCACACTAATTCTAGACAGCGCTTGTAAAGTGTTGCCTAAAATATTTTGGAGACGCTTTGAAAGTGTATCCCAAGTTTTTAAATTTTAGCTACACTTTATATTGGCAACATTTAAAAAAATGTATTCTTTAATGGTATAAGCTACACTTTATAAGTGTTGTTACAACATTATATAGTTGACAACAACTATTAGCATAAATTGCAACACTTTTAAAGTGTCCTATTTTTATAATTGTAAAAACAACACATTAAAGTGTGTCCTTAAAATTTTCACTAAAATTTACCCTTCAACATTATTTCAACTCTCCCTCCAATTTTTATTTACCAAAAAAAATAATTCATAAAACATTAATTTTAATAAAATACATAAAACATTAATTTTAATAAAATACATAAAACATTTTTGAGAAAACAAAGCGTGAGTTCCTCTTTCTCGTAAGAATGTCTGAGCTGGAGAGTTGAAGAACTGAGCTGAAGAACTGAAGTCGAATAACTGATTTCGTCAAGTGCTAGTTTGATTCTCTTCTCCGAGAACAATTTCGTCAAGCGTGAGTTCCATTCACTTCTCCTATAACAATTTCGTCAAGCGTAAGTTTAATTCTCTATTCCGTAAGTACTAAAATATTTTTCTTGTTATTGATTTTTTTGTGTCTAGAAGAGGAGAATAAGAATGAATTTATTACTTTGGTTTTTTTTTGGCTAACAACATGATTTAAGATAGAGCTGAAGCTAAGAACACGATTTCAAACAAAGTTGAAGAGCTCAATATCTGAAGAGCTTCTCGCTAGAGGACACAATTTACATCTTAGTTCTCATTGAAAACATGATTTTATTTGAATAGGGTTTATCAGGTAACAAATTCTATCTTTGAAAGTCTAAATTTTAGCTTTAGGGTTTTGATATGCTTGTTTTTTTAATATAATTTTTAGGAGTGTAGCTCATATTGTAGCTTCATTGGTTGATTTTTGGGACTGTAGCTCGTAATAACTAAATAAGTATAAGTGGGTTGATTCTTCACTTGAGAATTTTGTTTTTACTAGGCTTATAATCCAATTAGGCTTGAAATCATTCAAAAGGTTGAGTTCATTTAATCGATTTTCAACTTTACAGCGAACATGCCTTGAGTTCAAACAAGTAGCTAACCAATACATTACATGATAGTTTATAAGTTTGATTCCTCACTTCATGTAATCAATTTAGAAAAGTGAAGTTTGCTCATACGTAGATTCTTTGTTCCAATAATGGCTCGGACTTGGAAATGTGTTTGATAGTTTTACAAGATCTAGAGTATAAGTTCTTACTTGTGTTGGCCTCTTGATTTTCCTATTTTTCACTGAAGTTGCTTTTTTCTGATTAAGATAGTGTGGACTAGGAGTATATGCAGAGTACTTGTTTGAGATATACTTAAGATAGAGTGCCATTTGAGATGAGTTTAGACCTGACAATGTGTTCTTTGATAGGACTGCTAACAGGAGGTCAGAGGAATATAATGATTTATTTTTTTCGTTTCTATTAAAAACAGCATTTGACGATCTTTATGTGTTTAATCAACAATGTGAGCACTGTGCAAGTGCAAGTAGGATGCACCTTGCTACAAATTCAAAGTTAGAGATGAGAGTTTTGTTTAAATTCATATTATTCGTTGTGTCATTCTTTTTTCAATTAAGGTTGCTTTGTTTCAATCGTATGTTTCACCATACAATTTTTACTCAAATCTTTTTCTTACCATTTGAGTACATGTGGGAAATGCTAAAATGTTTTGCATATTCTATTATTGTATACGTGGGTGTTCAAGAAGCACTCCGTCGACATGTGTGCTTGTGCACTTTGATTGTATTGTCATTTCACTCTTAAGCTTCCTCCAATCTAAACACGCGTTGATCAATTTTCTCATGTAGAAAATCATAGCTTCCTTCTTCCCCCACCTCATTGCTTTCGCTTCTGCTCACTAAAGCTTATCGCCACCGCTTCTGCTCGTTGTCGCTTGTTCAATTTTGGTGAATTCAAACTTAACTTCATACCTTTACTCAGTCGCGATTTCTGATTGTTCTTCGTTTCAGCATTTGTATGTAGACGGTTCATGATTTTCCCTTTTCAGAAGAATACAACTTTTTCAAAAAATCTAAC